>LR991060.1:1200000-1847374 GCA_905163555.1 Notocelia uddmanniana
AAGTCGGTTAAAAAGCGAAGAGAGGTACGTCACCTGTCGGGCGTGGCGCGGGAGGTGGCGGTGAAGGCGACGTAGAGGAAGTTCTGGTAGGCGAGGCCGACGGCGGCGCCGAGCGCGTCGAGCGGCAGCGCGGCGCGCGGGCCGCCGGGCGCGCGCAGCGCCAGCGCCGCCGCGCCCTCCGGCTCCGGCAGCGCCCACTGCACGCGCCCGCGCGCGCCCACCACGCACTCCTCGCCGCACCCCACCTGCGCACCACCATCGCTTTACGCATTTATTTGCAAACATTGTAATTTAACCTACGTAATCAAAAGTTATCCGGAAACATACATGGTAAAAAAAATAAAAAGCAAAAACGAACTGAGAACTTCCGTCCTTCGATTGAAGTCGGTTAAAACACGAGGCATTTTACCTGTCCCATGCAACAATAAACAAATATCCATTTTCACTCTCGTTTTGGAACCCCGGATTGATTTCCCGCACTTTTTCCTCCACTTTTTTCAGTATCCTTTGTTCACCTGCTCACCTGGTGGAACACGACAGCAACACCTAGCTCACGTAGTGGAAGACGACGGCGATGCCTGGCTCACCGGGTGGAACATGACGACGACGCCTGGATTACCGGGTGGAACACGACGACGACGCCTAGCTCACGTAGTGGAACACAACGGCAACGCCTGGCTCACCGGGTGGAATACGACGGCGACGCCTAGCTCACGTAGTGGTACACGACGGCGACGCCTGGCTCACCGGGTGGAACACGACGACGACGCCTGGCTCACCGGGTGGAACACAACGGCAACGCCTAGCTCACGTAATAGAACACGACGGCGACGCCTGGCTCACTGGGTGGAACACGACGACGACGCCTGGCTCACCGGGTGGAACACAACGGCAACGCCTAGCTCACGTAATAGAACACGACGGCGACGCCTAGCTCACGTAATAGAACACGACGGCGACGCCTGGCTCACCGGGTGGAACACAACGGCAACGCCTAGCTCACGTAATAGAACACGACGGCGACGCCTGGCTCACCTGGTGGAACACGACGACGACGCCTGGCTCACCGGGTGGAACACGACGACGACGCCTGGCTCACCGGGTGGAACACAACGGCAACGCCTAGCTCAAGTAATAGAACACGACGGCGACGCCTAGCTCACGTAATAGAACACGACGGCGACGCCTGGCTCACCGGGTGGAACACAACGGCAACGCCTAGCTCACGTAATAGAACACGACGGCGACGCCTGGCTCACCGGGTGGAACACAACGGCAACGCCTAGCTCACGTAATAGAACACGACGGCGACGCCTGGCTCACCGGGTGGAACACAACGGCAACGCCTAGCTCACGTAATAGAACACGACGGCGACGCCTGGCTCACCTGGTGGAACACGACGGCGACGCCTGGCTCACCGGGTGGAACACGACGACGACGCCTGGCTCACCGGGTGGAACACAACGGCAACGCCTAGCTCAAGTAATAGAACACGACGGCGACGCCTAGCTCACGTAATAGAACACGACGGCGACGCCTGGCTCACCGGGTGGAACACAACGGCAACGCCTAGCTCACGTAATAGAACACGACGGCGACGCCTGGCTCACCGGGTGGAACACAACGGCAACGCCTAGCTCACGTAATAGAACACGACGGCGACGCCTGGCTCACCTGGTGAAACATGATGGCGACGGGCGAGTAGTTGTCGACGCGCAGCGGCGGCGGCGCGCTGTCGGCGTGCGTGAGCACCACGAACAGCGTCGCGCCCTGCGCCACCACCTCCACGCGCAGGAACACGTAGCCGCCCCCGCCACCGTTCTCTCTGAAAACATAACACTAAGTCAGAGTCAGCCCTTGTCGGGTGGCCCCAAAGAGGCGTCTACCCACAAACTGCCAGGACCTTCAGCAATAAGCTGAAAATAAAAAATCAACCATTGGACGCTTTAGAAACATTTTCAAAGGCAAGGTGGTATTTAACCACACGGTGAAAACCCCGCCAGCACCGGTCACCAACAGCATAGAAAACTATCAAAAATCTACAAGTTTAACGCGAACCTTGATCCCACCTTCAACCCTCTTTGTAAGTCTTAGCTATCCTCTAGTTTAACATATATCCACCAGAAGCATCTAAAACGACCCAAAGTTGTGTAATTCGTGTTTTCCCTAGTGCCGCTCAGAATTTAGAATGTTTCGGCTAGGTGAGTGTACCTGCAGGCGATGTGCACGGCGCGCGAGGAGTCGACGCGCAGGCCGCCCGACCACGCCGTGCGCGGCGCGCCGCGCGCCAGCACGCGCACGCACAGCAGCTGCGGCCGCTCCCAGCGCGCCCAGTGCCACGGCAGGTAGCAGCCCGCCACGGCCGACAGGTGCGTCGCCCGCGCGCCCGGGTCGTTCTGCAACACCACCGCAAACATTACCGCCCGTCCGCTTCAACTTGGTAGTTCCTTCCCGTCCCGGTACATACACACACCCCGCCCTCGCTGCGCTCGGTAAACACGTCACCGACAGAGCTGCCATTACGAATCAAACACCTAGAACTAGCCTAGTATCCATTAAAGTTCTCAAAAAATCCATCATGTCTCCGAAATAATCCTCAAAATCTTTTCCTTTGACACTTTGTAAAAAAATCTGAATGCAAAACAAATCAAAAACCATCGCCTTTATTCGTAAAACTTAATCAGCCTCTGTTAACTAAAATTTACTTTGACCCTTTCTCACATACCACGCTTATATTGAGTCCATATTGAGATACGGTATCATCTTATGGGGGAACTCGACTGAAGTAGATCGTGCATTTGTAGCACAGAAAAAATGTATAAGAACAATTTGTGGCAAAAGTCGCAGAGTATCCTGCCGACCAATTTTTGTTGAGCTTAACATACTAACACTCCCAGGTCTATACATTTATGAAGCAGCTGTATTTGTTAAACAAAATTTAGAACTTTTTCCACCATTTAATAATTTATCAAATAGACCACTTACACAATATAAAATGATACTACCTCAATGCAAGTTAAAAATGAGAAGGAAAAGTGCATACTATACGTGTATACGAATATTTACTAAAATTCCCGCTAGTATTAAGACACTGCCAATTGCCGAGTTTAACATTCAAAAATATATTATGTAACGCATGTTTTTACACGATTGACGAATATTTTTGTTATAAATTTTAATTTTTTCATCCTCTGACATTCGCCAATTATATAATAATGATATTACATCGCCTTATATCAATCTGTAACGCATGTTCTTATTCAATCGGTCGTTATTTGACAAATTATAAAGTAATATTTTAGTAAGAAGTATTTTGACATGTATAATTAATACTTAAGAATATAGCAATATGCAAGCAATGTTTTTTTTTGTCATGTGTAACATGACATAGTCAAAATTATTTTCACATGCCTCAATAAGGCCGAATGTATTAAGGGTCAAAAATGTATATTTTATAACATCTACTGTACCATATGTTCTCGTGAATAAACTTTCATTCATTCATTCACAAACATAAATGTCAAAGCGACCGATAAGGAGAAACGAACTTTAGCGGCATTTCAACTAATATAGGTTTGGTGCACGTTTAAGTATAAGGGGGTATGTCTTTTATGTTTCGATACTGTCAGTCCCACTACAACTGTGTACTGATAGTGTAGGCTGTTTCCCGTCGGGGGTAGGGGGGGACATCGTGGTAGAATGCTAGCGATCCCATGGTGCCCCCTACACGGCAGAGCGGGATAACGCCGCAGAGGTTTTAGTGGGTATTCCCTTCCTCGGATAGGGTGAGTCCCACATACCCCCCAATGGGCCGTCCCCACAGTCCCACGGGGGGACGCATAAACGCATTTCCTCTGCGATAGAAAAAAAAAGGCTGTTTCCCGTTGGTCGCAACCGACAATGGGCAAAGGTCGAATGTCATGTTTGTAAATGCATGAGCGCCGTCTCTTTGTACCGCCCGCGACTGTCACTTGAAGCGGACGAAGGTCAGCCGTCGCGGACAACGGCCAATGTCAAATTGGACCATGATCTGGACGTGCTACGAAAATCACGCGGCCGTTTCGAACCGATAAACAAATGTGGTGTCGTAGAGGGACTGAATCATTGCCACACACTCATCGAGTGGCATGGGAAGTACGAGGAAAGGAGGCAGAATTTGTGCGGCCGCGTTACTCGTCATGCCCACTGCTACCAGTTTTATCGGTTTTTTGACGCGAATCGAAGGACCTAGGGCGGAGCGTCGCGAGTAGAGAAGTGTGTGAGCAGAGACGGCGGCGCGAGGAACATAGTGTGGCAGGGGTACATCGGTGCAATAACAAGAAATTTAGCTACCCGCGCCTCGGGGCAAGTAACACGAAAATAATTCCGCTCCGTGTTTTTAACTTAATAATGAATCTGTAAAAGCCTCGGACTGTTTGAATGTTATTGCACACCTGCTATTGGTGCTATATTATACGCGTCTACTTCTTTTAAAAAAAAAAAAAGAAATTGCTCTTGGCAAGCATCTGTAAGCCATAGCCAGGGGGCAAAGATGAGGCCGACGATGAAGCGAGCTCACCCAGAAGATGCCTATCTTTCATGAAAAATCTTCTATTCATAAATGATAAATTTTAATGTAATAATGTAACGTTATTCTTTTATTGTTTATCTTATTTATTCTACAATTTTATTATTACTGTTCGATTTTTTATTTTTTATTCTACACAATAATAAAGTACGACAAATATTTAATATATATTAGATGTTAAGTTAGATGTAACAATTATTGTGTGCCCTAACAGGGTGTCATGAATCAACTAACCCTACTGTAACATCTTACTTTGTAATTATTATGTTCATGACTATGCAATGAATGAAATGAAAAAATGAAATATCTACTATACTTATGTAACTTTACTTGCTTTGTTTATGTACTAAACTATGTTGGTGTGTCTTATAAAATAAACAAATATTGGCTATGTGCACGTCTGAAACGTCAAACGTCAAAGGTCCCGAGACAATGTCAAAACTCAGAGATGTCAAATAATGACACATGAATATTTTATTTACTTTAGTAAACGAGAAAGACCCCGTATTGGAAATTTTACTGAAATAAATAAGAGAATAAATAAATACATACAAACGGAACGAATCGTAGGAAACCGTTAAGAAACCACTAGAAAACGTGAAAGTAAATTTGACAGTGGTCCCCGGTAAATACACATTTCTGGCATGGTGTGCGCTACGATCGCCTAGCTTACCCCCACCACCTACTTCGCACATAGCCAATAGGTCCGATGCTAGGGTTGGTTAGACTCACCAGCGTGGTGGCGGTGCACTTCTGCGCGAACTGCAGATGGTAGGGCGTGTTGTTGTGCAGCTGGTAGCGCGGCGTGAGCGTGGCGATGTTGGTGTGGCGGTAGCGGCCGCGGCCGGCGCGCACCGTCACGCCCACCGCGTACACCTTGTCTCCGGCCGTCAGCTTCTTCACCGCCGTGCCCGGGCCCAGCCCGAAGGGGGAGCACCACTGTGGAGCACACGCAGTTTCATTCGCGTGTATGTCATTTGATACCGGTTACAACAAGTACATACAAAGGTGATACAATGAAAAACCAGGATAAATTCGACATTTTGCTCAGGAACAGTAGTACAGCTGAACCGAGTAGGATTAAGTCTCTTGCGAACACGTTTATAATTTGTTAGGGTCTATTTGCCGCTTAGTTGTGCGTTAGTTTGTTGCCACCTGAAGGATTATGATTTTTTAATTAAGGATATTTATTTTATTTTATTTAATCGTATGGCATTTATTTACGAACCGTGCGATCTTCGAGAAGACAAGAGGTTAAGGATATTAATATTGTCATAAGCCTTAAAGAAATAGTGAGTCTTATGAATTTTATCTGTTAGTTAAAAACTATAGAAAAAATTATAGAAAATATCGTTTCAGTTCTTCAACCCATCCAAGTGGTCGCACACAGGCACACCAAATTAGCTGGCAGCTAACCGACTTCTCGACCCTACTTTCTATATCGTTTTCGATATTCATAATCTGATAAAACCGGTGTAGCTATACAGGATGTTGCCTGTAATAGGAGCAATAAATTAAACGGTAGACTATTGAGCTCTCCAGCATTTTCACATTTAATTGAAAAAAAAAAGTTTTTTTTTGCAAATGTAGCTTATATGTACTTTTTACACTACTGGAGTGATATTAATAACTATTTATTCAAAAAACACAAAAAATAATAATAAAAAAAATATTAAAAAGTCCCAAAAATATACTTTTAAACCAAAAATGCGACAACGATTATGAGTCATAACTTGAAGCAACCTGAAAATCAGCATTGACTGCCGCGCTATAATCTCTGGGTGCCAAGATCCATTACTTGGAGGTCATAACTTTAGATCACAATTTCTCTCAATTGAAAAAAGAAATTTTTTTTGGACACAAGAAGTTACTGCTGATGCTCTAAGGAAGCGTCCTTTAAATTTATTGCTCCTATTACAGGAAACACCCTGCATAAGGAACTAGAACTTGTTACGAGATATAGCTAGAGCTTAGTCGGCCCACGTCGTGTTGCGTGCCTTACCTCCTGGTTGAGAGCCACAGCAATCCAGAGCCTGGCGGACACCACGGGCCCGCCGGCGGCCTTATCAAAGTGCACACAGCTTGATCAGTAAGCGCATAACTGACCACGGTACGGTTCACCAGCCACATTACCTCCTGGTTGAGAGCCACAGCAGTCCCGAGCCTCGCGGACACCGTGTGCCCGCCGTCGGCCTTATCGTGCACTTTGACCACGGTCCGTACCATTCACCAGCCACATTACCTCCTGGTTGAGAGCCACAGCAGTCCCGAGCCTCGCGGACACCGTGTGCCCGCCGTCGGCCTTATCGTGCACTTTGACCACGGTCCGTACCATTCACCAGCCACATTACCTCCTGGTTGAGAGCCACAGCAGTCCCGAGCCTCGCGGACACCGTGTGCCCGCCGTCGGCCTTATCGTGCACTTTGACCACGGTCCGTACCATTCACCAGCCACATTACCTCCTGGTTGAGAGCCACAGCAGTCCCGAGCCTCGCGGACACCGTGGGCCCGCCGTCGGCCTTATCGTGCACTTTGACCACGGTCCGTACCATTCACCAGCCACATTACCTCCTGGTTGAGAGCCACAGCAGTCCCGAGCCTCGCGGACACCGTGTGCCCGCCGTCGGCCTTATCGTGCACTTTGACCACGGTCCGTACCATTCACCAGCCACATTACCTCCTGGTTGAGAGCCACAGCAGTCCCGAGCCTCGCGGACACCGTGGGCCCGCCGTCGGCCTTATCGTGCACTTTGACCACGGTCCGTACCATTCACCAGCCACATTACCTCCTGGTTGAGAGCCACAGCAGTCCCTAGCCTCGCGGACACCGTGGGCCCGCCGTCGGCCTTATCGTGCACTTTGACCACGGTCCGTACCATTCACCAGCCACATTACCTCCTGGTTGAGAGCCACAGCAGTCCCGAGCCTCGCGGACACCGTGGGCCCGCCGTCGGCCTTATCGTGCACTTTGACCACGGTCCGTACCATTCACCAGCCACATTACCTCCTGGTTGAGAGCCACAGCAGTCCCGAGCCTCGCGGACACCGTGGGCCCGCCGTCGGCCTTATCGTGCACTTTGACCACGGTCCGTACCATTCACCAGCCACATTACCTCCTGGTTGAGAGCCACAGCAGTCCCGAGCCTCGCGGACACCGTGGGCCCGCCGTCGGCCTTATCGTGCACTTTGACCACGGTCCGTACCATTCACCAGCCACATTACCTCCTGGTTGAGAGCCACAGCAGTCCCTAGCCTCGCGGACACCGTGGGCCCGCCGTCGGCCTTATCGTGCACTTTGACCACGGTCCGTACCATTCACCAGCCACATTACCTCCTGGTTGAGAGCCACAGCAGTCCCGAGCCTCGCGGACACCGTGGGCCCGCCGTCGGCCTTATCGTGCACTTTGACCACGGTCCGTACCATTCACCAGCCACATTACCTCCTGGTTGAGAGCCACAGCAGTCCCGAGCCTCGCGGACACCGTGGGCCCGCCGTCGGCCTTATCGTGCACTTTGACCACGGTCCGTACCATTCACCAGCCACATTACCTCCTGGTTGAGAGCCACAGCAGTCCCGAGCCTCGCGGACACCGTGGGCCCGCCGTCGGCCTCGGCGAAGGAGAAGAGCAGCGGCTGCACCATGCGCGCCACCTCGTGCTCGGTGCCCTGCCCCGCCGCCGGCGCCGCCGCGCCCTCCGCGCGGAACACCACGGGCAGCCCCGTGCGGTTCACCAGCCAGTACGCCGCGCTGATCGACACCTGTACATTAATAGTACATTACTACAGAGGCCGGGACGTAAGGGGTTGCCGGCCGAAGACATATATAGACGGCCGAGCACAGCGAGGTCGGATAGGTCTGAGGCGGGCAACCCCATATTTCCCGCCGAGGGATGTATAGTGCTTTTCTCAAGCATGCAATGAAATAAACAACAAAAAAAAAAGTTTTATTTTTTAGTGGCAGAATGTCATGGTGCCTGTGCCACAATTTATGTGGAATGGAAATTAAAAAAGAGGACTTTGCCGGCCTAGGCCTGCAAGATTTGTATGAAATTCCATTAACGACCTCTTGTCCTAGTCGCACCTGAAACGTCATACTTCGCAGCCTGTTATAAGGAACATAACATCAATATTTCATTGCATGTTTGAGAAAACAAACAAACGATGCATGCTCAAAAAAGGCTTGCTCTCGTACAGACGGCCTGTTTAGCCTAGTTGGTAGTGATTCTGCCTCCGAAGCTGGAGGTCCCGGGTTCGAATCCCGGCCAGAGCATTTATTTGTTCTTGGGTCTTGGATGTTTACTATGTATTTAAGTATGTATTTATCTATATAAGTATGTATATCGTCGTCTAGTACCCATAGTACAAGCTTTGCTTAGTTTGGGACTAGGTCGATTTGTGTAAGATTGTCCTTCAATATTTATTTTCCATATCAGCCGAAGAACGTCCACTGCTGGACATAGGCCTCCCCTATATTCACGGGGGGTATATGCCATAATCGCCACGCTTGGCATGCGGGTTGGCGATCGCAGTATCTCCACCGCACTCCAGGGATGCTGCTGCCCATCCCCCGGTGGTCTTAGTCGTAGTTTTAGGACATACCCGGGTCCAATATTTATTTATTTATACTGAAGAGCATGATTAATTTTGAGTTGGTGAGCTTAACTTCCTCGTAATTGCATCCATGTTGTTAACGCCCAGCGTATGTGTGCTACGCATACACAGGCACACACACACTTACACGCGTCAGGGACCAGCCAGTGTAAACTATATTTCAGTAAAAGGAGTTTTTTTTATGATAGACTGACCAGCGATTGGCCTTAGTCTCACCTGATGGAAAGCGATGACAAGGCCTAAGATGTTGCTCACTGATTCAGTAATAGCCTATTCACTCTTGTCTTGAAGAGACCCAGATTGTATGTATCAGGAAATACAGACGGCGGCAGTAAATTCCAGTCCTTAGCTGTTCGCATTAAGAAAGAAGAAGCAAATCGCTCCGTGCGAATAAATGGTAGGCTGACAACGTAGGGATGCAACCGCTCACCGCGTCTGGACGTCCGGTGATGGAATGGGGAGGGCGGAACTAAGTCATGTAATTCCTGTGCACACTCCCCAGAATGTATCCGATAGAAAACAGACAAACAATTCAATTTCAAGAACTGCGTTATTATTTCTCACCTTTGTCCACCGCCTACTAGTCGCTCCTGTTTCTACATCTGTGGTCCTTCGAGCCGGATGTAGAAACAGGAGTGACTCGTAGTTATTCGGACGGTGGACAAAGGTGAGAAATTAATAACGAAGTTCTTGAAAATTAACTCCCAAAGAAGTCGAACTGGCAAGGCATATCTTTAGAATAGCATAAATTATCGGACTCTACACTAATAAGAAAAAGAAAGCTTACTTCACAAGTTTCAAGTAACGATACTATCGACAACCATTTCAACTCTTACAAAGTGACGTTTAGCTCCTCGTCTTTGTGTAACATTCAGGATCTTAACCTCGATTGTGAGTTTGATAGCGTAACGAACATTGAAATAAAGCCACCTACTCGAGTTATTCCTGTGTTTGAAGCGGTCTAGTATCTAGCAGAAGCATTGAACACCAGCCGTAGTTTTGTAGTTTTACACTAAGATTGATTCTATCGGTAGGTATGTATGTATGTAAGCACTTTACTGTACACAATAACAGTTTGTTAACAGTAGGTTTGACAGCGACGCGAGCATTGAGGTACAGCCGCTTTTCTCAACTGTCTTTAAGCTTAAGTCAAGCAGTAAAGGTGGTCCCTCCAGCACCACCCATCGAAAGCATCAAAGACCACTCGAAACCTGACAGTTTAACAATAACATTGTTCCCACCGTGCCAGTACCCCCCAGAAGCATCAAAAACCATCCGAATGTAGTTTGTGGGTTTGATTTTGCCACCTACGAACATGAGCCGTCAAAAACCTCCCATATCTTTGTAGTTTCACACTAACCTTGACCCCATTTATAGATATCACACTACGCGCGCGTTATGTTACAGCCTTCTACCCCAGCTGTCTTTAAGCTTAAGATGAGTGGGTAAAGTATGTTCCTCTCGGACCGCTCACCGAAAGAGGCGAAGACCACTCAAAACCTACTACTTTAACAGTAACCTTGATCCCAGCGTGCTAGAGTCTCCCAGAAGCTTCGAAAAACACCCGAAACTTTGTATTCCATGGGTTTGATATCACCCCGTCTTCGAACGTTATCCATCATAAACTACCCTCATATAAGGGCGAGTTGCACCAACTTACGATCACAGACCGATCAACGTTAAATATGGCGCCGACAGCTGTCATCCCATAGAAACTTGTCAAACTTTACATACATTCTGATTTTAACGAACACCGCTTACGATTACAGACGGTTTTGATGCAACCCAATCTAAGTCCTCTCTAGTGTCACACTAACCTTGATCCCGTCCGTAGGTTTGACAGCGACGCGCGCATTTAGGTACAACCGCCGCCCCCAGCTGTCCTTGAGTTTGAGGCGCGCGGTGAAGGAGGCCCCACAAGCGCCCCCCACTGACAGCGTCGAAGACCACCCGAAGCCTTCTATTTTTACGCTCAGCTCCACGCCTTCTTCCATGTTGACCTGAGATTGCAAAAATTGGATCAAATTATACGTGATCAAATTAACACGCCAGCAAATAAAACAAACCTTGTATAAATTCCATTACAGTCGCAGCAGCGATAGTCTTAGCGGTACGAGTAGAAATGTTACAGTATATGGACAGGACTGTGACTTCATGAAAAGAGTGACTAATGCAATGAATGGATATTGAGTTAGAATACAATCGAAATACTTCTTAACTTGAAAGTTTACTATTGCTGAGGTAGGGTACAGTTGGTTGCGAAAGGCCTTGGAGTGTCACATCTTGTAAGGAGCAGCTAATGCGATAGATAAAAACAATTAGAGAGTCAGGCATGTCACGAATGCCAATGCGAATGCGAATATTTAGAATACGAAATGCGAATGCGAATGTTAAGGAAGTACACTAAAAAACTCAACGTTTCTTATGTATACAACGGAAGCCGAATTAATAAATGAATCACAAACAATAACCAAAATAAAAGTGCTTTATACCGGGCAACATTAATGATGTGAAGCGGGTTGTTGCGCTCTACGCATGCGCGTATCGGCGACACGCAGCCAGCGCGGGCGAAATACGCCACGACTTGCACATATATTCGTATCAACAATAATTAATATTCGTATCAACATTCGCATTCGCATCAAACGATGCGAATGTTGATACGAATATTGAAAATCATGCGAATAATTCGCATATTCGAATACGAATATTCGTAGCATCCCTAGTCACAATGCTTTATTCGAAGCAGCGGCTATAGCTGTGAAATGGTACTATTAAAGAGGTGCAGAGATGTGGAGAGAATAGGAGGAGGGGTCAGGGTTGTCACCTCGTGGAAGGGGCGCGTGTCGGCGGGCTGCAGCGCGCCGGCCACGCCCTGCACGTCGAGCCCGGCGCAGCGGAACTGCAGCTCCAGCGGCAGCAGGTTCTCCAGCCGCAGCGCCGGGACCAGCGTCAGCGTGTGGCCCGCCGCGCTCGGGTCGCGGGTGGGCGGGAAGCGCTCGCGGACTATCACGCAGCAGAATCTGGAACCAAACCTCATTGTTAGATGTTAAGTTTCTGTATGATTTGGCCGTGACCTAATTTCGCTTCACGTGTTATGTCATGTTAATATTATTGGCTTAGTAATATGTAGTATTAAATTTCGATGCCACAGACTTTATACTAAAAACATGTGCGGCCTGGAATTGGATTTTTTGAGCCAACAATGAGGCGCTTTTCTTAGATTTTATTGTTATAGTACATTACTACAGAGGCCGGGACGAAAGGGGGCAACCCGAAGACGGATAGGTCTGAGGCGGGCAACCCCATATTTCGCGATGAGGTATTTATAACTTTTTTCAAACATGCAATGAAATAAACAACAAAAAAATCAAAGTTTCATTTTTAATACGCATAGTGGCAGAATGTCATGATGCCTGTGCCACAACTCTACGTGGAATGGAAATTAAAAAGGAGGACTTTGCCGGCCTAGGCCTGCAAGGTTTGTATGAAATTCCATTGACGACCTCTTGTCCTAGCCGCACCTGAAACGTCATACTTCGCAGCCTATTATAAGGAACATAACATCAATATTTCACTGCATGTTTGAGAAAATGTTATTAATAGACATGCGGGGCACCGACCTGTAGACGTCGAGCGGCGGCGCGCGGCACTCGCAGTGCAGCAGGCGGCGCTCGCAGCCGCGCCACTCCACGTGCGCGGGCGCCGCCGGGCTGGCGCCGCGCAGCGCGGGCCGCGCCGCCACGCCGCCCGGCGCCGGCGCCAGCGGCGCCGCCCAGCGCGCGCCCGCGCCCACCGTCGTCCAGCGCCCGCCGCCGCTCGACGACCACTGACCTGCGACCATTCAGATACTACGTATCATTTATACCAAAAACCACCACCATATCAGCCCTAGGACGTCCCCTGCTGGACATAGGCCTCCCCCAATTTAATGGAGGGTAAATGCCATAATCGCCACGCTTGGCACTACCACACCAAAACCTACTATACCAAATACAACCGACTGTAATTTTGTACTTGCTATGCCACAATTTGTAGTTTCCGCGAGCCGATGCTTGGTTACCTACAGAAAATACCGAAATCGGCATATGCGGGCCTATCAAATTCGAGGAGTTCCCTCGATTCCTCCTAGATCCCATCATCAGACCTTCACCATATATGAGACCAATGTCGGGGTACCGGCTTTAAAAAAAAAAAAGAATTATCAAAATCGGCCAACGTAATCAAGAGTTATGGGGGGACATACATACATTAAAGAAACCGGCCAAGTGCGAGTCGGAGTACCAAAAAAGGCTAAAAGCCATTAAACACTTGTTTTATTGAGTTTTTTTTTGTATTTGTTGTTTTAGCGGCAACTACTCTGTTGTATGGGAGCCTCCCTTCATTATTATTATCATTTTGATTTTAGTATTTGTTGTTGTAGCCACAATAAAAATACATAATCCGTGCAAATTTCAACTGTCTAGCTATTACGGTTCTTGAGATCTAGCTCGGCGAGTGGTAGCCATGGAAAAGGGCTAAAATATCACGTTTTTTGTATGGGAGCCCCCCTTAATTATTATTATTATTTTGTTTTTAGTATTTGTTGTTAATAGCCGTTCTATTACGGTTCTTGAGATACAGCCTGGTGTCAGACGGACGTACGGACGGACAGCGAAGTCTTAGTAATAGGGTCCCGTTTTTACCCTTTGGGTACGGAACCCTAAAAAACAAGCAAACATGCAGACGAACTGAGTACCTGCTTCCTTCTAATAAGTAGAGTACTATCTGTGGCCGAAGACTAACTACATCTTAGTGTCCTTGTCTTGGATGCTTATATTTATGATGATACAAACCTGTGTTTTTCATAAAATAAGTATTTTGTGTTGAAAATAAACAAATATTATCATTATTACAATCAAATTTCTATTAATATTCCTATTAACTGTATTATGTTAGACGACTATGGTGCAAATTTCTTGACATTATTCACATGTTTGGTAAAATAGCTTTTTTGCCATGGATTTTTAAACTACTCATTTGACAATTCAAAACAATACAATAAAAATGATAAAAGAACAATTGAAAAGTATATACCCCCAGTTTTGCTTACGAAAATTGCCGGCACAACATTTTATAAAAAGCCAATTTAAAAATGTTTACAATCTATCTGTCTAGATACAATCTGTGATTTAGATTTTTTACAATCTATTGGGATGTGTTAATAGATTGGGTGTATTTTTAATAATTGGTTACCAATACACAATAATAACAATTGGAATCCTTGAATAAAAAAAATGTGTACATACTTTCGGCCTGGGGTGTAGGTGATAATTATCACACACAAATCTATCCATTATGCCGTTTGCTCGAGTTCGAAATGCCCTACTCCGTGTCGAGAAAAGAAACCCGAAAGCATTACATGGCCGCCGCCACGTTGTACGGTGGGTACCTGGTACCGCACATCGTGTCATTTATAGTGTGGACGACGTACATATTTAATTCCATTAGATGACATCAAATCAAATTTGCTCTAAACTTCACGAAAATTAGTCGTACAATATGTGTGGGTAACCTTCGTTACACAATCGATTCAATTAGGGTGCCTTTCCACGAGAGTTGTGTTCATTGGTCCACATAGCATACCACTAGTGGGAACGGGTTTTCGTAGCGTAGCTTACACATCCGCGCAGCATAGCTGCATAGCACATCTCTGGTGGAAACGCACCCTTAAAATGTAGACATAATTAGATCCTTAGGGAGGTATTCCACTCATCCAATATCTTTGTCCAATATACATTTGATCAAAGAAATTGGATGATTTCATCCAACTTGGATGGGACCCCGACATTTGATCAAAGATTCTGATGACAGTTAAATCAATATGGCTACGCATGAAAAAGAATAAAACTTGGACAAAGATATTGGATGAGTGGAATGGGCCTCCGTCAAAGAAATTTGATCAAAGATTTGACAAAGATATTGGACGAGTGGAATACCACCCTTATGGTACAAACATTTTGCAATAATCACTAAAAGATGTATTCATTTAAACGTGCACGATTTTTACACATTATTATTGGTAAACGGGACCAAGACCAAGACCAAGTTCGGAAAACCCGTGTGGCTAGAAGATGTTGATACTCGCTCAAGCCAGTCAGCTCGTGACCACGGATGTTGTGATACATTCGAAACGTCGGGCACACCGCAGGTGAATAATATTTGTACAATGAAAGATGCTCCTGGTTTTAAACGCGACAAACTATAGCTAACGCTAAATACGTTATAAGTACTAGGAAAACTACAAAACGTCATCTATCAAATACGACGCTCTTGATACTCTACCGTTACACCCTGTTTCTGCTCCTACAGTACATTTATAATTAGTAAATTTAGGTAAATTAATTAGCTAATAATAATAGTTTCAATCCAAACCGCCAACAAGTTTGACAGCGTACATTTCAAGGGCTAACTTATGAACAGCTACATCGAAAACGAGGTTGACTAGCTATTGAAAAAGCCCACTATCACTACAAAATTACAAACTATATTTACTAGATAGTGGGCTTGTGCTCAAAAAAATTATAATCAGCCATCAGTCTGTTAGATTATGAAAAATATTAAACACGTATTTTTTATTTATTCAATTTAACAAAAAAATAAAGATACTGCACGCTAAAGTTCTGCGTGACGTCACAATCCCTCACTCCCGTATATTGACGCGTTTTATCTTTGGCATTTTTTGTTTGATCATCATGTCAGCCGAAGGACGTCCGCTGCTGGACATAGGCCTCTTCCAAAGAGTTCCACAATGAGTTATTATTATATTATTACCCGCGACAATTATCAGGTCATCAGTCCACCTTGGGGGAGAGCCTGCTCACACTACGCCTTCCGGTACGTGGTCACCACTCGAGAACCAGTGATAGTGTCCTGCACGCTAATCTATCGCGAAAATAGGTTTTCTAGTGTAGCATTGTTATTTTTGTAGTAACTGAGACTGTAATTTTATATTTAAGTATATTGTTTTGAAAAAATGACACCACGCCGGTTTTTCTCGCGGAAGAGGTTTATTTTTTCGAACCGGTGGTAGTTTATTTACGTTCATAGGTGCATGTAATATGCCTAAATTGAATAAAAAACTACCTTAACTTTTTAATTTTAACCTTTCTGCCCCAACGGACATCGTTTCTTCGTGCTACATGATATACGTACCCTAAATTTTCTGTTTGATTGACAAAAATATACTTGTCCAATATTTTTTCATAATCTAATGTAACTGACGGTCTAATAATAATATTTTTTTACCCAAGAAACTACGTAATGAAGGATAGACGGAGGTGAAATGTTTCGAACAGTACCGCAGAGCTCAACAGGGTGTAAGGCGAGCACGTCGCGCGACCGCGGCGGGGAAAATCCGGGCGTGCGCGTCGCGTGCGCGCGCTGCAGCGCCGCCCCGCTCGCGCGCACGCGCGCCGCGCCCGCGCCCGCGCCCGCGCCCGCCCCGCGCCACGCCGCTCCCGCTGCGCACACCACTACTTAACGACCGACCTACTATCCTCGCTTCCATTTGCAGAGCCGCGCAATAAGTGTCATGGCGAGTCTGGCAATAAAAGTGTAATGGCGAGTCGGGCAGTAAAATTGCCATGGCGAGTCGGACAATAAAAGTGCCATATGGTAGGTGATTTCAATTTAGGAGCTATCCAATGGGTGCAAAAATATAAAATGTAAGTAAGTAAATCCTGTACTGAATGATAGTTCATAGATTTTAGATCTAGTATTAAGTAATTTGAGTGTTACACGTCTTCGTTGGAGCTGCACTTGCGGGACGACCCTAAGAAGTTTTGATCTTACGTTAAAAATTCACAGAAGCAGGTAAACGGTTCCTCCTTTCCTACTCGTATGACCCTCGGGAATGTTACAGCGAATACTGGTACTGAAATCTGTAATTTGTTTGCATCTCACTTCTCTTCAATATTCTCAGGACATACTTTACCTCGAGCAACAGGCTCTTGTGCTGCGCCCAAAGATAATTCGACTCTTGTACTCAATAATACCTTTTCCTCAATTCTTGTTAGTGAGTCATCTGTTATGAAAGTGTTAAAGTCCTTAGATGCCATGCCAGTAAGAGCCCCGGACCTCACGGCATTCCACCCCTTTTTATAAAAAAATGTAGCAAATCTGCACCATTAGTGGCAATTTTCAATGAGTCTCTGCGAAGTTCTTTCTATCTTTCCCACTTTCTGGAAGGAGTCTAACGTAGTGCCAGTTTTTAAAAAAGGTGACAAGACGCATGTTTCTAACTATAGACCTATATCTTTACTGTCAATTTTTTCAAAGGTCTTCGAGTGTATCATCATCTGTGAGAGACTGGCTTGGCACGTTAAAGAAAGAATATCTCCATTTCAACATGGTTTTGTGGGTTCCAAGTCGACTTCCACAAATTTGCTTTGTTACGTAAACGATGTAGGCAGATCGGTTGACGCTGGTTATCAAGTTGACGCCATATACACCGATTTCAGCAGTGCCTTTGACAAAGTGGATCATGTTATTCTGATGCAAAAACTCTTTGAATGCTTTAACGTGATTGGCGCGATGTGGGGATGGCGTCGCTCATACCTGTTTGATACGCGCCTGAGAGTGGTGAAGGACGGCTACTTCTCAGACACATACTTGGCGTCTTCGGGAGTTCCACAAGGTTCGCACCTTGGGCCTCTTTTATTCGTATGTTTCATTAATGACAGCATTTAGCACAGCAAATGCTTGTTATACGCTGAGGACCTGAAGCTGTATAGAGTAATAACTTCAACTACTGACGCAATGTTTTTGCAGGACGATTTGAATAGTGTTAAGTCTTGGTGCTTAGCAAATAATATGATTAAAAACGCAGATAAGTGCCTCTACATTAAATTTCTCAATTTACCGTCTTAATGATGTTGCACTCCGCGAGGTATCTTTCGTCAAGGACCTTGGAGTAATCTTGGACTCCAAACTGAACTTAATAAACCATGTAGACTCAGTTATAAAAAATAGTAATAAAATGTTTGGATTTATAAAGCGCGCTGGCAAAAATTTCAAACATATTGAGACCTTTATGACACTCTTTAATGCCTTAGTTCGTTCTCGTCTCGAATATTGTTGTCAGGTTTGGAATCCCAGTTATGCTGTACATATTAATCGCCTTGAAAGGGTCCAACGCTCCTTTACTCGATTTCTTGTATTTAAAGCGCGCGATAGGATAATTAACAGGGGCCTTGATTACAGTAGGAGACTTCGTTTTTTCAATATGGCTTCTCTTCAATGCAAATGCTCCTAAATGGAAATTGCAATGCTGCATAAGTTGGTAAGCGGGAAAATTATGGAACCGAGCTTGCTGGGGGATCTTAACTTTACTGTGCCTAAGACGAACACGAGGGCTTGCCGGCGCACTACGTTCCGTCCCAGTACAACCAGGACTAAACTTGGCAAATCGCTCCCACTGTACAGAATGCAAACTGCATGGAATAAACTGGTTCTATCTCATAATTTCGAAATAGATATATACCACGACTCCTTGTCGATTCTGAAACGTAGAATGCTTAAATCAGCTTAAAATTTATAGTAATGTTAGTATCTTTCACATATTTCATTTGTACTTAGTTTTATTTCTATTGTTTTTTGTAAAAGCCTCAAACTCTTTAAATGCTGTTGCATACCCGTTATTGGTACATAAATATGTTGTGTGTCCATAAATATTAATATGCAATTTTGATTATTTATGTACTGTTGGTGTGTCATATATAAATAAATAAATAAAGAGCAAGTCGGGCAGTAAAAGTGCCATGGCGAGTCGGGCAATAAAAGTGCGTTGCATATTTGGTTAATCTATAAATATAAGTTGGTTAATAATGATCGGATCGCATCGTGAATGCGACCTTTTAAGTTTTGTCATGGCAACCCCAGTTAGTTTCACGTTTCTAGAAGGAATGAGTTGGACAGACGGGAATTAATTGTCTTACGATCACAATTTGATCAACGTTAAATATGGCGCCGGCAGCTGTCATCCCATAGAAACTTGTCAAACTTTACATACCTACATTCCAATTTTAACGAACACAGCTTACGATTACAGACGGTTTGATGCAACCCAGCCTTAGCCTTTGTTTGTGTTGTGTATGTTTTTGTTTACTGTTGTTATTGTGCCTGTTGCGAATAAATGTTTAAATCTATAATATTTACCGGCAGTGGTCTCGAGCCGCACGTCCACAGGCACGGGCAGCCGGTTGAGCAGCGTCAGCGCCGACCGCACCGTCACCAGCTTGCGAGCCGAGCCCTCCAGCGACACTTCCAGCACCAGACGCGCTTCCGCACCCGATTTCTGATACAAAATAATCCTTAATTAGTGTGAGTTGCACCAACTTAAAATCACGGACCGATCAACATTAAATATGGCGCCGACAGCTGTCATCCCATGAAAACCTGTCAAACTCATATATTTAGATTTCAATAAAAAAATTAAAAATTTCAATGTATAGAAAGTTTGACAAGTTTCTATTGGATGACAGCTGCCGGCGCCATATTTAACGTTTATCAGTCTGTGATCGTAGGTTGGTGCAACCCAGCCTTAATCTCTTTTAAGCACATGGCAGAACATTGATATTGAAGCAAAATCCATAATATTTCGGCCTGTTTAACGTAGTTGGTAGTGACACTGCCTCCGAAACTAGAGGTCCCGGGTTCGAATCCCGGTAACGGCATTTGTTTTTGTAGTGAGCAGAATCATTTGTTCCTGAGACTTGGATGTTTTCTATGTATTTAAGTATATATCTATTAAATATATCGTCGTTTAGTACCCATAACACAAGCCTTATTGAGCTTACTATGGGACCGCGGATAATATTGACACACCAGTATAGGTAAAAAACTTAAGAAAAGGACCTGTTGTATGTAGTTGTGACGTGTTTGAATAGACATTTGTTTTGTTTGTGTTACACATTTTAAATATGTAATGTCTATTCGAACACGCCACAACTACACACAACAGGTCCTTTTCTTAAGTTTATAACCTATATCGTGATAATATTACTCGTGTAAAGGGCTTATACCATGGGGCATATGCTGAAATAGCTGGAGCTAGAGGGTATTTATTTATTTATTTAATCTCTATTGCACTAAAGTAAAACTTATAGTACAAAAGGCGGACTTAATGCCATAAAGCATTCTCTACCAGTGAACCTTAAGGCAAAGCAGAAAAATTGGAGTTGGTTGGTATATAGTGGGGGCGGGGGCACCTGGTGCGTGAGCGTGCGGAAGAAGACGCCGACGCGGTCGACGCACACGGGGTCGGGCGGGCCCCAGCCGTCCAGCCGCAGCGCCAGCTGGTGCAGCACGGCCGGGCCCGCGCGCGCGCCGCGCCCGCGCCGCGCGCCGAACGAGAACGGCTCCGTGTCGCCCCCGCGCACCCCCACCCACGAGTCGTCCGGCCCGCTCCACCCCGCCGTCTCCGACAACCTGTGCGACAACACAACTATCACTGCGCTATACAGGTTTTTTTTATGACATAGGAGGCAAACGAGCGGACGAATCGCCTGATGGTAAGCGATTAGCGCCACCCATGGACACTCGCAACACCAGAGGGGTTGTAAGTGCGTTGCCGGCCTTTAAAATGGGAGTACGCTCTTTTCTTGAAGGTTACGAATTAAAGAGAAAAATTGAAAAATATTGTGCCCCGAGCAAGATTTGAACCTGCGACATCTGGCATACGCGGCCAATCGCTCTAGCCCCTGATCTTTCGGAACCAATTAAGCTCAGGCACGAAATACCCTCTTAGAACGCCTTAAGGAAGCGAACAGCGACATCTACCGTAGACGACTTAGGCTTCTATTAACGGCACCAACGTCTCAAATTACATTGAGAAATCGTCAGTAACAACGCGCCATCCCATACTAAATTAATTTTGCATTAAGTAAGAGGGAACTAGTGAATGATTTCGTGCCCGTGCTTGATTGTTCCGATAGCTTAGAGGCTAGAGCGATCGGCCACGTATGCCAGATGTCGCAGGTTCAAATCCTGCTAAGAGCACTAAATTTTTCAACTTTTCCCTTTAATTTGAAACTTTCGTTAGCAGCGTTAATGCTTAATACAAAATTAAGTTATGAAATTGTTTTATTGTGCAAAGCTAGGTAAAAGATACTAAAGTTAATAAGCCCTCCCTTCAGTTGATGCTTATGGAATACGAGTTGTGTATGCGCTGATACATTTTACTTCATAACGTAATACCACAGCGCGGCCCAAAGTACCTCACGGCGTAAACAGAAAAAAATACAATATTGAAACTGTAAAAAGCTAACATACACGGTTATAGGATATCGGCCGTAAACTTACTATTTTTAAATATATACACATCCACAAATAAAACGGACGGAAATATATTTCGTTCTGCAAACCATATACTCACGCGTCGCAAGTAGTCAGCAGTGTCGTGAACCACAGCGTATGTCCAGTGTGGTTGCGCAGCGCGTACGGCACAAACGGCGACCGACGGCGGTGCCCCGCTGGACTGCCTTTTGGCGAAGCGTCCGCAGAGCACTGCAAACGAGTTTGTAATTAAACGGGCTCAAATAAAATAAAGGCCCTAGGGCAAAGTAAAATTTAAATACACTAAAGTAAAATATGTGGTTAGTTTACCAGTTTTATTGGGCTGCTGTAACGACACTAGCAATTCCGCATTCTCACACTGTTTTAGATAGTTCTACAGGGGGAAAAATGCGGAAGTTAACGTTAGACGTGATCGTTTAAGGCTGGGTTGCACCAAACCGTCTGTAATCGTAAGCTGTGTTCGTTAAAATTTAATGTATGGAAAGGTTGACAAGTTTCTATGGTATGACAGCTGCCGGCGCCATATTTAACGTTGATCAGTCTGTGATCGTAAGTCGGTGTAACCCAGCCTAAAATAGAGTATAATCCGAATACAGCGACAGTCAAGGGACCGATGATATTAAGTCGTCGTAACCGAACGTCGCATAAAATGGACTGATTTTCTTAGTAAGTGTTTTGTATGAAAGCCTAGCGTGAGTTGATTTCGACTTCGTTATAAGCTGTAAAACGTTATATTTACGTATTTCGCTGACAAACTATTTTTTTTTAACAATAAGGTATGTCACTTATAAACTTCTTATACTTTTCTTCTTCATAAGTTAAGTTGTGAGTACTAAGTAGTGAGTACACAGTGAGCTTAGGCTGTATTCATTGCGTTATGTTATTGTATCGCTATAAGTGGCACTGTATTCAAAAGTAATGATGTTTCATCATTGTGTAATAATTTTCTTTAGCATCTTTTATTAATTCCGTTTTGGAAATCAAAGCTCCCCCTCCCCCTTGGATAGGACGACATCTCCAACTGCGGATTTGTCTTTAAACTGACTGTTAGGACAATAGAGAAGCACAATAGTGTAACTTTATTACACCAAAATATTAATCGCTTCACTGGCAAAATACTAGATTTAGAATTATTTACGGAAGAGTTTAATGTAGATGTAGTCTGCTTAACAGAAACTTGGTTAAAGAATCACATGATGAAATTCAATGTAAATAATTACGTATTGGCCAGCGCGTTCAACAGAACTACAGCAGAGGGTGGTGGATCTATTATATTATTTTAGTGAAAAATGGTTTGACTTTTAAGGAACGTAGAGACGTCTCAGGCTGTTCTGTTGATCGTGTTTGCGAGATTGCTTGTGCAGAGATGGATCAGTATCTGATAATTTGCATTTATAAACCACCATCAGGTGATTTAACATCTTTTATAGAAATTATGGTGGATGTACTCAGTAAAGCAACAAGTGGTAAAAAGTCAGTAGTGGTCTGTGGCGACTTTAATATCGATATTTTATCACAATCAGTTGAAAAAGATAAGTACATCACTCTTTTGAAATCTTTCAATTTTGACTACTTGTTTGAAGTACCTACCAGAGTTACTCCGACCTCGGCCACTTGTATAGATAATGTTTGGTTAAACAGTTCTCATATAGACAGTAGCATAGTGAATGGAGTTCGTTCGGATCATAAAGCTCAGATGGTCAGGCTACCTTGCGAAGTAAAACATCCAGATCGGGTTATAGAAATAAGACCGCTGAGTCGAAGTAGACTAGAATTACTAAAGTCTAATCTACTAGTCGCCATGCCGAACACCCAGGTACAATCAAATGATCCGAATGATCAATTCAAAATGCTTCTGAATACAGTGTGTAACGAATTTAATAAGACTTGTAGTAAAAAGCGTATTAAGATAAACAATAAAATGAGATTTAATGAGTGGGCAACTACCGGAATTCGGAAAAGTAGAGATAACTTATATCAACTTTATGAAAGGAGATCTTGCACAAATGACGAATGTTTCCATCAGTATGTTAGGGATTATTCCAAATTGTTTAAAACAGTGTGCACGAAAGCAAAAGCAATGCACTTGAATAATAAAATTAAGTCCTCAGATAATAAAGCCAAGACAGTCTGGAAAATAATAAACACAGAGACTGGGAAGAGAAATAATAAAGTGTCCACAATTTCTTTGAAAGTAAAGGATAATTTAATAACTGATGCAGTAAAAGTAGCTGATGAATTTAATCATTTCTTTTCTAAAATTCCTATAGTCACTACTCAAAGTTTAGCATCGTCTACCACGAAAGCTGAATCCCTTCTGAATGACAACGTAAAATTAGAATCACTAACTAATTTCAAATTTCATCATGTTTCTCCTCTGGATGTACTGAAGTCCTTTGAAATGTTAAAAATAAAGAACACTGAGGACTTATGGGGCGTGTCAGTCAAGGTACTGGAATTATATTCTTTCTATTCTGGAGGTCGTTGCACCAACTCTAGCTCTCATTTTTAATAACTGTATATACTATGGCATTTTTCCAGACTTAATGAAATGTAGTAAAGTAGTTCCAATTTTCAAATCAGGTCATAGAGATAATCCTTCTGATTATCGTCCAGTTTCTATCCTACCTGCGTTTAGCAAAATATTCGAAAAAATAATGCTTACGCAATTGGTTTCTCACTTTAATTCTCACAATATTTTGCACGCACAGCAGTTCGGCTTCACGAAGGGTAGGTCAACTAGTGATGCAGGTGCAAGTTTATTAAAAAATATTTTGCAGTCTTGGGAAGAGTCGCACGACGCCATCGGAGTGTTCTGTGACCTTTCCAAGGCTTTTGATTGTGTAGATCATGGTACTTTAATTTGTAAACTTAAGTTTTATGGCATCAGAGGGCATGCATTAGATCTCATGAAGTCATATTTAACACAGAGAAATCAAAAGGTAGCGATAAATAAAGCCATTTCGTCAGAGACAGTGGTAGAGATGGGAGTACCTCAGGGGTCTATTCTAGGTCCGTTCCTGTTCCTTGTTTATGTAAATGATCTGCCATATACATTTATGGTAAGCCGACGATCAGGCATTGTAATGTTCGCAGACGACACCTCATTACTGTTCAAGGTAAATAGGAGAGATACTGAACTCATTGAACGAAATAATACCCTCTCCATGATATCTGACTGGTTTGCTGTCAATAACTTAGTATTGAACCCGAAAAAAACGAAATGTATGAAATTCTCTCTAGCGAACTCATCAAACAGAAACTTAGATTCAAATATTAAACTTAATGGTCAAACATTAGAATTTGTTACTTCTACTGTATTCTTAGGTATTACATTGGACTCAAAATTGCAGTGGGATTCCCATATAACAGCGATAGGAAGTAGGTTGAGCTCTGCTGCATTTGCAGTCAGGAGAATAAGGCAGCTTACCAATGTGGCAACGGCACGGTTAGTTTACTTTGCTTATTTTAATAGTATAATTACTTATGGTCTTATCTTATGGGGATCAGCTGCAGATATTGAAACTGTTTTTATTTTGCAAAAAAGGGCTATCCGAGCAATTTATAACTTGGGGTCGCGTGATTCATTAAGAATTTTTTTCAAAGAAATAGATATTCTAACCCTACCGTCCCTATACATATTTGAAGTAATAATGTATGTTAGGAAGAATTTGGGCAATTTTCCAACGAACGCTGATAAACCAATAGCCACTAGAAATACTGGGAAAATCAAAATAAAATGGGAAATTCAAATCTGTAGTAAAACAAACACTTATTTCAAGAGCATATTATAAGATAAACGATTACATCATGGATAGGGATGTTTGGCAGTGATAGCGTCCTGCACGGGTAATCTATCGCGAAATAGTACATTACTACAGAGGCCGGGACGAAAGGGGTTGCCGGCCGAAGACATATATACGGCCGAGCGAAGCGAGGCCGGATAGGTCTAAGGCTGGCAACCCCAAATTTCCCGCCGAGGTATGTATAGTGCTTTTCTCAAACATGAAATGAAATAAACAACAAAAAAAAACAAAATTTTATTTTTAATACGCATAGTGGCAGAATGTCATGATGCCTGTGCCACAAATTTATGTGGAATGGAATTAAAAAAGAGGACTTTGCCGGCCTAGGCCTGCAAGATTTGTATGAAATTCCATTAACGACCTCTTGTCCTAGCCGCGCCTGAAACGTCATACTTCGCAGCCTATTATAAGGAACATAACATCAATATTTCATTGCATGTTTGAGAAAATATATTTTCTACTGTAGCATTGTGATTTAAGTTATTTTGTAGTAATGTAATTTTATATTTAACTATATAATATTGTTTTGAAAAAATGACACCACGCCGAGTTTCTTACGCCGTTTCTTCTCGTGGCAGAGGTAGTTTATTGACGTTCATAGGTGCATGTAATATGCCTAATTTGAAGAATAAACTACTTTTACTTTTTTTACTATTTACTTTTTTCCCAATATATAATTAAAATAATGATGTTGGATGTGTAATTGTGTTCCGAGTACGCATTTTATTTTAGTACTTTGTTAAAGTATATTAGTCGGACGCTATATGTTATATCCTGTAATTGGCTCTGTTGTAACTAATAATGTTGTTACTTAGTTTTATTGCTGTTGGTTCTCCTAAGAATAAAAAAATAATTATGCAAAGTCGTAATAAAATGACGCGTGTCACGGTGTTGGCTCTCGTGAGCGTGTACTCCCGTGTCTCGTGTACCTGCGGCGCGTAGTAGTCGGCGGCCCAGTTGGCGCGCACCAGCTGCGCCAGCTCGATCAGCGACGACGTCACGTTGGTGTTGAGCACCTCCGCCGAGCGCACGCTCACCGCCAGCCGCCCGAGCGCCAGCCCGCTCGTGAGCGTGTACTCCCAAGATGTCTCGAATCTATGAAATAAACGGGTATATTATAAATGCTGCGTTTTACATTAAAAAAAAACGCCTGCAAATTGGTTTGTAATACTTGATTAACATCTTAATTGAAATACCATATCAATAACTGTAAGGTGTAATTTAATTTAATTTAAAAAGTCAACTTTTAACAAAAAAACACCCCACTCCTATAACTTTGCCAGACCCCATCCTCTTGGTATATAATTTGAGGAGTTCCTTCGATTTTTCCAAGATCCCGTCATCAGATCCAGACTTGGTGACAATGGGACCAACTAGAAAACACGCCCTATCAAACAAAAAAATAATTTTTGAAATCGGTCCGATTACTCGGAGACTACTCCGAGTAATCGGTAAACATACATAAAAAAATATATTCCGACGAATTGAGAACCTCCTCCTTTTTTTGAAGTCGGTTAAAAAAGTAAACAGACTTGAGATCTTGTACGGGCTAATTAGGTGACTAAAAAGGGCATCAGTGATTTGCAACATTCTTTCAGCTCTTCGCGCTCGTCTTCTCGCCAGAGAATGCATTGGCAATTGGCATCTTCTTTGGTTCATTCACTATCAGCCACGAAGCAAACGCGTTTCATCCACCATCTCATTAGAAGCTTCCTCAAGTCGACTTGTAGTTGAAAACCTATCATAAGGTCATCATTTAATGATACGTTGTTTGATTTGCGTTGAGAGGAAGCGTCAAATACAACACACGTTCGAGTGGTCTCTTTTCCTTCGCGAATGACTACGTGGTGTGGTAGGATTAATCTTCTTTTTGTGGGGTTTCGTACTTTGTAAAAGGAAAAAAGGAACCGTTATTGGATCACTCGTGCGTCTGCCTATCTAGTCTGTCTATCCAATTTGCTCTGTCACATCCAATTTGCTCCGAAGCCACTAGACCGATTGAGCTGATATTTGGCACACATATGTAAGTCGGTGACCCAATGGCGGACGTGTAACGTATATAAATGAAATGGGGGCCACTTTGGGGGTGAATAAGAATTTAAAAAAAATGCAGTGCTGGAGTACAAATAGAAAAACATCTATATCGGTGTCCGATCCTGCTCCTGACCAGTGTCGCCGCCGTTGAAATATGAAATCCAATTTTTGTATAGAAGGTTCAAATTCATTTGACTCTAATAAAGTGCGCTCCAACTCCAGCCGTTTGGTGTGAATTGTACATTACTGACGAATTAGAAGAAAAATTATAAACGCTAAGTAAATCCCCCTCTCTCTTACATCGCAGTGCCCAACAGGGTTCACAATGATCTATAGCTTTAAGTTAAAATCTGTATCTACTTTTGTGATATTGCAATAATGATTGAGTATTGAAAGTGAACTGACCTCCAGGGCTCAATAGCGGGCTCCCAGCCGGATAGCATGCGGTTGTAGTAGTTCACGCTGAGCGCGGCGCCCAGCCGCCCGGCGCCCGCGCCGCCCCCGCCCCCGCCCCCGCCCGGCGTGCCCGGGCTCGACACCAGCACCGGGTCCGAGAACGACTCCTCTATCTTGCGGAGGTCCTGGGACATAATATTGATATTGATTTAACTTTTGCCATTCGTGAACCGTATTGCAAGTACGTAAGGTCTAACAGGGCGGTCAACTAACTATGTAATACACGGCCATAAAACACGTCTCTAGACTCCACTCACCATATCAGCCGAAGGGCGTCCACTGCTGGACATAGGCCTCTCTTAATATCGTGGGGGGTAAACTCCATAATCGCCACGCTTGGCATGCGGGTTGGCGATCGCAGTATCTCCACCGCACTCCAGGGATGCTGCTGCCCATCCTCCGTTGGTCTTGGTCGTAGTTTTAAGACATACCCGGGTCCAGGACATACCCACTCGCAACTCTACTCCACTCGTTTAATCGCAAATAAAATAATATCGCACCTGTTCAACGTTGAGGTCCGCCAAAGAGACCTCTAGCAGCGGCACGTCCGAGTCGAGACAGTCGTCGATCACGCACAGCGTCACGCATTCCGCGGTCACCTGCGGAATAAGCATGTCGCCTATAGAATCAGTCGATGAACGAAATGGTTCAAAAAAATAAAATAAAAAAAAACAAATATAGGGGGGACAATATTACACAAATCGACCTAGTTCCAAACTAAAAATACTCGTGACTTTTGATGTGCTCTCATTCTACTAGCCGGAAACAGTAAGTAGTTCAAGCAACAGTGTAGTTTTGTGAAAAAGACAGGTCTGTTCTTCTTGTGAAAGTTGGTACTAAATTTTCTGTTTGTAGTTCGGAGACGTTTCAGTTCAGCAGCGGCAGCCAGCGCGGCGCCACGAGCCGGGCGCCCGCGCGCATGCGCACACTGTGCTGTATATACCTGCACGGCGCGCAGCGGCCACACGGCGGAGGGCTGCGGCGGCGGCGCGCGCAGCGGCAGCCAGCGCGGCGCCACGAGCCGGGCGCCCGCGCGCATGCGCACACTGTGCTGTATATACCTGCACGGCGCGCAGCGGCCACACGGCGGAGGGCTGCGGCGGCGGCGCGCGCAGCGGCAGCCAGCGCGGCGCCACGAGCCGGGCGCCCGCGCGCATGTGCACACTGTTCGCCGGTGCGTCGGCCTCCACCGTCTCCTCTTCCGTCTTACCTGAGAACCCAGGGGTATCGTTGAGGAGTACATACATTACTACAACATTGGACGGGAAGTGGATAGATATCAGTCAGGTGCGTTCGCTCGCCACAGTCGCACATGTGCACGGCTTAGAAATAAATATTTTTCCTTATTTTGCTCATCGGTGGTTCTCAAACTTTAACGATGAAGTGTGTTATTTGTGATAACTCGATTGTAGATGGTGCTCAGTGCTCATCCTGTAAGAAACATGTAGGCCTTTGCTGTGAGCAAGGTTATAAAAAGCTTGGTGCAGACCGTAAAGCGGCATGGAAGTGTAGTATATGCAAGAAAAAGATATCGTCGAGCCAGGTGGAACAGTCGACATCGAACCAGGGAAAACAAACTCCCCCAGCTAAGTCTACACAGCCTGCGTCGGCGGGACCCACAACTGATCTCAATGATATCATGCGAGAGCTGCGGGATATGAAAAAAACGCTTTCATCTCTCCCTGGGTTGGTCGAAGACATGGCAAATCTCAAGACGGAATTATCAGAGCTCAAAGACTTTATGAGACTTTATGAGTGGCAAGTTGGACGACTTCTCCTCAAGACTAGTCTTAGTGGAGCAGAAAATTCCCCAATTAGAGGGAGTACAGGAAAAAGTACAAGCGCTAACCAATGAAGTTTCCCACTTGAAAGAGGAATTATCTCGCAATGATCAGCTGCTGAGGCTCAATAGCGTAGAAATCAAGGGAATTCCACTGAAAAAAAATGAAAACTTGTTTTCAATTCTGGCTGGTGTAGGCGCTGCGGTGGGGTATAGCGTGGATAAGAGTGTTGTGAACTACATATCGAGAGTACCAATCCAGAACTCAAAAGAAAAAACTATTATAATCAACTTCTCCAACCGTTACATCAAAGAGGATTTCGTGGCCTGTGCGAGACAAAAAAGAACCATCACAGCGGATGAAATTGGTTTTGCGGGCAATACTCAAAGAGTATACATTAACGACCACCTCACACCTGAAAACAAAAAACTCTTAACGCAAACAAAATCGTCATTAAAGCAGAAGGGTTATCTTCACGTCTGGGTCAAATTTTGCAAAATACACGTTAGAAGAGATGACAAATCCAGAGTACACATTATTAACAACGTACGAGATTTAAACAAACTTCTTTAAACTGGTGTTTATGCAACATATTTTGTTTGACATTAATATGCCTTGCGCCTGTGGTTCCGTTAATATTGCTCGGTACTATCTGCATCTATACTTTTACGCATTACCATAAAAGTTTGAACATCATAGACCGGTCCACCTGGGTGGTCTGCCGCTTTTGTTTAGCGCTTAGCCTTATGGCTCTCTGCTACTGTTATAACTCCAATGCCTCGTCAAACCGGTTGTCATTATGCTTGCGAAAATACGCTTATCTCTTTTACTCGCACTTATTTGACAATATGCCTAACTACTTACTTTCTTACACTTATTGTTCGTCTATAATGTACTGTTTTGGACCATGCCATCGCGTAACAAAATTAATATTCTGTATTTGGATGATGTATTTATCAACAATTTATTCAGTTTCTCATAAATATATTTGTTTGAATGGATAACGTTAATAACATTTCGATTTATTATCAGAACGTCAGGGGACTTAGATCCAAAACGTTAAAATTTTATCGTAATCTTAGTTTGGCTTCTTATAACATAATTATGCTAACGGAGACTTGGCTGGTTGACGGAATATTGGACTCTGAGTTGTTTGACAGTCGGTATGTTGTGTGGCGACGTGATCGGGATCTCGGGTTGACCGGACAGAGTAGAGGAGGAGGTGTTATTATCGCCACTCGCCGTGAGCTTGTTGTTACCCCACAGCCAAGTTATCAGTCTACCGCCGAGGATCTATGGGTTACGTTGTCTCTCAAACATGGTAATAATAGTCAGATTAAAGTTCATTTGTGTGTACTGTATCTGTGTAAACAAAACAACGGTAATACGTTCTCTCGGCAATTGAACAACTTTTTAACTAAACTTAACGGCCTGATACTGGAGTCTCCGAGTGATAAATACTTGTTGATAGGTGATTTTAATATGAGTAGCATAGAATGGAAGGCACAGGACTCGATTATGGTACCGCAATCTTACGCGAATGAGGACGAGTGTAATTTTATTGATGACCTACATGTGCTTAACCTCCATCAATATAATGGCGTTTTAAATCGGTTCGGTAAGTTGCTTGATTTAGTTTTATCCAATGACGTTTTGAGTGTTAGTGAATGCCCTAGTCCATTAGTACCTATTGATCCTTATCATGCGCCATTAATTGTCCATACAATATACACCGCGTCTGACTGTTTACAGTCAGCTCCACAGACTAAATACTTTTTCAACAAAGGAGACTACGAGTCCATTAATAAAGAATTATTTGGTATTGACTGGGAACGAGAGTTTTTGAACCGTACCCTTGAACATTCGGTTGACTTCTTTTATTCAACTTTTAGAAAGCTAAGAGATAAGTTTATACCAAGTAAAAAGCTAAAAACTAACACTTATCCTACATGGTATACCCTCTCGTTGAAAAAAGCTTTAAAAGAAAAATATAAGTACTTTAAAAAGTACAAATTGTACAAAAACAAATGTGACCTTATTTCATATAATATTTTGAAAGAAAGAGTACGTAGATTAGAACAGGATTGTTTTGATAGGTACATGGCAAGTGTTGAGAACAACATCGCGAAGAACCCAAAACAGTTTTGGTCTTTTATCAAAACGCGTTCGACATCCAAGGGTCTACCAAGTAGCTTAAAATATGGAAATAAGTTAGTAAACACCGGCCCTGATATTTGTAATGCTTTCTCAGACTATTTTTATACAACTTTTTCGACGACTAACCAAACCAACAATAACCCCCGGTGTGTTTCTGGTCTCGAGGCAGTTGCTATTATTAATACCATAGAAGTCAACCCGGACGTTGTCACTAATATACTACTTAAATTGGACCCTTCAAAATCAGCCGGACCTGATTCAATGCCAGCTCAATTCTTAACTAGGTGTGCAAAAAGCTTGGTGAGGCCGATTGTCTTATTGTTCAAGCGCTCATTCTCTGAATGTTTTATACCACCTATATGGAAATCTGCCTTTATCACACCAGTGCATAAGAAAGGGGCCAAAAATGACATTGCCAATTACAGGCCTATATCTAAATTGTGCATATTATCTAAAGTCCTCGAAAAGGTAGTGTACAGTCAAGTTTATAATGCTTTAAAGCATTCTTTTAACCTTAGCCAACACGGATTCTTGCAGCGCCGGTCTACTGTGTCTAACCTTGTCTTATTGAATGAATATGTCACTGAAGCTATGGACAATGGTTTCCAAGTAGATGTTATATACACTGATTACAGTAAATGTTTTGACAGGATAGATCATAGCCTTCTGTTGGAGAAACTGTATGACATAGGTGTTCATGGGGACTTGCTCAGGTGGTTTTCATCGTATATTGATAATAGGTCCCAAGCTGTTGTCGTGAATAACTACATGTCTCGGTGGGTTACAGCCCCAAGTGGGGTTCCGCAAGGATCACTTCTCGGTCCTCTTTTGTTCAATGTGTTTGTTAACGACATCAGCAACTGTTTTATCAATTCCCGGCTTCTGTGTTTTGCCGATGATATGAAGGTTTTCTTAAAGATTGGATCCAGCGCTGACTCAGCATTATTACAGTCAGATTTATCACGTCTCGATGAATACTGCCATGTAAACAAATTGGACCTAAACCCATCCAAATGTTTTACAATTACTTTTTCAAGGCAGCGTAATTTAGTACCAACTTCTTATGTATTAAAGAGTCACGCACTGCAAAAGGTTATGTGCATGAGGGATCTTGGTGTACTACATGATTCAAAACTAATCTTTGATAAACATATTGAGAATATCATTAGTAGTGCCCTTAAAATGTTGGGATTCATTATGCGAAACTCTGCTCATTTCAACCAAGCCAAAACTTTAAAAGTGCTTTATTGTTCGTATGTTCGTAGTAAGCTGGAATATGCCTCTCAAATTTGGAACCCTTGCTATAATAAATACATTGATAGAATTGAACGAGTACAGAAAAAATTTGTAAAATATCTATGTCTTAAAATTAAACATCCCTATAAATCTCATAATTATATTAGTATATGCAAAAAGCACCACCTTATTCCATTAACTCAACGTAGAGAAATAGCGGATATTCTTTATATTTTAAAAATCACCAGCGGCGCTGTTGACTGCTCCGAATTGCTTAGTAAGCTTTCATTTAATACCCCCTTTCGTTCCAAAAGACACTTTCCGCCTATATCAATTAAAACTACATCATCAAATTACAGGAAGAACTGTTTTTTGAGACGCGCAGGTCATGGTTTGAATCGGATATCCAAGGAGTTAGATATTGATATATTCAATTGCAAAATCTCCTCTGTGAGGCGAGGCATGGAGAAAGCGTATTTTCGCTGACAAACTATTTTATTTTATTTATTTTTTAACAATAAGCTATGTCACTTATAAACTTCTTATATACTTTTCCTCTTAATAAGTTGAGGTGTAAGTACTAAGTTGTGAGTACACAGTGAGCTTAGGCTGCATTAATTGCGTTGTGTCGCTGTAAGTGGCACTGTATTCACAAGTAATGGTTTTTTCATTGTGTAATAATTTTCCCAATATTTGAAATAATGCTGTTGGATGTGTAACTGTGTTCCGAGTACGCATTTTGTTTTTAGTACTTTGTTTAAGTATATTACTCAAACGCTATATGTGAGATCCTGTAATTGGCTCTGTTGTAACTAATAATGTTGTTACTTAGTTTTATTGCTGTTGGTTCTCCTATGAATAAATAAATAAATAAATAAATAAATATTTCTCCAGAGGAGCGTTTTAAAACGAAAATCACGTTGATGCGAAATGGTTTCTAATATGATGAGCGAGGGGTCATAAATGAAGTAGCCAGAAGATCGAGAATGGAACCAAGAGTCCAAAAAGCTAAAAACCTTATGAAACCAAAATTTGCTCCGGTTCACTTTTATACGCCAATCGTCTGCGAAAAGGAACTTCGTTACAAATGGTCAATAATGTTGACACGACACGCTCACCCGACAAGGCAGCCCTCACTTGCGCCGGCAGCGACTGGATCATCGAGGCGAACATGCGCATGTCGTGGTACGACAGCCGCAGGTTCAACGTGCCGGTGGATATCTGAAATGAGGACTCTTTATATACCATTCCAAAAAAAAATGTTTAGTTTTTATTTATTTACAACGACAGTGGTTAGCAAGTTGTTGGCGTGCCTTATGGTAATGGTGCTTTCGTTAACAGAATAAATGCATTCGAATTCGAAATGTGGTTCTACAGGAAATGTTGCGAATACCGTGGATAGACCGAGTAACAGATAAAACAGTTTTAAACAAAATGATGAAGAAAATGAAGTAAAAAATCGGCCACGAGCATGTCAAGCCATGTTCAGTGTAGGGTTCCGTAGTTGCCCAATGAATTTACTTTAAAAAAATCAATAACCATCAAAAGGGAAATATCTCCGCAGCGTTTCTTACGTCTTTTACTAAGAAATGAAGACTTTCTACGATAACTCTAAAACGGCTTAACTGATCATGTCCGCTATAGTTTTCGTTGAAAGTCTTTATTAAGCTTTACATTCACGATTTTTTTCATATTTTTTGGACCCATAATTCAAAAGTTAGAAGGGAGGGGGACACATTTTCTTCTTTTATTTTATTTATTTGTTTTATTTGGAGATCCAACAGCTGTGATATTACATTAGGCAATAAGATAGAAATAGGAAGCCAATTATAGGAACTCACAGGTAGGGACATAATATTATACAAAGGGAGGTATTCCACTCATCCAATATCTTTGTCCAATATACATTTGATCAAAGAAATTGGATGATTTCATCCAACTTGGATGGGACCCCGACATTTGATCAAAGATTCTGATGACATTTAAATCAATATGGCTACTCATGAAAAAAAAAACTTGGACAAAGATATTGGTGTGTATAAGTGGAATGGGCCTCCGTCAAAGAAATTTGATCAAAGATTTGACAAAGATATTGTACGAGTAGTATACCACCCCGTATTAAACTCATCCAATATCTTTGTCCAATATCTTTGATCAAAGAAATTGGATGATTTCATCAAACTTGGATGGGACCCCGACATTTGATCAAAGATTCCGATGACAGTTAAATCAATATGGCTACGCATGAATGGACAAAGATATTGGATGAGTGGAATACCACCTTTTAATTTTTAAAGGGTCGGCAACGCGCATGTGTCACCCCTGGAGTTGCAGGCGTCCATAGGCTGCGGTGACCGCTTACCATCAGGCGGGCCGTACGCTTGTTTGCCACCGACGTGGTATAAAAAAATCACCTTAATAGGTTTTTATGTTACGCACTAACTTAACCACACATGTAAGTAAAAATTTAAATTTGGAGTGAATATTTCTGAAAATATTCATTTTATCAAAAAGTGTTTGATGAAGACCTCTATTCATTTTGAAAGACCTATCCAACAACACCATAAGGTTGAAGGAAAAAAAATATATACATCCCCTCTTTACGTGAAGGGGAGGTACCTTTAAAAAAAATTGTATTTTTTTACCACTTTCTCAGTATTATTGATTTGTATATCCATACCAAATTGCAGCTTTCTAGCACTAACAATTACAGAGCAAAACCTCGGACAGACAGACGGACAGACAGACAGACTTACATTGCGAAACTATTCCTAGTCGACAACGGAACCCTAAAAACGGCATGCTTTGGACACATTTATATAAACACCAAGTATGCCATAATAAGAAACATAGTAGAAGGCCAAGCAAGCAAGTAGCCATTTGTGTCTTCGTCATTTCAACTAAGAGCACCAACAACAGCAATGTTTAGGTATTAATACATTACGATACAAGAACACAGAAAGCCCTCTCTCGCATATTTATGACCCTCGCCTGCGGTTCGGGCCTCAAACTTCTGCGATATCGGCCTTTCTTTGTTTTACAACCCGTGTTTTGTACACAATTTTACGTCACCACTTGGCCAAAAAGTGGGTTTTCCCGGACGCGCAGCGTGCGGAAAAATGCGCTTTTTAGCAAGGTGTGGTGTAAAGACAGTTACGTGTAGCACGCGGTCGGCGTGGAGTGCGACGGTGAGCGCGGCGGGGTCCACGATGGCCAGCGCCGTCTCCTCCTCCAGCCCCAGCACGCACGAGAACACCTCCAGCTCGTTCAGCTCGCACGACACCGGCTTGGCTGCGTCCGCCACACGGTACGTGATTACTGTCGTGCTCTGCAAAGAGGAAGACAACAACAATAATAATGATTTATTCCACATCATGTAGCACGACTTCCAGATCAGCGTTGGACCATAAGAGTGACGTCATGGAAGAGTCCACTAGGGAAAAGAGGCAAAGGAAGAACCGTGACCAAATGGGGGGGTGAAATCAAAAATATCGCAAGTTTAAAGTGGATACAGGCTCTAGAGAGATAAGTGGAAATCCAAAAAAAAACAGAGAAGTGGAAATCCTTGGGGAGGCCTTGACCTGTGAAGATGGAGTTTTAACGTAAAATAATAATAGTTAATTTACATTCAATAGATACTAATATAATAGTCATACTAACCAAGCAATGTAAAACAATTGCAAGAAATACAAGGCTTATTATTCCATATCAAGATGCATATTTCCTTACACTAGAGACTGCTTCATAAAAAGGTAAGACCTGTACTTTAGTTCCCCGTCTCCATTTTGTGATGTGTTTTGACGCCACGGGCCTTTAAGATGGTCTACGATTACATAAAGTTTTGAAAGGGGAGCGTGGGGCAAAGAAATCTAGTGACCGGCGGACGAGAATGTGCGCTCATATCGGGGATGAACTTCAGCACCCTTAAATTTGTTTCAGACAGCGTTGAATCCCCAATATTGCTCTATTATACGAAGCGACAAGTTGCTATCTGAGACAAAAACTGTCGAAACCAGTCAGTGTTATTTCATTTCATTTATTTATTCAATAACAATGTCAATTGTGTTTGAAATACAAAAAAACTTAATCTAACATCATAAAGTAAAATACAATTAATATATGAATTAATAATACAAAAATGTCAATGAATATTATTTACATAGCATACAGGTAAAAAATAAAAATAAATAAATAAAGAAAATAAACTTATAAAAAAATCACATTAAATACAATTAAAAAGGAAATTAAAAAAAAATACAATAATCCTGCATTGCTCTCTTCCAGCTCTGATACAGAATAGTAGCACTTTTTCAAAAGAAACTGTTTCAGTTTCGATTTAAATGCATTGACACTACCAATTGTTTTAAATTCAACCGGCAACTTGTTGAACAAGTTAAGCAGTTTATTTCTAAATCATATGGCAGTTGTTACCCCAAGAGCAAACGCCTACACTAATTCATGGCGTTAGCGTAGCAGAACTTATCCTGGTGCGATCTGGACCTTGTATCTGGTATTCAAAAATAGTAGTTACTGACAGCGCGTCACCACTGACCTTGAGGATGACGGCGTTGGTGTCCCACACGGACGCGTCCTCCACCAGCACCAGCTGCGAGTCGGTCACGTTCAGCTTCAGCTCCACCTGCCCCGCGGCCCCCGCGCCCCGCCCCGCGCCGCCCACGCCCACTTGTCCTAGGGCTGCCGACAGAGCCTCCTCCCTGGAACGCACAAGTGCAATCAGTTACGACCCTGAATCATTTGATGATGTTGCTCTTTATGAACCCGCTTTCGACCACTCCACAAAATTTTCGGCTTTTGTACTTCATCATATCAGCTAAAAGACGTCAACTGCTGGACATAGGCTTCCCGTAAAGAGTTCCACAGTGACCGGTTCAGCACCACCTGGATCCAGCGGACTGCCGCGACCTTTACCAACTCACCTTGTGGGCGATCTGCCCACGCTGCGCTTTCCAGTTCGTGTTCGCCATTCGAGAACCTCGCCGCGCCATCGGCCATCGGTTCTACGTGCAATGTGCCCCGCCCACTGCCACTTAAGATTAGCGATTCGGAGGGTTATATCGTTTACTTTGATTCCTGCTGCGATCACGCAGAAATACTCCTTGCATAGCCCTCTCTATCGCTCTTTGGGTGACTTTGGGTCTTCTAATGAGGCCCACAGTAAGCGACCACGTTTCAGTACCGTATGTCATTACTGGCAACACATACTGGTCTAAGACACTCGTCTTGAGACACTGCAGAATATTGGACGAAAAGATATGCCGTAGCTTCCCGAACGCTGCCCAGCCGAGACGGGTCCCTCACTCTCAACACAGCGCATCCCCAAATCAAAAAAGGGTCGGCAACGTACTTGTGATTTCTCTGGAGTCGCAGGTGTTCATTGGCTACGGTGTCTGCTTACCATCAGGCAGGCCGTAAGAATGTTTGCCACCGTCGTTGTATAAAAAAATTCGACGATTAACCTCTTTCTCGAAGATAGACCTACTTAACTGGACAGCCTGTCCTAGGTATATACAGGGTGGAAAGTTAAAACGGGGCAGTAAGGGCAGCTACTAGATCCCTTGCCGCCACGTAAAAATGGCATTAGGATTTCATTCCTAACTTTTTAAGTGATGACAATCTACATTCACAGATTTTTGAAAAAAATACAGTCAGCGAGAAAATCATCAATTTTGACGATTTCATTCGATCCCATTCCTATTAAGGATCAAAATACTCTTTGGGACCGACTAAGGTGTGACTAACGGTGTACACTATAACGTATTATTGAAATAAACAGTTTTAATTATATATTTTTTACTAGAACGTTTAGAAATCAAAGAAAACTTTTTCCATACAGTTAGTATGGGAATCCCATAGTGCAAGTAGTCCTTTAGTTAGACGATAATCAAATTTTTATTTTATTTATTTATTTAATAGGCACACAAAACAGACAACATTCATTGACAGAAAAATAGAATAGTTCGCAGGTATTGATTTGAATGCTATCCAAAATATGTATGCACAGCATGATTAAAAGTAACAGCCAGGGTAAAACTAAAAGTACACTTAACTAGGGACATACATAATAATATAATATATTTGAGCAAGCTACTAACAGATAATTGAGTAGACACATGACTAAAACAGAAATACAAATCAATCAAAAAACCAATTCAAGCTGATTTAAGCGGCTGAGTACTTTGACCAAGTACTGTGACTATTAGCCCGAGAGCTATACGGTTTCACTGTATGAAAAAACAACAATATATCGGTATCAGCAAATTTTTTGCATCAAAAATTGGGTTAAGTAATTATACTAAGTTTTCTTTAATAATACACCTATATTTATTAACGCGACGGTAGAAAATATTTGAAACAAATCTATAAAAAATCCGTAAAAATCTAGCGAAAACACTATAAGAATTATTTTCTTTATGATATACTACTTCTATTTATGTTCTTTGTAATATATGAAAATCAACTTATTTTTGTTACGGTAACTTAATAATACAATCAATTATTAATATCGTAAAACATAAAAATGCATTACGCTAATGGCATATAAGGTATCATTACAGTTAGGGTTTTTATATGCCTTTATCATATTTCTTGACACTTTTTATACTGAATCAACCCAAAATACCTAAAGCTGTAATAACTTTTGGAATTAATGTGGCAGCCAAATGCACTCTGTAGACTATTCATGAAGGTCAAATTGACTACCTATTAGATATTTTTATTAGATTTGTTTTCTCATTTCCCGTTGTACATATTGTTCGATTCTGGTCGTAAGTATTAAAATAGACATAAACATAGAAGTCCTCATCATAAAAATACTGATACCCTGTTTGCTGCAAAAATTCACCAGTTTTCGGGCACTTCATTTTTTTTCCAACTTCCGGTCTTCAGATTCGGAAATTTTAAAAATACAGGTTCTTAAAATCACATAATAGGACCGTATAACAAAAATTGGCCAGTAATTGAATTATTTCCAAAAAAACCGTATCTTTCTCGGGCTATATCTATAAATTGTATGGTCCCTGGTCAGCTGACATGAAAAGTTTTATGAAGGCTATGGGTAGACGTCTCGTCGACGCTTCAGGGGACCATAGGGCTGGCGCTTACCTCTCACAACGTATTTCTTTAGCAATACAGAGAGGTAACGCCGCCAGCGTTATGGGCTCCGTGCCGCAGACGGATCTACTGGACGGGGTCTTCTTTTTATGATTGGGTAAATTAAGTTAGTTTAGTTTTTAATTAATTTGTTATTTTTTGCTTAATTGTTTTTTTAGTCTAAATGTATTGTTGGTATTAATGACAACACAAGTGTAATAGATATATACTTAAATACATGGATACGGGGATAGCTTCATTTAGATTAGAAATAAGAGAATACATTCCTTTGTTAAGAAAAAAACTAACGTATTTACACCCTTATTGATAAACTTTACTATCCGCACCTGTCCACTCGTAAGTACTGTCCGGTGTAAATACTTGTTAGTTTTTTTTTTCACACAGGAACGAATTCTCTCATTTTTAACCGACTTCAAGAATTCAAAAGAGCAGGTTATCAATACGGTTGTATGTTTTTTTTTTAATGTTTGTTACTCCGTCATTTCTTAACCGATTTGAAAAATTCTTTTTTTGATTGTAAGTATATATATCCATGTTGGTCCCGTTTTTGTCAAAAGGCAGTTCTGATGATGGGATCCATGAGGAATTGAGGGAACTCCTCAAATCTTTAAGGCAAACATATAGTGATTTTTGTGTTTTTACCAACAAGTCAAGCATTTGCATCCAAAAATGTGACATTGGATGAAGTGGAACTGCTGATGATGATCAGAACTCTTCAACGACGAAAAGTTCACGTTAAGCAAGTTCTATTTTCACGATTGATTTTTGTCATGCTCGAGTTCTGATGATGTGATCCATTAGGAATCGAGGAAACTCCTCAAACGTGAAAGGCACACAAATAGTGATTTTAGTATTTTCATGAACTAATCAAGCATTTTCATTCATAAAAGTGACATTTGATGAAGTGGAACTGCTGATGATGATCAGAACGGAACTCTTCAACGACGCGTAGTTCACGTTTGGCGATTTGTTCTCTTCGTTTTGTTTGTCAAGCAAGCAAGGTTTTTCCATGATTTCATGAGGAATTGAGGGTACTTTGTCTTCTACCATTATAAACATACTTATAGCCATTTTTATAATCTTTCACCGGACTCCCCCATTGAAGTCGGTTTTTTTTTCTTAAAAATTATTAATCTATATGAGGTTATCTCCGTCTCCATACAATTTGATGATCGTCTAACTAAAGGACTACTTGCACTTTGGGATTTCAATACTAACTGTATGGAAAAAGATTTCTTTGAATTCTGGGCGTTCTAGTTGGCAAACCTTAGTCGGTCCCAAAGAGTATTTTGATCCTTAATAGGAATGGGATCGAATGGCATTAAAAAAAATTCGTCAAAATTGGTGATTTTCTCGCTGACTGTAATTTTTTTTCAAAATCTGTGAATGTAGATTGTCATAACTTAAATAGTTAGGAGTGAAATCCTAATGCCATTTTTGCGTGGCGGCAAGGGATCTAGTAGATGCCCTTACTGCCCCGTTTTAACTTTCCACCCTGTATATTCATCTACAACTTCGAGTGTAAAGTGTCCGAGTGTAGCGGAAGTTGGTGCTACGTGGGCATTTGACATGATCTTCGTCTTATCCATGTTCATCCTTAGACCAACTCGATCGGAGGCTTTACTGAGGTCATCGAAGTGACTGTACGGACGAGGTGTACTCACAAGTGCTGGTGGTCGGGGTCGCAGGCCGGCAGCGGCTCCTGCATGATGAACTGGTGCGCCGCCTCCCACCAGTCCAGGATGGCCATCAGCCGCATGTTGTTCACCAGGATCGTGTACGCTGACGAGTCGCCACGTTTCCTGAAATACACGTTCATGTAGTAGAGTCAACAGCAAAAGTAGACGATCATTTTTTTATTAAAAATGGGATTTCTCTTGGCTCGCATCTAGCCAGGGGGCAAATATGAGGCCGACGATAAAGCGAGCTCACCCAGAAGATGCCTATTCACTCGCGCCCTAAAAAGGTCTAGGTTATATGAACTTGGAAATACAAATGCCGGCAGAGAGTTCCAAACCTTAGAAGCGCGCATTATAAAAGATGATGCAAAGCGCTTGGTTCGAATTAGAGGAATTTCGACTAGGTAAGGATGGTAGCCAGCCATCATTTTAGTACCCTGTCACTTTCACTACTTTCACGCATCCCGACTGTCTCTGTATTGTTACGTTAGACAAAGTACTAAAATGGTATGGTAATGGTTAAAGGGTAGACCCATCGAGTTTGGGCAATTGTGACGAATAACTGGAAGCCCGGAATATTGGTGGCACTTTAAGCTGTCATTACTGACTTTTCTTGTATGGACATGTAATGTCGATATCTCTTTCTGGGTCGGTCCCTCATGTCTGAGGATCGTGGTCAGCATCAGGGTTGTATCCGGGTACGCGGTAGAATGCCAAGAGCGATCCTGCGGCGCCCCAATTCAAGGCGGAGCTGGACTTCGTTGGTGGTTTAAGACGGTAGTCCAAGGCTTTTAGCCGCGGTTAGCCCGTCATACCCGTGCTCCCCGACAGGACGGGATGCGTAAACGCATTTCCCCAACGTTAAAAAAAAGGGGGTTGTATCTGGAGCGGACGATCTGCCTCACCGGTTTCTATCTAGCGCGTCTCTTACAATTCTGTAGAATTTGGAGGACGACGAGTGTTTGATTTGATCGGTCCATTTTGTTGGTGAACGACCGCACGATTTTTGCCTACGGTGTTCCCAACCACAATAAGTTTTACTACAATTTCGCCGAGTTTCCGCATTGTGTGGCCGAAATATGCAAGAATGCGTTGCTGACATATAGTGGATAAGCGGGTTTTAATTCGAAGCTGGGTCAGGATCGATGCATTGGTGCGTTTCGCAGTCCAAGGTATTCTCAGCAATGTAGATATAGGTGCATACATGTAGTAAATTGTTAAAATTCCTACGGATTATTTTGATTCGCAAGTGCATTTGTTTGAATTTGATTTTGCATTTCTTCAGATAATACAAGGGAATATACATACAAAAACATGCAGACACACTGAGAATCTCTTCCCTTCTATTGAAATCGGTTAAAAATGTCAAAAGCCACAGCACAATACCTGGCATGAACTTCGGCCTGCACGCTGTGCCGGTGGTCCGCCATGGGCTGCACGATGTGCGTGAACACGTTCCCGCGCCGGTTCGCCGGCTCGTTCACGTAGCGCGTGTCGCTCACCAGTATCTCCTGCAAACACATGCATACACTCGGGGTCAATAATTTCGGGTCATCCTGAATTTAATAACCGCGATAATGTTTTCTTATATTAACGTAATATACTATTACCAACCACCCAACCCAACTATATGAGTAATTTCCGGGATCCTGTCATAAAAATATCAATAACCAAAAAAATAAGTTTTTTGCGATATCTCGCTCCGTTAACGTTGTTTTTGTCATGGGTTTTTACGAGCCCGATTAAAACTTGGTAACGTTATTTTTTTAACTGTTATTTCTGCAGTTTAAATGTACAATTAAATAAAGATTATGACAGGATTAAAAACTGTACAACCTTGCACTATTTTAGGAATAGTAGCTGCTACAAATGCACACTTGCGTACAAAGAACCAGTCATATACGGTATTTTAGCGACCCGTATTCTTTGCCTGCAAGTGTACATTTGTAACGGCTTATTTCCTTCATTTATTCCTCCCACCCGCAGCTTTGTTTAATTGATTAAAATGAAAAAAACCTGATGATAGTTGTTCACGTGCGTTGAACATGCCTACATAGCATCAGCATCAAGATTTGGGACAAGAAACTGCACAGCTGCTGACAGAGCGGGCAAAGTACGAACTACGTTTTGTTTAAATTGACAAAATACATATAAAACAAAGATTATCAGTATTCACACAAACATATGTAAAAATCTGTATAAATAGCTTGTAAATTTGTAAATAAAGTCTCTGAGTTTGGACGTTGCTGTTGTCATTCCTCTCACTGTGGTCAAGACACCTTTAACCGTAACAGTCCCATAAGTCTGTGTGATTGGCAGTGAGAATATCCCACTTTACCCTCTCCGTCTGTTGCCTTAGGTCTCTTGGTGCACCATCCCGCACTTATTATATATATGTATATTTTAACCTATGGTTAGGGCTAGGCATTGTAGGGCTTTAGGGTTGTCTAGGGTTGTTAGGACGATAGGACAGTTAGGTTGGTAGGCTACAGCTCTTCCCATAGTTTGTTGGTAAAATCATCTACTTGATTTTACAATAGTAGTTATCGCATCATAAGGGCACGAGAGAGCAGTCTGTTTCTTCCACCGTGGAACACTAACTGGGCTCAGAACAATAAAAAAAGACAGACGGAGCATTAAGAACAACTGAGTGAAGGCTGTTTTTTTAACCATGGCCAATAAGTAACACACACTATCACACACTCATATAAATCTATGTAAACCATGCCCAGATCTCTTAGTACGTGTTGCTAGTATTGTACGGTCCACATACCGCACATTGCCATCTCAGCGAAATTACCTTTGATCGCGTAAACTATTAATGTACGCGTCAGTGATGATGATGATGTTTTCCTGTTATCCCTCATTAGGGACATAGGGCTCGCAGAAGAGTTTTCCATTTGTCCCGATCTTGCGCGGCTTCTTCCAACTCTCTCCAGCCGAGACCAGTTGAGCCAGCCTCCTTCTCAAATGACCGCCTCCATGTGGTCCGAGGACGCCCCGGCCGTCTTCTACCGGTAGATTGCCAGCGTAGACCCTGCTTGGACAGGTGGTCGCCCGATCTTCGAAGCGCGTGTCCAATCCAACGCCACTTCCTTTCCCAGATCTCTTCCCTTATGGGTTTCTGGTCAGTCATCTGTCATAGTCTCGCGTTTGACATGGTACGTGGCAAGAATACCCCAAGAATTCGGCGCAGGCATTTGTTGATAAAAACCTGCAGGAGATTGGTGATGTCTTTCCTCACGAGCCATGTCTCGCATCCGTACAGTAGGACTGACTTGACGTTTGAATTGAACATACCCCCCCCCCCCCCCCCCTGATCCTGGTGCGTCGAGTTATTACGGTGGACGTCCACACAGGTTTGAGTTGCGCGTACACTGCTCGCGCCTTATTGATGCGCGCTTCGACGTCACTGTCCGCTCCCCCTGATGGGTCGACCACACGTCCCAGGTACGCGAACCTATCGACTTGTTCAACTGCCTCCTTGTTGATGTAAATCAGCACTGCAGCCGAGGTGTTAAGGCGCATGTCCTTCGTTTTCGAACTGTTTATGCGCAGTCCATCTTCCGCAGCGAATTCAGCGAGGTCGTTGCTTTTGGACTGGAGATGTTCTCCTGATGTCGCGAATAAACAAAGATCGTCGGCAAAGTCTATGTCTTCGAGGCTTCCTCCATTCACCCATGGCAAATATCTCCTCTCTTGACTTGTCACTCTGCGCATCACTTCATCCAAGACAATGAGGAACAACAAGGGCGACAGCAAACAACCCTGTTTTACACCAGCCGTGACACGAATAGGATCCGACAACTGTCCTTTATGCATAACTCTGCAAGAGGAACCCATGTAAAGATTCTGTATCATTTTTATGATCTTGTCTGGTATACCCCTTATCCTCAGTATGCGCCATATACTTATCCACTTGACCCTGTCGAATGCCTTTTCGAAGTCCACAAACAAAGTGAAGAGTTCGCTACGCATTTCATTGCACTGCTCCAAAATCATGCGTAAAACGTTAATTTGGTCAATGCAAGACCGCCCTGCTCTAAATCCACTCTGTTCGTCCCTCAGCGTGTGATCAACAGCACTTGTCATTCTCTGCAACAGGATCTTGCAGAGAACTTTGGAGCCTACCGGCAACAGGTTTATTCCTCTCCAGTTGGAACATTGGGTCAAATTTCATTTTTTGGGCAGCTTTATTAGTATGCCTTCTTCCCAGCCTATTGCGCCACCCGCATCCAGCGGACACCCGCGACCCTTACCAGGTCATCAGTCCACCGTGTGGGGGGCCTGCCCACGCTACGCCTTCCGGTACGTGGTCGCCACTCGAGAACCTGTCCGCCCCAACGTGCCAGCGTGTTTCTGCGTGCTATGTGCCCCGCCCACTGCCACTTAAGTTTATCGATAGAGTGTTTACTTTAATACAGTGTTTACTTAAACTATATGAATGAGTTATTATTACATTATCAAGCAAAGAACATTTATACATAGCGTTTGTGGCACTAGCAGCCCGTACAATATGTTTGTATATGTGTGTGAGCGTGCACTTCCGTATTGGGTATTCCGGCTTCGCTAAGTTGTTCGTAATGATCCCTGTATCTTTTCTTCTGGGTCTGAGTTAGAAACTTGACATAACTTAAGGGGTAACCTTAAAAAGCCGGTAACTGTTCGTGTTACTACAGATAACGAGATCGGGGATTGGTCTTCAAAGCAACGGCCCAATGGAAGGAGAAATAATAAACCAGGTGACAGAAATACTGAACGAGCGACCAAAATACTAACTCTCCGAATTATTCGCTCATGAGGATTCGCAGTTGGTATTTCAGTTTTTTGTAGGTTAGGTTAGTTCATGTTCAGAGCTTTATTACTACCCCAATGGAAGCTCAGGCTCCAAGCCCGCAGTAACAGCTGTCGGACAGTACCTGCGACACCAGATCGATGTCCTGCGACAGATCGGAGTACGTCTCCAGCAGCAGCCGCGACTTGATGAAGTTGATGCACGCGAGCGACGACACGCCGTGCTCTGGCTCCAGGCCCACAGTAACGTTTTGGAGGTCCAACTTGATGGACGACGTTGTCCACACCTGGGAATATCAGAGAACTATTGCATTAAACTCAAATATTAGAAAAACAGTAAGTATTTTCTACTCCAATTGTCAGCACCATGATACAATACAAAGTGTGCCATTCCGGGGAAATTCAGTAGTATGGGTGAGAGACACTGACATATTTAATGGGTAAAGTTTTGGACCTTTAAGTACTTATGTTAATGTAAATACGAGTATGATGAAATGTATTATTTTGACGTGTAATGTGTAAAATCATTGCAAATAAATGAGTATGAGTATGATACAAGCCTACGTCATCACTTTTATCAATGATTTTGCGGGCGTAAGTGTGAGTTGCTGTATTGCCAGTGTTGTAGTATGATACTCCGCGACTCCCATGTATACTTGTGAGTGTTATATTAAATTATTACGTTAGCTCATGTTTAACTTGACCTATTTTGTTTGCTCAGACAAACAAATGAGTAAATTACATATTTTACATGATCACGACAGACAAAATTCTATACTTAGTTGTTTTGTTACGATAAAGTGGCAACACGACAATGACGTAGGCTTGTGTCACAATCCGGAGTAGCAGGCCATGGTCAGCAGTCGGCAGTTTGAGACTTCAAGTGTAGGCGTCAGTCAAAGCGTTCATATTCCTTAAAGCGACCATTCCGGAATGACGTATTTGATGAGGCAGCACACTTAAGGTCCAGCTACACCGCTGCTTAAAACGCACCGACGCACCGCCTCATGCACGACGTTTTTAACGCATAAGTTTCTCGCTGTCGTTCACTACGATTCCGTACAGTCACCGTATTTTGCACCGGTGAGGCCTGACCCTCAAATGTAAAGAATTGTCAAAGCATATAATCGAGGGTGTAAGATGATAAACTCAATAAAAACTTTGTTATTAATGGGTATTCGGGAAGCTGTAGTCTCCTACGAACTGGTCATATATCCGTTCTTCTAAGGGGTGGCTCCAACTGCGCTTTGCGCTTTGGGAGCTGCGGCGGATCGCATTACCGCTACTACGGGACGGGCTGCGGGTCGCCATTGACGGTGAAGGGGAAGGTCATATATGGTTTGGTTAGTAGTGTAACCTGGTCGTGTCCGGCGCGGTCGTGGGGCGGCGCGGCGGGCGGCGCGTGCGGCGGCAGGTCGGCCACGCACTCGCCCAGGTTGTGCGCCAGCACGCCGCGCACCAGCCGGTACTGCGCCGGGTCCAGCGCGCACTGCAGCGTGGCCAGCGTGCCCTGCACCGTCATGTCCGGCACTGTGCGGACATATCAATGCGTCATTCATGTCCTTAGCACATTTATAAGCACACGACATGTTTCAGGGAGCCGAGGTTGGAGCGTCAGGATGTTGCGATAAACATGCTTCCGCCGGTTGAATGGTTGCATATGAAACACATTTATTTATTTATTTAAATACTTGCGTAATCTTACAATGAATGAACTGCGGCACGTTTCATAAAACCACACTCCTGTTTTAATGCCTCTCATTATGTAACAGTTGCATACTCGTTAGTATTGTATATAAAACAAATAAATAAATGAAATAATAATATATTGTACTTATAACAAGTGCATAAAATGGGTTTTATACACGAGTTATAAACTCTGGTTTTTACTTCGATTGCGAGAAAATTAAACAAGTAATTAATATAATTAAAGTTATTTCATCAAATTTACACTTCTGTGGTCGTCGACCGCGAGCGGCGGCGCGCGCGCGCCTGCACGCGCGTCGGACGCTGAAGGCGAGGTTTACTTGATGCTCCATAGCATAAAAAGCAACTTTATGTCGCATATGCAGAGCGTAATAGTACATTACTACAGAGGCCGGGACGAAAGGGGTTGCCGGCCGAAGCGAGGTCGGATAGGTCTCAGGCGGGCAACCCCATATTTCCCGCCGAGGTATGTATAGTGCTTTTCTCAAACATGCAATGAAATAAACAACAAAAAAAAACAAAGTTTTATTTTTAATACGCATAGTGGCAGAATGTCATGATGCCTGTGCCACAAATTTATGTGGAATGGAAATTAAAAAAGAGGACTTTGCCGGCCTAGGCCTGCAACATCTGTATGAAATTGCATTAACCACCTCTTCTCCTAGCCGCACCTGAAACGTCATACTTCGCCGCCTATTATAAGGAACACAACATCAATATTTCATTGCATGTTTGAGAAAAGACAATTTTTTAGAGCATGAATAGTGAAAATGAACTTTATTCGGCAAGTAGGCCGCAATGGCATTTTTACAAGTCAAAATCTACTAGCGTTTCTGAAATAGAAGACCACTGCCGCGACGAAACGCCGAATGAAACTCATATGTTAGGGTACCGTTGTGCGTGTCGGCGAGGTTGCGCTCCACCAGCAGCAGCAGCGAGGCGGGCGCGGGCAGCAGCGGCGCGCCGGCGCGGCGCACGCGCAGCCCGCGCCCGCCGCGCGCGCACCACACCGCCAGCTCCTGCAGCCGGATCCTGCGCACCTCCAGCACCTCGCGGCACTCTGCAACAACACACGACCACCTCATGCCAGCTCCACGTGCTTGATGTTTGCCACAAACACCAAACACGCGCCAAACACTAACCTCTATCACCCAGGCTTGGCGAACGTGGAGGTATATTCCGGATTAGTATGGTCCGGGCAAGCATTTGGATACATCGCAAACACGTTTGTCCAACATCCTTTGATTTGTGCAAATAACCGACACAAACAAAAACAGACACCTATCCACACGTTCGAGTTTGTTGTTTGATGTTGGCTGTTTGCCGTTGTTTGCCAAGCATGGAGCCGGCATAACATGAAGCTAAGGCACTTGTATATCAGACCTGTAGCCGGGGTATAGAATACGGCTACGGTATCCTCTACCTATCGTAGAAGGCGACTAAAAGGGGGTCCTTGGGGTCGAAGACGGTCACAGTTGGGGGCTGTGATCGCCTATGAAAGCAGATGGTGGGACCCACAGACTCTTGTGGTGCGTTCCGAGGGAGATCCCAGAGCCCCCCGAAATGAGTTGAGTAGGACGATCGGGGGTTTTTAGTCGGTGCAAGTTCGACATAACCACCGCACTGTCCCCGTGGTGCCGTGGTATCCATAAAGAATTTTCCCCCCGGAAAAAAAGGCACTTGTATATCAGACCTGGGACGGACACTCACCGGCGTCAGGGTCGGTCCGGGTGCTGACGGTGCCGGGGTCGCCCGCGCGCCGGAAGCAGTTGTCGATGGTCAGCTCGGTGAGCTCGGCGCGCAGGGCGCCGCGGCTGCGGCCCGACACGGGCAGCACGATCACCGGCGACACGCAGCGGACCGACAGCCGCTGGCGACTCGTCGGCGACACACCCACCGACACAGATACCTAGGAACAACATTAATCAATTATGGATCCGTTTCTTCACCGAAGCATGCCCCATTAATACTTGTTTTGTGATCCACAAGGAGTTTTGTTCGACAGGTAAAGAAACTCTTCGTGACATATGATAAAAATATCAAAGCACAAAAAAAGAAAAAAATATATTACGAAACATAACCATACTCTTTTTTAACAGCACCATCCCTCTAGCTAATCAAAGACTATATGATGTGATCCCGTTGGTATGTGGCCCAGCACATAGCTTCTTAACCGACGACAATAGAAGGAAGGAGATTCTAAATTTGACTGCATGTTTTTTTTTATTTTATATATGTATGTTCCCCGATGACTCTTGACTACGTTGGCCGATTTTAATAATTCTTATTGTGTTTCAAAACAGGTACCCACAAGTTGGTCCCATATAAATCTGGTGAAGGTCTGATGATGGAATTCAAGAGGAATCGAGGGAACTCCTCAAATTTGATAAAAGCGAGTATGGCGATTTCGATATTTTAACCAACTTCAAAAAAGGAGGAGGTACTCAATTCGTCGGAATATGTATGTATGTTCACTGATTACTCGGAGACTATTGGACCGATTTCAAAAAATATTTCTAGTTGATGATAGATTGTTTGAAAGGGTATTGTTTCTAGTTGATCCCATTGTCATCAAGTCTGGGTCTGATAAGAATAGAATAAGAATAAGAATAATTTATTAAAAATTCATTTTACAATTATGTTATTATAGCCTAAACTTATCTATAGAGAACAAATATCACGTGCCTGAACTAGGATGTTTCCTGTGTTTCAGGCAAATGGTGACAAAAAAATGATGACGGGATCTTGGAGAAATCGAGGGACCTCCAAAAATTATATAGCAGGGGAGGCCGAGTGTGAATATGGAAATGTTTGGAGTCGGTTTTTTTTTGGTAAAAATTTACTTGTCTATAGTTAATTCGAGTCGGTTATTATTGGGTATAAATCATTGATTAGATACTCCAAGATGCGCCCTGTAGCCGAGGTATAAGAATACGGCTACGGTATCCTCTGCCTGTCGTAGAAAGCGACTAAAAGGGAGTCCTTGGGGTCGAAGACGGTCACAGTTGGGGGCTGTGATCGCCTATGAAAGCATATGGTGGGACCCACAGACTCTAGGGCGGCACTGGTGCGTTCCGAAAGAGATCCCAGAGCCGCCCGAAATGAGTTAAGGAGGACGATCGGGGGGTTTTTAGTCGGTGCAAATCCGACATAACCACCGCACTGTCCCTGCGGTGCGGTGGTATCCATAAAGGGTTTTCCCCCAAGAGAAAACAAAAAAATACAAAAGCCTACCTTCTGCCTCGCTTGCACGATGACAACCGCGCCACCGTCACTGACGTCTCGTAGCCCGCCTCCGCCGCCTCGGCGGCGCTCAACAGTTCCACAATGACCGGTCCTGCGCCACCCGCAACCCGCGGACACCCGCGACCCTTACCAGGTCATCAGTCCACCTTGAGGGGGGGCCTGCCCGTGCAACGCCTTCCAGTACGTGGTCGCCACTCGAGAATCTTTCCGCCCCAACGGCCATCGGTTCTACGTGCTATGTGCCCCGCCCGCTGCCACTTAAGTCTTGCGATGGCCTCATTCCTGATGCGATCACGCAGAGATACTCCCAGCATAGCCCTCTCCAATGCTCTTTGGGTGACTTTGAGCCTTCTTATGAGGCCCATAGAGGCGCGTTTTTGATTAAATACTCCGAGATACAAAAGCCTACCTTCTGCCTCGCTTGCACGATGACGCGCCTTAGCTGGCGGAAGTCGTGCGCGAATGCGTACAGCTCGTGTAGGAACCGCTTCGTGTGCACGTACGTGGCGGGGCCCAGCGCCACCGTCACTGACGTCTCGTAGCCCGCCTCCGCCGCCTCAGCCGCGCTCAACCTGCAATAATCACGCTGAGCAATAACTTATCCTCTCCAAGCTGCTCTCAGCTGAGGTGAGAATGCTGAGATGGATGTGTGGAGTGACGACGAAAGATCGGATTAGGCTATGTTCCGAATCACGCTCACAGCGCTCACAACGCTTACAGTGCTGGCGGCCGGTCCGAATCAGTTAGCGCGCTCAAGGCCGCGTGAGCGGTGTTTTGTTTCGGACCGGTCATGAGCGTGTTTACTGTCAAACGTCAACTGAATTTGAATTTTGAGTTCGTCAATTAATCATAGTATGAAATTCTGGGCTGGGTTTTTGATCTGTAAAAAAATTAAATTAATCGCAATCTGCAACTAACTAATATAAAACTGACGACATGTTCCAGGACCAAATTGTAGAGCATAGGGAATAGTTCATCTTCACACCTTAGAACCTGAATGGTCGCGTACGGTACGGTTTCAGAGGAATTTTCTCCATTGGACGCTCTGACTATGGAATGAACTCTCTGCCGAGGTTTTCCCGAAGGACTACAGTATCGGGTTCTTCAAGAAAGGAGTATATAAAATTTTAAAGAGTTGGTTATGCGCATGTGACACCCCTGGAGTTGCAGGCGTCCATAGGCTGCGATGACCACTTACCATCAGGCGGGCCGTACGCTTGTTTGCTACCGACAAAGTACAAAAAAACTAATAAATAAACTAATATAACTGTAAAGTTTATTTTTCGCGCCTAAAATGAAATGTCAAACGTCAACTTGACGTTTGCGCTCACGGTGCTTACGGCTGGGAGTGTGAGCACCGTGAGCGCCGTCCATGACGTCATCAATGACGTCACGACATCTCGTGTAAACGCTGTGAGCGTGAATCGGTCCGACCGTGAGCGCGCTCACAGCGCTGTGAGCGTGATTCGGAACACAGCCTTAGAAATTAGTATTTATAGGGAAGTTTGAAAGTGGCACCCGTGACGGAGAAAGTGAGGAGCATGGTATGGGCATGTAATAAGGAGCGATGAATGTCATATTGATAAAAGAATGTTAGGGTTGAATGTTGAAGGACGATGAGCGATAGGAAGACCCAAAAAGCGATAGATGGATTGTGTGAGAGAGGATATGAGAAATAAAGAAGTAAGCGCTGAAGTGACGAATAATAGAGATGAATGGAACAAGAAAACATGTTGCGTCGACCCTGCGTAAGATAGATAAGGGCAGGGAGATGATGATGATGAGTAATAAATTAATAACATATCCTGGCAGGGTCGCAATGTACAATTTTTTTTTATACCACGTCGGTGGCAAACACGCGTACAGCCCACCTGATGGGAAGCGGTCACCGCAGCCTATGGACGCCTGCAACTTCAGGGGTGTCACATGCGCGTTGCCGACCCTTTAAAAATTTATACACTCTTTTCTTGAAGAATCCCACTGTAGTTCCTCGGGAAAACCTCAGCAGGGAGCGCATTTCACAACCGGAGCATCCGAGGGAGGAAGTTCCTCTGAAACCGTACCGTACGCAGGTGCAGGTGGAGGTGGACGAAGTTCCTCTGAAACCGTACCGTGCAAATGTAGAGATAAGTAGAGTACCTCGTATAGTTGACCTCGAGCGCCTTGTCCCCGTGCGTGCGCAGCCGGTCCCGCCACAGCGGCGCGCGCGGCGTCAGGTCCGCGAGGTGCAGCCCGCCCACGGTCAGCCTGCTCACTATTACACTTATTGTTTTTGTTTTTATTATTAAAAATGGGATTGCTCTTGGCCAGCATCTAGCCAGGGGGCGTAGGCAAGATCAAGCCTAGAGACTTACCCCCCTATTCATAAAACTTAACAAACCTCTGTTAACTACAAGTTGTTTTGTCCCTTTCTCACAAACATAAATGTCTAAGTGACAGATGAGTTTCTCTGTGATCTGATTGGTTTAAAAAAATCTAGTTGGCCGCGCTCCACAAAAATACTGCTTTGTGATTGACTCTCGTTAGCTATTTTCCACTTACGCCCCTCGTTAAACAATGTACTATTACAGTACATATGGTGCTACATTACCGCACGAGTGCGGTAATCAGCACATTACGTGCATATTTCGAAACTTTAAAGAGCCATATGTACTGTAAAACGTTGTACGATACACGTGCGAACAGGTAATTCGCAACTCGTGTCGATTTAAAACACTCCCTTCGGTCGTGTTTCAATTTACCACCACACGTTGCGAATTTCTTGTTCTCTGCACTTGTATCGTAATGTACTATTATTTGAATATGACCTGAGCCCGCCGGTGTGCGCCTGCGCCCGCGCCCGCGCCTGCGCGCGGAGCCGCAGCGCGCGCGCCGAGCACACCTCCCCGCGCGCGCCCACCAGCACCACGCCCAGCGACCGGATCGACATCTCCGTCTCTGTCGTGCCCTCTTCCGGTGACTGCTCGGAGGAAGACATGTTGCTTTCTGGGGGACAACAATTTATTTATCTACCCATATCGCAAATCCTCTTTAATGTGTTCAAAAACCATCCGTCAATACCAGCTTAACAATATACGCCGCCCCCCGCGCGCCCTCCGCGCGCTTGGGCTATAACTGCATGATATATCGTGCAGTTATGAAATTACGTATAATTTTACAGTAAAGGTCCGGGCCGCGCGCGCGCGCGGTGTCGGCGCCGGCGCCGTGCTGTCTCGGTAAACATGCTTCCGCTGGTTCAATGGTTGCATATGAAGAGTAGTCATGCAACCGAAATTCGTTCGGAAAAGGTCATGTTGATTGATACGAAAGTAGCATCAGTTGAAACACATGAAAGAGGATTGAATATATGGATGTAGATAAACTAGTGTATGCAACAATATATAATCAGGCATTAAAACACTCTCTCGCCAGCGGCTCGTTTAATAAAACCGCACTCGTGTTTTAATGCCTCTCATTATGTAAAAGTTGCATAAAGTACTATTATCTACAAATTCTCTTTAATGTGTCTAAAAACCATCCGTAAATACCAGCTTCACATTATCTATTTATTTATTCGTAGGAGAACAAACAGCAATAAAACTAAGTAACAACATTATTAGTTACAACAGAGCCAATTACAGGATCTCACATATAGCGTTTGAGTAATATACTTAAACAAAGTACTAAAAACAAAATACGTATTTGGAACACAGTTACACATCCAACAGCATTATTTTGAAATATTGGGAAAATTATTATACAATTAAAAAACCATTACTTGTGAATACTGTGCCACTTACAGCGACACAATGACATAACGCAATGAATACAGCCTAAGCTCACTGTGTACTCACAACTTAGTACTTACAACTCAACTTATTAAGAGAAAAGTATAAGAAGTATACATGAAACATTACATAAAATGAACCTAGATGGAGAGATACAGATGATAGAGTCGCAACTCGCCGTTATATGTCTCAGGCTTGAGCGGCTCAATTGGCTCATCTCCAGCCACGCCTAAGAAGTCTAACACGGCCATCCCGCTTCGATGCTCACTACCAACTTTAATTAGTTCACTGTAGGCATAAATGAGCCCAATGACTAAGGTAATCATAATCATTTACTCATTGCTTTGTGTGTACAAAAGATGTTAAAGATGTTAAAGTTTCAACACAACCCAGTGAGGGCACTGCAACAGAATGTAGCAATTTTAAATAATAATATTATCATGCATCTACATTTATCAATTTTACTTTTAACTATACATGTATTTACATATCCGCAAAAATCTATTATACAATACTAATTATATTTTATCAGGAAGTTGTCAGAATGAACGGTAGAGAAGTCGACGTTTGATTTAACTATAAATACATAAAAATATTGCAAAATTAATTATTACTTTTGTAGGCTAAGTATTCACTAACTGAGTAAAACGCTTTATTTACAAGGAATGCTTTTAAACTTGTAAGAAACTTATTACTATTAGGCTCATTTTTTATTTCGTTGGGTAACTTATTGTAGATTATTATTGACATTGAGTAGGGGCCATTTTTATATAACGCTAGTTTTGATGTTGTTTGGAACAGATTGTTTTTAAACCGAGATTCAAAACGACGGGGCATATCACCAAGTTTAGAGTAGAAGTCCGGGTAATTTTTCACAAATTTACAGGTTTCATATATGTATATGCAAGGTACCGTGAGGATTTTTAGGTCTTTAAAATGTGTTTTACAACTATCAGTTTGTCTAATATGTGTTAATATACGAATGCATTTTTTCTGTAAAATTAGCAAGTCGTGTGCGTTTGTGCTATTGCCCCAAAGGACTATAGCGTAGCAAAGCCATGAATGGGCAAAAGCATAATATGCTGTCAGAGCTGTTTGCAGGTCTGTGGTTTTTTTTAGCTGTCTCAAGGCGTAAATAAATTGGCTAAGTTTAGTTTTTATTTTTTGTACGTGGTTTTTCCAATTCAAATGGGAGTCGATAGTTATGCCGAGAAGTGGAAAGTCAGGCACGCATTCTATTTTGTTATTTTGGAATGTAAAATTTATATGTAGCTTTTGTTTTTGGTAAGGTCTAAATTGCATTATTTTGGTTTTCGAATAGTTAATTTCTAGATTGTGATCGTTCGTCCAGTTAGCGATGCTTGTAATAGTTTCCGATAACTTTTCATTTATGTTTGTGTTACGGTTACACGATATCAACAAGGAAAAATCGTCCGCGAACATTACACACTGTTCATTGACGCATTTCGGAAGGTCATTTACGTAAATAATGAACAGCAAACAGCCGATCACACTTCCTTGTGGAATGGAGTTTGATACAGGCTGGACATCAGACCTAATGGTGCCAATTTCCCTCGATTGCTCGTTTGTATATTCTATATCTACATATTGCTTCCGGTTGCTTAAATAGGATTGAAACCACTTCAGAGTAATGCCACGTACTCCAATTCCGTACAATTTATTGAGTAATATACTAAATGTTACTTTCTCATAGGCTTTTTTCATATCAATTAAGACTCCGATCGCATATTCTTTTTTATCTAAGATGTCCAGAATGTTATTGACGTATTTGTAGGCCGCTAAAGTAGTTGACCGTTTTTTGCGAAAACCATTTTGTGAGTTGTCAAAGATATTATATTTTTCGCAAAAGGAGTATAGTCGTTTGCACATTGCCTTCTCAAACAGTTTAGAAATTACGGGCAAAAGTGCAATCGGGCGATAGTTATTAGGATCAGTTCGCGTATTTTTTTTATGTATGGGTTTGATTACAGCCTGTTTCAATAGATCGGGGAATATGCCCTCAGAAAAAGACTGGTTGATAATAAAAGTAAGCGGCGGAGTTAGTACATCCGCACAAGCTTTTATTAGAGTGGATGGCAGCAATTTGGCTGCGCGAGAGTGAGGCACGGCCACCTAGATGGCGAAGCACATTCAAGCAAAAATTAACATAATTATATAGGTGATAGAGGCGCAACTTGCCTGCATGTGTCTCCGGCTCGGGCGTTTCATCGGGCTCGTCTCCAGCCACCCCGAAGAAGTCCAACACGGCGACCCAGCTGTCGATGCTCACTACGAGTTTTAGGCAGTTGAAGCGCACGCGTGTGTGACGACACACCTGTGCGAACGAAATTATGAATAATTATTTTATTTAACAATAGTACATTACGAAACAAGTGCAGAGAACAGGAATTCGCAACGAGCGGTGATAAATTGAAACACGACCGCAGGGAGTATTTTAAATCGACACAAGTTGCGAATTACCTGTTCGCATGTGTATCGTACAACGGTTTACAGTACATATCGGGTTAAAGACATTTATTCCTCAAATAAATATTACATTTCACTTGATGAGATAAAATATTTTAAACATGTTTTTGAGCGTTAACAAGTAGATAGGTACAATGGCTCTTTAAAGTTTCGACATATGCACGTAATCTGCTGATTACCGCACTCGTGCGGTAATCTAGCACCATGTGTACTGTAAAACAATTTAAACGGATACCCGCTTGACAACAAGAAAGGGTTATGTTCGTTAGACTCTTTTTTTTTATAACAAAATACAAAAAAATATATATATTTTATTATATATTGGTGGTGTTAATCAAGTTGCATATTTAAATTGTGAATTAACTAAATAAATAAATAGTACTGAAATTGAATTTTCGCCAAACAGCGAAGCAGTTTGTAAGCGATGCGCTTATCTTAATAACAACTGATATCTAGGTAATGGTAGGTTAAAATAATTGTTCAGTGATCTGATTTGGACTTCACTGAACATATCTTTAATACAGAACATATCCTTAATGCAGAAACTCCACCTAAAGCGCTGCATAGTGCGTGTTAATAAGGATATTACCGCGCAATGAAGCACAAATTCTCGTAATTTTCACTCACCCGATTATACTGATCATGGAAGTGCGGGTGCTGCGGATCCCTCATCCGAACCGTGACGTTGACGAGCCCGTCGCCCGCGCCCTCGTCCGCGTCCGCTTCCGCGTCCGCCTCCGCTCCCGCGCCCGCCGCCGCCTCCGCGTCCGTGACGCCGAGCTCCGGCGAGCAGGGCGGGGTGGGGCCGCATTTGCTGTCGCGTTTGGTGCGCCGATACTAAATCAACGAAATATATTGTTTAAAACAAATTGCCAACCTTTATTTTAGAGGTTAACCCATGATTGTAGGTATTTATGTTACCAGTCTCATATTTTTTCGAAGAACCAAGAGCTACTATTATTACATTTATTTTAAAAATATGATACAAAAAGCCAGTTGGTTTTGTAGAAAACCCTTCTTAAAAAGTCTCTGACACGAAACAGTTATAATAGTTTAGGCAACGGTTACATAATGACGCTTTAAAACATGAGTGTTGTGTGGAGCCGCATGCGAGATTCATAATAAGATCATATCAGTAGAAGTAAAAGTAATATTTACCGAGATAACCCGGCGCATCTCATAACTACATCACATGTGGTGTTGTTATGACCCGCGCGCGGGGGGAGGGCAAACAGAGGGCGGGGTATTTTGAAAAACTGGTATTTACAACACATTAAAGAGGATTTACTATGCGTGTACATAAAATTATAAACATTCTATTATCTATGGAACAATTTAATCATACCGTTAACCTTTTAGATAAAATAAAGATCAGAAATCAAGAATCATACCCCTCTGACACCAAATAGTAAATTACCACAGATATCAGAGTAAAGCAGATGCGCTCATTTAAGTTGAACGATTTTTGTACGTCTGATCTATTCTCACTAATGTACAAATCAGAAAGTTTGAGAGAGACAGACAAGTGACATCTGAAACGTCTTTTACCTGTCAGTGTCTCCGTCTTCATAAATGAAAATTGCACTGAACTGACGTTATGGTGTGTTAAGTTTATATGGGATTTAACATCCTGGTGTGCTCGCAAATCGAGACAACTTGTTAACAGTCGAAAATGATTGTATTATCTGTCGCATTCTAACTCATTTTGGTGCACCATAAGGATTAAAGAGACAACTATATGGAAAATCATCTGGCTTAATACTGCGAGTCTGCTTTTCTCTGATGTCTGTGTAAATTACATACCTCTCTATCGGACACGTTCAGCCCGCTAGGCAGCGAGAGCGAGAGGGCGCGCGCGGCGGGCACGTGCCGGCCGAAGTCCGGGCACGACTTGGACACGAACACGGCCTTCGCGGGCACGTGCGGCGCGTGCGACACTAGCAGCATCCTGTGCTTGGACTCTGGGTCTTGCGTCAAGTCCTCCATCGTTACTGAGTGGAGGGATACCTGTGAAAATAATACACGGGTAAGAATTTCTGTAATTATGTACCAAGCGGAAGCGTCCGCTAACGAAATTTTAATTTCCATTAAAATTTAAAATTCGCTTAAACCATTTAACCACCGAACATCTCAAATGTATACGGCAACTTCAACTCTGTTATAAATCAAGATAGTATTGTAATGAACTCAAACACGTCATTTTTATCATGTGTATTGTAGGTGTTGCTATGGCCACCTTTTGTCTGCATGATCAGAACAGCTTTATGGTCCCACAATATCGCATAGAAACATACGAGTAAATATTTACAAAATTTCAACTCTTGGACTTCGAAATTTTGCTCGAATTAGAAATGCGAAATTGACCCCTGGCTGTTGCTAAAAGTGCAACAAAATTGGCAACTGAACTGTCTTCTCGAAGATCTCACGGGTCGAAAAATAAATGTCATTCGAATATTTTTATTTATTATTACTAAAGAAAGGGGTACAAATTCAGATTGATTGTTCGCGTCACGAGCACGAATCATTCGGACGATCGGTTAAAGGGGCAATTGGAAATTTTAAATGTATGGTTCATTGTGACACGTATTACAGTCGGTTGTAAAGTATTGTAACAGCACGCGGCCGGCGTAACGTCGTGTGTCCTCTGATTATTGTAGCGCACGGCATGCAAGTAGCGAGGCGAGCGGCCAAGTCATGATCCCGCTAATTACGAAGACTTGTACAATACAAGCGCCTGCATGTCACATTTACACTCTTTTTTTATATGTCGGTGGCAAACAAGCGTACGGCCCGTCTGATGGTAAGCCTGCAACTCCTTGACGCCTTAAATCTAGGAATTAGAGCTGAATTTCACACGCTTGCCAAGTCACCAGCTCTCGACTCGGCTCACGTGTAAGTGTGCGAGTGCGGCTCACGTGTAGGTCGGACTCGTGCGGCCTCGGGCGGCGCAGGCGCAGCGCGAACTCGCGGAAGGCGAGCTGCACGAGGCTGCGCTCGCCGCGGCCCAGGTCCGCGCGCAGCTCCACCGTGAACGACGACAGCTCGAAGTGCACTGGTAACGTCATATTCAGTGTTAGTCAAAATCATACTCAGATGTTTACATGTTTGCTAGACCAATTTTTGATTGACTGTACTCGCCGAGCTTCTAACCCACAATTAGAAGCACGTGTAGCGGACGTGTGTACCTGTGAGCGGCACGTGGGTGCTGGCGGGGCGGTGGTCGCGCGGCGGCGGCACGGCCAGCACGGCGGCGCGCAGCGCGGGGTCCAGCCGCAGCGTCGGCACCGCGGGCTCCATCTCCTGCACATATCGCAGGGCTATGGGTTGCCGGTGGGAAAGATGCCACGCGTATTCGGCCCGTTATACGTCTGCTCATTATATATGTACCTGAATTATCTGACGAACAATATAATATCATCGATAATGTAGCTCTTAAATAATACAATAAAAGAAAAACAGATCTACGACTCTCTAGTCGTAGATCTGTTTTTCTTTTATTGTATTATTTAAGAGCTACATTATCGATGATATTATATTGTCAACATCTCTATGTTGGAATTTTCAGCAGTGAAATTTACCGTTCCTTTTACACGTAATAACATAGCATACGGTAATCTTTTACGTGTACCATCGCCAACACAGTTAACTGACCATTCGTGCACTTTATTTTTATTTATTTATTTATTCGTAGGAGAACCAACAGCAATAAAACTAAGTAACAACATTATTAGTTACAACAGAGCCAATTACAGGAATTTTTGTTGTAATAAGGGTCACGAATGGTCAGTCAACTGTGTTGGCGTTTGTACCTGATATCACGGACAACACTCTCGTCACACACGATTCTAAACCATAGCACATTCTGCATAGAGTGCGTTTTACCTGTACTTGGTGTGGATGCGGCATGTGCGCCGGCGCCGGCGCGGGCGCCTCGTCAGCTGCGCCGAGGTAGCGGATAGTGTCCAAAAGTTGTTCGTATTGCTCACGACGCGCGGACACATGCAGACCGCCAACTACTTGGCCCGTCACTTCACACTGCAAAGCACACGAATATTATACGATTTCAAGCTAACATGGTCACTAACTAATTAAATCATTCACACTGTAACAACAATTTTATAATTCTTTTTTCTTTCCAATGTGTCATACAATTAGCTCGTAAGTAAGCTTATTAACAATATTGTTCACGATTTCGGTGTCGATACAAACCCGATAGGGTTTAACGACACTTTTCCGTTATACCAATGTATCAATTTTCTATTGTAAATAAAAAAAAAAAAACAATAGAATTACTGTTCGAAACGGGATATTTACCATGTATGTTAATATCAAAAAATCAAAATCAAATCAAATATTTATTCTGCAAATAGGCCACAAGGGCACTTTTACAAGTCAAAGCGTGAATTTATACAATTAAAAAAAAACTGACAATCTTACTTAGTAATAATGATTAAAAAAATATTCTGATTAACAATTAAATAAAAATAAATTTACAAATATTAAGGACGCATTGAATACGATCTGTCCGAATAAACAAAAAGTACATAAAATTAATTTAATATCTCAGAGATGTATATGGTCTCTGAGCGTCCAAATACGATTATTAACAATTATTTCAAAGTCCTTAGAGATGTAAATGATCTCTAAGCGCTAAAATTAAAATAAGTAAACTTAATATTGTTAGAGATGTATAAGGTCTCTAAGCGTCAATAACAATAAAACTAATCCAAAACAGGATTATGTCTCTCGTCAATCTACATACAATAAAATAACACTAGTATTAAGGTATTTACTTTGTCCTTGCAAGCATGAACAGACCGGACTCCACAAAAAGCACCCGATCACGAGTATGACGCGTATCTATCTAATATTCTTGAGTTTCCGATATTTCGGCGCTGTTACAAGCACCATTTTCAAGGATTGACTGACGTGCTGCGAGTTTTATTTGCGGTCTACCCACACTCCATAGCGATCTACCCTCTTCTTGGTTCGCTTTTCCGCACAGTGCTACTACCACCGTCCGCACTCTCGCTCAAAACTCGAACACGATCACGACACACAACACTTACAGTATCAACTCGCGCGTTTTTGCCGGTTACAGTCTTTTTCCGATTTGTGAACTTTTACGTCAGTCAGTACGTCAGTTAATCCTTGAAAATGGTGCTTGCAACAGCGCCGAAATATCGGAAACTTAAGAATATTAACATACATGGTAAATATCCCGTTTTGAACAGTAATTCACACGAATATTTTTTTAATACCACGTCGGTGGCAAACAAGCTTACGGCCCGCCTGATGGTAAGCGGTCACCGCCGCCCATGGACGCCTGGAATCCAGGGGTGACGCATGTGGGTGGGCCGACAATTTAGAAATGTATACACTCCTTTCTTAAAGAACCCCATACTGTACACTGCTGCTGCTGTGCTGTGCTGTGTGTAGCGCGTCAGTTAATCCTTGAAAATGGTGCTTGCAATAGCGCCAAAATTTTGGGAACTCAATAAATGTAATATACATGAAATAGTAAATACTCCGTTATGAACAGTCATTCTAATGTTAATGATCATATTAGCTTGAAATCTTATACCCCATACTGTAGTCCCTCGGGAAAACTTCGGCAGGGTATTCCACAACCGGAGAGTCCGAGGGAGGATAATCTATTTCTTACAAATCATGTAAGTTAACCACATTCAAGCGAAGTTTGAAGTGGTTAGTAACTAATCTTCATTGCTTTGGCAGGTTTGAATACGCGTGTTTAAGAGAGACCAAAGTTCAAAAAAATAGAATAGATAAGTAGCTGTCTACATTTTTTTTATGATAGACTGACCAGCGATTGGCCTTAGTCTCACCTGATGGAAAGTGACGACAAGGGTTAAGATGTTGCTCACTGGTTCAGTAACCTACAGTAGTTCATTGTCTACGACATACAACATTCTCAGTCACCTGCGGCTCGGCGTGTGGCTCGATGTGTCCGTAATGCACGGCCAACTGCAGCGCCGTGTTGTGTAATATCGGCTTGCCACCACTCGCGTCGTATATGGCCGGCATGCTCTCCGCGCTCAGCGTTGTTTGCTTCAACTTCGAGCTCACGTCCACCTGCAAAACACATACAAGATTTAAACAAAAATTATGGAGATGTCAACCTCAATATTCTCAAATGCGTGATAATTAGAATAAGTGATGCTAGCTCATCTCCCTACGACAACAGTCGTTAATCCAAGTTAGAGACCTACGGGCAGCTTGAGAACTTCTAACAGTCAAGTTGCCCACTCACATGACAAGGGGGTCGAAGTTGCACCACGTCCGTAGGGACAGCTGGAGTGTGTACTCACGGACGCGAGCGAGATGTCGGTGACGCGCACGCGGTAGGCGGCGCGGCGGCCGCGCGGCCGGTTGGCCAGGCTCATGCGGCCCAGGTGCGCCACGAACACGTGCGGGGACACCGCCGAGCGCGGGACCACCACCACCGGGGACTCCAGCTCGATGTTCACACTGTAACACCAAACACCTTTCTAATACCCACGACTTCGAAAATGGAGAAGTGACTGTCCATCGTAAGTTTCTTAATCATATACCATTAAAACTCACGTATAAACTGTCACTCCGGGCGAAATGTTTCGAACTCTTCGGGAGTTTTTCCTCAGGATTGAGAGTTCAAAACATGTTTGTTTTAACCGTTTTAGTAATATAGTTTTACACATGACACGCGAAACTTTAATATTTTTTTTTGTGTTACAAACACAAAATACATATTTTTTATATTAAATTATATTAACACATAACACATTTTGTTCTACAATTCAATATTAACGTATTTTAAAGAGTCTTACCTGTAACAGAGAAACTCAATACCTAATACTTTAAACTATTCAAATCTTTGATGACTAGTACTAACAACAACAACAAATTGAAGTGTGTAATCTAGTGGATAATCGTATCGTGTCATGATTGTTGTGTTTTGTTATGTAAACAATTACTTGTTATGGAAGAGCGGGGTCTCCTGTCACAGGTATTATTATTATACTTACTAGGAGATCCCAACCTTTACAAATTGGTACCCTGACCTTGTAACAAAATTAACATTTTTTCATTTTCTTTTTACATTCTCATGACATCAACCCATCTTACAAAACACGAAGCGAGAGCGACGGCACGACTCGTAGGTATCTGTATTTTGTGTATCAATCAATTTTTTTCTTTGATTCAGTGTGGTATGACTAAGATTGTTCCAGTTTATTTCAAAGAAGGATCTAGCCTCGATTTTATACCCGAAAAAATATTCATACCACTGCCTCGTGTGAAAATAAAAAGAGGTAGCAAAAAAAAGTTGCGAGCACTTTTTACAGGAGAAGCAAACATTATACATACATACATACATATAATCATGCCTGTTTCCCAGAGGGGTAGGCAGAGATCACGGATTTCCACTTGCTACGATCCTGACATACAACTTTCGCTTCATGAACTTTCATAACATTCTTCATGCATGCGCGCCGATTTAGGGTACTCCTGACCTGGCCTTTCTGCAGAATGTCTCCGATTTGGTCGGAGTACGTTCGCCGAGATCTTCCCCTTCCAACTTTTCCATCCACTCTTCCTTCATACACTCGTTTTGTCAATCTTCTTTCATCCATCCTCTCTACATGTCCAAACCATCTTAGCATACCTTTCTCAATTTTCGTCACTATATCTTCATTGACTCCACACCTCCGTCTTATAACGGTGTTTCTCACTCTATCTCTCAAAGTAACGCCACACATACTTCTCAGCGCTCTCATTTCCACTGTATTCACTCGACTTTCTTCTGCCACACCCAACTTTCGCTACCATACATTAGTGTTGGCACCAACACTCCTCTACCTATATGCACAGCCAGCCGCGCCTTTTCTGACACTTTCTGGCTGCTCATAAAGGCGTGAAGTGCCCCATTCACACGATTCCCAGCTATCACTCTCCTTTCAATATCTCCTTCACGCTTACCGTCTCTCGTGAACAAAGTCCCCAAATACACAAACCCATCCACTTGCTCCAACCTCTCTCCATCTACAGCAATTTCACAAACTGTCATACACTCATCTCTTTCAAATACCATCACTTTCGTCTTTCTTACATTCATTTTCATTCCTTTTCTCGCAAACATTATGTAAGGAAAAAATAAAAAAAATAAAAAGCATACTTTGACCCGGGTTCATATAACAGGTATTGCTCCTTATGACTTCAGGAATGCGTGTTTTAATTTTGTTTCCTTACCTACTGGGCGCCGTGTATTATTCACTACAAAAAAGCTATCAAATTTATTTCACTGTTTAGAGAAAAAAAGCTAAAAAGAATAATAGAAAGCTGAGCTAAAGACGAACCACCGATCACAAACGCTTAGACCTCTGCCTTACTGGGACGCCATGGTTACGGCTGCGGTAGCGAAACAATTCATACTGATATGTATGGCAGCTCACTCCCCTGCCGACGGTTTGGCGACGTCAAAATGTAAGAGCGACGTCGCCATGGCGTCCCAGTGAGGCAGAGGTCTTAGGCTGGGTTGCACCGACTTACGATCACAGACCGATCAACGTTAAATATGGCGCCGACAGCTGTCATGCCATAGAAACTTGTCAAACTTTCCATACATTCAAATTTTAACGAACGCAGCTTACGATTACAGGCAGTTTGGTGCAACCCACCCTTAGGGCTGACACTTTTTTTTTTTATAAATATTCGGGGACAATCTTACACAAATCGATCTAGTCCCAAACTAAGCAAAGCTTGTACTATGGGTACTAGACGACGATATACATACTTATACAGATAAATACATACTTAAATACATAGAAAACATCCAAGACCCAAGAACAAATATCCGTGATAAAATGCACAAATAAATGCCCTGGCCGAGATTCGAACCCGGGACCTCTAGCTTCGGAGGCAGAGTCACTACCAACTAGGCTAAACAGGCCGTCGACTTGACAGGTTACTTACGTGAGCGTGATCTCCTCCGCCGGCTCGTCAACGGAGCAGCCAAGGCTTGTGGTGCGCCGGCGCGGCGACACGCCTTCCATAGACGCCGCGAGCTTAGGGTTCGCGTATAATGAGTCGCCCCTGCAACAGAGTATTTTGTCATAGGCATTTGTTATTACATGTGGGTAGTCTTAAGTTTGTATTTATGTGTCTAGGGTAGTTAATTATTATTTTGTCTCGAATTAAACTCGCTAGCGGAAAGACGTTGTTTTAATTGAGTTGATTTATAACGAGGATATCTAAGCTCTACATTATTCAGATTTATCAATATTTCAGGGGCAGGATGCAGAGTAGGGTAACAATAGGGGGTAGGAGTGGCAATATTTTGACGAAGCATGTTTCCGATCATTTTTGTGTTAATGTTGGGTAGACACGGTAGGGTACAAATTTAAAGACCAAGAAGAAGAGACACTCCCGATCGGTTTTAGATCGGGAGTGTCGCGAAGGCGATGCATTAATGCATTCGACCAGATGACAAACAAAAGAACTAGTTACCTGGGGCGCTAAAACTGCGCACTACGTGAGCGCTAAGACGACGCCGATGAAATCATGTTACAATTTAATATTTATGTGTAGTTATTATAATGATGGACATAGAATGGGCAGCAGCATTCCTAGAGTGCGGTGGAGATACTGCGATCGCCAACCCGCATGCCAAGCGTGGCGATTATGGCATTTACCCCCCATGAAATTGGGGGAGGCGTATGTCCAGCAGTGGACGTCTTAGGGCTGATGTGGTGGTGTAGTTATTATGTTGTTCATTTGTAAATATTTGATTACCAAATAAGTTTTAATTATTATATATATTTATGTTTAAATAAATGTTAATAATATTGTTATATATGTAACAATAGTGCGCTCGAGTGCGTCACCCACACGCTGGTCAAGTGGCGGGACACTGCCCCACACCTGTCGCACACACGAGCCACACTGTCCGGTACCTGGGGTGCACGAGACCGACGGCCATGTCGTGCGCGGCGGCGCGGATGGAGCGCGCCAGGTTGGCGAGGTACTGCTTGAACTCCGTCAGGCAGGAGCGCAGCTCGCGCAGGAGAGCGCTCGAGTGCGTCACCCACACGCTGGCCACGTGCAGAGACACTGACGCTTCCACACCTGTTGTTCAAACACATGTTCAATCACATTTTTCTAACTCAGTGAGCTCTGTATGTTGCTTTCTATAGTGCTCCTAAAATTCACAAACGTTCTGGTTTTCTTTAGCACTCTAGCGACGATAAACAACAGTATTTAACGTTGCACTCATGACGCACGAGAGGAAACTATACACGGCACTGCTTGGCGCAACTTGGCATTTTCACGCAGTTAATTATACGACTAGCTGCTCGCACGGCACCGTATTATAGAGAACTCAGGCGCGGAGCCACAGATAAAAATATTTTCTATATTTATATCGAATTTTTATTCTATATCGTTGTGAAAGACTTTTTTAAATCAATTGAGTAATTCTAGAGATTACCCCTCACGCACAAACTTATATTTAATACAAAGAATGTTATCGAATAGTATACGGGCGTTCAGGTACCGTCTTCTGTAACCCGGCGGGTGATGGTGAACAGCAGAGCCCTCTGGTCAGGCTCCGCAGGCGGCGCGGAGGCTCTCCCGGCACTCAGCACCCGAGTGTGCAGTCCCGCGCCCTCACAGAGGGACACCACTTGGACTCCGCCTAGAGACCCGTCCACCTCCACACGAGACGCATCTGGAGAATTTCATACCACAACAGATTAATCTCTGAAATTTTTTACGTTAAAATTGTTTCGATCGGGTACGACCAACCAGACCATGGACAGGCATAATCCCGTTAGATCTATGTTATCTTCAAGTAATGGCCTCTCAACTGTCACATGCATGACCGGGACAAACAGCGGGAACTCAAAAAACATTTTACCTCAAGCAGATTGCCCGTTTCGCTTGCTCAACACAAGCGCCTTTATAGAGCAATAAAACTTTGCGAATAAGAAAAAGTTCGTTCTTGCACAAAACAGTTTTATCGTTGCCCTTATCCTCTGAAAATTCCTTAATACTGACCGACGGTGGCCTGTATGCGCGCCTCACTGACGGTAGCTGTAGCGATCTTCTTGGCGACAACGTTTCCTTCATGTACCGCCGCTCGCAGTAACAGCACGCCCAGGCGGTGGAAGTCGAATGTGATCTCCGTTCGCACCTCCTACAAACAGGAGAGTGGCAGAAAATTTAATATCTAATGGTTAAGGTGAGTTGCACTAACTTACGATTACAGACCGATCAACGTTAAATATGGCGCCGGCAGCTGTCACCCTTTAGAAACTTGTCAAACTTTCCATACAGGCAGATTTTAACGAACACCGCTTGTAAGCCGCTACCGCACCACGTAATTATCATTACAGACGGTTTGATGCAACCCAGCCTTAGATTATGATATTTAAAATACGTGGCATGACCACAGTTTTTAATAAAACAATTAAAGTTTGTGAATACAGGAAGGGAAATGGAAACAAACCCATTACTATCAGGTATCGGATTCATCAAAGACAACTCGTTGTTTTGTAGAACTCGGAATAATCGATTACAACAGATAAATACTACCTTGATCCACCTAAAACAACTCTTAGTTTAGTGGAACCCATACCACCTTTGTGGCAGTAAGCTACCTTGAGCCATCTAAGACGACTCGTAATTTTTTTTTTGCCATCGACTTGGTATAAAAAAGGCTATTGTTTAACTGGATCCAGTGCAATATTACCTTGATCCATCAAAAACAAGGCGTAATTTATAAAATCTGAGAACACGGAACAGTCGAATTTACAAACGCTAGCTTGAGCCATCTAAGATATGCCGGCGTAGTTTGGTAGCATTGGACCAAAGTAAAGGTAATGTTTAACTTGATCCATTTAAGACAACTCGTAGTTTTGTGGTCCTCGAAACCGTTAAGAGCAAAGAAACGTGTAACATTACCTCTAACCATCTAAAACAACGCGTAGGTAGTACCCGTAATAGTGATTAAAATGTTACCTTGAGCCATGTAAGACAATGCGTAGTTTGGTAGTACACGGAACAGTTGAATTTGCAAACAGTAGTTTAAGCCATCTAACAGAAGGCGTAATTTGGTAATTCTAGTAACAGTGAACCAAAATAGAGGTAAGCTACCTTGTGCTCGTCCTCGGGCGCGGCGCGAGCCGGCGCGCTGGCAGGTGGGTCGGGCTCGGTCTTCTTGCCCGCGCTACTGCCGAACACCCGCTGCGTGAACCCTATCAGCTCCACTATCGTTTCCTGGTTCGCTGCAAGAATAAGTCACATTAGCGGTGGAAATATTCATATAGGTGAGCATATAACCTCCTCGGCCACAACATCGCTTACCATTACGCGACAGTCTGTCAGCGCACAAGTGACAAATGAGGATCGTTATCCCATTGCGCAACAGCATTTGCAGACCGATCAATGTTAAATAAATATGGCGCCGGCAGCTGAATCCCATGCAATTGCAACCCACCTTCAATCTTGTTAATATTGACGTCCGAACTTTAGCTTGTACGTACGAGGAAATCGGAGTCACTGTACTCGACTAAAATATATCTTCTATACTGTCTTCTTTCTAGAAATTTTTAGCTTCTGAAAACACCGTTTGCAGTCCCAGACAAGAAATGATTATTGACCATTAAAGACAGAAGTACTCACCAATGATATCCAAATTGTTGAACAATATATTCGCAATCCTCAAGTCTTCCGATCCATTTTCCCCCTTGACCAGCGTTAGGTCAAGCGCAATAAGTGCCTCAGAATCCACGGTTCCCGAGCCCCAAACGTTAGCGTTGGAGCACCACGGGTTCTGCCAGTTTGAGCCCCAAGCGTTGTTCGAGCCCCAAGCTGTGTTGTAGCTGGTGTTCCAGCTGGTGTTGGGGGCTGGCCAGGTGGGTGCGGGGCTTGTGCGGTCCGCTTCTGATGGATCTGTGATAACGCATGTACGTACGGTCAAAATCACAAGATTCTTAACACCTATGTACAGTCAAACCCCTTTATTCATAAAACTTAACAAACCTCTGTTAAGTAAAATATGTTTTGGCCCTTTCACACAAACATAAATGTCAAAACGTCAGATAAGGACAAACGATTTTTATGACACTTTAACTTATACAGGTCGGATGGACGTTTATGAATAAGAAAAATACTTTAAATTGGGACTCCCTTAAGGTAGACAGTCACGCCAAATAAATTCAAAGGAAAATTTTGCGAACTATTAGACCGACTCTTCTCGACTCTTGACTGAAAATTGGTGTATATGTATACTTATTTTCACGTTTGTGTGCATGTCTATGTACGAAAAACTTACTCTTGCCAGTGAGCGAGTAAAGCGCAGCCTGGAGCGCGTGCGGCGGCGGCGCCTTAGCGTCGGGGGAGCACGGTGACGTGGGCGACGTCGGTTCCGAGCCGCGGATGCTGCCTGATGCCGTGTCCATTCTGCATAAACACATCTTATCTATTAGTTCAGTATGGTGCGAGTGCGAGTGCGAGTGCGGGTGCGTGTGCGTGTGAGTGTGCGTGTGCATGTGTGTGTGTGTAATCGATTTATTTTAAATCGTTGATTATATATATATATTGTTTTAGTCTTATCGCGATATTATAATGTGTTGTGTGTTGATAAGCCACATTTGACACGGCATATTCACCCCTTTAGTTACGTTACAGGGTAAACATACTCTATTGATACTTTCAACCTGATTTGTTTGGGGTTGTAGAGAACCCACAAACAAATTACGTTGAAAGTATCAATAGAGTGTTATGTAAATCAAAATGTTTTCAAGACAGACTGACCCGACGTGTTTGTGGCTGGCTACCAGCAGCTCGAAGTCGGGCCCGTACGTCTGCAGTGCGTCCACCAGCAACAGCGAGTGCACGGACAGCGCCAGCGCCAGCTCCGCCGAGCGCGCTGTGGCGGTCGCGCGTACTCCGCACACCTGGACCTCGGCGATGCTGCGCCCGCGGGACTGCACCTGGATCAAGTAATGGGCGAAAGTCGACTAAACATGTTGGTTTTCGGTAACTTTATATATTAAATTAAAAGGATAAAATAGCCAAATTTATCGGTAAAACTACATGACAATTTTGTTTTTGGACATATTACTTTTTAGTACAATTTCGGGTAGCACACCTAAATAAGATGGTACTAGCTTTGATCCAATTAGTTAACACCGAAAAAAAGAGAAAAAAAAGATGTGTGAGGATTGAAAATAAAAGATAACATTTAAATTTTTTTGAGAAAAACGAGACAACTATTTTTACTGAGAAAACTATATATTTACAAAATTGTTCTTTTGGATGATTGTTTATTGTTATTGATAATCAATATCCTGACCATTTTTGTGACCATCCTATTTTTTTAACAAATCGTTCAAAGGTTACACCGCCTCAATTAGGAGTACTACCTAAACTTTACTAAAAAGTTTAAAAAAAATTGTTGTTGTGTTGTTGTTGTTCTCTGGTATTTTATAGTTGCACCGCCTACAGTCTTTCTGTTCTGCCTAAAGGTTGACTGGTAGAGAATGCCTCATGGCATTAAGTCCGCCTTTTGTACGTTAAAATTTCTTATTGTGCAATAAAGATTAAATAAATAAATAAATAAAAATCTGTAAAAAAAAGCTAATGACCTAAAACTATTAATCCATACAGCATCTGGGCCTGTGAAACGAGAGCACGCTACCTTTCCCGATTCTGCGCTGCTTGCTGCCAGTTGTCAACCTGAAGCTGACGCAGAACAAAAAAATATAATAGTATTACCGGTAAAATTGCCTAACATTCTAATCTGTATAATGAGTTAGAATAAATGGTGCCTCATCATAATCATCATCACCTGCTGGACATAGGCTTCCCAAACAGAACTGCAAATATCGAGTCTTTGCCTTTATGGACAACATGCTAATAGTCCTTTTTTCTCTTGTCTACCTCGAGAGCGGAAGACGACTGCGTGTTCGTGCACAATCTTGTTCCTTTCGTATATAGCGTTTACTGTGGACGAGTTGTAGCTCGCAATTTTCGCCTTTCGCTTGTCTCCCTTGAGAGCGGAAGACGTCGGCGCGTTGGTGCACAATCGTGTTCATTTCGTGTATAGCGTTCACTGTGAGAACATATATCATTATATCTTCATCTGTTCATATGTTGGACGTACCTCGAGCGACATCTGGTCGATGGCGAACTGCAGCATGAAGAGCGTGGCATGTCGGTGCGAAGAAGACGAGGGTTCAGTGTCCGAGCTCTCGCTGCTGTCAGATTCAATGCCGTCAGGCTGGTCGCTTCCGGTGTTTTCGGACTTTTCACTGCGAGACCTGGAGTCAAAAGATACGATCAATATCCGACAAATAGTTGAGTTGGATCACTAAATGCCATCATTAAATTATTGTTGCTACGCGAAAATTACCCGGTCTGCCCATTGTCGTGGTAAAGAAATGGAGACTACACTTTTGCGAAACGGAAAATGGTGTGGACTTTGGGAATGTTTATTTATAATTAAAACTATTCAGGTAACTGTCATGGCGCTGCTTTTGAGTTAAAGAGCAAGAACAAGGCAGTTTGTGAAAAAAATTGCCCATTGTTTAATTACAAAAATAAAAAGTACAAGTTACTATAGCCTATATCAGTAGTAGGTATCCTCCTAGGAAGGTGGCAACGAACGGGTTTCCCTAGGGCAAGCTAAAGTTTAAGAGCCACGAGGGGAGTGTATAATAAGAAATATTACATAACCTAGTCATCCCCCGTGGCTGGGTACCTCGCTCGCAGGATTTCGCTACGATAAAAGAAAAAATCCTGGGTACTTCGGGTCCTGTGTGTAACACACTCACGCGAACAGCGGCGAGCTGGCGATAACGGAGCGCACAGCGAACACCTTCTGCTCGCTCAGGTGCACCACGAGCGCGGGCAGCGTGCCGCACAGCGTGGCCGTCGGGTACTGCGGGTCCGTCGTGTGCACCACGCGCCGCTCCGCCTGAGAATACACCTTGTTCGTAAAGGAAATCTGACACTACAGAACAACGGGGAACTAAAAACTTCACCACACAGCTGCGCGTCGAGGCAAATGCACGGAAATGTACGGATTGTAACGAAATTCCAAACATGCGGTCCACTCACACACGGCTCTCGTCGCACTGCGGTGTAGTGAGGCTTTATAGAGAACCAATGTGGCTTAGTGACACGGTAAAAAAATCAAAGAGACAGAGAGATCATTTGTAAACTTAACATTTACAGGATGTTTTTAGTGCCCTCCTGTAAGCGCATACGGGAACGATATAGCCGGCTACCGGCGGGGGTGGCAGAAGAATTGTGAGTTAGGTAAGAGCGAGATTCTCACTAGTCTTTTTTTATTTCTCCCGTCCAACCAGGTCAAACTAGGTATTGTCATGTCTATCACGCCCCTCCAAAATAACTTCGGCAATTAACTATCTCAGACGATTTGTTCCCAACATAAGTAATTGATGTTGAATGCTGTAATGTCCCGTTTGGCGCTGCCTGTCGTTATTATCCTAGAAGAAACCATACTGGATGTCACTGTAATTGACGTCTAGTTTTAACGCATCGGGATATTTCTGAAATACTCACTTGCAGCAAAATACTGAATCTGTCCAGCAGATGCAGCGACGATGTGGATTTTGCGTAAACGTATTTCCAATTGTCCCGCGCGCGCCCCACTAGAATCTGGAGGTCACTAAACTCTATCGTGTATCTGTAAAAAAAGAACAAACTAAATCAAAATAATGTTCAAACCTATTTGAAATATCCTGGTCAAGGCACCAAAATGTAAACGACACCTTTAAATGCCTATTAGTTATAGGGTGGCATGTTAAACTTCATGGATATAAGAAGTCAATTTAACACTATCAGAAAGCCGCTAGGTGGTCGATTGTCTCATAGGCACTTTCTTCTTCGCACTTCTTCTCGCTACATACGGATCTTCGCATGTTATCAGCTACGAGCGTAGCGCTACGAAATCATTGGCAGTAAAAAAGTAAAAGTAAAAGTAGTTTATTCTTCAAATTAGGCATATTACATGCACCTATGAACGTCAATAAACTACCACCGGTTCGGAAAAAATATACCTCTGCCACGAGAAGAACCGGCGTAAGAAACTCGGCGAGGTGTCATTTTTTCAAAACAATATACATTGTATAGTTAAATATAAATTACAGTGTCAGCTACTACAAAATAACTGAAATAACAATGCTACAGTAGAAAACATATTTTCGCGATAGATTACCCGTGCAGGACGCTATCACTGCCAAACATCCCTATTAGTGAAAGTGTTACGAGTTAGTTTTTGTTACATTTGTGTAAAAACATTTTGGGCACATAATTTTCTTTTGATTCCTACTATACATCAGATCAGACACTCATGTTTGTACCTTTCGTAGAGCCTGTTGTGCAGGCGCTGCGCGTCGAGCGCGGGCGCGGCGGGCGGTGGCTCGGGCGGCGACGCGGGCGACAGCAGGCTGCCGGGCGGCGTCGAGCACGGCGTCATGAACATCTCTGCCGACACAACAATCAGTCAAGTAACTTAATCGAGACATCAACCTTGTTCAACATCTTGGGCCTTGTCATCGCTTTCCATCAATTTTCTTTTTTTTTCTTTTCCATCAATTTTCTAAGAGCAATCAATGGTCAGTCAATCATAAAAAAGATGTTGATCACTAAATAGAACTTCAACGTGATAAGCGACATGTATTTCAGCAATTCAAATGGCCTTATGCTAGGAATTTCGATGCTCTCACATGCCCGTAACCGATAACGTCCACACTGGCAACTGCAGCATTAGGCTGCATGTTAAACGCATTTTTATACAATGTTATTACATTACATTGTAAATTTATACAGATCGCTCTCACGTCAATCCTCTGCGTTGTGTTTCCTTCGTATGAAACTGGCAGGTTACGAAAAAAATATCACCGTTCGAATTTATCTTCTGGAGTAGTTTTTTTGACTTGACGTGAAAATTTTCCTGTCATAATAACAACAACGTGAACGTTAGGCATTCTTGGAAATATCTTCGTTCAGGAAGCAACTTGAGTTTTTTTGGCAATTTCGTATATTTGTGTTTGTGTGAATAAGCGATTTAAATAAAACCGATTCGTCGTCGAAAGTTTTAATGTTTTGTACGTTTGGGTTCATCCCAGTTTTTGCTTGATACCAGCCGGTATCCTTATCCCGGATTAAGCCGCGCCTACCAGCTCTTTGCGGGTAAGTTTATTGAGCTAGTAATTGCAATCGCGTTATCTCTCTATAGGAAACGTTAGTTAGGTTCGTTGCTCATATCGTGGTTTTGAATTGCAGCTTTACCTTGCGGGGATTTCCGCTCGGGGATCTATTACCTGGAGTTATCGACAGTAGAGGCTCTGCGCGCTGTCAATCAAGCCTGGTGGCAGCCACTACAGGAAACGACGCTTGCTTAAATTTCCTTGCTCGGATTCAGCACAACGAGTGGCGTATTCTCCCTTCTACCCTTTAAGATAAGCACCGGACTTTTGGAGGTAACCTCCACGTGTGATTAAGTGATCCTACGACTACAGACCCGAATTCTATGCGGCGACTGACGCGCATATATTTTTACCTAGCTCAACGTTATATTGTTTTCAAAATACTCTTATAACTGTTATTTTTCGTTTAATATTAGTTGGAAAGGCTATAAACGTTATTGGGTTCCATACCGATTCCTGTTGATTTACGAATCTCTGAAATACTACACTGAGTTCTATTTATTTTTGACACCGTAGCCGTACTTAATTAATTATCTGGTAGTCTTACCTCTACAATAGTTAATTAGTTATACATAGTTATTTTCCTCTCGTGCATCATCGGTCATGTTTCATCATTTTCTCTTTTCCAAATTCAAAAGGCGCAATTTGTCCGCACTGTCTCATCATGTTTCGGCCACTATTTATCCACTCCGCACTAGCATGAACCATTAAAAACATCCCAGTTTTAACATTATCGTTTCATTAGTGTCTCAAATAATCTTCCAACAACAAATTAGTCCCGGGACGTTTAACAAAGTAGTGTCAGTGTTCGTATACAATCGTGGGAGCGTGGGATCGCATTTATTAACCCATTGACGGTACGCTGACCTTTTTTGTACAATTCACCGAAACGCCATATCGATCGATTTTTTTTAGTACGGTTCACCGAAAGTCGGTATTCAACAATACGCGTCCGGTATTATTTTCTCCATCTATCTGTAATGTTTTATATTATATTAAATGCATTCGTTTGGTTGACATATTTTGTCGAAAATTGTGCTGCTAGGATATTAATCTTTCTAATGTTAACCTAGCTCTAATTTGAACGTGTGTTTTATACAGCATGTAAATGTTGAACTCCATTGTGTCATAGGTAAGATTTATTCCTGATTTTAATTACTTGTTTAATATAAATAAATTATTCTTGTGGCATTCTCTATTTTTATTTTATGCTACACAACCTAATCCCGCCTGATATTGGATAAACTAACCTGACTTCTTTTTATTTTCCAGCTTTTATTTAACTTGCACTGTTCTTATATATTTAAGTATTAGTAAGTTGTCATCAAAATTTACAATCCTTATATTTTTTTATGAACATTTTTTTTGACAAAACTTATTTAATTACTAACTCTAAGTACACTAACTTTGTCAGTCTATCAAATACACCAAGTACTTACTCACATCGTCACTACCTCGGCTATCAGGCACCGGATCAATACCATCGGTATTGGCCAGCCAGTTTCTCGAAGTCCACAATGACCACAGACGAGTCCTTGTCAGTCAGTATATTCACGAACAAGTCCTTTGACACTGAGATGTCTAAATCCAGTTGCTAAAGCTAACACAACCTTATGCCCACTTAGTAAAGTACTCACCCTCATCATCGATGCTTCCTGTATCTGGCAACGGGTCGATACTATCGGCATTGGCCAGCCGAAGTCTCCCAAAGTCCAGCACGAGCACCGACGAGTCTTTGTCAGTCAGCGTCTCCACGAACAAGATCTGCGGCGCTGAGATGTCTAACTCCACTTGCCAAGAACGACGTTCGCTCTAAGAGAGAAAAGGACAGCTTAAATACACTGTTATTTAAGATTTTTTTGGTATGGTGGTTTTAGGAACATTATTCGTATAACATTAGCGTGAAAAATGTGGCTCACAGTGATACATAATTACGAAATTAAGATAATGGAACTTAGTAACAAATTATTTTGTATGAGTTTTATGTTGCTCGAAATAAATGTTTTCAATTCTATTAATGACAAAGTATCTAAGAAAAATGTCTGTAACGTTTGACTGTTGGAAGTTCTTTTTTTGATTGCCTGCTTAGTTTCCTTTTATTTGAACACTAACTCCTTTGCAGCCTGTAACTACTCCTCCATCTAACAAATCACATTCAGAAACTGCTGCGAGTAGGGAATTGATGAACGCAGTTGCGTGCAAACAGGACAGTGCAGGCGTAAGCGCATGCGCGCGCGCTGCGACCAGCGGGGGCGGCCGCCTCCGCCTGCTGAGATACTCGTCAGGTACCGAGAGTTATACCACTTTTTATGTATGTTAAATTGTCTTCAAATATATCTGCCGGTGACAGCTTTTCCCCTGAAATATCACGAGGCTACTGGAATCCGTACTGACCACGTGAGGATGCAGCATGTGCTCCCACTGCGTCATGAGCCTGGCGCGCGTGTGGTCGCGCACGGACAGGTAGGCGCGCGGCTCGGCGCGGCCCCACGGCTCGGCCAGGAACTGCCGCGCCCAGCGCGCCGCCGCCGCGCAGTACACCACTTCCAGCGGCGCCGACTTCACCCACAACCTGCACGTTACATTTTTGTTAACGCATTCAGCGCGCAACAAATTATTTTTCTTAAGTATGCTACGAAATGTTTCTATTACATCTACAAATGGCATGCGAAAGCAAAGGATCCTGGACAATTATTTGAAGTGTCCAAGAAATCGCAGCTACTGTCCAGGTAGTAAGTATGGGAAGCGCATTACATATCAAGCGCGGGCGGCCGAGCTGCCCGGTGCGGAGCGCGAGGCCCCGCCCGCCTCCGCCTCCGCCCCCGCGCGGGGGGCTGCCACGCGTCTTTTTATTACTGAACCCTTAGAATATCGTTTGGTTATTATTTCTTATAATTTTCAAATATCGTCGAAACTTTTGAGAAAAGGGCTACACATGCTTCGACCGTAAGTGCCATCCTGGCCTCGTATTATAGCCGGCCCTCGCCTTCGGCTCTGTCGGCTACTATATTCGTCCAGTATGGCTTACTTGTCTCTGCAGTAATGCACTATATCATGACGAGCAAAACTCATCACGCGTAATGCGCAAATTACGTATTTAACGTTGGCATGAAGTTGGCAGAAAAAAGGCACAGTATTTACAATGTTCGGACAACAGATCTAGCTGTTACGCTGTTAAGTAAATTACCAAAACAAAACAATAAATAAGTACTCTATAAATTGATAGCATCATGGGAGCTACATGGCGCAGTCGATAGGAACAAACGCTCTCTATCGGATGATGAGTGTGAGACGTGTTTTCCCGGAGAATAAGAGGATTCCTAAAGATGAGATTTAACTAGATCGATTTTTCGCCCCCATAAACCCTTATTAATCGAAATCTTTAGAGCCGTTTCCCAGATACCAAACTAAATAAATAATATTTAGGAATAGCCCATTTAGAGATATTACTAGATTTACGACGGAGCAGGTGACCCAGACGACCTGTTTAGCCTAGTTGGTAGTGACTCTGCCTCCGAAGCTAGAGGTCCCGGGTTCGAATCCCGGCCAGGGCATTTATTTGTGCATTTTTCACGGATATTTGTTCTTGGGTCTTGGATGTTTTCTATGTATTTATCTATATAAGTATGTATATCGTCGTCTAGTACCCATAGTACAAGCTTTGCTTAGTTTGGGACTAGGTCGATTTGTGTAAGATTGTCCCCCAATATTATATTATTTTAAGCTTTTATCACCCACTGTACTTTTTTCCATAATCATACTGCTCGTTCTGCCAGTTCCAATGAGTTCCAACACGACGAGTTTATCTTGTATAGTTTAGGGGTTACTATGGCCATCTTCTGTCTCCATCATCAGATCAGCTCGGTGGTAACATAATATTGCATTGTCACCGAACTTACATAAGTATGTCAAATTTCAGCTCAATCGGTTAAGGATCATTGGTCTAAAATTCAGTAGCAAGACCTGTCCCACACATACAGGCACACTAACAGGGCAAGTTACACAAAAACTTGTAAAACACGACTAATTAAATAACGAATAAACCCGACTGCGTTTCTGTGTAATTGTGAATTTGGCGCCAAAAATCCGCCATTTTGTTTTTATTTTTTTTATTTTGATATACCCAGTGCCACCCTCACAGTAAATACGAATCTAACGACGCCTCTCAACCTAAAATCCATCGAGCCGTTCAGGTTGCAGAGCGTGCCAAACAATTATACATACGTACATACATATTCTCGAAAAACATAGCCCTCCTTCTGGCGCAGCCGGGTAACAAGATACTCACTTGTAATCCGCATTCAGTCCAAACGGCCTCTTCTCATACAGCAGCTGAAACAGCGGCTCCTGATTGGTGAGATCGCTGGGCCTGCTCCTCGCCCCGAGCGGCGCCGGCGCCACGAGCACGGGGAACAGCGAGCCGGGGGTCACGCGCTCGCGCAGCGACACGCCGCCCAGCGACACGTGCAGCGCGTGCGAGCCGGCGCGCACGCGCGACTCGAACCCCACGGACACCGCGCTGAACTGCAGCTCCAGCCCCACGGCACACCCCGCGCCGGGGGGGGACGGCTCTCTGTACACAGACAGACTAGGTAGTCGTAAGCAGGGTGTGCGGTGTAATGGAGTGAAGCTTCTGTCTATACCTCCAGTCTAGTTCGGTGATTATTCCTGCGTGGGATGTCTGATTTGGATTTTCTTTTAAACCTACGCGGCGTTAGTGTCCGTCACGGTGGTAAATTTGGTTATTCTATGTTGTATGGTTCAGGCGGAGTACGGTATCATAAGTACAAGTAACACGGGGCGAACAATGAGCCAAGATTCGTTGCCAAACCGGCGCACACCGAACCGGGAGACGACGCGTTGAATTAGTTAATACTTTATAATAAAATAAATAAAACGCTACCATCTGTCCCAGAAAAATTCTTGGTTTCTTGGCATTTGGCCCGGCATGAGCCCGATACCTTGGGATGATGATTGTCAACTAAATGAAGTGGAAGCAGCTCGATAATGTTACAAGTGTCAAACAACAAGCCACTGACTGTGTTGTTGAGCAGTGACTCGCAATGTAGGTTAATTTCCGTAGTTGTCCAAATTTCCATCCATCATATAATATTTTATGCGGGCTTAAACGTTCACAAACTTATATTAATATGTATACCTATGCCAAATTACAACTTTCCAATAATGATTTCTAAGCAAAGCCGCGGACAGACGGACGCACATGGCCAAACTATACGTGTTCCTTGTTTACTAGGGAACCCTAAAAACATAATCATGACATTCATCAATAAAAAACCGGCCAAGTGCGAGTCGGACTCGCGCACGAAGGGTTCCGTACCACAAACATCATAATAATCTACATTTAAAACCACTATACAATACATTAAATCAAAAGAGGTCGTATCTTCATAGGAAACTTACGGTACTTAGGCCCTTTTGTTGGGGAAAGACAATTTTCAGCAATAAATAAAAAACCGTTAATTCTATCTCGTTCAAAATTAATTATCGTTGAAAGTATTTATTAATTTACATCGTCTTGATTTTTTTCAGAATTGTAAAATTCATAGTTAAGAAATTAGAGGGGTGGGGGACACTTTTTAGCACTTTGACAGCTAATATCTCGCCAACGGTTGACTTAAATGGAAAAGTTTTCTAGGAACCTCTATTTCATTTTTGAAGGCCTATCTATAGATTCCCAACACACCTATGTGCACTTAAAAAAAAATGACCCCCTGTTACATGTATGTGGTGCCCCCCCAGTACAATATTTTTTAAAAAATTCCATATCATATTTGTATAGCGGTTCATAGCATACACCGTCTTACCAAATTGTAGTGCTCATAGACAGACATGAAGAATCCATAAGGGTTCCGTTTTTTGCCATTTGGCTACGGAATTTATTTTGTGACGCGATAGCAAGGATACTTATGGAAACAAATTAGAACTCACTTGTTACTCTCCTCCGACTCCATACACAAGTTCAAGCATCCCTTATTGAGCACGAACTCAAACTTTCCAAACACCGTGTCCCTCTTCAACATCGTATTATTCTCCAACGAGTCTGCAATCACATCCAATATCTCCTCTTCCAGCTCAGGCGGGGCGGGCGCCTGGGTACCAGACCCTTGAACACCTGCAGCGTTCTGGGTGCCGGGCGCTTGGGTGCCAGGGTCCGGCGCTTGCTCGGGAGCTGTGCCGTACCAGCCCCACCATTGCGGGAACCATTGGACCAGCATGGAGCGGCCGGAGGCGCCGGGCTTGTCTGGCGTGGTGACGGGAGTTGCGCGCGGGACTTTGCGCATCGCTATCTGTTTGTGAACAAGAAAGATCATATAAAGAAACCGATATGTGTATGTCACTGATCGCTGAATCAAAAAAAGCTCTGACCTATGAACTAAAATAAATTTGGATTTATCAGTATTCAATATGTCACCAGTTTCAAACATTATATCGAGAATTTTATGTTTGAGCATCCACTGCATCTTACTTATTTATTCAACTTACAACATGACAGTAATACATGATATCACGAAATCGTCGTAAAGTGTTAGTCATACATAATATAGGTTCATCATACATAATAATCAAACATTCATCTAGAGGTAAAATAATCAACGTTATAAAGTTAAAGTTCTATTCAATAAATTAAAGATTAATACAATATAATATTTCAGGGTACAGTCACCAGCATTAATATCTGCTAACAAAGGTGGCAAAAATATCTGACACGTCCTAACGGGCCTAGAAATAGTATGTATGTATGTATGTAAGCACTTTATTGTACACAAGTTTAAAACATATACATGTCACACAGAAATACATAATATAGTCGTGTCAGATATTTATGCGCGCTTTGTTATGGCAGATATTGGTGCTGGTGACTGTAAATGTCAATATTTGTAAAAGTTGTAAAACTAAAAAAATATATATATAAATCTAACAATTTGTAAAATAAAAATTCTAGTTATATAATTGTACTTTTCCTTGCATCCTTCTCGATCACCTTTTTGCATTACGTCATCAAACATCGTAATAAATGCCATATGATTATTATTATTGGGTTAGTTATGTGACTTATATTATATGTGATATGTGACCAGTGTCCGAAACTTTCTTGTTCTTGTATTTTGTCCGATAAATCTAGAACCCCGACATGAAGTCCCGGAATAAGTGAAATGGTGGTCGTTTAATTCTTCTATCCTCCCGTTTTGCCAGCGTGATCGATACGTATACCCATGCCAAATTACAGCTTCCTGATAGTAATGGTGACTGGGCTAAGTCGCGGACGGCCGGACAAGCCGAAACTATAAGGGTTACTTGTTTCCTGGAATCCGGGTATGTCCTAAAACTACGACCAAGACCACCGGGGCATGGGCAGCAGCATCCCTGATATGCGGTGGCGAGACTGCGATCGCCAACCCGCATGCCAAGCGTAGTGATATGGCATTTACGCCCCATGAAATTGGGGTAGGCCTATTTCCAGCAGTTCACGTCCTTCTGCTGATATGGTTTCCTACGGAACTTTAGTTACCTCTCTCAGCGGCTTGAGCAGGAGCAGCGGAGTCTTCCACTCGAACTCGTCCTTGGCCGCCTTCTTGTCGGGCGGCAGCGTGGCGGCCGGGTTGGCCAGCAGGCTGAGGCAGATCTCCACGTACTGCCGCGCCGCGCGCGCCTGCGCCACGCACGACTCCCACGTCGGCGCCGGCTCCATCCCTGGGACATATTTTTTTTGTACCAAGTCGATAGCAACCAAGGATACCGCAGCTTATGGACGAATGCAACTCCAGGGGTGTCACACGCGCGTTGCCAACCTTTTACAAATTTATACCCTAATATAATAATACTTAAAAAAAAACTTAACTATAATTACTACTACAACTACTATTATAAACTAATTATTCGGCAACGCAGACACAGTACTCACAGGTGTGGTCGGGGCAGTGGCAGCGGAGCGCGTACAGCCACCACAGCCGGGCGGCGCCCCGCACGGGCGCGGCGGGCCGCAGCGCGCGGAACTCGCGCAGGCGCGCCACGCGCTCCAGCCCCAGCGAGCAGCCCACCGCCTCGCCGTACTGACGCTACATACAGTACTCACAGGTGTGGTCGGGGCAGTGGCAGCGGAGCGCGTACAGCCACCACAGCCGGGCGGCGCCCCGCACGGGCGCGGCGGGCCTCAGCGCGGGGAACTCGCGCAGGCGCGCCACGCGCTCCAGCCCCAGCGAGCAGCCCACCGCCTCGCCGTACTGACGCTACATACAGTACTCACAGGTGTGGTCGGGGCAGTGGCAGCGGAGCGCGTACAGCCACCACAGCCGGGCGGCGCCCCGCACGGGCGCGGCGGGCCGCAGCGCGCGGAACTCGCGCAGGCGCGCCACGCGCTCCAGCCCCAGCGAGCAGCCCACCGCCTCGCCGTACTGACGCTACATACAGTACTCACAGGTGTGGTCGGGGCAGTGGCAGCGGAGCGCGTACAGCCACCACAGCCGGGCGGCGCCCCGCACGGGCGCGGCGGGCCTCAGCGCGCGGAACTCGCGCAGGCGCGCCACGCGCTCCAGCCCCAGCGAGCAGCCCACCGCCTCGCCGTACTGACGCTACATACAGTACTCACAGGTGTGGTCGGGGCAGTGGCAGCGGAGCGCGTACAGCCACCACAGCCGGGCGGCGCCCCGCACGGGCGCGGCGGGCCGCAGCGCGCGGAACTCGCGCAGGCGCGCCACGCGCTCCAGCCCCAGCGAGCAGCCCACCGCCTCGCCGTACTGACGCTACATTCCAAAATCAAAATATATAATTTATACCCAAATAAACCTGACTCCAATTAACTACAGAAAATACCGAAATCGCCATACACGTGCCTATCAAATTTGAAGAGTTCCCTCGATTCCGCCTGGATCCTATCATCAATCCTTCATCAAATTTATATGAGACAACTAGCATTTGCCCGCGGCTTCGCCCGCAGCTTCGCCCGCGTACTAAGCGAAATTTTTAACCGTCTATTTTAAGTACAAAAAACAGGTTCGTATGTTTGTCCACAATTATCTCGCGTTTGGCTGAACCGATTTAGATGCGGTCTCCAGAAAAGTAGTTGTTACATTCTGGGGGTTTCGGTATACGAAATTTGGTGATTGTGATTCATTAACAGATGAACAGATGAAAAGTCAGTATACATTCTGAGAACCGGCAAACTGTTGAATTTCATTTAATTTTGGCAAAAATAAGGATCGAAAATTATTATCATACAATTCCGAGAGGCCGAAAGGGAAAGGGCCGATGAAATAAAAGCATGTCTTAAATGGCCCTTAGTAAAATTATCTGTGTACTACAGTAACACCAATAGGTCTGTAAACAACCAAGCAGCGCACAGCGGTCATAAACTCTGGTCCTTTGAAGTACAGAAATACGGCTAATTCAATATCACGTGTAACATTTATTTTTCCTACAATTAAATTTATTAGGTAGGTTTTGCCAGTTCCCATTGGAGCATCCAAAAAGAAAATTTGGCCTCACTTCCATTCGCACTCCTTACTGTCAGTCCGTCTGTTATAACCAAGTTGCTTTTACTGGACCGATTGAATTGCAATTTGGCACAAACTATCAAGAATTTAGAGCGCTCGTGGCCCAGCGGCACCTGCCTACCGCGACACCGCGTGCAGTGTGCGAGGTTAAGCAATGTGGGCGCAGGTCAGTTCTTGGATGGGTGACCACTTTGAGTGGTTACTAACTGACTCTCGTGCTTTGGAAGGCACGCTAAGCCGTTGATCGGGATGAAATCGGGACGAAAATGAAGAAAATCAATCTGGCCGCCACTTTTTTCAAATATTACGTCAAATTCGTATTAGGGGACCTCACGGACGCTCAGATATCTGTTTTGAAGGAAATCGGGTTGGAAATGAAGAAAATCAATATGGCTGCCACTTTTCCCACATTTTACCTCGGATTCGTATTAGGGGACCTCTCGGACGCTCGGATATCGATTTTGAACGAAATCGGGTTGAAATGAAGAAAATCAATATGGCTGCAACTTTTTCCAAATCGGGACGGAAATGAATAAAATCAATTTAGCCGTTACTTTATTCAGTCCGCAATATTAAATTTCAAATTCAATGCAATTCTCGAAATTAACGACCCAAAAAATCATAAAAATCACACCCATATTAATATTTAGACATTCCAACCCCCTCGGACCCCAACAGAGGGGATGGTATTTCATGTCCTCCACGTGGGATTTTAAAATCATTGTTGTTTTCGTAATCAGCGACCCGATAAACCATAAAAACAACACCCATATCGATTTTCAGAATTTGTCACCACCTTTCCCCCTTTTAGGGGTTGATTTCTCAAAAAACCTGAAACACGTTTTTACTCATTTATCGTTAGAAATACTTCTGTGAAGTTTCGAATAAAATAATCCAACTAATTTTGTTTCCCCATACAACATGAACAGGTAGTATGGATTTTGAAAAAATGTGTAAAGAAAATCAACTAATGAAGAAGAGGATAGCTAAACTTGAAGAAACTAATATAGACCTGCAAAATGAGATATTCAACATCAATGAAGATAACAAAACTTTGATAGATGAACAAAACGATGTGGACATTGTAAATAATGCCATAATTTTTCCGTTAAAATCGGAATTATGTAAAATGCATCATGAGTACGATCAATTGAAACACAAATTTACACAATTGACTGAAGAAAAACATTATACGCATACGAAAGAAAATAACACGCAGAATCCTAATACAATGAAAGGCTGCACAAACCACAAAAGCAGATCAACGGCGAAGAAAATCAAAAGGAAACAAAAAATCATCAAGCGACTACAAAAAGAAATTCAAAAGTGCACTAAACAAAATGTCAAAATGAATAGGAGAGTAAAGGACCTGGAAAAGGAACTAAACGATTCTATAATCACTCGCAAGAATACAAAATCAGAAGAGACAGCTAACGTTAAGAAGCAGCTATTGAGTAACAATAACCCCCAATGTAGATACAAGAATCCTTTAAGCAAGGTCTCAAAACCTAATTTTAACAAGCCAAACTTATTCATCTTTTCCGACAAAACAGGCCGCAACATGGGCAAGTATCTAATGAATGAGAAACTATGCTGCATGAACTTTTGCTACCCACATGCATCAAGTTCTTACATTCTTAGCCGTTTAGAGGAACACCTCGACAAACTAGATAAGAACGATAACGTAGTAATATTAATAGGTGATTACAATACCATAAATGAAACGATGACGTAATATTCCAAAAGAATACAAAAAATAATGCTAAAACAACGTGAAGTCGGTTTCAATCTAATCGTCTCGAGTGTAGCATTTAATGGGATACAAGATAGTAAAAATTTTCAGTTAAATCAAAGATTGCATCATATTACATGTACAAATGAGAATACCAAATATTACGAACTCAATCTAGAATGTGATCAACAATATGGAAAGTTGTACGACAGAACACGGAAATACATGGCTAATGCCCTGAGTGCTATTCTACAAAATCCTATGTCATCTTCGTCCCTAAAATTCATCAAGACTGAGGAACAGGAAAAGACTGCAGAGATCCAGAAATCGGTTTTTCCAGAGAGGAAAGACCGAGAAGGAATAGTTTAGTCATAGTACAATCAAATGCCCAATCTATTAGAAATAAGTTAGAAGACCTAGAAATGTTAGCTGTTAATACATGTTGTGACGTCCTGTGTATTACGGAAACATGGTTAACAGAGCTACAAACTCGTATTGTAAATTTAAAGAACTACAGTCTTGCTTCCTTTTTCTGTCGAAGCAAGATTACGCATGGCGGTGTTGCAATCTTAGTAAGAAATAAAATCAAGTACAGAGTACGGAATGACTTAAATAGTTTATCAATTGAAAAACACTGTGAGCTTACAGCTATCGAATTAAAATCGCCAAAAATGATAATTGTGGTTGTATACCGAGGCAACTACGATTTGGAAGTATTTGAAGAAAGAAAGTCTTAGCAAAAACTCAACGTGACAATAAGCAAGTTGTTATCACAGGCGATTTTAATTTGGATTTATTAACAAATTATCCGTCTGTGCGCAGTTTTAAGACCATTCTACGAAGTTTTGGCTTTAAAATAATTTTGAAAAAACCAACGAGGATGACGCACTATTCTGCAACATGTATTGATAATTTCTTTATTAACTTTAGTTATAGGATAGTGGAAGGCAGGGTCCTGGAATATAAGATATCTGATCACAACGCGATTGAGCTAAGAGTAAAGTGCCCTGGTTTTGAAAAACCAAATTGCAATAAACAAGTGACCAGAGTATTAAGCATTAGTAATTGTAATTATTTTCACTACCTTTTCAACCAGGACATCGATTTAAGGAATTCAATATTAGGTATTAATAATGCTAACGATAAATTGGACGTCTTAATGAAAGGAATTATCCACTATTACAATATCGCATTTCCCGAAAGAACAGTAACTGTCAAAACGAACTCTAATTCATGGATGACTAGAGGTATAAAGATCTCAAAACATAATTTAAACAAAATGGAGTTGCTTCAAGATCATTCGCCCACTGACGAAAGAAAAGAAAGAATAAAGTCCTACAAAAAACTACTTAAAAAAGTTATGTTGTGTTCAAAAAGATTAAGCCATTCTGAAAGAATACAAAAGTCAGCTAATAAAATCCAAGAATCGTGGAAAATAATTAAAGAAGAAACCGTATGTGGATCAGATAAGGCCACGGGTGTGCCAGATAAATTATCGACTGATGGCAATTCGTACACAACCAACCATGAGGAAATGGCGAATATCTTTAATACATTCTTCACTAGTATTGCTCACAGAATTAGTGAACACCTGGATGCATCACCAGATGTTTGCATAGAGTACCTCAGCAAGTGTAAAAGGCCAACTAGACAAATCAAATTCAATGAGTTAACGCTTAAAGAATTGCGAAAAATTATGCTCAAGTTGAAAATCAAAAAATCTAAGGATATATCACAGATGGACACGAGATTCCTTAAGATAATAACTTTTAATGATAACATAATGGAATTACTATTAAACAGTATAAATTCTTGCATTCGGGAAGGTTTATTTCCAGATATGCTAAAAAAGGGTAAAGTAGTACCTATTTATAAAAAGGGAAATGTTTCTGATCCAAACAACTACCGACCAGTTTGTATTTTGCCCGTGTTTTCTAAAGTATTGGAATCAGCCCAAAAGTCAAGAATAGTAACTTTCTTCGAAGAAAATGATCTTTTTACCTCGTGTCAGTATGGATTCAGAGCCACTAGAAATACAGACACAGCCATTAGACGAGTAATAGACTTGATACTGGAATCCTTGGATGCGTCACTCCAATGTGCAAGCATATTTTGTGACCTATCCAAGGCATTCGATTGCTTACGTCATGATATCCTTCTGAAGAAGCTAGAAAATCACAAATTCAGAGGGGCATCTTTAAAAATGATGACGTCGTACTTGGAAAATCGTAGGCAAATTGTCCAGGTTGGATCAAGCAAATCAAAGATTAGAAACAATGACATTGGGATACCTCAGGGTTCGATCTTGGGCCCAGTGTTATTCCTGATATACGTCAATTATTTGCCATCTAACATTCCAGATTGGGCACAGGTCACTTTGTTTGCTGATGACACTCATGTTGGAGTGAGACATAAGAACATTGTCACCATGGAAGCACAATTAACACAGGCCCAGCATACCCTTCAGAAATGGTTTCAGGTGAATGGCATTGTTTTGAATACAGATAAAACTATAAAATTAAAATACAACACAAACGCTCGAGCTGACCGAATTACACCAAAGCTAACTTATCAAAATTCCACAAAATTTTTAGGATATATAGTGGACAGTAGATTAACACATAAACAATATTTGGAAAAACTTGACAGTAAATTATCTTCAGCAATCTTTGTATTACTGAAGCTAAAGCCTTTGATTAATATGCAAACTCTGAAGATGGTTTACTACGCATACATTCAATCCTTACTCAATTACGCCATAACTGTCTGGGGGAACGCATCAGATATCCAAAAAATACTAGTGCTCCAGAAACGCTCTATCAGGATCATGTGCGGGGTCAACCGTCGAGATACAGCCAAACCACACTTTGAGAGGCTCGGCATAATGACGGTGATTTCTTTGTTTATTTACAACTCCCTTCTGGAAATACACAGACAAGCCGATAGTCTTCCTAAATGGTCTGATATGCATAGCTATAATACACGATCTAAACACAAATTAATATTGCCAAAGTTGCGGCTTCGAAAATGTCAAAAGCAGGGTATTTTTCTAAAAATAAAAATGTATAATAAGCTTCCTTTCGAAATAACATCACTGCCTATCCATAGTTTTAAGGAAAAAATATCCGATTATTTTAGGAAACATGCCTTTTACTCAGTGTCAGAATATTTAAGTATCAATATTGACATACACAATTTTAAATAATATTAACAATATCACAATGTATATATAATGTATTTTTTTTTTATATTTTAACATTTTGTATTGACATACCATGTAATGCCCATGTTACTTTATAGTGAATTTAATAAACGAAACTAAACTAAACAAACTTCGGACCCCCATTTCACCCCCTTAAGGGTTGAATTTTGAAAAATCGTTTCTTAGTGCACCCTTAGACCTTATAAGGAACCTACGTGCCAAATTTGGAATCTCTAGGACCAGCGGTTTGGGCTGTGCGTTGATAAGTCGGTCGGTCGGTCAGTCGGTCGGTCGGTCGGTCGGTCGGTCGGTCGGTCGGACCGACTTGTGGGTACCTGCTTTAAAACAAAAAGGTGTAGGTATATAGGCATCGAGCATCGGAATTCCCGATCCCTGGTTAAGGTGTAGGTACATAGGCATCAAACATCGGAATTCCCGATCCCTGATTGTACACAGGCATCAAACATTGGAATTCCCGATCCCTGGTTAAGGTGTAGGTACATAGACATCAAACATCGGAATTCCCGACCCCTGGTTAAGGTGTAGGTACATAGGCATCAAACATCGGAATTCCCGATACCTGATTGTACATAGGCATCGAACATTGGAATTCCCGATCCCAGGTTAAGGTGTAGGTACATAGGCATCAAAAATCGGAATTCCCGATCCCTGGTTAAAGTGTAGGTACATAGGCATCAAAAATCGTAATTCCCGATCCCTGGTTAAAGTGTAGGTACATAGACATCGAACATCGGAATTCCCGATCCCTGGTTAAGGTGTAGGTACATAGAAATCAAACATCGGAATTCTCGACCCCTGGTTAAGGTGTAGCCTATGCCTATGTAAGGCATCAAACATCGGAATTCCCGATACCTGATTGTACATAGGCATCGAACATTGGAATTCCCGATCCCTGGTTAAGGTGTAGGTACATAGGCATCGAACATCGGAATTCCCGATCCCTGGTTAAAATACAACATCATTAAATGCGTAGTCATGTAGTCCCAAGATCAAACTAAAAAGACTCCCACAATCTAACAACAATCTGCACTCTTCACTTTCTAGATCTTTTATCGAAGAACTAGTTGCTGCTCGATCTTAACCTACACACATCTCATGGTTCGAAAATAAAATTACATACGATAAATAAATAATTTATACCAAAAAAAAACAATTCTCATTTTGTACGTCGCTATGCCACTATTTCTGGTTTCCGTGAGCCAACGCTTGGTTACCTACAGAAAATACCGATATCGGAATATGCGTGCCTATCAAATTCGAGGAGTTCCCTCGATTCCTCCTAGATCCCATCATCAGAACTTTGAAACGAAAATAGTACGTTGTTTAACGAGGGGTGTCAGTGGGAAAATGCGAACGAGAGTCTATCAGAAGGCTTTTGATGACTCGAGTTTGCAATTTTCTTACGCACCGAGGTAATCACAATGTTTTCATCACATTTGCGAGGAAATAAATAACTCAAAACTAATCAAAATTGAAGAAATCGACCACTTCATCTCCAGTATCAATGCATGGATGCCGAGAGGAGCGCGCACCTTCAGACCAGATATTGTGACCAGTCAGAGAGCAGTATTATTGTGGAGTGCGGCCAACTAGATTTTTTAAACCAATCAGATCACAGAGAAATTCATAACTCCCGCGGGAGTTAAATCGGCTACAACTACTCTGTACGCCTGCGAACAATTAGACCCTTTACGAGCAAGTGTGATGAAAAATAATTCACAGTACATATGGTGCTAGATTACAGCAGATTACGTGCATATGTCGAAACTTTAAAGAGCCATATGTACTGTAAAACGTTGTACGATACACGTGCGAACAGGTAATTCGGAACTCGTGTCGATTTAAAACACTCCCTTCGGTCGTGTTTCAATTTATCACCAGTTGTTGCAAATTTCCTGTTCTCTGCACTTGTATCGTAATGTACTATATCAAATCAAGAGTTATCGAGGAACATACATACATAAAACAAAAGAAAAACAAACATGCAGACGGACTGAGAACCTTCCTTCTATTGAAGTCGTAAAATAAATAGCTACACACAAAGTAGGCGAGTTCACCTGCGTAAGGTTAAGCAGCACAGTGTCGAGCGTGAGGTGCGCGGTGAGGCGCGGGCGCGTGCGCGAGCGCAGCGGCTGCTCCGTGCGCTCGCGCCGCACGCGCGCCGTGGCCGTCGCCGGCGCCGCCAGCCACGCGTGCGCGCCCAGCCACGTCGCCGACATGCGCTCCTGCCGCCACAACCAAATGAAACATTTAAAACGATTCGTTGGACGATGTGATAGCCAGTACTAACAATCTTCATATAGGAAATATCTGCGAAAAAAAATCAATGGTACATTATTGTCGAGGCATGCAAGAAGGCAATTTCAGGCTGTGTATATATATAGTAAAACGAAACCTGCAATTGTCATTCTAGTGCTTGAAAAATGGGAGGAAAACCCAAACGGGAATTAAACTTTGATGTCAAAATGTTCATTTCTTTTTTGCTAATGCTTTGTTGATACTTCCCGCGGTTTATATTTTTTAAACAGAACTGCAAGTGTATTCATATTTATACATCGTAAACCACAAGCTATTTTTTTATACGACGGTGTCTGCTTACCATCAGGCAGGCGGTAAGCTTGTTGCCACCATCGTATATATAAGTACAGTCTGCCATCATCTCGTGCGGCGGCATGACATCCCAGTACACCGCCAGCCTCTGCAGCTCCAGCAGCTTGAAGGAGCAACCGTCGCCCGTGGCCGACAGTAACGTGAAGCCACGTTGTTTCGCCAGGGACCAGTGTGAACGGTACTCACTGTGAGCTCAGTGAGAGTACAGTCCGCCATCATCTCGTGCGGCGGCATGACATCCCAGTACACCGCGAGTCTCTGCAGCTCCAGCAGCTTGAAGGAGCAACCGTCGCCCGTGGCCGGCAGTAACGTGAAGCCACGTTGTTTCGCCAGGGACCAGTGTGAACGGTACTCACTGTGAGCTCAGTGAGAGTACAGTCCGCCATCATCTCGTGCGGCGGCATGACATCCCAGTACACCGCGAGTCTCTGCAGCTCCAGCAGCTTGAAGGAGCAACCGTCGCCCGTGGCCGGCAGTAACGTGAAGCCACGTTGTTTCGCCAGGGACCAGTGTGAACGGTACTCACTGTGAGCTCAGTGAGAGTACAGTCCGCCATCATCTCGTGCGGCGGCATGACATCCCAGTACACCGCGAGTCTCTGCAGCTCCAGCAGCCTGAAGGAGCAACCGTCGCCCGTGGCCGGCAGTAACGTGGAGCCACGTTGTTTCGCCAGTGACCAGTGTGAACGGTACTCACTGTGAGCTCAGTGAGAGTACAGTCCGCCATCATCTCGTGCGGCGGCATGACATCCCAGTACACCGCGAGTCTCTGCAGCTCCAGCAGCTTGAAGGAGCAACCGTCGCCCGTGGCCGGCAGTAACGTGAAGCCACGTTGCCAGCTCTCGTCGCAGGACTCGGCTGACAGGGACGCGGCGGTGAGGCCGCAGGCGAAGGCGTGCGGGGAGCAGGTCACGGCGTCCTCGTAGCGGATGTGGACGTCGTGGAGTTTCAGCTGGGATAAGATAAGATATAATAAGCTTTTATTTCCTTATAACAAGTCTCACTACAAATCAGAAAAAATAATTTCCTTATTCATTCAGTTCAGTATTCTCTTTGTTCTAAATAGTTATAATTTCTCCACAATTAAGTACAAAAGTTATGTCGCTCGTATTGACATTCAGAATGCAAGTTGCAGTTGCTATTTTGACGTATGTATGTGACGTGTGTGTTAGGGAGCGTCTGTGATTAGTTGAATACAAATTTAATGTCGTGATATGCGAGTCTTTTGACTGGTGAAACGAATACAAGCCAAAATGAGCGTTATGACAAAGACGTAAGTGTCATTTTTATGTACTTAATGGACGATTTTCAACGAACGTCTGGAGTCGACGCGCACCTCACTAAAGTCAAAGGAATTCGAAACCTCCATACAAAAGTTAGATTTCATATTTGAATGGGTGGCGGGCAGCCGGTCGACCCCGGTTGGCTGCCGTTTGGATACGATGTCTAGCTTCTGTATGGAGGGTTCGAATTCCTTTGACTCTGGTGGTGTGCGCGCTAACTTCGGCCGTTTGGTGTGAATCGTCCAGATGACTAATTTATCAACAAATTAACGATCTGTAACTAGAGATCTGTATACCTGCAGGTTCTCCACGATGTTGGCCAGCAGCCCGGTGCCATAGTTGAGCCACGAGGAGTACGAGGCGGCGTAGTATGAGGCGTCGGCGGCAAGCGCTTCCTGCGCGGCGCGCCACTGCGCCTCCAGCGCGTCCAACAGCGCCACCTTTCGCTCGTGAGCGAAGTTAGCCTCCGCTGCGCTGTCCCACTGCGCACAGACAAACAATGCCTTCATCAATCATCTTCATTTCATCATCAAATGTTGTAATATAATTAAAAATAAATATTAGGGGACAATTTTTACACAAATCGAACTAGTCTCATAGTAAGCTCAAATAAGGCTCGTGTTATGGGTACTAGACTACGATATATTTAATAGATATATACTTAAATACATAGAAAACATCCAAGTCTCAGGACCAAGTGGCTCTGTTCACCACAGAAACAAATGCCCTTGCCGGTGCCTCTCGCTTCGGAGGCAGTTACACTACCAACTAGGCTAAACAAGGACAAATCAGACAAAGGACGTCCACTGCTGGACATAGGCCTCCCCCAAAGAGTGCCACAATGGCCGGGAATGCGCCACCCAGCGGACTCCCGCGACCTTTGCCCAGGTCATCAGTCCACCTACAACCAGCCGACTCCTCCAACAAGGCCTTGCAAATTTTAAAAAGTTTTTAACACAGTTTAATTGATTTGGTTTGGTGAACAATAAAGAATTGCTGTATTGTGTTGTATGACAATACAATGCTTTTCTGTAAAGTTAAGCGGAAAAAGGCTGTTATCAGCTTGAAATTAGTCGATTTGGACTGATATTTGAAACGCGATACCTTAATAAAAATGTGGACACAAGGAAACTCAATGATATTAGGCTGAAATAGTCCTGTACTAGATGGTAACGAAGTAAAAATATCAATTAAAAATATATATATTTCAGATGCTCACAACAAGACCTGCTATTAGCTATATCTGATGGGTCTACCTCGATTCTGCAGTGCGTCGAGGATGTTTACGGAGGCTCGAGTGGACTGTTTTCATACCACGATGCGTAAACGATGTGCATCCCTGATGCGCAGAGTTCGTGATAGTGCCAACAGCATCCTGAGCATGGTCGCGAATAGACTAGACTGCCCGTACTTGAACCACTGCTGTCAGCTTCACGTACGGAGTACTGTCTAGTTATCATCATTACTTATAATACTTATGTACCTTAATTAAGATGATTTTGTAACACTATTATAATATAATTTTAAAACTACCTAGTAACTAACATGATGATCTAAGTTGGTCCTAAAATAAACAATTATTATATCAAACGATATTCATCATTTGGATTTTTTTTTCTAATTTCCCCCCATGGTGGGCCTCTTGTTTAAAATTGATTTATATAAGTTACACGTCCGTCTTTCGGTCACCGACTTACATATGTGAACCAAATTTCAACTCAATCGGTCTAGTAGATACGGAGCAAATTGGCTATGACAGACGGGACGGACAGACCGATGCACGAGTGATCCTACAAGGGTTCCGTTTTTTTCCATTTGAGGTATGCAACCCTAATAATAAGCAGTATCATGTAAAAACTATGTTAAATGCATTTAGATTGATAACATTATCTTATCACTAATCAGTATGCTTCAAAACGAATATTTATTTCTTACGTAATCATTGTCTGCTTGAAATATTTTTGCCATTATCATACAGGTAACTATCTTATCTTATCAGGTACTCGATCAACAAAAAAATTCGGCCGTTCATGACCAAACATATTCCAAAGGTTCCAAAACATTCTGATTAAAGATGTATGATAAATTGATGACACAACCAAGGTCAAACATATTTACTGTACTGCATATAAACATGAATACATTTTGTTTCACCTACATAATTACATACATAATTTGACCTTGAGTTGACATGTAGAATGTAAAAACTTAATGATTTGTTATCACTAAATAGTGGTATTATCTTGGGATCAAAGGTTACAATTAAATTTGACTTTGTATTATATTTTTATATTCACGATAATATGTAACCCAATTGCATTTTAATATATATGACTAATGGTAATTACGAGTACAGTCGCGATCAAATACATATATATCACAGTGCTATTTATAGTGCTTAAAAAAACCTGAATGTTATGAATCATGATGACATGAACTCTACCGCTTTGACAATAAAGTCGATTACTATATTTATGAGCACCTTGTACGTTTATCGTAACGTATAGACTGGAACGTAGATACATATATCGATATCTGCTGTGCTGGCGACTCTATTATTATTATTAAGGCGTTAGAGTGCTTGTTCAAACATTTTGATCACCCTGAAGAGTATGGGATATATTTACTGCCGACTGTACACTCATTTAAGTGTTTGACTACTAGAAATTCATAATAAGAGTTCAAGATATGAATTTCAAATTAAAGGGAAAAATTGAAAAATATAATGCTCCGAGCAGGAAAGTTTTCAATTTTTCCCTTTAATTTGAAATTTTCGTTAGCAGCGTTGCTGCTTTAGTACAAAATTAATTCAAGTAACGAAAATTGGTTTTGGTAGTCTGTTCTTAATTTTAGCTTATTTTAGAGGCCCGACGTCTTAACAGTTTGCCGATGCATCCCACACCTGCAGCTGTTTCCCACATTTGCAGGTGAAGCTCCAGCAGTCCCAGGTGTAGAGATTCACACACAGTACCTCATCCAAATTGACGGGCGCGGCCACGAGGTACAGCTTCTCGATGGCAATGAGCCAGGGCGCTGAGCGGATCTGCCGCACCGGCACCTGCAGCTGCACTTTGCCGAGGAAGCCGGCCCGGACTTCCACCGGCAGGCCCAGGTGGCGGAGCGCATCCTTCTTTAGGGGGAGGTTCTCGAGTTCCACCTTTCCTGTAATAATTAATGTTTTCAGTAATCAACTATCATGGTTATGTCCATAGGGAGTACCCACCGTTACCCTACACGTGACCTTCTGTTCTGGGTGGGGCTAAAACTGTAACAAACTGGCAACCGTACTGTCTTCTCGAGGATCTCACGGTTCGGAAATAAAATGCTATACGATAAATAAATAAATAATGCTTTTTTTATGACATAGGAGGCAAACGAGCAGTCGAATCGCCTGATGGTAAGCGATTAGCGCCGCCCATGGACAAAGCTACACCAGAGGGGCTGTAAGTGCGTTGCCAACCAAGATGGGATTACGCTCTTCTTTGAAGGTCGTATCGGTCCGGAAATACCAAATATAATATTTGCTTTTTAGTGCAAACTGAAGAGAGGTAGACAATATAAAAGATGGGAGGATGAAATCATAGGTATGTGATGTTCAAGGCCTAAAACATTATTCTATTGCTGTCTAACTATCAACATTATAGTGTCTAATTAATATGTACAATCATTCTTCTCACTAGTGTTTCTGTTCTGAGCTATCTTCCGGCCCTAGGCCCCATGGAAGACCAGTGCTGTGGTTTATTTATGCCACACACAGCATAATGCTGAGTAGTGTCCTATTGTACCCACCATAACAGCACCAAGTGCTGATAAGCTTTTATACTGTTCTTTGTAATTTGAAGTGTTTCTTCCTCATTTATTTTCATTACTTACTATGGTGACATATCATTTTTTAACAGTTTTTAAGGTCTAAAAAAAAAACAAAATCTTTTTTACTATTTTTATAGCAACCAAATTCAGTATAGAGTATGAACAGCTTCTTAACAGTAATCGGCTTTTGATCACTATCACACTCACTCCTGCAGATGAAGGTATATTTGTCATAAAAAAAAAGATTTGTTGTTTATACCTCATTTTTACTACAAGTATTTTTACTCAACCAAACAAGAATAAAATATATTCTGAAGTTAGTCCATATATTTATTGTATAACTTAACTTAATCTGAGAGTAAAGTCTTTAATTTGGTTTGGTAAAATACAATGAAAAACAGAATTTAATCCAATTTAAGTCCTTGCATTTAATCTTAGATTTTAATTTTATTCTAGCATAGTTAAGTTAATGTTAAGAGGGCGCAGTACGCACGGTTCTCCATAGAAACGTATTTACGCTCTCATTTTAAAACGCCTTGCTAGAATAACATGAAACTTTGTATACACAATGGGATCCGGCATATCTAGGTCGAAAATTAGTTTCTGTCGCTAGAAATTGTAAAAGAAAAATAATACAGCGTTTTTTTTGAGTTTTTTACGGCTTGTATGAAAACCTTAATAATCGCTGTATTTTTTCTCCATTATAATTTCAAGCAACAGAAACTAATTTCCGACCTAGATATGCCGAATCCCATTGTGTATACAAAGTTTCACGTTATTCTAGCATGGCGTTTTAAAATGAGAGCGTAAATACGTTTGTATGGAGAACTGAATGTACTGCACACTCTTAAGCCTGATTTTATAACTACATCAATATGGAAAATAAATACTTTGGTTGCTTTCTAAAAATCTTGGAGCAAATTATGATAATTTCATTCACTGAAGGTGCACTTATCACTGTGACTGATCATTTATTCCACTCATTTACTACATGATATGGTAGAAAATATTTCCTGGGATTGCTTATGCTGGATCCTCGAGCTGTGGCCTCTTAGATGATAATACTTACACATTACAAACAGAGTCTTTAAGTTAGGTAAGTCATACAAGTGCAAAATTATGATAAATGGAGAGCAAGTATCTATCAAACTTGAAGGTTGTCCGATTGAATATGTTGAGGAGTTTGTCTACGTAGGGCGACTGACCTCCTTCAGCGATAACTCGGACAAAGAGGTAAAACACCGAATAAGTAAAGCATGGAAGAAATATTGGGCACTAAAATTTATAACGAAATTGGACCTATCTATAAAAATTAAAACCAATACTTTCAACTCCGCTGTTTTACCAACCCTAACATATGGGGCACAGACCTGGAGCCTGACCGAAAAGCAAGCAGACCAGCTTAGAGTATGCCAGAGAGCAATGGAGAGATCAATGCTAAAAGTAACTAAAAAAGACAGAACTCCAAACACAACAATAAGAGACAAAACTGGAGTAGAAGATGTCATCACAAATATTAAGAAAATAAAATGGGCATGGCCAGGTCATGGCTTTTAACAGAATGGACACCGAGAGAAAAAACGAGAAGTAGGGGCAGACAGAGAATCAGATGGAGAGATGAACTAAATAAGCATGATAAATATTGGTGGAGATTGGCTCAAGATAGAGTTCGATGGGAAAGGTTGGGGGAGGCCTTTTGTGCTGAACGCGCCTTGCATAATTAAATAAATAACAACATATATATATATAAACTATTATTAAATTTAAATAGTAACAAAGCTGAAATAATGGAAAATATAATAATATTAAAAGAAAAAAGTGTATATCCAATTGAATTATTGCATGTATTAATATATTTTGAAAAACAAATATTAATTAATATGTTTTGAAAATAAAATTAAAAAAATGTACCTAATTAAGCATGAATAAAGGCTATTTCTATTTCTAAGTCATACAGTATTGTGTAACTTTTACAATAAAGAGTTTTCTATGTATGTATGTATGTATGTATGAGACTTTATTGCCCATAATAAAACACTTACAGAAGCAATAAAACAATATATAAAAGTACAATGGCAAACTAAACCCCTCAAGGGATCTCTTCCAGCTGACTTTCAGGAAAATGTGAAAAATAACTGTAACACAAAGGCTACAAGCAAAGTAATCCTCATATTTGTATTGTATTGAAAATTTATTTTGTTTCTGAACACCAAAATATAGTAAGTAGAGTCTGGATACAATGACAGTAAAGAACCAGTGACAGCCACTAATAGAACACCACACAAAACCGACTAATTCACTTAGTGTTTTGCACGAAAACCTAACATGGGATAACACAGATTGTATAAGCTTTGAAATGAGACAAGACAGAAACTCATCATCATTCTCTTGCCCTTTTTCCATTTATTTGGGGTCGGTGCAGCATGTCTTTTTCTTCCATATATCTCTGGCACGCATCATCTCTTCATTCACATCTTTCCTATTCATATCATCTCTCACACAATCCATCCACCTTTTAAGCAACTAATAGCTGTCAAATGTTTTCAACTAGATTTGGAGGTCAAGCCAGTTAGTGGACTCCAAACAATGCTGCCCACATACAATCACATGATCAGTGTATTCAGGATAACAGTGGCTCATATAAATGTTTATCTAATTACTTAGATTACCGAGAAATGGCGCCAACTTATTCCAGTAACACGATTTAGAGATTTAAGTTTCATGTAAATGTAAATCATCAGCATTTTTTAATAACAACTGTGTGAGTATATCATTTAGTCAATTTAGTACAGCTTCTTGCGTGATTTATGTCCAGTTTTCACGTTATTGACACAATAAACAGACAAACCTGACAGTAGTGCCACACTCAGCTGATCCGTATTGAGATTCTCCACATACTTCCCCAAGTAGTTGTTTAAGACCCAAACCACCAGCCCCTCCAACATCGTGCATGTGTGCGTGCGTGCATCCCCCTTCAAAGCACTCCACTTCTATCCTCAGGTCACTTTCTACACCACAATCACTGACACAATTCAATAGCATACACTTCAAGTCCTATAACTTGTTCTTAACATCGCGATTATAATCTTATTGGTTATCCCTTAATTGCGCAATTGACCCACACTTTCGGCGTGTAAGATTTAAATTTATCTATGTTTTCATATATTTTTATGGGCAATTGCAAAAAAAATGACAGCACGCGACTGAATGATTTAGTTTGACAGCTGTTAACTTGACATTTGCACTAATGCACTTTCGTTCAACATCAGGCCGTGTTCGTTATCCGATAAAATATCGATGTCGGAGTATGAATGTATGCGAATGTGACCACTATCGTGTCGTTCAATGTGAACAGCCCGGCTAGTATAATAGCTTATACCGCCACGTTTAATATGACGTTTCAGTACATTTTTGTCATGTAACGTGACGGTATAAGCTATCATACTAGCCGGGCAAGTGGTGAACAGTGAGGAGTTTTGCATATATTTTATTGGTGTTGGAGCCGACACCGATATTGGATCGATAATGTGAACATGCACTTAATCGTAGGTGTTGCTGCATTTATACATTCGTGCAAGTAGCGAGGCGAATAACGAACACGCATATGCAAGCAGTGTGCTCTCTATTACCTTTACGAATTGCGCGTTCACGTTGGGAGCGGTTTTTCGAACGCGAATCAAAGGGCACGAATGGCGAAAACGAACTTACTGTTTTCACATTCGCCAGCACCCGATGTGTAGACAAAACGGAGTGGAGTGAAGTTGCAGTGCAGTGCAAATTTTTAAAATAAAATTCAATTTATAAAAATAATTAGCTTATTTGGATGATGTAGCGCGCATGCCGCCATTATTTTCGCGTTCTACACGTTCGTGTGCGAATTCACCCCGCGAATGTGTGAACAGTTGTTCACGGCGGCACTCGTATACGAATGTTTCGTCAAATGACGAGGCAAATGGTGAACACGATTGTATAAATGTGGTGTAAGGTAGGTTTACAAGTTTTTCTCTGCTCTTTCCAAACGAAAACACGTTCCGTTCAGCTACTTCCGGAATGACATCATGTTTTGACAGCTGATAGCTATCAACTCAACAGTCGTGAAATGAAACGTTTGCAAATGGAATAGGAATTTTTCGGATTCCAGTATTATTTTAAGTTTTTTTTAATTGTCTAAAATCAATATACACATATTTATTAATATGACGGCAGTGCACGTCATGAAAAGGATCGGTGTACCTTTAGCTAACATGTGTTGTCACAAAAAACCAACAAAGTTGCAAGTGCGATACAGTGCTACTATAGGATTAACTGGGAAGAGGTTCGCTCCGGTGCTTATAAAAGTTCGTCACCTCGGATTAGGACCCACGTCGAAGGATTTTGAAGAACCCACACAAATAACAGGACCCATAACGAAGCTACATGCAGCCGAACTTGTTTTGCACTTAAAAACTGACGAAAGAAAATTACTGCTCACAGCGTTACAGGAATTCGAATCCAATAAGATTAAAGAAGAATTCGAAGGTTAGATAGTTTACGACTATAATATATATTGGTTGTGTTAGATACATAGTTTAAAGTAACAAATGTTTGCAGATAAACTTGCTGGACAGAGATGGAGAACAAAACTAGGCAGGCCCAGCAAAGTGCCCTCGTTAGGCGACGTGGACCCCACAGGCTCCTACTGTCCAGTGCCTGAGGACTGGCTGAAGAAAAAGTATGGTTAGTGGAAATATTTTCAATTTCAATGCAACCAGTTATATCTGGTTATTACTGGTCATTGCTACCAATGTTTACCTTCACACCATGCTGTATTGCTATTTATAGACCTTATATTTTACAAAGCTTATTTGTAAACTATCTTGTCTTTATGCATTCATTTTGGATTCACCTACTGGGTATGTTATTATTTGTCTATGCCTGTTATTATATCTTAAACAAGTTTTAGTTACTGCTCCAGGGCAATTTGAAACTGAAATGTCTATAGAAACCCTCATGTGTGCAATTGTAAACTGAATCCGCTCATGTGTGATATTTGACAACATAATAACTTTAAAAAAAAACTTCAATAGCCACAACTTATGTTTAGAAAAAATATTCGTATTTAGTAAATAAATGATGCCCAACCTTCTTTTAGTTTTTAAACATATACCAAGTTGTGGTAACACTTACAACATTTTTTTTATTTTGTCTATTATATTTCAGCGGCCACAGTACCAAAGCCTACCACGAAGGAGTTAATCCATTGTAAGTATTCGTTTAAACTATTATGTTACATTTTTTTCATTATTGATTTTTACTGTTTTTTTTTTATTCCATGGGAATAATTCAGAGAAAAAATTCTCCATTTTGTTTATTGTAAATAATGCTATACAGTGTATTAGTCACATGTTTCATTTATTTTAAGAATACCAAACAAATAAAATGTCTCTGAGAGTTATGTATAGTCAATGACATTTTGAAAGGATTCAAATTCAAAATTCAATTTATAAATTAAAAATTCTTTATTTCATAAAAAACACTGTCTTTATAATCTTAGGTGATGGTACCACCCGGTAAGCAAAACATAGGCCTGTGTTGGGTGGCGCCGCACTTCCTTAAGGTTACAGGATTTTTATGTTACACTTTTAACTTAATCTAATAAAATAATACTAAAAATCTAGATCAGGCTAAAGCTTAAATTTCTAGATATTTTGTTACAGTTAACTAAGATTACAACATTTTTTTTTATATGTTTCATTTAAATTATATATATACATGAGCGAATTCTAATAGAATTCACAAGTGGTTGTGCCAAAATATGTGTTAGATAAGTTAACCATACCTAATTAAGTTAATGTTGTTTACAGTGTCATTTGCAAATTCAGTGCCGTTCATCGGATTCGGCTTCCTGGATAACTTCATAATGATCATTGCGGTGAGTACTAACAAAAACTCAACATAGACCTTATATTGTTGCAGTAAAGTTTAAAATGTGTTGTCAATGTTACTGAGACCTCTATATTTAAATGTTGTCGTAAATATGAATGTATACACATGAGTGAGTCATTCATTGACAACTTAAATACTACTATTATGTCATTCATAAGATTATATGGTGACTCATAGTCCAAATGTAGCCTTCTATGGGCATTTATGTGAGTGTTTCAACTGCTGTGATTTCGGTGATTGCATTATTGGAGACATCTCTAGAGAATGGGCGACAATTCCAGGCTGTAATATAGCAGGCGAGGAATGCTATAGTTATTAATATCAAAATAGACCACATTAATGTAAGGGCATTGTCAGTAATACAACCACCAAAATCACAGCAGCTGAAACACAGTGGCGTGCCTAGGGTTGCAGAGAAGGGCAAGCCGAGGGATACATTTTTGTATTTTTTTTTCACACACAATATCATTAAATCTGTCTCCTACCTTGATACCTTGCCATATTACCATACTAGTAAATCTTCACACTTCATTATCACTTTATCACTAACTGGTGTGGCGTAGACAGGACAGACCAACAAAACACACTGAAGGCATGCTATTACTAGATAAAATTGTACAGACATCTCAGCAATCGCACCGATCTTTGAAATTGTCGTTTATGTGACTTGCTTATCTGAGAAATACTAAAGTCAGGCGTAGGTTTCGGTGAAAAAATAAGTTGCTTTTTTAGTGCAAAGTTTAGCGTGCCTACCTTTTCTGCGCCGATAACTTGTGCACATTTTAAATCGTCACACGGAACGACTTCATCCATCGTCACTTTCCACTTTAATAAACTTTTTAATACAAAACACTATCCGCTCAAACAAATTGTTCCGTTTGAAGTAATGTACATAATTGTAATCAATGAAGTTAGCATCACAATCCATCCAGTCATGAACGCGCACGCGCGAAATTCGCATTTGACTAACATCTGTTGATAACTTCACGTCGAAAGCCGGGCTTCTAGTCACAAACTATTTGCTAGATCTAGCTATAGATACGTATCTCTCGTTTTGTAGCAGTTTTCATAGATAAGAAAGAGAAAAAAGATATCAGCATTAAAGCCCGCTTGCAAGCCCGCGCGTGCGAGCGAGATGACTAGCCCGTGTCTCAACTCTATCGTGTTAAGACCGCTCGTTTCGCGCGGCAGTAGCGCCACTTGCTACGGTCGAATTTTGTACTACTACCCCGACCAAGATGAATAGAATATACAGATCAGGCGCCGTCGCGCGGATTTTAAGTTAGTTTGAAATGGAAAAAAGAATTAGTCGTACATATATTTGGTTTTTGCTAATTTAGTAACGCAAGCCAGGCTTTTGGGCTTTTAAAGCCGTACCGCCACTGCTGAAACACTCAGGAGTAATGCTCCTATGTCCGCCTACATATAAATGTCTGTCACTAGTCGTAAGACTAGTGCCAAATTAACGAATAAGCAAAGTAAGCACTAGCTTAGGGCGCCGCGTCTAAGGGAGGGCCCAAAATATAAGCCAATTTTATTTGTGAAGTAATTGAATTCGGGGTGACCCCAAAGGAGGGGCCTAGAAATGCTCGGCACTGTTTATAATACATATTATTGCAAAAAATAGGAATGGGCAATAAGAATGTTAATTGTATTTATGTTAAAATGTATTTTGAGGACAATAGTATTTAAAATACTAATTACAAAATACATCAGTGTCAGGGTATATGAAGTACCAATTACAAATTAAATTTTTAGGAAGTATTTGAATTACAAATACGAAATACGTATTTGTATTACAGTTACATATTTTATTTACAAGTAATTGTTTGTTATACATTTATGTTAGAAGCATGCATGGGAAAATAATGTTACTGTCTTAAGCTTAGTACCTGTAAAAATAGTTGTAAATGTGGATAATAATAATAATAATAATTAGTAAATAATTCAAACACTGCCCAGCCCTGCTCGTAAGGCCCAAGAACACTCAGTTGCAATAGACATTAGAACTTTCATTACACATTTAAAGTTGTATTTGCCTCATTCAATTTCGAAACTTAAGGAATAAAGGAATTCAACTCTGTCCTAAATATCATGATTCAAATTTCACTTTTTCTGTTCCTTTCTATTCTATTGCTAATGAGGATATAGCATCTTCAATATCATATAACTGTATCAGGGCGACAGCATCGAAAGTAGCATGAGTGCTTTCATCACAATCTCGACGATGGCGGCGGCCGCGCTCGGCAACACGTTCAGCGACATCATCGGCATCGGCTCCTCGTACTACGTGGAGCGAGGCGCCGCCATGCTGGGCATGGCTCCGCCCCCGCTCGCACCCGTGCAGCTAGATATGCCGGTGTGCCGACGCGTCTCCAACCTGGTGAGTACTTTATGACGTTTAGATAAGATTGAATTTCGCTTGGCCTGAGTTTGTGCACATAGGTAACGACTATACGCATAGTCATGACGTTATTCTTAATAATATTCTGCTTGTAAACAAGGACTCTAGCACTTACTGTAGACGGAACACAAGCAGTCCAGTCAGCCGCGCTTCCCCAGAACTCAATCCCATACTGGATAATGTATTGAAAGTAGGCGAATTACCAGCCGCGGACTGCGCTATTAGGACAAGTAGTCAGTCTACTCAGGATGTGACGCCTGAGTAGAATCCAATGGGTCAGTTACTAACCCTTTGAACCTAAAGGTGTTGCATGTTGTCGAGCATACCTACGGCGCCAATAATGACTATACGTATCAAAGTCACCTTCTTGCTTTACTTACACTATCACTGCCGTGCATGAATGTAGGTAATACATTATAAGCAAGACTGTATTCTGAGCAAAAAAAAAAGCAAATGAAGAATGGCGTTCAAAGGGTTAATATTGACCAAATATTTCCCTCTAAGCTCCCTATTTGACACGATCGTAGTGAACGAACCAATATCGATATGTTCTAAGCCAATCCCGGTTGTTCCTCAGGGCCGGGTGCTCGGCATCACGTTCGGCTGCTTCCTCGGCATGACGCCGCTGCTGTTCAAGGATGAAAAGGAAGACAAAGACAAAGATAAAGACAAGGCCGACAAGAAGGCAGAGGCCAAACCAGAGCCGAAGAAGAGTTAATTGCGGACGATTAGAGAAAAGGGGCGGATAGGATGGCCGGTGTCGATAGTGCAATTTACTGACTTTTTACTGTTGTAGCTTGACTGGGAAATACACTGCTGCGGTATATTACGCTGTTGTGGCATATTTACGTATAGACTAGACAGGCCGCATCGTTGGTTGACAAGCAAAACTCACTTCAGCCACATGCTGAACGCATTCACTGTCACCGACGCACATGTGCGTCCACTTCTATACAAGTTTGTTCCTGGGGGGCGTGGCTGGTAGTGAAGACACCCTGCCTTTTTTTCTACCACAATGTTCTATACAGCCATGCTGAAAGGGTGTGAAAGCTACGCTAAACCCGTTCCCTCCAGGCTATGTTATGTGGACCAATAAATATGATTGGTGGATTCAAACGCATCCATAGCAACATAGCATAGCTTATCTCTGGTGGAAAGGTACCCTAACACATTCCCTGTCCCCCATACAAAGAGCAAATTTTGCTCAATAAGTCCACTTCAATATTTATTTTATTTTGTTTAAATCGAATTTATTATTGGGTTTATTATATTACTGATTTGACCAATTGTGACATGTTATTGTGTGTGTTTTTTATGTATGTGTATCAATTTATATTATAAATCATTATCACTTTGGATATATGGACTCACAGGTAACACAGTGTTTGTATACAAATGGATAGATACACAGGACAGGGAACATAACAGTAAAAACTTATTTAAGCTGCGTTTATACATCTCGAAATTTAACATGCTATCTAAATAAAGGAGTCAAACCATTTCAATCATAAAAGCGAGATAGTTTTACTCCTTACTCTCATTTAGCGTGCTTAATTTAGACATTCTTCAAGGCCGCTTAAGGACCAAATACCTAACGTATTGTCTTTGAAGCCTAATTATCAGATAGGTATAAAAATGGTTTGGAAACGTAGAGAGGATGGATGAAAGAAGATTGACAAAACGAGTGTATGAAGGAAGAGTGGATGGAAAAGTTGGAAGGGGAAAACCTCGGCGAACGTACTCCGACCAAATCGGAGAGGTTCTACAGAAAGGCCAGGTTAAGAGTACCCTAAATCGGCGCGCATGCATGGAGAATATTATGAGAGTTCATGAAGGGAAAGTTGTATGTCAGGATCGTAGCAAATGGAAATCCGTGATTTCTGCTTACCCCTCTGGGAAGCAGGCGTGATTATATGTATGCATGTATAAAAATGTATAAGTAATTGAGCGAAAATCCCATTTTTTTAAATTGGGTTAGTATTTTTCGCTGCAATTCTGTTAAAGATATAAACTTATATATTCACCGAATTAGCAACTTATGCTGCAATACAAAGATAATCATTGACTATATATAAACAAAGCGTACTTATAGAAGGAGGTTTGTAGTCGTCCTTACACATTTATATTTATAATGTTCATTCTACAACAGTAAAATACAGGTGGATATTACAATTCTTGGTAAGGAAGGAGTCAGGGTACAATAAATGGCACGAACGAAATGGTGGTTGAATGGATCCGCCCCTGTAGCCAATACACCAATGTACTTAGCATCACATTTTACGTCAGTTCTCTAGAACTCTCAGCTCTTATGAACTGACCACTCCAAGGCCTAACTTTCGTGTAGTGATAGCAACGTTATCACAACTGCATAGGGTCTAAATTAGAATTTCGACTTTCTCCTAATAGTATCGTAAAACTGAAAAAATAGGGGCACAATTCACTCGTAGAGCTAATTGTGATTGCACATTATTATGAGTCTCAGCTTATAACGAATTTTCTATGCGACCTACTGTGACTTGACTTGTGTAAACTGACGTTTAGTGACTGCATAAAATGCGCGCTATGTAAGTAGACTTAATCGATGTTGTGCATTTAGTTCAAAACGTTACACTGTAGTAACTAGAACGTCACAGTAAATATTAGCTTAAGCAGTATCTCAAATATCTTGGGTGAGGACTAAATTTTTGGACCACCGTTAAGTCATTTACATTCGCCTACAATTTAATTGATTCCGTAGTGACATGAAAATTTGTCATACAATTTATATGGGTAACTTTCGTGTCACAACGGAAACAATTAAATTGCAGGCAAATTAAATGCCTTGACGATGGTCCAAAAATTTGATCCTCGCCCAATGCCTTTTTAGACCTGCGGTCCATTGTAAACAAGTTACTGATGTACTGTCTCGAATAAAATAGAATGTCATTTATTATGTTTTTTGGTAACCGGGATTGTTGAGCCACTTGCCAATGTTCGTAACTTCGCCGTGTAATGCAAATCGGGCTTTATCGGTGATTCTCGTATTTAGTCACGAAATTGACAGTACTATATTCGTTTAATAGAAGAAAATATATGTATTTCTATCATTCTGTTTGACATCAATGACTTGTCATTTCATTTATAGCGGCTCAGTCCGCCATTTCTACTAAAATCTGTACACGATGTATGACGTGTGTCTTGTTCAGGGCTGCCTATTACTTTTATTCTTAGAAAGCTTTCTTTATCAATGTAGTGACGTCATTCGGATATAGACGGGAATACCGAAAATACACAATGCGACCAATTACAAAGCTAGCAACCGTAACCTACCGATCCTTGTTATAACGCAACTATCAACGTGGTCGTCATTCGGAATATCGGTTGTTTCACAGAACAGACGGTTCGGGGAAACGTGAAACAAAACCGAATAGCTGTCAGCTAGGTACTCTTATTCTCTAGCTAAGAGAAAGACATACCTGAGAAGTCTGCGTAACCTTTTCACCGCTACAGTTGGCAATACACGACATCGGAATATCATTTCACTTCTATCTGTTGTTTTATCGCCAATGCCGTGGCGCAAGGAGCGCTGCATTATTTTTCGTGGTATGGCGGTGAAAAGGTTAAGTTTATTGTAACGAAGTGTCTGTATACGTGCGTCAAATCTCACGTTTGACCGGATTTGTTTTACTGCTTTAAGCATATATATACTGTGACGTCATTAACATTTGAAATTAACTATGGACCTTATTTTAAAAGCAATAAGGTACAAATAAGTTGAATCTCGCGAAGATTTCATGTGAGATCTGTCTTCCATTTTCGCTGCAACCTAGGATCCTGGTCGCGCGCATGTTTTATTTGGATATAAGAAATGTTGCTTGTAATATTAGTCATAGTATAAGATTTTGTTTTTTTTTTATTAGGTTTAAAGTGGATCTTTTTACGAATTTACAATTATTTGCATCTTGCCAATGGCAGCTCTCTGGCAATATTGCATATAGCCCGTAGTAAGACAATATATTGAAATGTAAAATAATGATTTTTATTGCCCAACAGCTTTTTGGCAAGAACTTTATGCATACAACCCTGTATTATCTCGGAATGTTATTTATGTTATGCCTCATTTACACTTGATGAGTGTTCTTGCCAGTGCAGAACTTAGATTATTTAATTACAAATCAAGAAAGTTGATTATTTTCGAATGCTCTAAAGCAACTACAATTTTAAATAGCACAAATGTTCTAATTTGGCCCTAGAAAAAGTAATAATGCACTCGCCCAGAAGAAATGGCAGTAACTCATGTCATTCGATGCAGAATATACAATTGTATTGGAATATCTAGCCTACAATCCAAATATGTAGGCTTCGTATTGAAATTTCGTTTTGATTTGAGATACCGCCAATTACCTACTGAAGAGTCCGCAGTAAGCTCGGTTCTCCATACAAACGTAGTTTCGCTCTCATTTTAAAATGAAATTCTGGAATCATTTGAAACATTATATACAAAAAGCAATCCGGTATATCTAGGTCGGAAGTTAGTTTCTGTTGCTTGAAATTATAATGGAGAAAAATTACAGCGATTATTAAAGTTTTCATGTGTTTCCACTGCAGGACATAGGCCTCCCCCAATTTCATGGGGGGTAAATGCCATAAAGTTTTCATACACGACCTAAAAAATTAAAAAAACTCGAAATTTTTACCCGTTCCAATTTTTAGCAACAGAAACTAATTTCCGACCTAGATATGGCGGATCCCATTATGTATACAAAGTTTCATGTTATTTCAGCATGGCGTTTTAAAATGAGAACGAAACTACGTTTGTATGGAGAATCGAGTTCGGTCGAGCGTACGGGGGACTCTTAATGGGGCATAATTAAATTATGCCCATAATATTAGCTGAACACAGCAGGTTAGCACAAAAGTCGACTGGACCGAGTACTCGTGGAGTGTAAACGAGGCTATATTCATACGCTTATGTTATACCCTAGCAGCAATACGTAGCTATATGTTTACAAATCGTTTTATCGTAGAGTATATTTGTGTAAGATATGAAAAACTCACTCCGATTCACGAAAAATCCTAAGGTCAGGTAACCTTTTCGCCGCCAGACGTCCAAGTAATTCGCCGTGCCCCTGACGCCACAACGGTAAAAAAATGATGTGTAAAGAAATAATGCCAATATAAAATTGGGCAGCTTCTCAGTAGTTTTTCATAAAAAAAAAATTGTCGGCCAGTGCCGTCGTTGGCGTCGGGGTGACGATTTTACGTTGTCGGCTATGGCCGACCGTGGCGTTCAAAAGGTTATACAATTAAAGTACGATTACTTTGAGTTTACCACTGACATATACTCTTAATCCATTGAATAGTCTACTTTAACGCTTGTGTAATAGAGTTTCTATTCCAAACATACGATTTTAAGACAGTGTCTTTGTAATAGAAACTCTAATTACATTGGTCTTAAAGTAGAATATCCAATGAAATACGAGAATATGTCAGTGTCCTACTTAAGAGGGCGCAGTACGCTCGGTCTGGTTCGGTTCTCCATACAAACGTATTTACCCTCTCATTTTAAAACGCCATGCTAGAATAACATGAAAATTTGTATACACAATGGGATCCGGCATATCTAGGTCGGACCATAGTTTCTGTTGCTAGAAATTGTAAAAGAAGAAAAATACAGCGGCTTTTTCAGTTTTTTACGGCTTGTATGAAAACCCTAATAATCGCTGTATTTTTTCTCCATTCTAATTTCAAGAAACAGAAACTATGGTCCGACCTAGATATGCCGGATCCCATTGTGTATACAAAGTTTCATATTATACTAGCCTGGCGTTTTAAAATGAGAGCATAAATACGTTTGTATGGAGAACCGAGCGTACTGCGCACTCTTAAAGTAACCTGTAATTCAAATCTCCCGATACGATAATGGCAAAGAATTAAAAAAACGGCCAAGTGCGAGTAGGACTCGCACACGAAGGGTTCCGTACCATTATCTATAAAAACGGCAAAAAATCACGTTTGTTGTATGGGAGCCCCCTTAAATATTTATTTTATTGTTTTTTAGAATTTGTTGTTATAGCGCCAACAGAAATACATCATCTGTGAAAATTTCAACTGTCTATCACTGTTCATGAGATACAGCCTGGTGACAGACGGACGGACGGCGGAGTCTTAGTAATAGGGTCCCGTTTTATCCTTTGGTTACGGAACCCTAAAAACGAAAGTCCATATGTATAATTTCCAGCATGTAACTAGAACTCACTTGTAGTCGATTTTCGGGTATAATAAGACGTGGCGTGAATACCGCCATCTTAGTTCTACTTGCGTGCCGTTCGTCTCCGCTGGAACTAACCCAACTGACCTTATTACAGATTTTTGTATTAAGTATAATTTTGTATAGAAGATTTAGTACAAAATAATTACTTAAAATCTCAATATTAATGAAGTTCCTGTGTAGATGTTTTATTGTAAATAGTCAAGGCTTTGCACTTCGCAATAATATTAACCTGTCAATACCCGCTGGCTCCCCAGGGTGTAATAAGAGTACATACATTCGTTTTAATTAATTCAAAATAATTGAACTCGCTTTTGGACTTTTATTATATTATTATGTTGCTAAAATTTATATGAACCTTGAATCTTTGAAGATTAAGAGGGCGCAGTACGTGGCAGGACGCTCGGTTCTCCATACAAACGTATTTATGCTCTCATTTTAAAACGCCATGCTAGAATAACATGAAACTTTGTATACACAATGGGATCCGGCTGGGATATCTAGGTCGGAAAATAGTATCTGTTGCTAGAAATTGTAAAAGAAAAAAAATACAGCAGGTTTTTGAGTTTTTGACGGCTTGTATGAAAACCTTAATAGCCGTTGTATTTATTCTCCATTATAATTTCAAGCAACATAAACTAATTTCCGACCTAAATATGCCGGATCCCATTGTGTATACAAAGTTTCATGTTATTCTAGCATGGCGTTTTAAAATGAGAGCGTAAATAAGTTTGTATGGAGAACCGAACGTACTGCGCACTCTTAAGGGAGGACGTGAATTGTTCATGTATCTAATTATATAATGTTACCTATATTCAAATCAAAGTTTTCTATTTATTATTGTTCGATGGATATTTTATATTATGAAATGACTTTGTGATTATTATTTAGATGAATATTATATCTAATGCAACTATTTGGTGTATTATTTCTTTATATAGGTACCAAGTTAGGGAGCGTTCGTGGCCCAGCGGCGCCCGCGAACCGCGTGCGGTATGCGAGGTTAAACAATGTCGGGTGGGGTCAGTCCTTCGATGGGTGACCGCTTTGAGTGGTTACTGAGCGCTCCCGTGCTTTGGAAGGTACGTTAAGCCGTTGATCCCTCTATTATAGCAGTCGTTAAGCCAAGTTAGAGGCCTTCGGGCGGCTTGAGAACTTCTGACGGTCATGTCGCCCACTCACTTGACAAGCATAATACCAATAAGGTCTAGTTCCTCCTTGGGTTGGATGGTCAGATGGCAGTCGCTTCCGTAAAAACTTGGGATTAGGTAGCGGACCCCAGGCATCCTTCAGGATGCAACAGTACTGGGACTAACGCTAGGAGGATGATGAGGTACCAAGTAAAGGTCAGTCTAATTGCGAAGAAACCGGATCGCCTTTGGGCTCGGTATGAACGACATTTCTTCGTTCTATTTGATACTAACCGCTCGAAACGTAAACGCACACAGCGCGCGCGGCGCGGTGCGGGGCGGAGGCGGTTTTGCGGTAAACGAACGCAGTCTGCGGCACGTTGTGCCCATAATTTATACAAAAAAAAACCGACTCCAATTTTATATTTGCTATGCCACAATTTGTGGTTTCCGTGAGCCAATAAAAGTAAAAGTAGTTTATTCTTCAAATTAGGCATATTACATGCACCTATGAACGTCAATAAACTACCACCGGTTCGGAAAAATAAACCTCTGCCACGAGAAGAACCGGCGTAAGAAACTCGGCGAAATGTCATTTTTTCAAAACAATATACATTGTATAGTTAAATATAAAATTACAGTCTCAGTTACTACAAAAATAACAAGCTACAGTAGAAAACCTATTTTCGCGATAGATTAGCCGTGCAGGACACTCACTGCCAAACATCCCTGTCCATGATGTAATCGTTTACCTTATAATATGCTTTTGAAATAAGTGTTTGTTTTACTACAGATTTGAATTTAGAATTACTAAGTTCAGTAATGTGTTTTGGAATTTTTACAATTTCCCAAGAACGACTTTTTCGCCTTTACTAGTCTAAAGAAGGTTATTTTCAGTTTCCCAGTGTTTCTGGTGGCTATTGGTTTATCAGCGTTCGTTGGGAAATTGCACAAATTCTTCCTAACATACATTATTATTTCAAATACGTATAGGGACGGCAGGGTAAGAATATCTATTTCTTTGAAAAATTCTCTTAATGAGTCACGCGACCCCAAGTTATAAATTGCCCGGATAGCCCTTTTTTGCAAAATAAAAACAGTTTCAATATCTGCAGCTGTTCTCCACAAGATAAGACCATAAGTAATTATACTATTAAAATAAGCAAAGTAAACTAACCGTGCCGTTGCCACATTGGTAACCTGCCTTATTCTCCTGACTGCAAATGCAGTAGAGCTCAACCTACTTCCTATCGCTGTTATATGGGAACCCCACTGCAATTTTGAGTCCAATGTAATACCTAAGAATACAGTTGACGTAAAAAATTCTAATGTTTGGCCATTAATTTTAATATTTGTTCTAAGTTTCTATTTGATGAGTTCGCTAGAGAGAATTTCATACATTTAGTTTTTTTCGGATTCTACACTAAGTTATTGGCAGCAAACCAGTCAGATATCATGGACAGGGTATTATTTGGTTCAATGAGTTCAGTATATTTCCTATTTACCTTGAACAGTAATGAGGTATCGTCTGCGAACATTACAATGCCTGATCTTCGGCTTACCATATATGGTAGATCATTTACATAAACAAGGAACAGGAAAGGGCCTAGAAAAGACCCCTGAGGTACTCCCATCTCTACCACTGTCTCTGACGAAAGGGCTTTATTTATCAATGCTTGGTTACCTACAGAAAATACCGAAATCGGCATATGCGTGCCTATCAAATTCGAGGAGTTCCCTCGATTCCTCCTAGATCCCATCATCAGACCTTCACCAAATTTATATGGGACCAATGTCGGGGTACCTGCTTTGAAACAAAAAAAGATATATCAAAATCGGCCGACGTGGTCAAGAGCTATCGGGGAACATACATACATAAAAAAAGAACAAGCAATAATGCAGACGAACTGAGTACTCTCCTTCCTTCTATTGAAGTCGGTAACAAAACGGGCGGTTCCCTCTTTGCCTTTCAAGCTTTTTGTTTATTACCATCAAACGGGATGTATTCTTGTTTGAGATAGAACATACCGTATCGATTCATAATTATATATTTATACCTTGTACGGATAGATAAATAAAACCACGGGGCTCTGTAAATCAGACAATGAAATTAGGGCTTCGTATCACGCAGCCAATGGCATAATACAACACTATATTGTCATGTCATTGGTTGCGTGAGCAAGTCACGTGGTTACGTATAATTAACATGTTAATACTTATCCGAACAGAGTTTAGGCCGAATTAATCTAGTAGGTATTTCACTCATCCAATATCTTTGTCCAATATACATTTGATCAAAGAAATTGGATGATTTCATCAAACTTGGATGGAACCCCGACATTTGATCAAAGATTCCAATGACAGTTAAATCAATATGGCTACGCATGAAAAAAAAAACTTGGACAAAGATATTGGATGAGTGGAATGGGCCTCTGACAAAGAAATTTGATCAAAGATTGGACAAATATATTGGACGAGTGGAATACCACCCTAAGAAAAAGTAAAAAAAAAACCGTTAACAATTTAGGAAACTAAAATCTACAAAATATGCAGCTATACGGACTAATTTAAAAGCAGAATGCAATTAAATTACTAAACAGAGTATAATAAAAAAACGGCAAAAGGAACACATTTTGCGACTGCTGGCGGCCCATAAATGTATCACCAGCGCTGGTTTCCAATGTGCCCCTAACTTCGGTCTATGTTGTTTGCCTGGATTAATATTCAACTACCGAATTAAATACATACCTATAGTGTGTTTGTGTGTGTGTGTGTTTGTGTGTGTGTGTGTGTGTGTGTGTGTGTGTGTGTGTGTGTGAGAGAGGTGAATAGCTTAGTTGTTATATTTTTATTTACTAAAGTGATAGGATTTAAGGGTAAAATAAATACATGGAATCATTTATCATAATCATAGTTTAATAAATAACTATCACTGTCCATTGATATCTTACGCATAGGATATAAAAAATTTGAATACCGGCCGGGTAAAGACATTTTCAAAATACATGGCATTGACAAATTACAGTAGAAATTTAACTTGAAATATATAATATCTCAGCAATATAGCGTATACAGCGCAGGTCATATCTAAAGTATTAATAAATTGGTGCATTAACTACGCAATTGGCACCAGGCCGCACAAACATCTGAATATCTTAACTTAGCTCTTTATATGTACAGACAGCTGCAGAGAAACGTGACCCTGCATAGAAGTTTGTACACGGGTCACGTTTCTTTTCAGCTGACTGTACTGTTACATTATTTAAATTAAATTTTGCCGCACAACCTACATTACGTGCAGACATAACAAAATGTGGCTCACAAACTGGATACCTTTACCAAAAACTATCAATGTTCAGGCTTTTCTGTACACAAACTAAAAAAATAGAAGAAAATGAGAGTAACATACTCGCTCTGAAATCGAAAAAAGGGAACAGATACATTTGAAAGCTACGGCGCACAGTTAAGCTCCTTTAAATTCGTTTCGTATCAGATGCAAATAGACACATCTACAGCGGCATGCGGCATTATAAAGAAGTATACACTTCGACCCCATCTTCAGACTATATGGGGAGTTGGTGACAGAATTTGAGATCAAAAATATAAACAATCAACTGTCAGTTTTGAAGTAACTTTCCTTTTCAAAACCTCTTACCATTACCAATAACATAAATATCTTCACAAATTATATTTAAACAACCGTTTATGCCTTCGACTGTACCTACAAACGGTACAGTCAAGGGCACGTTGCGTACGCCGCCGTGAGCTTTCGCGTAGATTCTGACTCATACGTAACTATATAATTAATTGATGTTAAATAACGAACAATATTTCTAGCTAAGTCGCCGTTTGAAAAGAGATTGAAATTGACAGTTTTTTTACACTTTCTTTAATTTTCATTATCATTGCATCACTGTTTCGCAATCTTATCGGCCAACGTCCGCACGTGCGTTAGCGCACATCGGTCTGGCCGACTAATCATGGCAATAAAGCACTAATATATACACGCGACTCTTTAGCATAAAAACGCTTAACAGACTGCTCTACAGCCAGGATTAGCTGGCCAGACATTAACTATCCATGGTCCAAGGAAACAAGGTCTGCCACTCCGGATCATGACAAGCCTACGTAACTATACAGCCTGTACACACACGAGCTCACACTACGACCGCCAACCACCGATAGGCTCGATAGCAGTGATGACGTCGGCCTGTGTCACTCGCACAACGATTTTTTTCCGGAGTGTCATACCTTGTATTCTTGTATCATGGTAACTATCCTAGAAGAATGTACATACAAGCTTGCGCGTTTAAAGTACTAGCTGCCTTCACTTACACCTAACGCCGTCCGCTGCGCACGCGGCTGTGTAATTGACATAAAATATGCTAGCCACTTTTAAATTCCGTGTAATCGGCTTCACGATTCGAAATATTAACAAAGTGTTGTGTTATAATAAAGCATTTTTCTCAAACATGCAATGAATTATGGATGTTATGTTCCTTATAATAGGCTGCGAAGTATGACGTTTCAGGTGCGGCTAGGACAAGAGTTCGTTAATGCAATTTCATACAAATGTTGCAGGCCTAGGCCGGCAGTCATCTTTTTTAATTTCCTTTCCACATAAATTTGTGGCACAGGCATCATGACATTCTGCCACTATGCGTATTAAAAATAAAACCTTGATTTTTTTGTTGTTTATTTCATTGCATGTTTGAGAAAAGCACTATACATACCTCGGCCGGAAATATGGGGTTGCCCGCCTGAGACCTATCCGACCTCGCTTCGCTCGGCCGTCTATATGTCTTCGGCCGGCAACCCCTTTCGTCCCGGCCTCTGTAGTAATGTACTATTAAAATATTGTATTTTGGACATGCAGTAATTAAAAAGAGTGCTAAGGCATGGACTTAAATAGGATGCGTAGTTACAGGTCTAACGCTGAGTCTGTTCCTGAGGTATGGGAGGGGTACGGGAGGTGTGACAAGACTGACGCCCGACTGGAGTTCCGCGTCGTTTGACGTTCCGTAAACACACCCCTCCCGTACCGCTCGCATACCTCAGGAAGACTCAAGTCATGCGTTAGGCCTGTAGCTAATAAATTTAATAGTACATTACACCAGAGGCCGGGACGAAATTTCATTGCATGTTTGAGAAAAGCACTATACATACCTCAGCGGGAAATATGGGGTTGCCGGCCGAAGACGGATAGGTCTAAGGCGGTATGTATAGTAGGCCGGATAGGTATGTATAGTACTTTTCTCAAACATGCAATAAAATAAACAACAAAAAAATCTAAGTTTTATTTTTAATACGCATACTGGCAGAATGTCATGATGCCTGTGCCACAAATTTATGTGGAATGGAAATTAAAAAGAGGACTTTGCCGGCCTAGGTCTGCAAGATTTGCATGAAATTCCATTAACGACCTCTTGTCCTAGCCGCACCTGAAACGTCATACTTCGCAGCCTATTATAAGGAACATAACATCAATATTTCATTGCATGTTTGAGAAAAAAATATATCTATGTACACGAGTCATATTTGTAGGTATCCCATTGTTACAGAAAGCATCCCCACCGCTCTTTTTAACGCGAGTCGAAAAAATCGCTCGCATGAATTTCTTCATATGGAATCGTTCGCTGGTGGCCACGCGCGCAGCGGACCGCGTCCGCTTATTTTGTACTAAAGACTAGATCTCATAAACTTTACAATAGGTAGATACTTATATTATAACTATGGCGGACAAAGGCGGGTAGCGAACATTGTATAGGTAATTGATTGAGGGTCCATTTTCAATTCTAAGAAGTGTTTTTTGAAACAACATTGGGACCGCCCTCAACTAGGAGGTGTATTTAAAAGGACGTTTCGGTGTAGTTTGAGGGTTGAATGGCAAATATAGGTTTTTTAGATACTGCGTTATGAGGTTTCTTAGATATACAAAGCTCTTTTATACTACTTTAATGTGTCTTAAATTGACCTCCTGCAAAGGTCTATATCTCACTGACAGCTGGTTTAACCTTTTCTGCACAGAAGACGCATATACGCATTATTCTCTTTTAGGAGACAGGACAGTGCGAACGAGAAACGAACAATCACAGCAGACGTTTGTTTCTAGAAATACTGTGATTGGTCGACTGTTTACATCAATTTTATCGCAAACTTAACTTGATATTCTCAAGTAAAACTGCACCTTATAGCTCGGTAAATAAGGCGTAATTTCCTTGCTAACGCATTTAGAAATCGTTTCATATTGACACACAAAGAGAAGACGCAAACTTCTGCTTGAGAAGACGCAAATACAGAGACTTGACCGCGCAAAAAGGGTTAGCAGAACTGTCCAATTGTGCAATATTTAAAATGCTTACAGGTAAATTACTTGTTTACCACTGACAGGCTCTTAATCCTTTGGATATTCTACTTTAACATTAATGTAATAGAGTTTATATTACATACGCACTGTCTAAAACGTATGTCAATTTTATACCTATTAAACTATATACAGTAGTGGCGTTAATATAGATTATGTCCAGCAGTGGACATCCTTCGGCTGATATGATGATAAAATGACATAGGTTTATATCATCATGTCAGCCGAATGACGTCCACTGCTGGACATAGGCCTCCCCCAAAGACTTCCACAAGATGACCTGGTAAGGAGTCGCGGGTGTCAGCTGGATGCGGGTGGCGCAGGACCGGTCATTGTTGAAGTCTTAGGTTTATATAACATGCTTAAATTGAAGGAAAAATAACTTTGGACCGTTGAATTAAATACATTATTATATCAATTGGATTAACATTACCCGTCAGTGGCAAATTTTCAGTAATCATAATGTATGTACATACATACGAGTATTATGAAATAGTGCATCACGCAGATGAGATCTTTTCACACCGCACTGGCGAAAATTGGTTCCGGTTCAAAAATATGTCGAAAAATATAAAAGTCGAGGTACAAATACTCAAAATATATCCATACCTGTTTGTTCCGAGTGTAATGGCGGATTACATAAAACCAATTTAACCATTTTAATGGCGACATGTTTGCCGTCAACGTGCATGAAACCAAATAGCATACAAACAGAATAGATTACAGTTTAAATGTTTGACAACCTCTTAAATCTTTTGTGTTTTTCAATGGCAGTATTCCTAACTACCCAGTGAGCTACAAGTACAGTCGCGGAATGAAAAGGTTTGCCACTTTTCAACTCTTTTTTAATGCAGAAGTTCGAAAAGTGACGAAACTTTCTTTCCATTTGCCAAAGTTTTCAAAGTGACGAAACTCTCATTCCGCGACTGCACTATCGGCAAATAGCACCCTGACTCATCATGGCACCGTGTCATATTGTCATCATAAGCTACTTATGTAAGAGACTTGTTAACTAACGTTACTTTGATATAGTCCCATGGTGAAACAGAGGAAACCGATTATGCATATTTCAGGACAAACACAAACAACACTATTAGGTGACTGAAACAATATAATAACAGCACCTGGCAAAGTAAACTGAACCCTTTACTTAAGACTTCAAGGTTGTTCTTTACATTTTTACGTTTAAATATGATAACATATGTACATGACCCTCATTGCAAGAAAATAAGATATTCTAATGTTCAGTTAACTGTGATGCTAATATAGGTTCAAACAATAGCTCGATATCAATAAAATAAGTAAACTATTTATAGGACACGCCCGCGTGACGGCGCCTCACGCTCATGCAAAACTGATAAATACAATAAAACTAAAACTATACAGCATAATGCATAATACCGGCCTAACATCTAAAACTATCTCACTACATTCCATTCCATTCCCATCTTGACAGAACTTTATAAATTGTAATGGATGCGTATTAAAGCTCTCACAAGCAGCGGCATATTTAGGAATTTTAGGATCTATAGGCCATGCTTTTCGCAGTCCCTTTACGTACTGAACACCTGGATGAAGCGATTTGACCGTTTCGTGACGCATTGGTTACACTGTAATGTCATATAAACATTTTTAATAAATAAATAAAAATAAAACATGTTACATATAACGTATACAATACAAAGTCACATAAAACGTGACGGTTAAAGCTATCGTGCTAGCTATGCAGGTGCACAGATAATTCGCGCGTGTACACAGATACAGATCGCGTTATCACTTCCACACGTTTCGTCGGAGCGAGCGCCTATGGACTATAAACGCAGTGTGCAAATGTAGGTATAAAAGGAAGTACTTATCGTATTGTAAACTTACTCGTTTATCGCTCAAACAACAGTGAGTCACAACCCTGAATGGCCACAGCCTTCATAAACATCTATACATTTGTACACCTTATTCCATTAAGTTTGGGTGAGAAATTTATAGTTGTCTGTGACTGGCTGATATTCAATAATATTTGAATAGAAATAAAATTGTGCATTCATGCGTAAATTAAAAATAAAGCGTTATAAAACAAATTAAATAGCTAAATTGTTATAACTTCTTAAATAACTAAACGTCGCTAATGAGTATCGTCGCAAAGAAATAAACTAAATAAAACATACATTTTCTCTATCAATAACACTTTAACGCACATTATGACGTCATTTCTTTGTGCCTGGAGTTAACTTCAGTTATATAAAACGCATGATTTCCCTTATGGCGGAAGTGGAATTTCTCCTTCACAAGCAGGGATTCAATGGCACGGCCGGCCTCACAACGGGCTGAACACCTTTGTACCTTGTCGCTTTTACATAATACTAAACTGTCATACAAAATGTCTAACGGGTGATAGCGACATAGTCCCAAAGTGTCTAGCTACTTATGAGGCCGAATGTACCACCGCATTCAATCCGCTTTAATAAAGGGCGTAAGCAAATAAATAAAATAAAAGAAATAAATATTGGGGGACAATCTTACACAAATCGACCTAGTCCCAAACTAAGCAAAGCTTGTACTATGGGTACTAGGTGACGATATATATACTTAGATAGATAAATACATACTTAAATACATACTTAAAAACATAGAGAACATCGAAGACCCAAGAACAAAGTCCGTGCTAAATGCACAAATAATGCCCTGGCCGGGATTCGAACCCGGGACCTCTAGCTTCGGAGGCAGTGTCACTACCAACTAGGCTAAACAGGTCGTCAATGGTTCTAACTCCACATGTTTTTGACGCTATACCTCGTAATACATATATGAAGGGTCCACGGAAAATTCATGTCTCATCATGTCAGCCGAAAGACGTCCACTGCTGGACATAGGCCTCCCCCAAAGACTTCCACAATGACCGGTCCTGCGCCACCCGCATCCAGCGGACACCCGCGACCTTCACCAGGTCATCAGTCCACCGTGTGGGGGGCCTGCCCACGCTACGCCTTCCGGTATGTGGTCGCCACTCGAGAACCTTTCCGCCCTAACGGCCGTCGGTTCAACGTGCTATGTGCCCCGCCCACTGCCACTTAAGTTTAGCTCAAATTCATGTCTACTCCATTTAAATTCCAAAACAAAAAGCAACCTAACTCATAAAGACATAAGGTACATACTGGCTTTGAAATTCTAAAGGATAGAACATGTTCTTTCCGTTTACCCTTCATATGATGTTAATTGGGTCATGTCATGAGCAAGGGATACTTTGAGCAATGTCACATGTCATAACGTAGTCGTCTTACGATCACATCAACGGTTAATTGAGCATGTGTCGATACATTATGACAATGGGCAACGTAGTGGGAACTAGTGAGGAGGTCGATGCATGTTTAGTATAAGTTTATATAGTTTTTAAGTCTTTTAGGTACATCATCTGTCTGTTCTCCAAATAAATAAACGTGATATTATCACTGTTAGGCCGCAAAAGCACCGAAAGGCTGCTTGCTTACAGTCTACAGACTAGCGAGTAGCTTAGTGAAACGAACGTTCTAGAATGTTCGCAAGAGGCCGCACTGCGCGCTTGGTGCCCACGGTAGTCGCCTAGCGCAGGGGTCGGCAAACTTTTCAACTAAAGAGCCAAATTCAGTACAAATATCATCTTTCGGGAACCTCAGAGAGCCATTTTTCAATATATTTTTGAGGAGAACTCGTAGAGCCGCAACAGGCCCTTAAAAGAGGCGCCTGCGGCTCGCGAGCCGCGTTTTGCCGACCCCTGGCCTAGCGTGTGCTGCGGCCAGCAGTTGCGAACATTCTAGAACGATCGTTCTACTAAGCTACTCGCTAGGCTCTAAAGTCGAGTTCAGAATTAGGCGAACTAACTTGACAGCCGAAAATGTTGCCAGACATAGGAAAAAATAAATAGTGATAGGTTTAAGTCGACACAAATATGTCGATATAACCTTGTGTCTTATATAAATCTGATTTTATTTATATTTTATCAAGTAATTGTCGTGTAAGTATTGTCGAAAGCCGAATGGTCTGCTTTGTTTGGCCAATGGTCCGAACTGTCAACAAAAAAAAAGGCGGACAGCGTCCCTAACGATGTCCAAAATGATGCTCGATGTATTTTTAATTCCAATCAATTATTATTATTATTATTTTGCTTAGTAAAATTATTAGTTTGATTCCAAACACAATAATAATGACTAACTAGACTTTTTATAGATCGATATTAACAGCACTAGCCAAACCGTGGCAACATTAGTGTACAACTGTCAAGTTCATCATCATCATCATTTCAGCCGAATGACGTCCACTGCTGGACATAGGCCTCCCCCAAAGACTTCCACAATGACCGGTCCTGCGCCACCCGCATCCAGCGGACACCCGCGACCCTTACCAGGTCATCAGTCCACCGTGTGGGGGGCCTGCCCACGCTACGCCTTCCGGTACGTGGTCGCCACTCGAGAACCTTCCCGCCCCAACGGCCATCGGTTCTGCGTGCTATGTGCCCCGCCCACTGCCACTTAAGTTTAGCGATTCGAAGGGGGGGGGGGGACTGTCAAGTTAGTTCGCCTAATTCTGGACTCTACTTTAGGAGCTAAGCAAGCAAGTTTTTTCACGACCCAACCACCCGCCACAATTGCGTCATTACAGCTCCATATTCCTTTTCACACATCCTTGGTAGCCCGGTATTGTATAGGCGCCAAGCATTGCAAAGTAAATAAGTACAAGCGTATAAACAAAGCTAAGATAACAGAAACGGCATACACCCGTAATAATGGCAGGCAAATACTGAATATATTTACAAACTAAAACTAGCATACAGTACATTATAAAGTCACTCGTCTGGATATAAATATGTACATGCGTCACAGGTCCAGACGGTTTTGGCTTCCGGCCTTATATAAAGATATCACTGGGCTAAATGCATTTCTCTCTTACACATACTTCTTAAGAGGGCGCAGTACGTGGCAGTACGTGGCGGTTCTCCATACAAACATATTTATGCTCTCATTTTAAAACGCCATGCTAGAATAACATGAAACTTTGTATACACAATGCGATCCGGCATATCTAGGTCGGAAATTAGTTTCTGTTGCTATAAAATGAAAAAAAAAAATACAGCGGTTTTTTTCAGTTTTTTACGTCTTGTATGAAAACCTCAATAATCATTGTATTTTTTCTCCATTATAATTTCAAGCAACAGAAACTAATTTCCGACCTAGATATGCCGAATCCCATTGTGTATACAAAGTTTCATGTTATTCTAGCACGGCGTTTTGAAATGAGAGCGTAAATACGTTTGTATGGAGAACCGAACGTACTGCGCACTCTTAATGTTTTTTTGTTTACATTAAAAATATGTCAAATGGTGCTAACATCATCACAAGAAACGAGCATGGACATACCCTTAACCCTTTAACCGCCGTCTGGTATATAAGACACAAGATATCCAGATCATTTCGCCGCAGACTGATAAATAAGTCGAATGCCCTGTTTATTAAAAGAATATTCATCTCTTTCACTGGTTTTAATTTTATTAATGTATACATAAAAGGGGTGGGTAACGGGTGTGGTGGCGCGAATTGGGGAAGGCCTATGTCCAGCAGTAGACGACTGTGGGCTGATGATGATGACACATAAAAGATTGTGTAACTTCGTACCCGCGGCGAGCCGGGCATGTTCGATGAAAAATTCTCGGCGGTTAAAGGGATAATGCTTCGCCAAGACATTGGATTCGCCAGAGCGAAAGGTAGATCTAATATGTGAACTCATCATCGCCTCCCGTCGTGCGTGACTCTCCATAAAACTCTCAGTTTCAATCGGTCATTAGGAAAATTAATCGTGTGTTACAAGTTCGATAACCGGCAACACAAGTGACACGGACGCCAGCGTACCCTAATAATAATAATAATAATAACATTTATTTTTCGAACCGTGAGATCTTCGAGAAGACAGCGAGCGGAGGGCCGAATCCCCGGAGCCTCGTCCCGAGTGTCCAGGCGTGCTTGGGGGTCCAAGTAATGTTGATGGCCATCCGATGGGAATCCGTGAGATTCGGGTTGCTCAAGCATTTGTATGGCCCATAGTATCTTACAAGCGTAACCTGTCTTTAAAGATCTCCGTCCAGAATATTGTACGGTCGACCAATTTCATTACTGCGCCACTTCGTACCTTGTCACAGTGAAAAATCAATATGAAAGCTGCTAGAGATCTCATATTATTGACACGTACAAAGTGACAAGGTACAAAGTAGCCCAGAAATTAAATTGGTTGACTGTACGCATGTTCATGCAAGTTTGTTTCGCTAAGACATCGCTCAGTAGCTATTTACTTATAATTGAAAGTTGTTAATCTTACTTGTACTTAAAAATCAATTATAAACTACTGGATAATTACAACTAAGGGAGGGAATAACTGCGTTCTTGCCTCGAACCGGCCGAGGTACTTGTGCAGTATCGTCGAGTTATTTTGTACTTTATCCTCTTGATACATATTTGAGGCCTAAAAGAAAGTCACGCTTATGTGAACACCTATGCACGGTTTAAAATTGTAAACCTGATTGATCTATCTATGTAAACGCGCCGTATCCGTTCGGCCGCGTACGTAACCACAGGTTCATTAGCAGTTACCATTGTAATTCTACTGTCCTTGTACGAAACCAGTTGCGCTCGAAGAAGTTTTATTCTTAGTACGAAACCAGTTGCAGCCATTTTCTTTCTAATTCGACCGTCTCGACGGGTTTTGCCCATTGGGTATCTGAAGCTACTTTCGCAACTGATTACGAACCTGCGGTTACGTGCACGGCCGAAGGGGATCTAATAGGAATTGACAACATTTCAAATTTTTAAGTAGTATCAAATCTTAACTCATTTCCTTAATTTGTTAACAAGAAACCCCAAAATATTGTTTTTATAGCTATCAGTTATCTAAATATTTACAAAATTGTAAGAAAGCCTACCATCGTAGTAATGACGTGACTACTATGAAACTGTGACAGTCACAGCGCACAAAAAGAACAACAGTTCACTTTCTTTATTAAATCTGTCTTAGTAACAGTGCTTCTGTATGATTTGTTACGCTGTGGCGCCTTACTTGTCACTTACTCTCTTTTTAGAACGAGGAACTTTTGAAATTATTTTTCTTATATAAAATTGGGATATTTTCGAGAATTTGAAAATGTGGTTTCACTTAACTTTTTATCCTCTATTCGATTACGGAAAGAAAGCCTGCTTAAAAAAATGAAATGTTTTCAATTGGTGTCCCTCTCGGGTTGACAGCGGCGGTGTTAGAGGCTTATTACAATTTATTATTGCTGTTACAACACGAATATACCCGATTTCATGCTAACCATCTTCCAAACCTCTTCCCTATCCCACACAGCCTTATTTATCAGGAAAAAAATACCATATGATGTTTTACAAGACTTCCGTAACTAACAACTTCTCCAACAGCTTAAAATATTATTGCTATTATATTGCAATTTGTACACAAATTGGCTACAGTCAATCGCCATAAACAAATTACACACCACAAATTAACCTTTTCGCCGCCAGACGTCAAAGTAATTCGCCGTGCCCCTGACGCCACAACGGTAAAAAAATGATGTGCAAAGAAATACAGTCAAACCTGGATAAGTGAGAACTGGATAAGACAGAAAACTCTATAAGTGGGAGTAATAGCCAGGACCCGTCATTTTAAGCTCCCAAAACCTCTATTAGCGAGAAACAGAAACCTCTGTAAGAGAGAGTCGTTTTTCCCTCATAGACCTCTGTAAGTGAGACTGCTACTTAGCTATACCTCTATAAGCGACAGTCGAGCTTTATTTACAAATTTAACATCGGCTATTTCATGACTCATTCTTAAATTTCGTGGAACTTCCTACCATTGTTTTCTCGTCAATATTGTACCTATTCTATTTCGTGGAACTAAATAATGTTATTTTATCGCATTCTTTTCGAATGGACACGTGTGCCTGTATACTGTCCTGTTTGTCGGACTTACTCAGTTTATAGATATGAATTGCGTAGGAAAGTTCTGTTCTGCATCATGTCAAAACCGACGACGATACCTATCGTTAAGAATTGTGTTAACACCTGTATTGCTGGAAATGACAGTGAAGACGAGGCACAGATTCCGGAAACAGAAATTAAAAGTTGTTGATCAAGCAATATTCGACAAAATTTATGAGTTACAGAAAAACATTCAAAATACAAAAACAGAAACCCAAACGAAATTTACGGAATTGTTTAAGTGTAAATAAGTTCTAAATAAAATAAAATTACATAGCGTACTTGCTGTGACTTGTTATTGCTGCGTACCCCTATAAGAGTGAAACGCTACCCATGTACCTGCATTAGCGAGAAACTCGGGTTAGTGAGAAACCTCTATAAGCGAGAATGAGATTGTGCTCCCTTGAACTCTCGCTTATCCAGGTTTGACTGCCAATATAAAATTGGGCAGCTTCTCAGTAGATTTTCATTAAAAAAAATTTATCGGCCAGTGCCGTCGTTGGCGTCGGGGTGACGATTTTACGTTGACGTCTATGGCCGACCGTGGCGTTCAAAAGGTTAAATAGTTCGGCCAGGACACACTCGATGGGCTTTTCATACCAAACTCCTGAGCTGATATACTTATTCCTAGTTCGAAGCGCACAACTCTCATTCTTGTACAGTCAATAGTAAAAGTAAGTTAACACTTGCATCGCATTCCATTGTGCTAAGGTGAAAAGGTGTTAACTTACTTCTGCAGTTACTGTACTTGAATTGTCTTTATCTCTTCCGTCGCATTCCTTCGTGACTTAAACGTTCGGCGTACAGTCAATTGCAATAATATTTCCTCTCATTTAATATGTACAGATATACCCCCTTATTCATAAAACTTAACAAATCTCTGTTAACTAAAAAGTTGTTTTGCCCCTTTCTCACAAACATAAATGTCAAAGTGACAGATAAGGACAAACCAGCTTTAGCGGCTTGTTAACTAATAGAGGCTTGATGGACGTTTATGAATAAGGGGGTTAGTGTATAATGTTTTACCATTGGCTAAACTCTGATACGACATACGACGAACGACGGACCTGAAGAAGTGTGAATTAACGTATTAATTAACATCTGCCATGTAATCTCCAACGGCCAAATTCTACCAGTCTTTTTCTTAACTTTTACATTGCCTATGCCTTATAAAGTTTCACATTAACAGACGTGCATTTATCCATCATTTTAATACCATTTTTTTTATGACATAGGTGGCAAACGAGCAGACGAATCGCCTGATGGTAAGCGACTAGCGCCGCCCATGGACACTCGCAACACCAGAGGGGTTGTAAGTGCGTTGTCGGCCTTTAAGATGGGAGTACGCTCTTTTCTTGAAGGTTTGAAGGTCGAATCGGTCCGGAAATACCGCAGGCGACAGTTCATTCCACAGTTTAGCTGTGCGAGGCAAGAAATTTCTGGAGAAACGCACAGTTGAGGACCATAATTGATATCCACTTCGGTTCTAGTCGTATTCCAAGTTGGCCCTATGGAAAAACATTAGCCGCTTACCATCAGGCGGGCCGTACGCCTGTTTGCCACCGACGTGGTATAAAAAAATAATTATTCACCACACTTGAGGACTTCGAACTTCGTGTCGTGCCGTCCCTTTCACTCTCGTGTTATACTACATGACGGAAAGGGACGGAACGATACGAAGTTCGATTTTAGAAGTTCGGAGCAGGTCTCTGTGCCGATACCTTTGTGTATCCACTTGACTGTACAGATAGACGCACTATTGACAAACTTAATAACCATTAACGAAGGTTTACAATAGCTAATCTACGCGATCCATACGCCCTCGCCTGAAACTCTAGGCACCTGTCGACACAGCCATATTCAACTCATCGCGAATACAACCATGCTGTTCAAATATATCAGTCGAATTCAGGATGCTAAATATCTGAACAAAGTAGTGTTCACATATTATGGACGAAGCTCACCGAACGGCTGGAGTCGGCGCGCACCTCACAAGCGTCAAAGGAATTTGAAACCTCCATATAGAAGTTAGATTTCATATTTGAATGGGTTGCGAGCAGCCGGCTCTGCCGCTGCCGTTTGGATACGAAGTCTAGATTATGTATGGAGGGTTCGAATTCCTTTGACTCTGGTGGCGTGCGTGTCGACTCCTTCCGTTTGGTGTGAACCGTGCATTAAGAAATTTACAAGTTATAAAACCTCAAGTACTTATAACACACCCTAAGGTAATGTAGCTAGATCCACCTGACACCTGCTCCTAGTGCGACTGCGGCACGCTGACCTGTCTCTCGCTCCTGTCGGTCCTGGCGTCCTCGGTAGCGTTCCTCATGAGGGCGGCGAGGGCCCCGCGGGCCGCGGCGGGCTCCTCGCGGCGCCAGGGCGCGGGGCCGCGCGGCGCGTACGAGCCCTCCTCGAAGCCCGACCGGAGCCCGAGGATGATGCTGAGGGCGGAGGCGTCCTGCCCGTGGCAGCCCGAGTACCGGTACTGGGGTTTCTTGTCGAACCGGCAGCCGCCCGACTGCGCACCTGCGGTCGTAACGACACTATTGTCTTCCGTTGCTGAGGGTGTTGAACTAATGTACAGGGAGCGAAACTTTGGTGCCGATGACAGACGTATGACGTCCAGCTATATACAGAGTGTTTTTATCTGGATTATTGAAGGAATCGATATTGATAATGAAAGGTTAACTTACAACAATAATTTAGTTCTAGTTGCGATTACAGGCATTATGTACAGTATATGTATGTAGGTATGTATTTAAATTAGAAGATGCGATGTTGTGTTTGAATTCTAAGCGTTCTGCTTATTTTTCGACAATCCACGAAATATAATTTGTGTTTTTCATTAATCCGAATGTATCTTTTATAATTAATTACTTAGTAAAATATTTTTTTCTTATTGTCTTTGTTTTTTTAAAAAATATTTACATTATTATCAATATAAATAGTAATTTCTTTATTAATAAAAAATATAATGTACATTACCATTATTGCATTATTAATAATCATTGGAGTGTCGCAATGTTGTTTATATAAAATCAACCTATATGTGAATTTGCGTCATAATGATGTCACCGGCACCAAAGTTTCGCTCCCTGCTAATGTATGTAAAAAAACTGCAAAGGTGAACCCTTCCCTATGAGGGATAAATCTCTACTAGAGATCTCTTCTCGTTATTCTTTAAATTATAATTTGTTATAAACATGTTGTGCTTGAAATGTAAATTTAATACTGTTTTCATTAAGCTATTTAAAATATGTTTAGTATAATTTACATTTTGTTACCTTGCCTAAATAAATAAATGTAAGAACTTTATTGTACACAATAACAATTTAAAACATATACATGTCACACAAGATCAGAGTACGAAGGCGAAGTGTAACATGGCTGGTGAACAACAAGTATTTTGGTCAATTAGATGAAAGTATAGTGAATCGCTAATAACGACTTCCGATTTTGTTATATTTATTTTTCTTTTTATAACATCCTACTTAATTTTTATTTTATAGCTTTTTCTCATCACATATATTATATAATTACTTTTTTTTATTTATTAAAAATGGGATTGCTCTTGGCCAGCATCTAGCCGGGGGGCAAAGATGAGGCCGACGATGAAGCGAGCTCACCCAAAAGATGCCTATTCACTCGTGCCTTAAAAAGGTCCAGGTTATATGAACTCGGAAATACATTTAATTTATTTACATACATTTAGTTTTAATATTATTCTTATTCTGTGTGCCTTTTCGTAAAGGCCTCCCCCAACACTTGACTGGACAATAACATGCCACTTAAAAAAAAGGATTTTCAGATCCTTGCTACCAATTATGCGTTAGAGACGCCTTTAAAAAATACATGTCAATTTATGCTATCAGACTCCAAATATCTAAATATCATGATTCATTAATCATGTTTCATAATGTTATCGTATCGCATAATATGTAGTACGAAAAATCGGCCAAGTGCGAGTCGGACTCGCGCACGAAGGGTTCAGAACCAGAAAAAAAATCGCCAACAACTACTCTGTTGTATGGGAGCTCAGGTTGTCGTAGTGTCTATTACGTTAAGATTGAGTTTAGAATGTTGGAATATTTTAAATAAAAATGCGTGTATTTCTCTTGAAGATCTATTCACTACTGACTGCACAATAATGGACTGTATTGACACTTAGATATACCTATAAATATTTACTCATTGAACGTACATTCATAAGAATCTGGACATTCCGCCCACCAAAGAACAAAGTTCTTTTATATAACCTTCGAATAGTTACATATAGCATATCTACTTAATCAAAGTTTAAATTAAACTAATAATTCTAATGGGCTATCTATTGCTAAAGTACTTACAGCTAATTAATGTACTGTGTGGACTGGGTTTTTTTTATTTTTATTAAATACAATTTTTAAGTTATTAACAACAACATATTATTCAACTCAAACCTAATAGATATTATTAAAAAGAATAATGATTACAACCGCCCACCGTGGATTTATACATCGCAATACATAAGCAAGTACCTATTAATAACAATGAACTTATAAATAGAAATCAATGCGTTGAAATTACATGATGTTAATATTTCAATAAATAAGTATGAGCAGTAATCGGTACTTACTACTTAACCTTTCAGACATGTATACTTACAAAATATAACAAAAAATAGGATAGCCTACTTATTTGGTTATTAAACAGAGTTTACTCAATGGACGTTTCAGTTCACCATTTTTACATTTAACTGTAACAACACGCGTTACATTATCAGGACCTGGATGTTTCTTAATTATTTTTCCAAGGATCCACTTTGCTGCCGGAATGTTATCGTCCTTTACAATCACAATATCATTTATTTCCGGTTCAGTAGTCTTTGTATTCCACTTATATCTATTATTTAATGTTACCAAATATTCCTTATACCATCTGTTCCAGAAGTCATTAACCATTTTTTGAGTTAACCTCCATCTGTCTAGCCCCGTTACATTGTACTTCGTATAATCCTCATCGGTAATATTTAAAAGAGGTTCGCCCACAAGAAAATGACCAGGTGTCAAAGGGAGGGGATCGTTAGGGTTGTCACTAAGTAAAGATATTGGTCGTGAATTTAAGCACGCTTCCACTTGTGTTAAAACTGTCAACAGCTCTTCGTACGTAAGGGTGCTGCTCCCAATTACCTTTCTCAGATGCATTTTTGTACTCCGAACGCCCGCTTCCCATAACCCTCCGAAATTGGGTGAATGGGGAGGTATAAAATGCCACTTTGTGCTTTCTAGAGTAAGTAACTCTGCAATTTCCGCTGGAATTGAAGACTTGGCGTTGTCGAACATCTCTCTCAATTGTTTGTCGGCACCAACAAAGTTTGTACCGTTATCGCTGTACAAATCCTGACAGTGTCCTCTTCGAGATGTGAATCTCCTGAAAGCAGCAATAAATCCTTTAGCCGTCAAGTCAGTGACTACTTCGAGGTGCACCGCGCGGGTCACCATACAGATAAATAAGCATATATAACTTTTGAATGCCTTGGACCCTCTGCCTGGCGAGAATCTGATATTAATCGGTCCACAGTAATCCACTCCAGTCGCCTTGAATGGCTTGCTAGGTTTTAGCCGCGCTTCTGGCAAAAGGCCCATTATTTGAGTTGATTTCTTATTTGCATATCTCGCGCAAACAACACATTGTCTATAAATCATTTTCACGAGATTTCTCACACGTATGATCCAGTACTTGCTCCTTAGTAAGTTTAACATTAATCCTGGGCCTCCATGCAAAGTTCTCTCGTGTGCATCCAAAACTAAGAGCCTGGTAAGGTAATTTTTACCGGGCATAATTATCGGATGTTTCGTGTCGTAATTAACATTCGCTTGTGTAATACGTCCTCCTACTCTTATGATCCCATTTTTGTCCAAAATGGGACAAAGAGTGCGTAGATTACTCTTCTTTTGAACGCAACCTGCATTCTGTAACTGTTTTATTTCACACGAATATTCTTGATTCTGGACTTGTTTAATACAAGTCAGTAAAGCTTGATTTAATTCCTCAAGAGTTATATATTTTGGGAATTGAGGACGTTCACCTTTTGGTGTCCTCAAGTATAATACTCTCCTACAGTACGACACGACTCTTAACATTTTTGCTAATGACGAATATTTCGACCAAACGCTTACATCGTTTACGTCAGATATAACAGTTAAAGACTGCACTCTTTGCTCTTCCTGTGTATCTGTCACCGACGACGTATCGATGTGGATTGTGTGGTTTGACAGCCATTGCGGCCCATGCCACCACAATTCGTAGTTCACTAATTCCTCAGGCTTTAAACCTCTCGATGCACAATCGGCTGGGTTCTCATGTGTATTAACGTGTCCCCATTGCTCAAATTCTATTATGTTTGTGATTGTGGACACCCTATTACTCACGAATGTACTCCAACGGCTTGAGCCACCTTTAATCCACGCTAATACAATCGTGGAATCGGACCAACCGTATAAATTCTCCTTGGGCACATTTAGGACTTGCGATACTTCGAACAATAACTTGGCAGCCAAGGCCGCTCCACACAGTTCGAGTCTGGGTATAGAAATCTCTTTATCTATCGGCGCAACCTTCGTTTTTGCGGTAACTAACCGCACACAAACGTTGCTAAATTCATCTATGGTGCGAATATATATTGCAGCTGCGAAGGCCCTTCGTGAGGTATCTGAGAATCCATGTAGTTCAATTTTAGAAGAACGGGTCACATTCATCCATCTTGACAATTGAAACTCCTTCAACTGAAATAGATTATCTCTGTATTCTAACCATTGCTGAAGTAGCTCCTCTGTTAACTGGTCATCCCAACCGAGACCCGATTTCCATAGTTTTTGTATGAAAACCTTGGCAGTAACAATAACTGGAGCGATCCACCCTAGGGGGTCGTATAACTTAGCTACATCTGATAAGACTTGTCTCTTGGTAACAGGTTCATTTGGCTCTGTTAAGTTAAGCATGTACTCAAAGTTGTCCGTCTCTCTGTTCCAACTAATCCCCAATACTTTTATTAGGTTGTTGATTGCAATAGGCTTGGATTTATTCTCAATTTGATTCCCTTTCTTAATTTTCTGTAGAAATACATCGCTATTACTGTTCCACTTCTGCATCTGAAATCCGCCCGCTTGCATTAATCCCGTCATTTGAGTATAAATTTCTAAAGCTTCGGTATGAGTAGCAGCTCCTGTCATAAGATCATCCATGTAATAATCTTCTTTAGTTATCTTTGCGGCTATTGGATACTTATGCTCTTCTAATTCAGCCAACCTCTGCAGGGATTTAACCGCCAAATATGGCGCACACGCTGTCCCAAACGTCAACCTCATAAGTTTGTAATGCTTGATTGGTTCAGTTATGTCAAACCTCCATACGACTCTCTGAAAATTGGTGTCATCTTCGGCAACTTTGACCATTCGGTACATCTTAACGATGTCTGCGACTATACCTATCTCATGTCTTCTCCACCTCATTAGGATGTGCCGCAGGTCTTGCTGTAATTTCGGACCAACCATCAAATCGTCATTTAGAGAAACGTTGTTATCTCCCTTGCACGACGCATCAAATACAATACGCACTTTGGTTGTATTTTTATCCTCCCTCACTATTGCATGATATGGTAAATATACGGCTCTTGGATTATTTATACCTGCATCTTCGACTTCAACCATATGATTCAAGTCTAAGTATTCTCTCATCACTAAGTTATATTCTCTTCTCAGGTTTGGATTTTTTGCAAGTTTCCTTTCTAATATTTCTAATCGTTTAATGGCAATTTCTAGTGAATGTCCTTGTAGGCACTGTGGATTCTCTGTCGCGAAAGGTAACCTTACTATGAACCTTCCTTCTTTATCTCGCACTGTAGTTGCATCAAAAAATTCCTCACATTTTTTCTCACTCTTTGTTAACTCTTTTTGTATCAAGTTTGGCTCATTTTCTAACTCCCAAAATTGTTTTAGTAACTCATCTTCTCTCATCAGCACGTGCATACTAACGAGATTCTCATTTAATAAAGCTCCCTTTGCTTCTGACACTCTTCCGGACAATATCCAACCTAGCGCTGTATTTTGTGCTATTAAATTACATTGTGACGACTTTATAATACCATCTAATAATATTTCACCATACACTTCAGCTCCTAGTAATACATCAATTTTCCCCGGCGAGGCGTATGTGGGGTCTGCCAAAGACAGACTTTTTATTTCAATCCACTCAGGGCAACTAATACGAGTAGACGGGAGCAGCGACGTTAATGAATGGAGTACGTACGCGTTGACTCTAACTTTAAAATCAGGCTTAGTACGCGATTCGATATCGAATGTAACCATATGTTTAATTTTAGTACGACCATCTCCCAAACCCGACACCCAGCCATTAACTGATTTACGTGTTATTCCTAACAACTGAACAGAAGCCTCCGTAATAAAGGAGGCTTGGGAGCCCTGATCTAGAAGAGATCGAATATTTAGTTTACAACCATTATTCTTCGTTACCTTGACCACCGCCGTCGCCAGCAGAACGCCAGCGGGATGAATCTCCTCTCTTGAAAAGGCAGCTGTAATAGTAGGATCACCTCGTGAAGTACTCGGGATGGGTTTCACTATCGCAGGCTCGCTGATTGTCGACGTGCTTGTGGTTACCTCTCTCGGTGATTGTAACTCTTGTTTATCTTCTTTCTCAAAATGAAGTAGAGTGTTGTGTCGTTTGCCACATTTTTTACAACTCGTTTGCAGGCGGCAATTTATCACGGCATGCGTAGACGATAAGCAATTAAAACAGAGGTGGTTATTTTGTACAAACTCTTGTCGGTCCCTTGCACTCAGTTGCTCAAACCTCTTGCAATATTGTAGATAATGAGGTTCACGACACATGGCACATTTACTTGCTTTCTGTTTAAGTCTGCCTGTCTCCACTGCCGAATGAAATACCTTTGGCTTAGGTACAGGCTTTGGCGGGGGTGCTGATCGTGTCACGTTACTGTCAATCATTTCAAGAGATCGGAACCTATACTCTAAAAAATCACGTAACTCTGCCCAGGTAGGTAATGTATCGTTAATCATATTAATTTGATTCTCCCACTGTTTAACGGATTCCACATCTAGCTTTGAGGCCACCAGATAAGTTATAACTGGATCCCAATTTGTAACGTTTATTTCCATATTCTGCAGAGACTTCAGACATGTAGATGTTGTATCTAGTAATTGTTTAATAGCACTCGCTGATTCCGACTGTACTTTTTTTTGTGTAAACAAAATTCTCATCACTGCAGTTGTATTATAACGTTTGTTATTGTAACGACGAACTAATAGTGTCCATGCCTCTTCGTAGTTCGCACCTGTTGTTGAAAAATTACGTAACAGGTTCATGGGTTCTCCACTTAAATTACCTTTTAGGTAGTGTAATTTTTGAACAGCCGATAAACTCTTATTCTCATGAATCAGCGACAAAAACATGTCATAAAAGGTTTGCCACTCCTCATATTTGCCGGTAAATATAGGTAATTGTATACGTGGTAACTTAACTTCGCTATTTTTATTATCAGAACACAAAGTTGTTGACATCGACGAATTTACCGATACCAAATGTTGCAAATGTTCACGCAAAACACTCTTGTACTGAGTATACAACTCCTCAAACTGCTCATCATCGTACATACGTAAATATTGCTCCTTTTTATCCCTTGGGGATTCCGAAATAATCCTTTTATGACCATCTTTAAACTCCTTAAATAGCTGTTCCAACGTTTCTAATCTAGTTTCTATATATGAAGACGTAATTCGCTCTTTTGGTGACTTTTTGTAGTTTTTCTCAGCTCTTTTTAAATTCTCGAGTAACTCGTTTTGATATGTACAAAGTCCCTCCATTATTTTAAACTCAGCTCCAACAATAGTTTTGTAATTAATAATCGTTAAGTGAGTAATCTCGCTTATGTATATTTAAGTTCGTATAGCAACTAAGAAACATACTCGTAACCCGTAACTCGCACTAGATCTTGTTCCGCTATAATGCGAAGTAAACAGTTACTTTCGAGTTAACACTGCACTCAGTTTGTTAACATAGCACTCAATTGTTACTAATGCACTCGATTTGTAATAACACGTTTCTCACACATTATCTCATTATTAAAGTTTACACGCATTTTTTAACTCGAACTGCATTAAATAATTGCACATAATTATTTCACTCGGTTAAATTTGTTAACGATAGTCGCCCGTCACACTTGTTTCCTTTTAAAATGCGGGTGCCATCGTTCGCGGCTCGCTCGACCACACTCATTAATCCGGTTCGATTATGGACCATATGTCTATTACGTTAAGATTGAGTTTAGAATGTTGGAATATTTTAAATAAAAATGCGTGTATTTCTCTTGAAGATCTATTCACTACTGACTGCACAATAATGGACTGTATTGACACTTAGATATACCTATAAATATTTACTCATTGAACGTACATTCATAAGAATCTGGACACGTAGCCACAATAAAAATACATAATCTGTGCAAATTTCAACTGTGGTAGCAATGAAAAAGGGCTAAAATATCATGTTTTTTGTATAGGAGCCCGCCTTATTTTTATTTTTTATTTTTTTTAGTATTTGTTGTTATAGGGGCAATAGAAATACACAATCTGTGAAATTTTCAACTGTCTAGCTATTACGGTTCTTGAGATACAGCCTGGTGACAAACGGACGGACGGACGGACAGCGAAGTCTTAGTAATAGGGTCCCGTTTTTACCCTTTGGGTACGGAACCCTAAAAATGTATTTTGTAGCCCATATATCATTATTGTTTAGACTACACGGTACCCACCTATAGGCATGATGCAGTCCTGTGTGAGCGCGCACTGCACCCACGGTCGCATCACCTCCTTCACAGCCGGCGAGTCCGCCAGCAGCAGCCTACGACAAGCAGGAAACAGTTACAATGGGTATCTACCCGATTCCCCAATCCCGTTTTCTATGTCTATCTATCTAGAGACAGGCTTAGCCTAGTGTGGAGGTCATAGGTAAAAATTTGTTAACATCTTTATATTTGGTAAATAATCGATTTTTTTTAGAGACTGGGATATCTTTAGCCAAGTAACCGAACAACTGCATTCGCATTTTACCTGTTACTTTGACATAACTGAGACAGCAAATGCAGATCTATGAATAATTACAGTGGGTACCTACCTGATTCCCCGATTCCGATTTCTATGTGTATCGATCTAGACAGACATATATATCGTTTACCAAGTAACCGAACAACTGCATTCGCATTTTAACTGTTACCTTGACATAACTGAGACAGCAAATGCAGATCTATGAATAATAACAGTGGGTACCTACCTGATTCCCCGATCCCGATTTCTATGTGTATCGATCTAGACATACATATATCGATTACCAAGTAACCGAACAACTGCATTCGCATTTTACCTGTTACTTTGACATAACTGAGACAGCAAATGCAGATTTATGAATAATTACAGTGGGTACCTACCTGATTCCCCGGTCCCGATTTCTATGTGTATCGATCTAGACAGACATATATATCGTTTACCAAATAACCGAACAACTGCATTCGCATTTACCTGTTACTTTGACATAACTGAGACAGCAGATGCATTCACGAGCAGAGGGCACCTGGCACCTACGACTTTCCAGCAAAATAAATTTGTAAAGGCATATGGTTGGAATGCTCCTGAACCGAAGTTTCTTGCATCGAGCACGTCACAAATGAAATATAAGTAATACATGCCGCGCGCCTATAGGGACAAGATGGCGCGGTGATATTTCTGTTTGACTCTAACGCTCTCAAAAGCCGGCATGATGTCATTCGACATTGCGCTAGCGCACTGGTGCCCCGTACAATACGCCTATGGGACTTATTTCAGCGAACTTCAGGCGGATTACACGCAAATTGCCACCGTGCCTGTCTCTCTAAACAGAAACCTGGCCACGCCTTTAGTTACTTAAAATCTATAAATAGATATTTTTTGTAACCTATTTCATTTGAGTTAACCTATTTCAACAGACTCAAATTAACTGCAGAAAATACCGAAAACGCCATACGAGTGCCTATAAAATTTGAGGAGTTCTGCAAACTGACTGATCAGACCCTCATCAAATTTATATGGGACCAACTTGGTACCTGCTTTGAAATAAAAAAGAGTTATCAAAATCAGCCAACGTGGTTATGAATTAATTGGGGAACATACATACAGCGCCCACAGCGTGCTAAGCGCGGTCGGTGGCGTCGGTGCGCCCATCCAGCACTCGCTGGTCGATCTCCGCAAAGATCACAACCCTGGCTATGTCCTAGGACGTAGGCCTTGTTAATGATTATCTACCTCGCCAGATGCTGGTATCTGCACGAACAGAAAGTCGTCCAGCGCCGCGTGCAAGTAGTGGAACATGCGCGGCGCGTGCCCACAGCGCGGTTGGCGCGCCCATCCAGCGCTCACTGGTCGCTCTCGGCAAAGATCACAACCCTGGCCACGTCCAGGTACTTGTTAATGATTACCCACCTCGCCGGCTCCAGCATCTGCACGAACAGGAAGTCGTCCAGCGCCGCGTGCAAGTAGTGGAACATGCGCGGCGCGTGCCCACAGCGCGGTTGGCGCGCCCATCCAGCGCTCACTGGTCGCTCTCGGCAAAGATCACAACCCTGGCCACGTCCAGGTACTTGTTAATGATTACCCACCTCGCCGGCTCCAGCATCTGCACGAACAGGAAGTCGTCCAGCGCCGCGTGCAAGTAGTGGAACATGCGCGGCGCGTGCCCACAGCGCGGTTGGCGCGCCCATCCAGCGCTCACTGGTCGCTCTCGGCAAAGATCACAACCCTGGCCACGTCCAGGTACTTGTTAATGATTACCCACCTCGCCGGCTCCAGCATCTGCACGAACAGAAAGTCGTCCAGCGCCGCGTGCAAGTAGTGGAACATGCGCGGGTGCGTGAGCGACGTGACGGCGGCGCGGCGCGGGTACGCGAGCACGCCGGAGCGCGCCGCGCGCGCCCACAGCGCGCCCAGCGCCGCCGGCGCGCCCGTCCAGCGCTGGTCGCTCTCGGCGAAGATCACGCCGCCCACGCGGGAGAGCGCGTGCTGCGGACAAGACGAGTGGAGGTAACACATGGGGTCGAACTATTAGTTACGATAGCGACAACACAGAGTTTCTTTGAAAAACAGTTATATTAGATTATGAATCCTGGTAAAATGGGTTTACAAACCTTTTAATTTCTTTTACAGTACATATGGTGCTACTTTACCGCTAGTAATCGGTAATCAGCAGATTACGTGCATACGTTGAGACTTTAAAGAGCCATATGTACTGTAAAACGTGGTACGATACACGTGCGAATAGGTAATTCGCAACTCGTGTCGATTTAAAACCCTGCCTTAGGTCGTGTTTTAATTTATCACCACTCGTGGCGAATTTCCTGTTCTCTGCACTTGTATTGTAATGTAATTATCATGAAGCATAACTTGATACATCGCGGACACTGAAAAAAATCAACTTGAAACATCGCTGTGTGCCTTTCTTATTCGTTACAAATGGGAAGCGATTGAATTGTTTGACGCTGATATTCTGCGATGAAGGGAACTAAGTGTCAGCACTAAGACGTATACGGTAAGGTATACAAATAGACATGTTTCGCCTCAGACAAACCACAATAAATTTGGCGTCTATTTTACTCCGAATTGTTTCGAATCTCGTGGTCACGAAACTCACGAACCACAACATTGAGGATACGCGCTAAGCGAGTCGGCTATGGCTTTTTCCTAAACTCCACCCAGATTTTACCTAATAATTATTGGCATGGAACTCGCAATGCAGTAACGAGTGTTGGATTAGATGTAAACGTCTTTATAACCAAGTTGCGGTAACTCGTCACTAGAAAGCGTTCTAATTTGAACTTTAAAAAGTATTCATAAGGTCGAGTATTAAGAGCAGAGTTTTTGTTCCAAACGTTACGTACCTTAAAGTCATTGAAAAATGCATGCATCGGGCATAACTACCTGCTAGGCTTCTACCGTGTTATTAGCGTCACGTTATTCAACCGTTAATGAAGTTAACTGGAAACGTATTAAGCTCAAAAGCCAGGTCAGTCGCATTAACTAATCATTACGAAAAACGGAAAAACAGATCGCATGTCTACCAGGTTACAGTTTATTTTAAATTAACGAAAGCTTGCAAACACTGTCATTACAATTTGAGCCTTCTTGCATTCAACATAATGACGATATTTAAACGCGTTATTTTTTAAAAATGTATTCATATTAATGAGTTCAAGTCACGAACTCAGGGTTTAAAATTTAAAAAATAATAAAATTTTGAACGACTAATAATACCTCCACCTTATAGAAGACCAGAGTCAATAGTCATAACAACACTATCTGCTATATACTTAGTCGGCTCATAAGTTCTGTCACTGGCCTTTAAAATTTAAATTTGGAACTCCTAAAACAAAAACCATTGTGCATTTGAATTTCGAATCTTTTTTAAATATTTGAGTAGTATAATTTTGCAATTTTCTGTTTTCTTTAACATGGAGTGGACGCTTAAAGATAGCCGTACCGCAATAATTGCACTATATCGTTGTGGACACTCGCCGACAAAAATTTTTAAGCTACTTGAAAATTTAAAATTCTCTCTAAGATTTGTGTATCGTACCATAGAAAGATACAGTGAGGTCTCTAGTTTAAATGACAAGAAAAGAAGCGGTCGCCCGTACAGCTAGGACTCCAGCGGTTGTACAAGCAATTAGGGCACGCATTGCCAGAAATCCCGCTAGGAAACAAAAAGTTATGGCCCTCCAGATGGGTTTGAGCAGAAACACGGTGAAAAGAGTGCTTAATCAAGACCTGAGACTTCGTGCTTATAAACGAAAAACTGGCCATCTTCTCAATGGTCGGCTTAAAGCTTTAAGGCTTAAAAGATCTAAAGCTTTATTGAAGAAGTACGCTAAAAATAAGCATCGTTGTATACTGTTTTCGGACGAGAACATTTTTAACATAGAAGAAAACTGTAATAAACAAAATGATAGAGTGTACGCTCGCAATAGTAAAGAAGCGTCTAATAGCATTCTCCGTATTCAAAGAGGTCAGCACCCTTCATCTGTGATGGTTTGGCTGGGAGTTTCTTATGCGGGCGTCACTAGTATGCATTTTTGGGAGAAAGGAGTAAAAACTAGTGCCAAAGTGTACCAAGACACGGTGTTGACTAATATTGTGAAACCACTATCCCATACGATGTTTCTAAACCAGCATTGGGTTTTCCAGCAGGACTCTGCTCCAGCCCATAAGGCAAAGTCTACACAAGCCTGGCTCGCCTCCAATAAAATCGACTTTATACGGCATGAAGATTGGCCCTCCTCTAGCCCAGATCTTAATCCGTTAGACTATAAAATATGGCAGTATTTAGAGGAAAAGGTGTGCTCAAAACCTCATGCAAATCTAGACTCGCTGAAAAAATCCCTTGCTACGGCAGTGGCCAATATCGACATGAAAGTGGTGCGTGAATCCATTGACGACTGGCCACGCAGACTTCAAGCCTGTGTAGATAATTATGGCGGTCATTTTGAATAAATGTTATACATTTAGATTCTCTAGTTTATAAGCTTTCAAACGCTGTACAAATTATACGGAATAAACTTAAACTCGTTTGCCACCTATGTCATAAAAAAAAAATGTTTTTATTTGATACTATGTATATGACAGAACTTATGAGCCGACTAAGTTTAATGATAAGCAAAGTCGTCAGAGTTCCCGAGGGCTGCGCTGTGTTGAGACTGAAATACTTACTTATTGTATTACACAGCAAATTTTCGCATCCATAAATAAAATACAACTACTCTCAGGCACGCTTTCTGTCTTGTATCGTATCTCCGTTCCGCTCATTAATTCGGACGCCCAAAGTTAGCAAATGCGCGGGAGACAAATAGTGACGACCTGATAAGGCAACGCCTTCCCGTCACATCATAAAGTTACTCCGGTTGCCACAATATTACACAAATCGAACTAGCACCATAGTAAGCTTCATAAAGCTTGTGTTATGTGTACTGGAAGACGATATATTTCATAGGTAACAGGTTTCATAGGTAGGATATAAACATCCAAGACTCAGACACAAATATAATATTGAGAGAAAACCGGCGTGACCTTCCGAATTTTTCCTTTTAAGTGTCTTATCTACCGAATACACATCTACATCTGCTGGGAATCTCTATTGGCTATGTGCACGTCTGAAACGTCAAACGTCAAAGGTCCCGAGACAATGTCAAAATTTAGAGATGTCAAATAATGACACATGAATATTTTATTTACTTTAGTAAACGAGAAAGACCCCGTATTGGAAATTTTACTGAAATAAATAAGAGAATAAATAAATACATACAAACGAAACGAAACGTAGGAAACCGTTAAGAAACCAATAGAAAACGTGAAAGTAAATTTGACAGTGGTCCCCAGTAAGTACACATTTCTGCCATGGTGTGCGCTACGATCGCCTAGCTTACCCCCACCACCTACTTCGCACATAGCCAATAGACAATACTGGGATTTGCGAGTGAGGACTAGGTTACATAAATCGCCTGGTAGTTTTTATGGTCGTACCGCTCATTAATCCAAACGGCCAAGGTTGGCAGACGGCCGGGAGACATCTGTGACGCGGCATTGTTTACTACATGTGAGTGACGTAAGCGTCCGGTTGCGAATACTGTTCCGATTCCGAGTTGGTATGACGAGCTTACCCGTTCAGACAACGTCTATAGTCTATTTGTCCGATTATTTAATCGTATGGCGTTTCGTGAAGTAGGAATATTCATTATTCATACAGAATATATAAAAAAAGTGGCTTATATATCCACATCCAGGTTGCACAACCAATCCAAAGCCCCTGGTGTTAAATTATAGAGGTCACCCGGGTCGCCCCGATAACATCTTTTAGGATATCGCTTCACGATATGGTCTATGGTTTGATCTTCAATGCCGCAGTCACACAATGGGCTATCGGTCCATCCCCATTTGTGCATTAGGTAATTGCACCTGGCGTGCCCAGTGCGGATTCTGTTCGGACGGCACCAGTGTTTCCTTGGCAGGGATAAGTCTGTTGGTTTCTGCGTTGGGTCCAGTGAAGCAGATGGGTATTCCATAGCCGCTTCCAGTCACTCTTTCCTCCACGTTTCCGTCGTTGTAAAGCCAACCTGTATAAGTTTTTTCGCAGCCATACAATTAACTTTTCTCAAAAATGGCCGTAAAAGTGGAGAATAAAAATAATAAATATCACCAGTAAGAGTTAAAGATACATTGGAAGGCGAAGTGTACACTTTATGGTCGGTAATAAATTTCAAAAAAGCATTGTAGGCTCGCCCCGCGCGGCTCCAATAGCATTACCTGTTCTTTCGTCTAGATAGGGTCGTTAACTCGTCACGTACACATGCGTGTCATCAGCGAGGCATATACAGCGGTGCGATGAGTGTCACTGTTAACCGCTTTCAAGTGAATCACACCGCGGAGGTGCGTGAAAGAGGAGTCAGAAGCCGCAAGAGGCCGACCGTACGAGAAGACAGGCCAATTCGGGTGTAGATATGACGAGCGAATAATCTACGTTGACAATGTCTATACACGGTGAATTTCAGTAACCCGACAGATTTTAACCGTCGCTTCTAAAGCCTAAATGGAGTTAAAAAAGTGGTATAACTAATAGTTCAAAACGGCCTAATTTTCGAGATATTCATTATTTTAAAAAATTTACAAGTTATTAAACCTCAAGTACTTAACACACCCTAAGGTAATGTAGCTAGATCCACCTGACATTTGTGAAAAGTGTGAAGTTTTCTTTTTCACTCCTTTGACTAAGGATTTGTTCACAAGAAAGTAGAGTATAGTAGTAACTTGATTTTTTGTTCCACAAAACATTATTTACACGTAATTTCATCAGAAATTCATGGTTAAAATCTGTCAGGTTACTGAAATTCACCGTGTATACATTCCTATGGCGAGGCATTCATAAAAACAAACTTTAGTCATCAAGCTCGCAATGGCACTTCTAAGTCTTTTCTAGATAGCGCCTTCGCTTTTCTGAATATCAGGCCAGTTTTTGTATACGAATTAAAAAGAAAAACAATATAATTATGTTTTTTTTTCTATTGGTCAAATATCACATCACTATGTAGCACGAAAATGTTACGCTCAAGCTAAAAACCCCGTTCGCACACTCTGCCTGGTTCCGGCAGAATACCAGCGCTGCGACAGCAATGTCACAGCACATGCTGAGTCGGCGCCTTTTCGCGGCTATGTCGTGACAATAAATTAAATTGATGGTACATTAGCATAGTTTTAGTTTGTAAGATTTATCTATGTTAAAGCACTCTTTTTTAATCGCAAGTATTGTCAAGTCATATACGCAAATAAAATTTTTATCTATCTATCTATCAAAAATAAGGATCTTTTACCTCAGGAAATCGTTAAGTAATTTAATTAAGCATGTGGATACGCGAATACTTTCGGATGCCCCATTTGTGTCTAACCTTCAAAATTGGGTATATGTTTCTAATACAAGCTTATTATTGCCGACTGTACCTTTTATATACAGTCTAATCTTTGAGAGGGTTCCAATGAGCCCAAACACGACGGCTTCGGCCGCCGACGAAACCATGCTACGTAACCGGTTATTTATTATTTATTTAAACTTTATTGCACAAATAAATCGGTACAAATGGCGGACTTAATGCCTCAAGGCATTCTCTACCAGTCAACCAAGGAGCCAAACAGAAAATAGCGAAGGTAGGTGCAAGAGACAAACTAGGTGAGAAAAAACAAAAAAAAATATCCTAAGGTAGAGCTAATTACGTGAGAAGAATTGTTTTTCTTGCTACGAAACCAGTTACGTACAAAGAGGTTTTTTTTATCTTGTGTAGTTTAGGAGTTGCTATCACCACCTTCTGTCTCCATCATCAGATCAGCTCGGTGGTGCCATAATATTACATTGTCCCCGAATAAGTATACCAAATTTCAGTTCAATCGATATACAATAACTGCTTTAAAATTCAGTTGCAAGACATAATTCGATACAAACATTGCCACCACCACCACCACCATATCAGCCCTAGAACGTCCACTGTTGGACATAGGCCTCCCCCAATTTCATGGGGGTAAATGCCATAATCGCCACGCTTGGCATGCGGGTTGGCGATCGCAGTATCTCCACCGCACTCTAGGAACCCGGGTATGTCCTAAAACTACGACCAAGACCACCGGGGAATGGGCAGCAGCAAACATTGCAAAGCTTGTAAAATGGATTCTAAACTGCTGGAAAAACACCGTTTAAAATATCATTTGATTTGACTCACTCGATCTTTGATTTCACTGGACGGTCCCATCGGAAGACCAGCGCTGGCAGTAATGCCCGCATTATGCTGAGATGGGACCGTTTCGTGACAATACTATAATATGTGATGGTGTACTGTAATTTCATGTTGTTGTGAATGTATTTGTATGGTCACGAATAAACAATTCTTATTCTTATTTAGATAGTTCACGTTGTTTAGTTTGTTGGTTAACCTTTTGACCGCCACAGTCGGCCATAGACGACAACGGAAAATCGTGACAACGACGCCAATGACGGCATTGCCCGAGAAACATTTTTTGTTAAAATACCCGTTGAAAACCGCCCATATTCATGTTGGCATTATTTCTTTACCCATATTTATTTGACCCCCGTGGCGTCAGTGGCGCGGCGTATTGCTTCGCCTTTGGGCGTTCAAAAGGTTAATGGAAAGTTTAGGCCTATCGATAAATAGTAATTGTTATTATAAATTATAGGTGTGTGGTTACCTACTCGTATGCATCATGGTCGATAACGATTACCAGACGTTATATTTGCTGTGATTATCTATCTAATGTACACACGAGGATGGTCACTATGTGTGGACTCCGAGCAACAAAAGTTCGGAAGCCTGTGTTGCTCGAAGTGTGAGGACCTTACACAGTTGAAATAAGGTCCACAATAAACGCATTATGCGTGTGATTAGAAAATATTTGCCGTACAGGTGTGTTCGTATTAACTTATTTTGCATATTTTGACGACCTGTTCAGCCTAGTTGGTAGTGACTCTGCCTCCGAAGCTAGAGGTCCCGGGTTCGAATCCCGGCCAGGGCATTTATTTGTACATTTTTCACGGATATTTGTTCTGGGGTCTGGAATTTTTTCTATGTATTTAAGTATGTATTTCTCTATATAAGTGTGTATATCGTCGTCTAGTACCCATAGTACAAGCTTTGCTTAGTTTGGGACTAGGTCGATTTGTGTAAGATTTTCCCCCAATATTTATTAATTATTTTATTATTTGATAGTTTATGCATGAGTCGGAACGGACCTTGACAAAGCTTGTACAGTCAGAGCAAAAGTAAGTTAACACTTTTGCATCGTATTCCATTGTGATAAGGTGAAGAGTGTTCTTACTTTTGTCATATGTCACACACGCCGCCTCCGCTCCGCTATCCCGCGCGATTTTTTGGTGCGACGTCCGCGTCCCCCGGACCACGTTCGCTTTAACACAGAACCACCTCCGCCACGCAACGACGCAGCGCCGCGCTTTGTTGCGTGTCAAGCTTAATACAATAGTACATTACTACAGAGGCCGGGACGAAAGGAGTTGCCGGCCGAAGACATATAGACGGCGAGGCCGGATAGGTCTGAGGCGGGCAACCCCATATTTCCCACCGAGGCATGTATAGTGCTTTTCTCAAACATGCAATGAAATAAACAACAAAAAAATCAAAGTTTTATTTTTAATACGCATAGTGGCAGAATGTCATGATGCCTGTGCCACAAATTTATGTGGAATGGAAATTAAAAAAGAGGACTTTGCCGGCCTAGGCTTGCAAGATTTGTATGAAATTCCACTTGTCCTAGCCGCACCTGAAACGCCATACTTCGCAGCATATTATAAGGAACATAACATCAATATTTCATTGCATGTTTGAGAAAATGTACTTTACAATGTGAGGGACACGCGTGAGTATACGTATGTATGTGAGGCATACGGTATGCTGCTCAAAAATTTTATTATTCCATAGACGAGTAACTCAATTATGCCAAATAAAATAATACTTATTATACCCAAAGAGAACACATGTGAATTAAATACATTATTAAGTAGGTAAATTAGAAAAAAAACAATAATTACCTTCGATAAATGATATCTAGGTATGGAATTGTATAAAAATTTAATTATATATATATATATATATATATATATATATATATATATAAATAATAAAATAATAATATAATATTGGGGGGACAATCTTACACAAATCGACCTAGTCCCAAACTAAGCAAAGCTTGTACTATGGGTACTAGACGACGATATACATACTTATATAGATAAATACATACTTAAATACATAGAAAACATTCAAGACCCAAGAACAAATATCCGTGAAAAATGCACAAATAAATGCCCTGGCCGGGATTCGAACCCGAGACCTCTAGCTTCGGAGGCAGAGTCACTACCAACTAGGCTAAACAGGTCGTCTATATATATAACATCATTATAAATAACCGAAATTAATATATAAATAAAACATTATATTATAATATAATAGGGCCAACATATTACGAGCGCTTACCGACTGAAATAAAAAATGATTCATGCGAAATAACGTTTAGGCGCAAACTGAAGAACCTTTTATTGGAAAAGTCATTCTATTCAGTCAAGGAATACATCGACATTGTACGATAATACATTTACGAATCTATTTTGTTACATTTAGTTACTTCTTATTTATTTGTCATCAAATCATTAGTTTTGTTATTTGACATTATATTTATTTTCTTATTTGACAAGTACCTATTTCTTAGGTACCTTCATTTTATTTTACTTTTATAAGTGTAAATTCTGACATACGTTCCCTTTTTGACATTGTTTTTATATTTTTTTGATTTTATACCTATGATATGCATAAAACATAAAATTAGCATTGAATATTTTCTATATTGATTTATAATTTTGTTTTGACATTTTTTATTGCATACACGACCTTTTATTGCTTATTAATTTTACCATATTTTTAATTTGTAGGTATATATAGTGCATATATCATGCACATCGTTATTTTTTAAGTTATTTTCATTTTCATTAAATATTGTATTTGAACGATCACTATACGATAAGTAATATAAGCCGAATGTAATTGTATTATATGAACATGGTATAATGAGATATAATAAACTAAACTATACTTTTGTATAGACACACAACATAATTAAATGATAAATACGAGCTTCTGATCTCATGCCTCGAACATAAGTTGCGGAAAATAGTTAATTTGGTATATGCATGTGAACTGTCAATTGTGAACTGCATCTCCTAGTTTTAGCTTTAATTTTAAGAGGGCGCAGTACGTGGCAGTACGCTCGGTTCTCCATACAAACGTATTTATGCTCTCATTTTAAAACGCCATGCTAGAATAACATGAAAATTTGTATACACAATGAGATCTAGGTCGGAAATTAGTTTCTGTTGCTAGAAAATGGAAAAGACAAAAATACAGCGGTTTTTTTCAGTTTTTTACGGCTTGTATGAAAACCTTAATAATCGTTGTATTTTTCTCCATTATAATTTCAAGCAACAGAAACTAATTTCCGACCTAGATATGCCGAATCCCATTGTGTATACAAAGTTTCATGTTATTCTGGCACGGCGTTTTGAAATGAGAGCGTAAATACGTTTGTATGGAGAACCGAACGTACTGCGCACTCTTAAGAAATACTTGATGAGCCCTAACAGGGTTCATGTGTGGTCCAACCCTAATGTAACACCTATTTTGTACCACATGATTAAGATGCAAATAATGAATTATGAATGAATTAATTATGAATTACTACTAGCTGGTGCCCGCGATCTCGTCTGCGCATTATTAGTATTTGGGCAATTCACGCAACATCTTTATAAATTGTAGCCTACGTGTTATTTTGATGGTGATTTATAAGCTATATTATTGTAAAGTTTCATCAAAATCCATTCAGCAGTTTTTACGTGAAAGAGTAACAAACATCAATCCATATTTACAATCTTTCGCGTTTATAATATTAGTAGGATTAATGAAAATAATACCAATCAAAACAAAATGTTTAGTAGTGAGGCCTTTGCTATGAAAGCTATAGTCAGACTCTGACAATGCGATGGTCATCTAGTGATTAAATGAGTCCAAAACGGAACCTAATTGTCAATGCGTGACACCCAGCCATCCGAGTGCCGTGCCAGATGATTACCGACCTTATGTCAAGGCAACAAGACCTTGACTCATTGTTCATTTTAAGTGCTTGTGACGGCAAGCGTTGTACCTAATTTGATCATTAAAACTTCACAGCTGCTTGAATACGAACGCTTCCTTCCCCCAAAATATTATATTTGATATTATCCGGGCCCGCGGTTCGGCCTGCATGCTATTTGGTCGGTGTCAATGCCCGCTCCCGTGCTTTGGAAGGCACGTTAAACCGTTGGACCCGGCTGTTGTCTATGACAGCAGTCGTTAAGCCAATTCAGAGGCCGACGGGCGGCTTGAGAACTTCTATCAGTCAAGTTGCCCACTCACTTGACAAGTCCGTAGGGAATACCCACTGTATCGCTACACGTGACTCCTGGGTCGTGCTAAAAGTGCAACAAACTGGCAACCGTACCTGTCTTCTGTAAGATCTCAGTCAGTTTTCAAAATAAATGCCACAAAATTATTATTAGGTAGGTTACTGTGATACAATACACCGCGCCCTGACGCCGTTACCCGTCCAATTTCAAATGATGTGTTTACATCGGAGCCACTCCAAATGGAGTGGCGGATCATATTATTGCAGCCCATTATAGCCGACGCTGTTAGGACAGCTTTTACGAATTTACGACTGTTTATTGGGTCACAGTGGCATGGATTCCATACAACTCGAATCCCACCGGATTGGCTATTTTAAGGCACTTCAAGACCTACCGCGCCTTAACATGAGTTTTTAATGTTTCGTACCCGAAGGGTCCAAACTGAGCCCAATTGCTGTCACTCGCGTGTCCGTCTGTCATCTCATCTGTCACACATTTTGTTCCGAAGAATTTTTAAACTTCCTATTGACCTATGAACTTGAAATCTGGCGATTATGTTTATTTTATTATCACTCAATCCCTCAAAGGTTATCCGGAAGAGGTCCCTCATAGGGATAGGTTCGCCTTTGTACGTTATTCTAATGTTACATGTTTATTGTTTTAACCCGTTATTGTGTACAATAAAGTGCTTACATAATGTATGTATTATATTACGTATATTTTACCAACAAATACCAATATATTGATAATTCACATTTGTTTTTAGTAGTACGAAACCTTCGGTGCGCGAATCCGACTCGCACTTGGCCGGTTTTTTATACTATGGCGGTGGGAATAAGGAGGAGGGATGAAAGCCATGTTACAAGAAGAGTGTTAGATATGAACGCGGATGGATGTAAGAGGTGAGGTATTAGGCAAAAAAGGTAGATGGACTGTGTGAGAGACGATATGAATAGGAAAGAAGTGAATGAAGAGATGACATGTGACAGAGATGTATGGCATCCCGAGCTCTGTCGACCTTAATAGGAACACAACACCGCATCCCTATCCTACTGACTACAGAGCAAGAGTGGTGTGTAAGGTGGAGATACTTCCCGAGTTTGTCTGCTAAAATATGAGCTTTTTTAAATGCCACGTCGGTGGCAAACAAGCGCACGGCCCGCCTAATGGTGAGCTTTCACCGCCGCCAATGGACGCCTGCAACTCCAAGGGTCACATGGGCGTTGCGCACCCTTTAAAAATGTATACACTACTTTCTTGAAATACACCATACATGTAGTCCCTTGGGAAAAACCTCCGCAGGTTTTCTAAGTTAAGGAGTTGCTAAACTATTTTAATAAAACACCGTCTGTATTTCCTGATTCATACAATCTGGGTCTCTTCAAACAAGAGTGAATAGGCTATTACTGAACGAGCGAGCAACATCTTAGGCCTTGTCATCGCTTTCCATCAGGTGAGACTAAGGCCAATCGCTGGTCAGTCTATCATAGAAAAAATGTTATTTTAATTTGTGTATTTTAACTATTCTTTAACAATAGTACATTACTACAGAGGCCGGGACAAAAGGGGTTGCCGCCCGAAGACATATAGACGGCTGAGCGAAGCGAGGCCGGATTGGTCTAAGGCCGGCAACCCCATATTTCCCGCCCAGGTTTGTATAGTGCTTTTCACAAACATGCAATGTAATAAACAACAAAAAAAAAACAAAGTTAAATTTTTAATACGCATAGTGGCAGAATGTCATGATGCCTGTGCCACAAATTTATGTGGAATGGAAATTAAAAAGAGGACTTGAACCTGGAAGATTTGTATGAAATTCCATTAACGACCTCTTGTCCTAGCCGCACCTGAAACGTCTCAAACGTCATACTTCGCAGCCTATTATAAGGAACATAACATCAATATTTCATTGCATGTTTGAGAAAATATAATTTTATAGCTATTTTATATTTATTATACATAATTTTTTTTTATACTACGTCGGTGGCAAACAATCGTACGGCCCGCCTGATGGTAAGCGGTCACCGCAGCCTATGGACGCCTGCAACTCCTAGGGGTGTCACATGCGCGTTGCCGACCCTTTAAGAATTTATACACTCCTTTCTTGAAGAACCCCATACTGTAGCCCGACGGGAAAACCTCGGCAGGGAGCTCATTCCACAATCGGAGCGTCCGAGGGAGGAAATTCCTCTGAAACCGTACCGTACGCGACCATTTAGGTTCTAAGGTGTGAGGATGAATGCCCTGCCGACGGCGAGCGGTGCGATGGTAGAAAGCGGCTGTAGGCATCATGTCGAACAGTTCTTCGGAGCACAACCCATTATATAAGCGATAGAACACGCACAAGGAGGCAAAATTTCTCCTTAAACTCAACGGCTCAATATCGCTCGTGAGCTTGGGATCGTCCACGATTTGCACAGCACGTCTCTGGAGCGAGTCAAAAGGCCCAAGCATTTCCTACATTTGCTGTACATGCCTGTCAGTTTAGTAGATAGGTTTGTCATTTATGTCTATGTTCGCAATCACTATGAAAATGTTATCGTTCATAGTTTGGTTTGTTGATGGTTCAACTAAATTTTGTAAAATGCGTTCCTTATCTTTACGACTTTTATGGGCATGTAATCAATCTAGATATTGTAGATAATACGTCTATTGCTAAACTATGCCGTGACCCAAAACGAAACTAGCGTTATCTAGGAGAACTGAGCCTCTGTAACTTGCTTGAAGAATCTCAAAATACGTAAGGGAGGTGTTCCACTCATCCAATATCTTTGTCCAATATACATTTGATCAAAGAAATTGGATGATTTCATCCAACTTGGATGGGAACAAACATTTGATCAAAGATTCTGATGACAGTTAAATCAATATGGCTACGCATGAAAAATAATAAAACTTGGACAAAGATATTGGATGAGTGGAATGGGCCTCCGTCAAAGAACTTTGATCAAAGATTTGACAAATAAATTGGACAAAGATATTGGATGAGTAGAATACCACCCCGTATTGGACAAAGATATTGGATGATCTTTGTCCAATATCTTTGATCAAAGAAATTGGATGATTTCATCAAACTTGGATGGGACCCCGACATTTGATCAAAGATTCCGATGACAGTTAAATCAATATGGCTACGCATGAAAAAATATAAAACTTGGCCAAAGATATTGGATGAGTGGAATGGGCCTCCGTCAAAGAAATTTGATCAAAGATTTGACAAATAAATTGGACAAAGATATTGGATGAGTAGAATACCACCCCGTATTGGACAAAGATATTGGATGATCTTTGTCGAATATCTTTGATCAAAGAAATTGGATGATTTCATCCAACTTGGATGGGATCCCGACATTTGATTAAAGATTCTGATGACAGTTAAATCAATATGGCTACGCATGAAAAATAATAAAACTTGGACAAAGATATTGGATGAGTGGAATGGGCCTCCGTCAAAGAACTTTGATCAAAGATTTGACAAATAAATTGGACAAAGATATTGGATGAGTAGAATACCACCCCGTATTGGACAAATATATTGGATGATCTTTGTCCAATATCTTTGATCAAAGAAATTGGATGATTTCATCAAACTTGGGTGGGACCCCGACGTTTGTTCAAAGATTCCGATGACAGTTAAATCAATATGGCTACGCATGAAAAATAATAAAACTTGGACAAAGATATTGGATGAGTGGAATGGGCCTACTACGTCAAAGAACTTTGATCAAAGATTTGACAAAGAAATTGGACAAAGATATTGGACGAGTGGAATACCACCCTTACGATCGATCGCTTTTATGTCGACTGGTAGTACTGGACTTTCCATAGCGACATATGTATTTAGTTTGAGTTCGTACTCCTCCTAGACGCTTCAACCGATCACGCTCACATTTTGCACGTCGATAGGTGACATCGTGACGATGGTTTAGATTTTAAAAAATCGAAAGTCGGACATACCACGGAGGAATAATCACCGAAAAACTGAATTTCCGTATATTTAGAACTAGCTGTTGCCCGCGACTTCGTCCGCGTCTTCGCTCCTATTGGTCGCAGCGTTATGTTATATAGCCTAAAGCCTTCCTCGATAAATGGACTATCCAACAGAAAAAGAATTTTCCAATTCGAACCAGTAGTTCCTGAGATTAGCGCGTTCAAACAAGCAAACAAACAAAGCAACTCTTCAGCTTTATAATATTAGTATAGATTGTTGCACGCGCAAAATTGATGTAAAAAAATTGGTTGTTTGTAAAGTAGGTTTACGATCGAGATGTTTACGTGATAACGTCTTATTGGTGATATAAGTTTTTGGGAAGTAAGGAATTAATGAAGAAAATCTCCATTCGTTTGTATGCCGCTAGAGTGAGAGAGACGGAAGATCGGTCCACTCACTCGAACGCTATGCCAGCCTCCGCTCGTGAGGATTCCGCGTGACAAGTTTCACGGAATGACTGGCAGCGCTCGAGATGAGACGGGAGATCGGTCCGTCTCTCTCTCGTTATACCTGCGATCGCGCTCGTGAGGTTTTGGTGTGACACAAGTTTCTGAACATGTCACCCGACTAAAACGATTTTAAAGACGTTATCACGTCAAAATGGAAAATTTAGGTAAATTATATTTGCAAGCATACGAAATTACCGTTTTCCTGGCTTATTTACGACCACACCGTAGAATGAAAAGTGGACTCCCAGCCAGCTGCGGGCCTTCCAGGTGCAAATGGTACACATGTAGTCAATAATGCTTTCCCATTTGAGTTTTCTACCTGACAAACGGTGGTTTTTTTCAAAAATGGCCGTAAAAGTGGATGTTACTCGCTACATATTGGAAGTCGAATTGTACAGTTTAAAGTCAGTCATAAATTTAAAAAAAAAGCAGACTTGCGCCGCTCGACTACAATGTTACATATATAAATTGCTTTATTTGTAGAGTTCCAAACTTTAAAAAAATAACAAACAGCCATACAAAAAATGGCACAGGTCGTATGCAGCCAGTTTAAGTCGCAGTTTTCTATTGGAAACGCGAAGTTTTTGTACGTGTCTGAAATAATTTGCGGTTTCCGGTGGAAAAATACACTTCCGAGTCTGTTTAAAAAAAAATAAACGGCGGGAGAGCGTAAAGATTTTGACGCTTTAAAGTTATGTTTACCAAAACTTAATTCCGTTTAGCCTTTAGCCTTTTTTTTCCTCCATTTTTGAGAAAAGCATCGACTATATGACAGATATTTGAATCAATATTTTGTATGCAAGCTTATGCTACCAAATTTGAGCTCTGGTATTTCATAGTTGCACCGCCAAAGTCTTTCTGTATTGCCTGAAGGTTGACAGACAGCGAATGCCTCATTGCATTAAGTCCGCCTTTTGTACGTTAAGATTTCTTATTGTGCAATAAAGACTAAATAAATAAATAAAAAGCACTATATTATCTTGGACTGGAATGTCAATTGTAAGGTCGTCCGTTTAAAACTAATACTCAGCCTGCATTTGCCTCCTTCCATGCCTCGGCAATATTGTGCTATTAAAGGAAGTTTGTTAAGTACTATTTTACTTTGTGAAATGAGCTACTAATGAGAAATGAGCATTCAAATCATATTGAATGATATAGATACGATAAAAGGATTACCACCGATTACGCACGAACAGCAACAACTATGACTAACTTTAGAGATATCAAGTATCATTATTACTATGATATTGAATCATCATTTTAAAACTTACTGTGAGCAATTTTTTTTTCATAGCCTATTTAGGTGTCCCACTGCAGGGCAAAAGCCTTCCCTCTTTTCCTCCACTCGGCCCTATTCCTTGCTTGCATGCTCCCGCCAATCAGAGCAGAATGCGTCCAAGTCGTCCCGCCACCCCCTTTTTGGTCTGCCTCTGCTCCGGTTACCGTCTCGAGGGGTCCACTCCGTACTTATTTTGGCCTATCTTTCCGGATGCATACGGCAGACATGTCCAGCCCAGTCCCACTTCAGTTTGCCGTTATGTCTACTCCTACGACCTCATTTGGATGGCGAGAAATTACAATTTCGAACCTTATTCCCAACACGTAAGTTCCAAAATAAGTCAATCTTAGTAGGTGTTTACTTTAATTTTTTTGACAACCCACGGCTGTTATTCACGACACTTCCTGAGTGCATCGCTACAGATGCAGACGAGCCATTGCAAGCCTGACCTCCGATTGCAGATACTTAGTACGAACGAGGGGCGCGAATTATGCTAGTGGTTACGAACTTACAGACCAGTACATTTTTTGTGAACAGCCAGTGGTTTCAGTCAAGGCTAAGCCGGCAAAAACGATGTGGCGTACACCGACGAGAACTTCAAAGGTATAAAAAACTAGCGCAAGTATGATGATCGCCTCATTTATCTACATAATGAGAATATACCATACTACTGGCAGACTTAAAGGCGTTTTTACCAGTCATCTATTATGGTAAACAGTAACCAGTTTGTGCAGGTACATAAAAACCGATAAATGTTCTTGCTGACGCCCGACCTTCAAAAATTGTCAACGTAATGTCAACCTTAGTAATTGTATGAATATAGTTAAAAAAAATGTTTTTAATTAGTACAGTCAGCTTCAAACGTAGCTACGTAATTGAATAGTTCAAAAGTCTTTATTATAAGGGAATTAGAGCTTTTGACCCCCTCATACGCGTATCGGAAGGCGTAGCGTGGGCAGGTGGACCGATGATCGCGGGTGTCCGCTGAATGCGGGTGGCGCAGGATCGCGGGTGACCGCTGGATGCGGGTGGCGCAGGGTCGCGGGTGTCCGCTGGATGCGGGTGGCGCAGGGTCGCGGGTTTCCGCTGGATGCGGGTGGCGCAGGATCGCGGGTGCCCGCTGGATGCGGGTGGCGCAGGGTAGCGCGTGTCCGCTGGATGCGGGTGGCGCAGGACCGGTCATCGTGGAAGTCTTTAGGGAGGCATATGTCCAGCTGTGGACGTCTTTCGGCTGACATGATGATGATGATATGCGTAGCTACTGTTGATGCTGACTGTCTGTCTGGATACTACACGGGGCCTCAGGAGGTTAAAGGAACAGTTTACATACCAGTCGGTTTAGCCTAGCGGATAGTGCCCCTGCCTACGAAGCTTACGGTCCCGGGTTCAAATCCCGAATCACGAATGACTATTTCTTTCTGACGATTTAAGTACACTACCGTCAAAAAGTTTAGGACCTTTTTCATAAATTATTACGCATACAAAACAAGGGAAAAAGATTGCAATGGGCTGTTTCTCACAAGGATTGGACTTTTGCAAACTGGTCGAGAGTACTACGGACAGATGAATCAAGGTTGAATGAATAATCAATCAATGTTGATTATTTGCATATTTTGTGTTTGGTCTTAAACTTTCTGACGGTAGTGCATTTAAATCTGTCAAATATATTGGAGCCCTCGTGTCCCAGCGGCGCCCGCATACCGCGTGTAGTATGCGAGGTTAAGCAACATCGGCCGAGGTCAACTCTCGGATGGGTGACCGGTTTGAGTGGTTACTAACTGAGCGCTAGTGTACTTTGCACAAGTGTACTAAGGCACGTCAAACCGATGATCCCGACTGCTGTCTATGACTAGAGGGCTTTGGGCGGCTTGAATCTTCTAATAGTCAAGTTGCCCACTCACTTGACAAACCTAATCCCAATAAGGGGGAACCCTTGGATTGGGAGTTCAGATTAGTGATTGCAATCCGGATAATCCGAAGTCCGAAAATCCGGATTTCGAGGCCTTTTACAAGCGGATTCAAATCCGGATTTTATAAATAAAAAATCCGGATTTTCGGATTTTTTTGTTATGAAATTAAAATCTAAATAACTTGTTCCTGCAGCAATCTTGACTAATGCAAATAAGCTATTAATGCATATTTACACAATACCCGCCTCATTTAATATAGTTTGTAAACATTGTAAATGGGCGAGTTGATATTTTCTAATTTTTAACGGATCGCACGAATAGCGGTACGAAACGAAAGTAAGCAAGTAATAATAAAAAGAGCAGTGGCGAATATCATAACAAGAGGAACATAAATACTTTTTTTTATCAGAGATCAGAGAAGACTGAAGTCTATTGTTATGTAATTGTTTTGAGAGTTGAAATATTTCTTTCGTTATTCAAATATAAATGATCGTTAAATGTTGTGATTAAATAAGAAGAAAATTATAAGAAGTTTTAATTTATCACAGAAGAGAAGACTGATTTAGGTTTATAATAAAGTGTTAAAACACTTATTTCGTTATTCAATTTCAATTATTTTATCAGAGAAAACTGACTTAAGTTCGTTATGTGATATAAGAGAAGTATAATCTTATTTTATTAGAAAAGACTGATTTTATTTATGTGATAAAGGGTTGAAATACTTAGTTTGTTAGTCGAATTCAAATGTTCGCTAGTTTTACCAGAAAAGACTGATTTTACTTATGTGTTAGAGTTAAAATACTTCTTTTGTTATTCAAATTCAAATGTTTGTTTTGATTAAAAGAACATGACATTAAAACGCTATTTTATCAGGGAAGACTGACTATAGTTCGTTATGATCATAGTAAGAGGACATTATAACAATAATCTTAGTTGACAAAATTATGTAAGCAATAAAGAGTTGAAATACTTCTATTTTATTTTTTCAACCTACTGTTTATCATCGTTAGAGTGGTATGAGCCTTAAGTGACGATTCAGGATTCGTGCCACTCTTTTATACTTAACTGACACCAAAACATTCGATTTTATGGCGCTTTTCCCGATTTTCAAGGTCAAGGGCCAAAATCCGGATTTTATCCGGAATCCGGAATTATTCTGAAAAATAATCCGAAAATCCGGATTTCTAAAAAGTTTACGGATTTGCAATCGCTAGTTCAGATGGCAGTCGCTTCCGTAAACACGAGTGCGTACCTACGCCAATTTTTGGGATTAGGTAGCGGACCGGCATCCTTCATGCAACTACCAATAATTCCACCTTATTCTATTGTAATAAGGGAGGTATTCCACTCATCCAATATCTTTGTCCAATATACATTTGATCAAAGAAATTGGATGATTTCATCCAACTTGGATGCGACCCCGACATTTGATAAAAGATTCTGATGACAGTTAAATCAATGTGGCTACGCATAAAAAAAAACTTGGACAAAGATATTGGATGAGTGGAATGGGCCTACGTCAAAGAACTTTGATCAAAGATTTGACCAAGAAATTGGACAAAGATATTGGATGAGTACAATACCACCCCGTATTAAACTCATCCAATATCTTTGATCAATGAAATTGGATGATTTCATCAAACTTGGATGGAACCCCGACATTTGATCAAAGATTCTGATGACAGTTAAATCAATATGGCTACGCATGAAAAAAATAAAACTTGGACAAAGATATTGGATGAGTGGAATGGGCCTCTGTCAAAGAAATTTGATCAAAGATTGGACAAAGATATTGGACGAGTGGAATAAAACCCTAAGATCCAAAAATGATATTTATGCCCTCGACTTACTGGGGTAACGCTAGGATGATATCAGTGGACGGTCTATGGCTGATGATGATGATGTACTGCCTAATATGACGGGTCCACGGAAAGAACATGTCTATTTCTTTAAAATTTCAAAGCCAGTTTGCACCTTATGTCTTTATAGGTTAGGTTGCTTTTTGTTCTGAAATTTAAATGAACAATCAAATATTTATTCTGCAAATAGTGCAATTAGGCCACAAGGGCACTTTTACATGTCAAAGCGTGAATTTATACAATTTTAAAAAAACTGACAATCTTACTTAATAATTATTATTAAAAAAATATACTGATCAACAATTAAATTAAAATAAATTTACAAATATTAAGGACGTATTGAATACGATCTGTCAGAATAAACAAAAAGTATATAAAATTAATTTAATATCTCAGAGATGTATATGGTCTCTTAGCATCCAAATACGATTAATAACAATTATTTAAAAGTCCTTAGAGATGTAAATGATCTCTAAGTGCTAAAATTAAAATAAGTAATTTAATTTAATATCTCAGATAAAAATAATTTAATATCTCAGAGATGTATATGGTCTCTGAGCGTCCAAATACGATTAATAACAATTATTTAAAAGTCCTTAAAGATGTAAATGATCTCTAAGCGCTAAAATTAAAATAAGTAAACTTAATATTGTTAGAGATGTATAAGGTCTCTAAGCGTCTATAACAATAAAACTAATCCAGAACAGGATTCTGTCTCTCGTCAATCTACATACAATAAAATAACACTAGTATTAAGGTATTTACTATGCCCTTGCAAGCATGAACAGACCGGACTCCACAAACAGCACCCGATCACGAGTATGACGCGTATCTCAGCCATATCTTTTAATGTACTGTTGAATTGAAAGTTGGCGCGGTGGTAGTCGTGGTTGTTGTAGGCAAATATATGCCTCATAAGTGAAGTTACGAGTTTCAACAGTACATAAGGTTATAATAGTTAAATGAATAAATATTTCCTCAAACTGCCTCGGCATTTTGAGCTCTGCGCTTGGGTCATAAGGTCGACATTACAAATATTAAAATTACCTATTGTAAAGGAAGGAAAACCCACGACAATGTTGTAAGTAGGTAGATAAGTGAATAATAATTGTGTGTTAGCAATTAGAATGTTAGAAATAAGCTCAACATGACGAGCTAATTCATTCAGAAATAGGCACGAAAATCGTGCCCGTCAAATTATTGTAATGTCAATGTTGTCATCTATTATATTTATATGTATACACATACAAAGTTTCACATAGATGCGACCAACCTGACGAAGTCTGGGTTGCGATATAACGCTTTTTATAAATTAATTGTATGTTAAATATGCGACTAATGAGTGGAGTGATGGGAAATTTTCTTACAAAGTTTGATTAGTGATTACATTGATACTTCGTGTCATGAAGCCCGCCCTTTGTACTTCTGCGGTTTGCACAATAAAGTTTGAATAAATACCGAATATTTATCGAATGGCAATTAATTCGAACCGAACCGTGATATGGTTAAGCTCACGTATTAATTATCACTAAAGGCGACATGTTTCGAATCCTCAGGGAGTGCTTCAGGCAGTGTCCTCACGGCGGTATCGGTATCATCATCATCGTATCAGTCGAAGGACGTCCACAGCTGGACAAATTAGGCCTCCTCCCACCACCATCACCACCATATCAGCCCTAGGACGTCCACTGCTGGACATAGGCCTCCCCCAATTTTTTGTTGGCGATCGCAGTATCTCCACCGCACTCAAGGAATGCTGCTGCCCATTCCCCGGTGGTCTTGGTCGCAGTTTTAGGCCATACCCGGGTCCAGCGCCACCCGCATCCAGCGGACACCCGCGACCTTTACAAGGTCATCAGTCCACCTTATAGAGCGCCTATACTCACGCTGCGCCTTCCAGTACGTGGTCGCCACTCAAGAACCTTTCTGCCCCAACGGCCATCGGTTCTAATACGGGTCGGCAACGCGCGAGGACGCCTCTGGTGTTGCAAGCGTCCATAGGCGACGGTGACCACTTACCATCAGGTGGGTTGTCAGCTTGTTTGCCACTGACGTGGCCGTGGTATAAAAAAAGGCTTGTATAAATATTGCGGTGCTAATGGTTAACCACACCAACATCGATGATATGTATAACGTGTTGGTATGTAAAACGTGTAAACTAACCACTTGTATTTATTACGTTGATAACAACGGAAGATACGCATTGTACTTCATGGCATAAAACAAAGTAAATACTTCAATATTACCGAGCTAAATTAGAACTGAGTCAGTGAAGTAATTCAACTTTAGCTTGTTGTTCTGTCACGTAAGACAAAAGACAGTCTTCTTAGAAAATATGATAACAAGCTAATAGTTAGTTACTTAAATAAAAAGCAAAAGTAATTTATTCTTCAAATTAGGCATAATTACATGCACGTATGAACGTCAATAAACTAGCACCGGTTCGGAAAAATAAACCTCTGCCACGAGAAGAACCGGCGTAAGAAACTCGGCGAGCTAATGCCACATTAGGTACCCTACGAGAAATGTTCTACTAACGATTTCGGTAATAAAAGAAGTGAGATATAACTGGAATCAATCTTCATGGTGAGCGTGTTCCATCTTAGGCCTTGTCTCGACTTTTAATCAGGTTAGAATAGCGTCAAACGCAATCCAATTTTTAATAAAATAATATGAAGATAATAATAACAGAAGGCCGAGAAGGAGAAAGCCAGCAAATGCCTGGCATACGAGGTAACCGCAATGTTGATTCGATGATCAATGTCCCGATAAAGAGTCTCGCTAGATGGCTGGTTTAAGGGTCAGATACCGAAGGCAGTACTCCTGACACGGACACGCCACACGGCCGTGGTTAGTGAGGAGGTTCCTCTCTCTGTCACCCGAAACCACCGGTATCTTAGGCCCGCCTCGCTGCCGGCGGCACCTTAGGTTAGGTCTTTATAATGATTTTATGTTTAGTAAGTTTTATCTTATATATGAATAAACAACCTAACATTGTAAAAACCTAATAAGTACAATAAACTAGGTATGCAATGCAGTTTGCTGGTTGCAAATGTTGAGCTGATGGCGTCTACTCGGTCTCAAACTCCCTTAATTTTATATTACGCAAACGGTTAAAACTCACGTATAAATTGTCACTCCGGGCGACATGTTTCGAACTCTTCGGGAGTTCTTCCTCAGGACGAGTGCACCTGCGACGAGCGCGCCTCGCACACTCGCACTCGCAGCAGTGTGCGAGGCGCGCTCGTCGCAGGTGCACTCGTCCTGAGGAAGAACTCCCGAAGAGTTCGAAACATGTCGCCCGGAGTGACAATTTATACGTGAGTTCTAACCGTTTGCGTAATATAATTTTGAAATGACTCACGAAAGTTTAAATTCCCTTAATTTTGCGCGTGCACAACTTTTTACATTCAAATATACGGAAATTCAGTTTTACGGTGATTATTTCTCCGTGGTATGTCCGATTCTCATTTTTTTTAAATCTAAATCATCGTCATGATGTCACCTATCGACATGCAAAATGTAAGCGTGATCGGGTGCAGCGTCTAGGAGTAAGAACTCAAACGAAATACATCTGTCGCCTAAGAAACTCAGCTCAATAAATAAAGAGAATAATAAAATGAGTAAAATGTACTAACCTGTATGATGAGGGGACGGAAGGCGGTGATACTCTCGTCGCTCACGTGTGAAGGGAACACGTCCAGATCGAAGTCTATCACCGCGCAACGCGACGAGTTGCAGTAACTAGACACCTGTATAACAACAACAACAACATTGTAGCCGGGAAGGTGTTCATCACACAAATGCCCTGGCCGGGATTCGAACCGGAGACCTCCGGCTTCATAGCCGCTTCGGATAATCAACCTTTCATATGTATAAATACTTTAGTGCTTTCGAAATGTGACGTGTTAGGCAATTTTAGCCGCAAAACGCCATATAACTATTGTGCTAGCTGGTATGGTACTGGCCAATAATATATCAAATTACCTTACGCGGTGTTTCGGAGAATTCCGCTACATTTTAAAACTTTTAGGTACCTACATCACTAGAAAAAGTAAAATGTTATTATATTACATTACGATACAAGGGTTGTAAAACAAAGAAAGGCCAATATCGCAGAAGTTTGAGGTCATAAATATGCGAGAGAGGGCTTTCTGTTTTACGACCCGTGTTTTGTACACAATTTTACGTCACCACTTGGCCAAAAAGTGGGTTTTTCCGAACGCGCGGCGTGCGGAAAAGCGCGCTTTTTGGCAAGGTTTGGTGTAAATTCATTAACAGTAATAATCTCTTATTTTTTTTAATACTTAACTTGTATATCATTTAATTTACTACCAAAAACCCAACGAAAAATAAATATATGACTTGTATTTATTTTTAAAATTACTTTTTTTCTGTATTTTTATTATGTGGCTAAATTTGTAATTTACAAAATTCAATGCCAATTAGCTTTTTACAGAGGAACCGAATTTAACCTTTCGAGTAGGTAGGGTGGTCCAAAAAAAATTACTTTTCAATTTCCGGTTTGAAAACTCATGCAATCTGTTGCTTATGCCTAGTGGTTTAACATCCTCAAAAGGGTATGCTCAACAGCTTCGAAAACACGATTTTTTCGATTTTCTGCTCTACGTCTTAAAGTGGGACGAGTAATAGGACGCATTTTTTGCTACTTTCAGGTGCTGACGATAATGTTGTAGGTTTTTTTCTAGACGTATATTGACAGTTGATAACTGAAAAAGCTCCAGATTCTGAAATCCAACAGGAAGAAAGCAAGACTTTTCCGCCTCAAAGACCTCTTTTCAAAGGACTGATAGACCATTTTTCGGTCAACTAAACAACTTTCCATCAACTGCACCCAAAAAGACACCTCACTAATTTTATTTCAATGAGACAATTATCACTAAAAGACTAGTTGTTTGTGAGTAACAGAGACGCCAAATCACAGTTCTTGTATTTAACAACCTATTATCAGCAAGTTCTACTACGATTAGTGAGATAATATTTGAGGACGTTAAATCACTAGGAATAAGCAATAGATTGAACGGGTTTTCAAACCGGAAATAAAAAAAAAAAAATGTTTGCACCACCCTACTTTCGAGTTTCCCCTCCCTGGACAGCTAGGTTCTAAAAACTTATATCTGTCAAAATTCAGTTTAATTTCAGTATTAGTGGCTCCCTGGGGAGCCGGTGGGTACCGATAGGTTAAGCCTATTTAGAAAGGGACTCAGCTGAAACTAAGTATCATTGGTAGTAGTTTTAGTGACATACTAAAAAGTCTTGCATGTGATATATGTATATATTTTTAATCTTTATTTATTTTGAAGTTACCTCAAGGTGACGATGTTGAATGTGATATATTATTTCGCTAGCACTGTATGTTACTAACAAATAATTTAATTGTAAACCCACTCGTTAACATATACTCACCACAGCCAAGGAGTTTGGTTTTAATCCTAAATTATACAGCAGCACTGTATAAGGCAGCCTCGCAGCTGCCCTCACGAAGCTCACAGCCATCGCATGGTCGTCCCCTCGGGCGTATGTAACTATAACCGGAACAGTAGTGTTGTGCCAAGTCTCCACATGTCCAGCGAGCCCGAGGATCTTGAAGTACCGTTCTTCGGTGACCAGGTGGTTCTCTTCGACATCTCGAAGGTTGTCCTGTGGCGAGAAGGGAACCTGCTGCGTTACAAAATGACACTCTGTATGTTTATGTGTCCAAGGAGTGCATTAGAGCTTAGAGACAATATGGTACGGTATGGTATGGTTGCATGTCTAACAACATAGAAGGAAGTCTATCATAAAAAAAAAAAAACTGCTTTAGCAAGATAGGACAAGTATGTAAAAATGTATAGGCCTTAGAGGAATGGGCATATAAGAGGATAGCCACAGAATGAGCTGTATATTTTATCCACATTAAGTGAGCAAATTATTGAGGTTTTGAGTAGGAAAAATGGTTTTACATTTCTGTGCAAGCTTTAGTTTACAGCCCATAAATATTATAAAACAAAGTGTTTGGTTAGAGCTAAACTAGTTATTTTATGGTACGGGCTGTCAAGTTCAAGTTGAGATGTTCTTTGAGAGAATTCAGAGAATAAAATACATAAGAGGGTTAAACCTAATCATGTCAACAGTGTCATACTCAGGCATGACATAAGCTTAGTTTTAGTTTCAATTAAATTACTGCTTATTATTAGTGTGACATAATCGGAAAAAAAATTATATATTTAGACATAAATTTTACGTTTATAAGCAATTTAGCAACTATTATTTAAGTGTAACTTTTTTTTTTCTCTTGAATAGTATTGGAAACTATAGGTCTGCATATTATTAAGATAATTGTTAACAATATCTTTGTATGACTGTTTGTTTCATAATAAATAAATAAATAATAGGGATTGGAAATTTGGATGCATTTACCTACATGTGGGAAAATATGAAGTTGGATTTTTTTTAAATAATATTTGTATGAACATGTCTTTTTATGTAAACTGGTGAGTAAGTAAGTAAACAGAATAGTAGGTAGTTATCATTTTACATTTATATATTAATTATATCAAATTTGGGATTAAAACTTTATGTAAATTTGCTCCTCAAACTTTGTTGATTGATTATTAACAGATATTATATATAACTTTTCTATTTTATACATGGATATTAACTTCAAATATAACACACACATGTTTATGGAAATATTTGAATTGGCATCTTTATTGTTGTGATTTGTAATTGAAATTCATGTGAATTGTATTTCACATCACACAATAAAATAAGATTGATTGGAAGTGTCCACACAACTGACCAATAATGTCATCTTCAAGTGTAGGTTGAAATATTCATCCATATTTCTAATCCCTAGAGACATGAATCTAAATATCAGAATGTGCTCAGGGGTATGAACCCGTGTAATTTTTGATGAAATTTAGACATTGTATATGTTTCATCCTCTATTAGTTTCGATTATTTTAATAGATAAAATAGTTTTAATCATCATTATCCTAGCATTATTCCACGTACAGTTGCATCCTGAAGGATGCCTCTGGTCCGCTACCTAACCCCAAGAATAGGGATGTTGACTGATAGTCAAATCAGCAACTTTTAATGAAACGTCAAAAAACTGTTAGTATGAAGTTTGTAAAGAAATAGGAACAAGTGACGTCACGCCTTTTGTATGATCAAATAGCGTCCCTTTATTGTTCTTTATGTATTTAAAAATCTTTAAAATAGCAAAAATAAGTAGAATTGTGATATATTCTGAATATTTTCGTGAGATTTATTTATTGGTAATATAAGAGTAATTTATTTTTATTGGTGTCAACATTCCAATTGCCACCACCACCACCACCATATCAGCCCTAGGACGTCCACTGCTGGACATAGGCCTCCCCCAATTTCATGGGGGGTAAATGCCATAATCGCCACGCTTGGCATGCGGGTTGGCGATCGCAGTATCTCCACCGCATTTAAGGAATGCTGCTGCCCAGTCCCCGGTGGTCTTGGTCGTAGTTTTAGGACATACCCGGGTCCAATTGCAGTAGGCACTAATTGTTACGAAAGCGACTGCCATAAAACAGTGTTAATAAAGTTCTCAATAATAAACACCAACAACATGGTTAAATGACCTCATATGAACTTTATTGCACCAAGATAGGGTCTATTTCTACTACTAGTCAGTTTAGTGTGATTCTGTGTGTAAAACACTGGCATGTAGTGCTACAAAAATATACATTAGGCTAGGAGCGCTACTGCATGCTGGAGAGAAAAGTGGCTTACTGTAAGGACCTTTGCAACATTGGTACCATCTTATAAATAGTGAGTACAGTACCTGGAAGTCTTTAATGTGCTGGTGCGTCTGCGAGACGATGTTCTGTATGGACTGTGGCTGCTGTGAGTGAAATACGATCAGGAACAGGCTCGTCGCGAACACCGACGTCGAGAACAGCAGGAAACTTTTAGTCTTCATCTTCTACGCTCATTCTATCCGCCGGCATTTCCACAACCCCCGTACAGGCCTCACACGGACTCTGACACCCTCCGAATACCCATCATCACACTCATGTTTGAAATTCTTCGAAAAATAAATCAATATTCACTGACAGCCGCTTGCCCGCTCATTTATTTGACAGAATAAACACAGTATCCAACTCTTTTTAAAGCGCAAAATTAGAACCATTAAGGAAATTCACAACCATAACCTACTTCACTTCGTATTGGATTTCATTTATTTTTTATATATATTTTTTAGAGAGACAACTCTTTCCGCAACGGCAAAAAATTATGACTGAATGAGATTGACTTAGACTGACCGAAAAGAATGGCGAATAGAATGGGTGAACCGTGGGTGAACGAAACCACAGGTTAGTATCATGAAGTAAAATTAGTATCTGTCTATCTACGGTTAACATAGTAAAGATCTCATTAGTGAGTATTATATTCTTTGGTAAAGATTGAATATAATGGAACGTTTTTTCTTTAATCAATTGAATACTCGAAATAAACACAAGCTCGCGGTGCCCACCACTCACCTCCAAAAAATTAGAAAATAATTCATGGGTAATGGTTCACACCATTTAGTTTTATAATAAGCTTCCAAGAAACCTAACTGGATTATCTATAAATAAATTCAAAAATTATGTAAAGCGTAAACTTATATCTAAAGCATATTATAGCACACTCGACTACATGAATGATAAAACACCGTGGGATTAATTAATTGTGACTGAAATATTAATGAATTAATCATTATGGCATTAGATATTAATATTTTCTTTTGACATATTGATTTTATTCTAGAAACTGTCTAGATTTCTATTTTTTATACAAGTTGTTCACGACGAAATAATTAAGTAGATTAAGTGAATATTGATATTAAAGTCGTGTTAGATTAGGTTACCTAGTTAAGTTAACTTTTAGACCATTTAGCTGTTAAGTATTTATGACAAATGGAAATTCACACGCCGTGAGAATAATGTAACAATAAACAATAGTTCAGTTCTGCGTAGGCACAGTTTAAGGAAAGGCCAGCCTATTGTTTTCCACGGCCTATTCATGTTTTTCGGAACTCATTTGTCTTTATTGGGGTGTGCACCAAAAATACCATTTGTATTGTATAGTTACAAACAGCTGCGATGCACAAAGAGGCCGACAAGGTAGTAAAATAATGTTCAATAATCATTACTTAGGCTAATAAATATTTGTGTCCTTTGCGGAGGGAATGTGCCGCTCCGAACCCGTAAACAATTAACTTGTAGAATAAAGAACATGAGGGGCGAGGAGGGGGCCGGAGGCGGGGCGCTTGGACATAGCAGGCGGCCCGCGCTTATTCATTGCCGATCGAGCATCCGAACCGAGAACACCTCTACAATAGAAGCCTCTCCGACCTCGCCTCTCGCAAGCCTGAAGTTCAGTTCGCAAGCCCGGTGTTTTATTCGGTACCTTCTGCTACCTATTCAAGATAAAAGATACAGTCCACATCTAAGTCGATCCCAATCGAAGAGCAAACCCAACATTACATAGTTCTTCGAGCCGGATCACTAAAACAAAACCTACATTATATTTGGTCCTAGTCGAAGCCGGATCTCTGAATCAAGAAAACCAGCAGGATGGTAGTGACAAGAAACAACCTCGGAAAAGTGAATAGTGAAGAAACAGGAACTTGTTTGGGCACCGGCACCGCCACGACGCACACTAATGCCACAGAAGCCGTCCCCGGCACCAGCACCGCCGGAGACTTCGTCGACACGTCGGGGAAAGCCACGCCCGCCGCCAGCAACGCCACGATCATCGAACTTCGCAGCCCCGAACTAATACCGGCGCCCATCAACACGGAGTCGCGGAAGACCGCTCGGTCACACCGATCTAAGGCCTCCAGCAAGAGACTCCTCGCGGAGTTAGAGGCCAAGGAGAGGTTAGCCGAGCTAGAGCTAAAGCGGATCCGCGCCGAGACGGAACTAGCGAAGATCAGACAAGAACGCATGAATATCGTGTCATCATCGGCAGAGTCGGAAGAAGAGGATCTCGCCCCACAAAGAATCGCCGATTGGTTCAATCGACGGCCAGGACAAGAAGCAGTGATAGAAATACCTATCCATGAAGGTCATCGGGAGATTTCCGCGTGTGCCACTGAATTGCGCAAGCGGCAGGAGCCCCATCAAGACGCTCAGCCCCGCGCCCCTCATGCGATAGACGTATCGTCGCTAACCGCCGCCCTGACCGAAGCCATTCAAGCCAGTAAGTCCAACAAAAAGTTTATAGCGGACCTGCCGACATTCAGCGGCCTGTGCACCGAGTGGCTACAATTCAAAGCCGCGTATAAAGAGTCCTCGCCGAGTTTCTCTGCAAGTGAGAACGTCGCCCGTATAAGAGGAAGCCTTAAGGGTGTCGCCTGGGAGGCCGTCAGTGCCCTCCTCATCAGCCAGCCTCACCCCGATGACGTCATCAAGGCACTAGAAAGAAGATACGGAAGACCCGACGCATTACTCATCAGTGAAACCGAGAAGATGAAGGGACTGCCGCGACTTACCGACAACCCACGCGATCTGTGCATATTCGCCAGCCGGATCGCCAACACAGTCGCCACTATCGAAATACTGAAAAAACCACAGTATCTCTACAACCCTGAGGTATTGCGTACGATAGTGGACAAGCTGACACCCATATTAAGGAATAAGTGGTACGACTACGCGGCGAACAAAGAAGACACGCCCGAGCTAAAGAGAATCGCCGAGTTTCTTAACAACGAAGCCGACAAATGCGCGCCTTACGCTCCGCCCGAGAATATGCCAGAAAATAAAGAAGGCAAGTTTGTGAAAAAGAAGCCCGAACGCGCCTACGTCGTCACCGCTGAAGGAGAAAAGAAGAAGAAAGCAGAAAACCAAGCGTGCCCGTTATGTAAGCACGCAAACCATCAACTGCCATCGTGTCAGCAATTTAAAAAGATCGACACGAACGAACGCTGGGAGGTAGCAAAGAAGCACAACATTTGCTATCGTTGCCTCGTCAGTACACACCGTCGCTTCACGTGCCGTGCGAAGCCCTGCGGTCAACAGGGCTGCCCTATGAGACACCATCGCCTGCTACATCACGAGAGAGCGCCGCAGCCCACTACCGCCTCATCAGAAGGGCCGCTACCACACAAATCAGAAGAGGTGGTGGCCTCGGCGGTGGAACAAGTCGCCGGCGCTTCGACGAGGGCAAGTCGGGCATACCTGAAGATCGCACCAGTCATACTGCGCGGCCCGCGAGCGGAGGTTGAAGCGTTCGCCTTACTCGATGAAGGGAGTACGGTCACGATAGTTGACTCAGCGCTCGCCGACACTCTCGGCCTCGACGGACCCACAGAACCTATGTGGCTACAAGGCGTGAGTGGGGAAGAGATGGCGTACAAGAAAAGCAAGAGAGTCGACGTATACATAAGGGGCCGACACGGCGGTGACGAACATCGTATCTCCAACGCTCACACCGTCGGCAGTCTCGACTTCGCCACACAGTCGGTAGGGGACAGGGAGATAGAGGATTACGCACATCTGGCAGGAATCAAGTACGAATTAGTATATCGGGACGCTACTCCGAAGATACTCATCGGGCAAGACCAATGGGAATTGATCGTGTCGCGCGAAATAAGAAAAGGACGGCGCGATCAACTCGTCGCATCGAAGACTCTGCTAGGCTGGGTACTTCACGGCTGTCGCACCTCACGAGCAGAGCCGATCGCGTACTGTTGCGCACACCTCACTCAAACCGAGCCGACTGACAAGATAGAAGAGATGATGAAGCAGTACTTCGCCCTCGAGTCGCTGTCTATCGAGCCGAGAAAACAGAAGAGCGACCCAGAGCTACAGGTCCTCAGAATACTAGAAGAAAAAAGCCGCCGCTTACCCGACGGCCGGTACGAGACGGGACTGCTTTGGCGTGAAGAAACGAAGAATATACCGAATAATCGCACCGACGCACTCAAGCGGTTGTACACACTCGAGAGAAAACTAGATCGCGACGAAAAACTGAAGAAGCAATACAACGAACGCATCGACAATCTACTTGCCTCGAACTACGCCGAGCGCGCGGGCACGCCACCTGGCGGAAGAACGTGGTACCTGCCGCACTTCGCTGTCTGCAATCCGGAAAAGCCGAAGATAAGAGTGGTCCACGATGCCGCAGCCACCTATCACGGCCGCAGCCTCAACGACATGCTTCTCCCGGGGCCCGATTTCCTGCAATCTCTGCCCGGCGTCATCATGCGATTCCGGCAACACAGCATCGCAGTATCGGCTGATCTCAAAGAGATGTTCATGCAAATAAAGATACGCGAAGAAGACAGAGATGCCCTTCGCTTCCTATGGAGGGGCAACAGACGCGAAGGAGAGCCAGAGGAGTACCGTATGACATCCGTGATCTTCGGAGCATCGTCATCACCGTGCACCGCTCTATACATCAAGAATAGAAACGCACGAGAACACGCAACACAGTTTCCGCAAGCCGCGAGAGCGATAGAAAGAAACCACTACATGGACGACTACCTACAAAGCTTCACCACAGTGGAAGAAGCTGAGCAAGTAACAAGAGATGTCGACTATGTGCACAAACAAGCCGGTTTCCAGCTACGCGGGTGGGCGACGAACTCAAGCGAGGCAATTAGTAACATCGTCGGCAGCGAAGAGCGAGACGAAAATACCGTCCCTATCGGCGGGAGCGAGATAGAGAAGACTCTCGGCTTACTATGGGACACAAACGAGGATAGCATCCGATTTCGTTTCAACGCAAGGAGAGCCCCACCAGAGGTAATAGACGACCTTCGCCCTCCGACGAAGAGAGAAGCACTCAGCATCATTATGTCAATATTCGACCCGCTCGGCCTCATATCACCGATTACGACTCCGGCGAAGCGAATAATGCAAGATACGTGGCGGTATAACACAAACTGGGACGAACCAATACCGGAAGAGCTGTGCGAGCGATGGAGCGAGTGGCTACGACAACTCCGAAACCTAGGTACTCTAAATATACCTAGGTGTTACGACACAACGCCCGCCTCCCGCTACGAAATGCACACGTTCGTGGACGCGAGCGAAGAAGCTTATGCTGCCGCTGTGTATTGGAGAATGACGCGAGCCGACGGCAGCATTAAGGTCGCCCTAGCCGCCGCAAAGAGCCGCGTCACACCAAAGAAGCCCATTTCCGTGCCGAGACTAGAGCTCCAGGCGGCCGTCCTAGGCGTACGACTAGCCAAGACGGTTGCGGTGAAGCATGACTTTGAAATCGCTTCAAAAACATACTGGAGCGATTCTCGCACGGCGCTAGCATGGATATGCGCCGAGCCCCGCACATACAAAACGTTCGTAGCGCACCGACTCGCTGAAATCGAAGATACCACGAAGAAAAATGAGTGGAGATGGGTACCAACGGCATATAACGTCGCTGACGACGCGACCCGCACGACGCCTATCGGCTTCGACGCAAACCACAGATGGTTCCAAGGCCCGTCGTTTCTGTACTCACCGGAATCGGCTTGGCCCCAAGAAAATAAGGTCGAAGTTCCCGTGACAGGCGAAGAAAAGGAAAAGAAAAAGTGCGGCGCTACGAGTCACCGGCAAGAGGACAAACACGAATGCGTACCTGCATTCGAACGTTTCTCGAAGTGGACACGACTGCTGAGGGCGGCCGCACGCGTGCTGCAATTCATCGACTTGTGTCGCCGAAAGCCCAACACGCCCACGCAGCGAGACACACACCTCGTCGCCGCAGTACGAAGAAAGCGAACACGCGCGAATGAAGAGCGGGACGGGGCCTGGAATAAACGCGCGCCTCGCAAGCCCAGCGCGCCCGCTAAACCAGCCACGGCGCGAGAAGGGAAAAAGTACATCACGTTGGAAGCGAAGTACTTAATCGCGGCCGAACAGCTGTTAATGCGCGCCTCACAAGAAGACAGCTACAAAAGAGAAAGAGAGCGCATAGCAAGCAACCGCGCGCCAGACAAGGACGACCGACTAGCGAAACTGAGTGTCTATATGGACGAAAATCGCATAATACGTCTACGGGGAAGAATAGCGGCAGCCGGCGACCTACAAGAAGAAACAGTGCGACCGGCAGTGTTACATGGGAAACATTATTATACAAAGTTATATGTTTCTCATGTGCACGAGAAGTTACACCACGGCGGCACCGAGATAGTGGTCAACGAACTGCGACAACGAGTGCACATAGTAAAAATCAGACCAACTGTGAAAGAAGCGATCGCCCGGTGCCCGACGTGTCGGCTGCGCAAAGCGAAGCCGGCGGCCCCATCAACAGGCGACTTACCAGCGGCGCGCCTAGCCCACCACGTCCGGCCCTTTACCTACACGGGCCTGGATTATTACGGACCACTGGAGGTCACGGTGGGTCGGCACAGAGAAAAGAGGTACATCGCGCTGTTCACCTGCATGACGTCGAGAGCTGTGCACCTGGAAGTAGTCGCTTCGCTGAGCACTGACTCCGCCATCAACGCACTGCGCCGCTTCGTCGCCCGCCGCGGGTGCCCCACAGAGCTGTGGAGCGACAATGCAACGGCCTTCAGGGGGGCCGACCGAGAGCTGACGGACGCTATTAAAGACGCCGCCAGCGCGCGCCGCATCAACTGGCGTTTCCTTCCCCCCGCCGCACCATTCATGGCAGGGGCGTGGGAACGAATGGTGCGCACTGTGAAGGAGGCTATGAAGGCCACGCTGCACGAGAAGTACCCCAGTGACGAGACACTACAGACGCTACTGGCTGAAGCGGAAGCAACCGTCAACTCCCGGCCGTTGACCTACGTAGCCGTGACCCCAGACGACCCGCCCGCGCTGACTCCAAATATGATCCTGCTTGGGCCGGACTGCTACTCGCCTGCCCCCGGCACCTTCAATGAGAGCGACGTCAACGCGCGCCAACATTGGAAGCGTGCCCAGCAGCTTGCCGACACTTTCTGGAGGCGCTGGGTACGCGAATACGCGCCGCTACTCCAACACCGGCGGGAGCCCTACGACACGGGAGTCAGCCCAGCCGTCGGCGACGTCGTGATGATATGTGACTCCAACCTCCCCCGCAACACATGGCCGCGAGGGAGAGTGACGAAGACGTACCCGGGCAAGGACGGCGTTGTACGAGTCGTGGACGTCACCACAAGCAGAGGACACATCCTGAGGCGGCCAACAAAGAAGATCGTCGTGCTACCAGTGGGATCGCAAGGCGACGGCGGGAGAAATGTTCACGACGAAATAATTAAGTAGATTAAGTGAATATTGATATTAAAGTCGTGTTAGATTAGGTTACCTAGTTAAGTTAACTTTTAGACCATTTAGCTGTTAAGTATTTATGACAAATGGAAATTCACACGCCGTGAGAATAATGTAACAATAAACAATAGTTCAGTTCTGCGTAGGCACAGTTTAAGGAAAGGCCAGCCTATTGTTTTCCACGGCCTATTCATGTTTTTCGGAACTCATTTGTCTTTATTGGGGTGTGCACCAAAAATACCATTTGTATTGTATAGTTACAAACAGCTGCGATGCACAAAGAGGCCGACAAGGTAGTAAAATTGTATCAAGATTGAAAAGATATTTCTGAATTAAAGTCACTGTTAGATTAGTCAAGACAAAACCGTTTATTTTCTTTCTTCTTCAACAGTGTCAAAAGCCAAGAAGTGACACTGACAGGTCACGTGATCAGGTTGCGTTCACAAACTTATGACTATGATACATCTTCCCCTTAAACTAAGACACTATATAATCACTCAGATATTGAGGAAGTTTTACTTCTCTCCTAGGTCTTGTAGACGACATTGGTACAGCCTGGTCAGCTACATCAGAATCTATAGCTTGCTCAGACTTGAGAGTATGAGTATTTGAGTCTTCAGATTCTGTTGATGGTTTGATCTGTGATGAATTTCTTCTTAAAATACTACCTTTCTCGTCTTCAATTAAAAAAGACCTAGGTGTGCTATGTGAACCAACCACCTTCGCTGGACACCATTCTTTATCTTTGTAATAAACTATATCTTGCCCCTCCTTAAAATTGTAATTATAATGTTTGGATGTTTTGTCATAATTTGCCTTATTTATAGCATTCCTTTTACCTTGGAATAATTGAAAATCTGTTACAATCTTTGGAACAAGAAGCTCCTTATGAATTGGCAAATATGATCTCATCGAACGACTATGTAACAATTGTGATGGACTATATGGCGAATCTAACACAGGACTGTTTCTATATTCTAGTAAAACTAGGTCTAAATCTATATTTTCACATTTACATTTTTTTAGAATATTTTTTGCAATACCAACATATCGCTCTATAAATCCGTTGGATTTTGGATATAGTGGACTAGAAGTGACAATAGAAAATGTGTAGGTCTTTGCAAATTTTTTAAATTCTATGGAATTGAATGGCATATTATCTGCTCTTACTACTCTAGGTATACCATGCATAGCAAACAGAGATTTTAATATTTTAATTACATTCCCAGCAGTCATTGATGTTACTTTAATTAAATCGAACCACTTTGAATAATAGTCTGCAACAATCAAATAATTCTCATTAGCAAAATTAAGAAAGTCACACCCAATTTTCTCATATGGCAGTGTTGGCATTTCATCCAAGATCATTTGTTCCTTAGTTTTATTCATACTATATTTTTCACACAATCTACATTTGTTTACTAAAGAAATAACGTCATCCTTCATATTAGGCCAGTAAAACAATGATTTTGCCCTACCCAGTGTTTTTGTAATACCAAAATGAGAAGAGTGCACCTTGGACAAAACTATCTTTTGTAGAGATACAGGAACTACAATCCTATGATTCACATACACTACATTGTTCTCAACAGTAATATCATTCTTTAACTTCCAATAGCATTTAGCCAAATCTGGAACTCTATCAATATCAACTGGCCAACCATTATTATAGAATTCAATCAATTTAGAAAGTGTCACATCACAAAGGCTTTCCTGTGCTATTTCTGATAAAATTGCATCACTAACATTAACAGTATGAACAACTCGATCTAGTGATTTTTCTAAAGTATCAGGATCTGCTTTAGATGATGCTCTACTCAATGCATCAGCGATTAGCATCATGGACCCCTTGACATATTGCACATCAATATCATAAATATTTAGTTTAATTCTTATTTTACGCAGTCTTTGAGATGTGATACAGTAAATCTCTTTATTCATAAGTGCAACCAGTGGTTGATGATCTGTCTGCACAACAGTGTGTCTGCCATAAATGTAGTAATGAAATTTCTTGCAAGCAAACAAAATAGCCAAAAATTCCTTATCTATTTGACCATATTCACATTCAGATTTACTTAAGCTTTTTGATGCAAAAGCAATGGGTTGTTTATTTTGTAACAATACACAACCAATTGCACTCTTTGAACTGTCAGTCTGGATTACTAATGGTTGTTTTGGATCAAAATTTCTTAATACTGTAGGGCTTATGAGTAAATTCTTTATTGTTTCAACACACTCATCATGGATACCCTGCCACTGGAAAACTATATTTTTCTTTAAAAGTTCCCTTAAGGGGCTTGTTATTTCTGATAGGTTTGGTAAAAAGTCTCTCAAATAGTTTACCATCCCGAGAAATCGCTGTAAGCTTGGCTTATCATTTGGCATGTCATATTCCCTTATTGCTTTAATCTTATTTTTGTCTGGCATTAAACAACCATTAATAATCTCATGGCCAAAATATTTCACTACTTGAGGAAGGTATTGAAACTTCTTTAAATTAAATTTTATTCCTAATTCTTGTGCTCTGGACAAAACTCTTTTTAACGCCAAATCATGTTCCTCTTTAGTCTTACAAAATATTAGGAAATCATCAATGTATATAAAAACATTCTTAATATCCTTAAAGCAACTTACACAATTTTCTTGAAAAATTTCTGCAGAAACATCTAAACCGTAGGGTAGTACGTTAAAATTATATGTTCAAAACACAGAAGCAAATGTGCAAATCTTTTTACTACTTTCAGAGAGCCCAATTTGCCAAAAGGATTTGTTGTGAGCGCTGTGAGCGTGATTCGGAACATAGCCCTAGTGTGAGCACCGTGAGCGCCGTCCATGACGTCATCAATGACGTCACGACATCTCGTGTAAACGTTGTGAGCGTGAATCGGTCCGACCGTGAGCGCGCTCACAGCGCTGTGAGCGTGATTCGGAACACAGCCATAGTTCTTCGAGCCGGATCACTAAAACAAAACCTACATTATACAAGTTTTTATTATTTTTTATTTTTATTATTATTATTTATGTTTTGACTATCCTATTGTGAATTTTACTACATAATTATTTCTTATTTTGACATGTCTACAACAATACAATATTTATTGTAAAGAATAATAATAGCATCAATAAATTGCTCTAAATAATTAATTAATATATATGTTAATACATGTTATAACTGACGATTCGAAAGTGCTTGTTGCTAGGCCTATTTGAATAAAGAATATTTTGAATTTGAATTTGAATCAATGTGTCCTTAGGCCGTGTTCACATTATCCGATACGATCTCAGTGTCGGCTACAGCACCGATAAAATGTATGGGAATTGACCGATATCATGTCTTGCAATGTGAACAGTGAGCAATACATTTTATCGGTTTTGAAGGCGACACTGATATCGGATTTAGCTAGTAGGGTTGTCCTAAACATTTAACCCGGTAAAATGTATGAACGCCCGCTCGCTTGCTGCCCTCTAGCGTCCAGTCCGCGGTCTCAGGATGCAATTGTACTGGGATAATGCTACAATGATAATGACGCTGATTAGTTAGTTAGTACCTCCTCCGAGTCTTCCGTAAACACGTATTGCGTATATCGGGTTGCACATGCTGTCACTGTCAGTGTCATTGTATTGTTAATTCAATATTCATTCATTCACTCATCCCGTTTTTCATTCCATTCATTCACATATCATTGTTTCTATTTAGGTGGTGCGTACCGCAAATTTGTGCATATTTTAATGATTATACAGTGATTCATGTTGTTATTAAACTTATTCTAACCATTTAAGGTCAGCAATAGTGTGCATACAACGATGTCTAACATATCCAAGAGGAAACGGGAAGGGTCGCGGTCCAAGATCAAGGTATGAAAAAGGAGGTCACATCGTGGCCGATTCATGCACCTAGTATGTACTTATCAAAATCGCACATGCTACGTGTTTTCGATTATTGACCTTTTGACTAACATAGTAAACAGTTTAACTTGTTTTTATTGCAAATATGTCTGGTATAGTAGTGTGACGTAGCTTATAATATAAATGATATTTGTTTGAAATTAATGAAGCGCGTAAACATGATGTCACTATCGACAACGCCGGTAAATTACTCGTAACTTCCTTGAACGTGATACTCTCAACAAAACAATGCTGCTAATGACATGATAGTTGATAAGTAGAATTTCAGTAACTTTTGCTCTTTTTATTACATTTTATTGACAATATGTGGTGCCCCTATTATTGTATTGGCTTATTGTGATTATTATTCATGAAATAATATGATTTTATTTTAACAGATTATATGTCATGACTCATGACAGAATAAATCATAGACTCTTTACTTTAGGTGGGTAGTTTAAAAAAAACTTCCATTCTTATGATCAGCTTCATAAGTAGCTGGACAAGTGGACATTTTTGGGACTTTATCGCTGTCACCCTTTTAAAATAGACATGACAGTTTAAACATGATGTTAAAGTGATGTTGAAGTGTTCAGCCCCTTGTGAGACAGACCATACAACATCTTAAGAATGGCCCTGGTGGTAACTATGAATGTTATGAAGGAAGTATTTATCAAATAATCATCATCATCATCAAAACTGATATACTCGCAACTCAGAAATCCACGAGTATCTGGAAATCCCAACCATACTAGAAGAAGCGAAGCGCTACGCAACTAACTACAAGGACCGACTAGCTACTCATCCAAACCCTCTGTCACAGATTCTCCTAATACCAAATCCAATGAAGAGACTCAAGAGAGCCAATGTGCTGCCTAACTAAGGGAAGCTAGGGCAGTGGCCCTATCTTGCCAATCTTTTTCAACTCATCTGCTCATAGTTGTTGAGACTGATTGCAGAATAAAGTAGACGAGAAAAAAAAAACATCAAAACTAATAAACTTCTATCTTGTCAGGGGAGTAACCTCCACTCCTCTCTGTACATCTGACTTCCCCATAAAACTTGGCAGCAACTTCCACAATGTGCCATAAAATCTGCACAACTTTTATTTCATTTTTTAAGTGTAATATGATTTTCTCCATCCATACAGAGTATGGGTGACCACCAGGAATTTCTCAAGCGCATCACTAAAACCCTCTACTATGGTGAACTACCATCAATACCCTGTTTGAGTCTGCCTGTTACTGGTATGTTGGTCAAAATTGTTATTTATACGTCATTTATTTCAATGTAAAAAGGAATAGTCCTATAAAGTAAGATAAAGTAGATGTGAATAATATTAATTATTCACATCTACTTTATCATACTTTATGTAACTAATAATATGAATCAAGATATTTCTTTTTTTTCATTACCAATATAAACATAAATAAAATATAATGAGCAGATGCCTTGATTCTCCTGCATCTAGTCATTGTTTTTTAACTAATTGAAGAACTTTTTATTCTGTCCAAGGACATATCAGAGACAACAATTGTTTTTTTTATCTAATGCTCATCCTGGACTCCATTAGGACACAACGGGGGAAATGTTAAGAGTATGATAAATTGATGATGTTCATTCTTAAAAACAAAAATCTATGTAGGCGGTAATCTACAAAACAACTTTTAAATTCTATAACTTTTTCAATATACATAGGTTTTTTTGTGGATAAACCATACTTTATCCAGTGGACCTGGACCTTTACATATCCCAAAATCCTGCATGGATAGTTCATAAAACAATGACTTTATACAAGACCAAGTTATTCTTATAGAAAGTCATTGTTGGCATAATGCATGAGACAGAAAAGCAAAAACCAACATCAACAAAATTGGACATTAGGACACCTTTTGATGAATGGAAATTGTTTTGCCAAACTTATATAGTAGTAGTAGTTTCACTTTATTGCAGAAATCAAGTACATAGCAGAAAATGAACTTAATTACAAACAATGTGTAAAAAGGCGAACTTATCCATATGCAAATATATTGTACAAATGTGTTACTGTTATAAAATGTTACAGAGGTGTCCTGCGCGCTATGGTCCGCGGCGCAACAGGGTCGCTCGCTGCGGCGACTCCACGGCGACGCGGCCGCGCGACTCGCGTACGACGCGCGTGTGTCGCCGTGCGCGCTCGTGCTGGCCCTGCTGTACCTGGAGCGGTTGCGGCACCGCAACCCCGCCTACCTCGCCGCCACCGCGCCCGCCGACCTGTTCCTCGTGTCGCTGGTGAGTGTGTCGCGTGTCGCCGCGCTGGCCCTGCTGTACCTGGAGCGGTTGCGGCACCGCAACCCCGCCTACCTCGCCGCCACCGCGCCCGCCGACCTGTTCCTCGTGTCGCTGGTGAGTGTGTCGCGTGTCGCCGCGCTGGCCCTGCTGTACCTGGAGCGGTTGCGGCACCGCAACCCCGCCTACCTCGCCGCCACCGCGCCCGCCGACCTGTTCCTCGTGTCGCTGGTGAGTGTGTCGCGTGTCGCCGCGCTGGCCCTGCTGTACCTGGAGCGGTTGCGGCACCGCAACCCCGCCTACCTCGCCGCCACCGCGCCCGCCGACCTGTTCCTCGTGTCGCTGGTGAGTGTGTCGCGTGTCGCCGCGCTGGCCCTGCTGTACCTGGAGCGGCTGTGGCACCGCAACCCCGCCTACCTCGCCGCCACCGCGCCCGCCGACCTGTTCCTCGTGTCGCTGGTGAGTGTGTCGCGTGTCGCCGCGCTGGCCCTGCTGTACCTGGAGCGGCTGCGGCACCGCAACCCCGCCTACCTCGCCGCTACCGCGCCCGCCGACCTGTTCCTCGAGTACATAGGGGCGGCCATTTGCCCCGCTACGTAGCCTGAGCGAAAACGTGCGCATCTTGCCTCACTGAGACTGCTTTGCGCGAGTGTGCCCAATGTGTATCGTATCCGGCTAATAGAAAAAAAATAGAAAACATTTATTCGTGACAATACAACAACAAAAGAGAAATAGAAAAAAAAACAGTCACAATGGGTTTTGCACGAAATGGTTCCATCTCAGCGTGTTGCTGGCGCGATTACCAGCGCTGATCTTCCGATGGAACCATCAAGTGATTTCCTAGCAGGTAACACATAAAAACCAATGGGCTCCCTTACTCTGTCATCACTATTACTAACCAGTCTCGTTACTGTAATGAATCGATTCCTTCGACAGTGATCATTTCCCATTAATAGCAGTGACGACATGCCGGCTGTTGGTTGCAGATGGTTGGCAACAAGTTCCTTCAGGACGACGGCGAGGACGCGGAGACGTTGATGGCGGAGTGGGCGGCGGCCGGCGGCCTGCCACTGCCCCACCTCAAGCGGCTCGAGATAGACTTCCTTGATGCTATGGTAACTATTAACATACTCCGAAGAGAAAATTACATACAAGGTCTAATATTTAACATATCATTCAAATTCAGTAGCAATTTTACACTTTGCATGTTAAATAAAAGCGTGTATTTCCGAGTTCATATAACCTAGACCTTTTTATGGCACGAGTGAATAGGCATCATCTGGGTGAGCTCGCTTCATCGTCGGCCTCATCTTTGCCCCCTGGCTAGATGCTGGCCAAGAGCAATCCCATCTTTAATAAAAAAAATGCACTGGTTGTATGTAAGTTGTTATCAAAATTTGATTCGATTGAGCTGAAATTTGGCATACTTATATATGTTCGGTGACAATGCAATATTATGGTACAGTCAACAGATGCAATATAATGCAGATGATCATTTTAATACTTTGCACTTGATTAAAAATACTTCGACCAGAGTTAAGGACCTTGACACAAAATAAGTAATAGTACATACAGAAATTTCTCTTCCTAACAAAAACGGCGTTTAGGCATAAGAAACTTATCTACTCTCTGCATCTCTGTCTATCGCATAACTTGTATTCATTCACGCGCGGCACGTGTAGCGTTGGGGTTGTCACTCCATGAATTTCATTAATAAGTACATATTACTTCACACGTAGGTATGTCAGTGTCATTATGAATAACACCAGTAATAAAACTGATCTCGTGAACGGAAATTCCATTTAATTCTTGTAACTTTAATTTGTAAGTGAGTAACACAAAAAGTAAGTTCATAAAGTATACCTACGGTTCTATTAAGATACTTTTATTAGGGTTTCGTACCCCCATTTATAGATCATTATTTTGAACAGTACAGCCATTGAGTATAGCCCAAAAAAAGAGGCTACAAATAATTCATGAACAATTTAGTAGTGGGTTTATAAACCTCAAAATAAAAAGGAGTAAAAAAATAATAATTAAACAAAAATGTTTACACAAACAAAAAAAAAATTAAAAAGACTTGAATTGGAAATTAATATGATTGCCTTTTACAATAACAAAGTTTATATACAATTAGTGACTTGTTTATTTATTTATTTATTTATTTATTTATTTATTTATACATAAGGAGTACCAACAGCTGCAAAAACATGATAAAGTCTTGAATAGCAACACATAGCCAATTAAAGGAACTCACAGATAGAAATTAAATAAAAGTTAAAAGTATTTAACAAAAGTAGCGCACACTTTCGCACTATGTGACACTAGGTTCTACTTGATAAAAAGGAGTGCATAGGAAAAAGTAACACAACTTAATTACTAAGCATAACAAAAGATTACATTCAATGCAATTAATACAAGTTGCATTGCAACTATAACACACAAACAGCGCATGATCAAGTGTTGCATCCTGAAAAATCGCTAAGTACAATCCTGAAGATTCAGAAATTAGATAGGAGAATTGACACTGTTAAAAAATTGATATGCTAATTTTCGCCTCACCGAAGGAATTGAGCAATTGAATACGTCAATATCTAGCTCTTTGGACAACTTATTCAAGTTACGGCTGGCACGACTCAAGAAAGAATTTTGCCTGTATTTAGATGAGGTACATTTAAGTGCGATAGGGGGAAAGTATCTCTTAGAACGAATAGGCGTGTGAAATGAAATTTTACTAAGCAATTCCGGACAATCAATATTCCCACTAGTGATGTTGAGAATATAAGAAATATCAGCAATTTCTCGACGTTTATATAATGGGAGTAGATGATGTTTTTTACATATGCTTAAATAGTTGGAGGATATGTAGGAATATCTGAGTTTAAAACACAAGTGTTTGACAAACTTTTTCTGGATACGTTCAATCCTCTCTGTGTAAGTAGTGTAGCAAGGATTCCAAATTTGAGACGCATATTCGATTTTACTCCTAACTAGTGAGCAATATAATACTTTGAGCGTCTTTGCTTGAGTAAAGTTTGCGGCGTTACGCATTATAAAGCCTAAACTTCTCAGAGCACTTTTTACAATACCATCTATATGTAAGTCAAATAAAAGCTTTGAGTCATGCACCACGCCCAAATCTCTCATAAAACTGACTTTGTTAAGGGATTGATCTTTAAGTGAATATGTTGAAGATATCAAATTATGTTTACGTGAGAAAGTGACTGAGAAACATTTTGATGGATTCAAGTCCAGCTTATTGGTCTGACAATATTCATCTAGACGCGCAAGATCTGATTGGATCAGTGCAGAATCATGGCTAGACTTTATCTTCCTAAAGATTTTCATATCGTCTGCAAAACAGAGAAGCTCAGAGTGAGTGACGCATTTACTGATGTCGTTGACAAATATATTGAATAGCAATGGGCCTAGCAAAGATCCCTGAGGGACACCACTAGGAACCTTCACCCAGCCCGACATATAGTTGTTAACGACAACAGCTTGAGATCGTTTATCTATGTAGGATGAGAACCATCTAAGTAAGTCTCCACTGATCCCTATATCATACAGTTTCGACAATAGCATGACGTGATCAATTCGATCAAAAGCCTTACTGTAGTCAGTATATATTACATCCACCTGATACCCATTATCCATCGCCTCTGTTACATATTCATTCAGTAAAACGAGGTTAGAAACTGTAGATCGACACCGAAGAAAACCATGCTGATTGGGACTAAAAGAATTTTTCAAGGCTTCATAAACCTGATTATAAACAATTTTCTCCAAGACTTTAGATAAAATACATAACTTAGAAATGGGTCTATAATTCTCTAAATCAGTTTTAGGTCCCTTTTTATGAACCGGTGTAATATATGCGGACTTCCATACTGAAGGAACAGAACACTCTGCGAAGGAACGTTTAAAAAGCAACATCACTGGTACCACTAAACTATGAGCACAGTTTATTAGAAATTGAGCCGGTAGGTCATCAGGACCCGCAGACTTCGACGGGTCAAGCTTAAGCAAGATGTTTATGAGCTCTTCAGATTTTACTTCAATTTGAGATAGTGAAGCTGAGGAATCACATAGTGGCCCTAGAGGCAGTTTTGAGTCGTTGACACACGACGCTGAAAAACTGGTCATAAAATAATTGGAAAACGCATCACATATATCCGTGCCAGTATTTACTAGTCTATCACCATATGTTAAACTACAAGGTATAGCGTTGGAACCGGAGCGGGACTTGATAAATGACCAAAAATACTTCGGATTTTTAACAATGTTGTCTTCCGTTCGGCTTATGTACGCACTAAAACACTCATGCTCCAACCTGCGCACCCTGTCCCTCAACACATTGAAAGATAATAAATCGGATTTGTTATTATAAGTTTTATATTTTTTTAGATATTTATATTTTTCCCTTATAGCTTTTTTTAATGAAAGCGAAAACCATGAAGGATATGAGTCAGCTTTAACTTCTCGACATGGGATATATTTATTTCTTAATTTTTTGAAGGTATCATAAAAAAAATCAAGGGAGTGATCCAAAGTACGCTTAGAGAACTCCTCTTGCCAATCAATAGCAAGCAGTTCATTATTAATGGCTGCGTAATCACCTTTATTGTAAAAATATTTCATAACAGGAGCTGGCGCCATAAAACGAATAATTGTAAACTTAATTTGTATTATTAGTGCTTTATGATACGGGTCAATTGGTACTAATGGATTCAAACACTCACTAACACTAACAATATCATTTGATATTACAAGATCCAACAATTTACCGTACTGATTTAAAATTCCATTATATTGGCAGAGACTGTGAGTAAATAGGTCATCAATCAAGTTACACTCGTCGCTATTTGAATAATGGGAAGGAACCATTGATGAACCGTCAGGTGTCCATATAATACTACTCATGTTAAAGTCACCAATTATTAACATCTTATCACCAGGGTTGTTTAAAATGATATTATTTAATTTACTCAAGAAATTCTCCAACTGTTGAGAAAAAGTGAAACCCTGGTTCTGTTTACATAAATATAGAACACATAAATGGACTTTAATCAACCTATTATTTCTGTCTTTAAGTGACAAAGTGAGCCACAGGTCCTCAGCTGACGAGTAATAAGATGGTTGCGGGGTCACCACTAATTCCTTACGAGTGGCAATAATTACACCACCGCCACGGCTCTGTCCAGTTAGTTCCAGGTCGCGGTCACGACGCCAAACAACGTACCTATCGTCGAATAACTCAGAGTCCCGTATCCCTTCCACGAGCCACGTCTCAGTAAGTACGATCACGTCATAAGTAGCCAGACTTAGGTTACGGAAGAATTTAAACGTTTTAGAACGAAGCCCCCGCACATTTTGATAATAAATACAAGGATAATTCGCTGTCGTATTTAAGTTAGCCATTTAAAGAAGTAAACTCATTAGGCATAGATATGTTTCTAAGTAAGCAGAACAGGACTTCATCCAATAAACAGGCAAACATTAATAAACAAAAAATAAGCGGTAACTTAATATCATGAAATAAACACGTGCATGAGTCATGTAATCCACAACAAACTATAGTTAAAATCCAATGAGTGCAAAAGAGTGAGAAAATATGCATATCAATCAGCAGGTGCAACAAAAAGAGACAAATATACGTAAATGAGAATTTATCGAAAACAAGACGGTCATTGCGAGCAGCGATAAGCCCGAGCGCCAAACAAAAGAGGTAAACTGCTTGGGTGGTCCGGCCAGCGTCACTCAAACTTTCGTTCCGCTTGGTGCAAATATTGTTCAATATTGACAAAAGCATAACCTTAATACATATCCGAGTTAAGCACGGGTGTTTGAGTATGTTACAAACTAGTGTAGTTTGTTTAAATCTCGTTCAGTGGTAATAACAAATACCTTCGAGTTGTCGTTTTTACGGACATGAATTTTACAGTGTTTGACCCAAACGTACATATAGCCTTCTGTTTAAGTAAAGTTTTGACAGACGTTAAAAGTTTTTTGTTATCAGGCGTCAAGTGATCGTTGATATATACTCTTTGTTTGTTGCCCTGGAAACCAATATCCTCGGCTGAGATTGACTTCTTGATTCTGGCTGACGCTATAAAATCTTCCTTGACGTATCGGTTGATAAAGCCCACGATAATCAATTTTTCCTTAGAGTTGTGAATTGGAACTCTGGATATGTGATTGACTTTAATATTGTCTACTGGATAGCCGACTGCGTTACAGATATCTCCCAAGACTGTGAACAGGTTTTCGTTCTTCGAGGTAGGAACACCCTTAATCTCAACATTGTTCAGTCGCTGCAGTTGATCACCACGGGCAAGCTCGCTTCTGAGGAACGATATTTCGTTACTCTGTGAGAGAACCGTGTCCTTTAAAGCCTCTAATTCAGGAACTATCCTCTCTACTTCCGCAAGGCGTGAGGAAAATTCATCAAGTTTACCACTGGTAAAGCTACACGAATCTTTTACCTCGGACAATTCCGTCTTCATCGCTGCGACATCCCGCACTAGCTCAGGTAGGCATGATAGCTGCCTCTGCATGTCTCGTAACGTGCGTATATTTGATTCTCTGTAAAGACATCCACATTATGAATAGGAGTTATTTACGCGCGGTTCGTCGTAATTCAAGTCGGCGGCGGAGGCGGATCGCGACACAACACGTGTTCGCGCGGCGACGGCCCTCGCCTGACTGATCACCCCTGGGTTTGCAAGCGGTGGGTATAAAACGCGACGCGCGCCGCCCATTGCAAGCCCCTTGACCTTGATTCCAAAAATATGAATTCTATTTTATTTTGCCAGGGTTCCTCTTACTTGTATCTATCTATTTATTCGGTTTAAAGAAACTTTATTGTCTTAAGAAATTACAGAAAATCTCACTTATAAGACAACTTATAAATAGTTAATTTATCTAAAACTTTTATTTATATATCAAATCTATCAGAGGAATACCCCTTTAGCCATGGTTAACACAAAAACAATACGGTCAATGGCACCAATATGTATACTTTATTTTTATTATTCCATTGAAATAAGGTCCAATAGTGTACATATATATATTTGAGTCAATCATCTTTTCTTTGTTGTTATTCTGTCCCGTCAGCGAGGAGACAACAGTAACCGAGTTTCTTAGAAAAAATGTTATCACATGGATTTCTAGCATACTCCAGATATGACCCATTTCAGAATGGGTTTAATCATGTTTGGTAGCTTTAAACCCTATGGAATCTCGATTTTAAAGAGTGAGTCAGGAGACGTCGTCAGGTAACGAGCAACAAGGAAAAGTTGATTGACCTATTTATGCCTTCGATTGTACAGTACAATACAACTGTCTGTTTCAGGAATGGAACATATACGTAAACAACGAAAACTTCGAATCGGGTCTGTCACGACTAGAGCGGCACGTTGCACTTAAGCAGGCTCGGGCGCGAGGGTTCTTCACGTACGGGGACCTCGCGGCCGCGGGCGGGGGCGCGGGGGAGCTGGTCGCGGCGGGAGCTGCTGCCGCGGCCCTCGCGCTGGCCTACGTAGCTGCGCTCAGCGCCCTCGTCACCTCCGCTCTACTAGTCTCCTACCTACCCCTACTACACACACATACACAGCTCACCATGCACACACCCCCAACCGAGCGCGCTTTGAATACTACTGTAGATTTCACTCCGCCCCGTTGCTGCACCGACTGGCTTCGCTACCAGGCAACTGTGAAAACTGAACAAGTCGACTGGTCTTCCACTATTAAGTTACAAGACGCTTGGCTTATAGACTCATGGTCCAAGGCGGACCTGACTTGGGGCAGTTCCTTGGTTGATCCGGTGCAAAGATGGCTGGGGAAGCTTGATGAGTATGCCGACACCTTGTTTAAGCCTGAAGGCCAGAGGTGCGCTCGACAGAGGCTCGAACTGAGCAAGTTCGGCGGATTCATGGTCATGTCGGACCGATAATACTTAACGCTCAATTGCAGACGCCAATTAGGTTTTAGTGGACTTGCACTCGGAAGATATCACTTGATAATATATAACTTTTCCTTGTTGTTATTCTGTCGCGTCAGCGAGGAGACGACAGTAATCAAGTTTCTTAGAAAAAATGGACTTCTGGCATGCTCCAGAGATGACCCACGTCAGAATGGGTTTATTATCATCGCTCAAACTCATGCTTGGTAGATTTAAATATAAAATCTCGGTTTTAAAGAGTGACTCAGGAGACATAACCATGGTAACGAGCTACAAGGAAAAGTTCACTGACCCAAATGATGTCAAAGTCACGTACACTGTGGGGTGAAATCACGTACCTAGAGATTGCACCTCGAAAGGTGACTTTTCCCTTTCCCTGCCTACCATTTGGGGGTTAGACAGTAAATACGAGCGAGCTAAATTAGCTTCAAAACGTCTTCTGTATTAAATGCATGGTCTAAACAAAAACCCTGCTATGACTACCTGCCAGTGAGTTTCACAATGCGGCATTAAATGTAATTGGCGATTCTGCGTCAATCGTTAAACGCTCACGCTTTCCGTCTTTAAACTGTCCTTTTTCACTATTTATAATTAGAGTTATCGCTCAATAACATTTCGTTGTTGAAATAAGCAATAATGTTTCGTTTCGTTTTAGTTTGTATGTGAGCCTCATTTGACTCTCATTGAGTACCTGGTTGAAGTTTGTAAGGCTAAATAAAATTGTATATGCCACGTCGTAATGCACTATTGACGTAGGCATACGTCAGTATTTACATACGTAATTGAAGGGTGTTGTGGGCGATGGGCTAGCAACCTGTCACTGCAATGTCACATTTTCTCCATCTGTAAACCTGCAATTGCTAAAAGTGGCACTGAAAATTATTTTTCGTTGCTCTGCCTACCCCTTTTGGGAATATAGGCGTGAGTTTATGTATGTATGTATCTATCTAGAACGTAATTAACAATGTAGGCTTACTACTAAACGGTATACAATATTTTTATTTGGTAAAATCCTTCAAACCCAAGTTACTAGTACATTGTTTTATTTGTTATAGTTGCATAAGCATATCATTTTTGTTAGACAAATAGCAAATTGTTTTGTAAATTTTGTAAGAAAGATTTTGGAATTGTTCATGATTGTATGTAACCTTAACAAATTGTATATAATATTTTTGTATGTGGTCTTTGGTGGTGTAACTGCAAGTTAAATAAACTACTTCTGAAATAAAAGGTATTTTGTATTTCGGGATAATGCACTGTGAGAGTTTGCACAACATGGACGTACTTTATCATTTTATGGTATAGTCAACAACAAAAGTAGATGATCATTATAGTACTTGTCACTTTCAATAGTTTGTTACGTTAATCGCAGTATTGTTACGTTAGTGCGACAAACTACTAAAATGATAATTAAACTACTTTTGCTGTTGACTAATCGCCCTGTGTAATTTAATTACTTATGAAATGATTTTGTTTAGGCTCCCTTTCTGCTACGAGCTTGTCGTCGCTGTAAAAAGGAACACAGATGAATTAGAATCTACTGAATGTGATTGATCGATTTTGCATGTAGTGCTCAGTGCATTTTGCACAGCTTCGTTGCAATCCGCTTAAGGGAGAAAGCAGTCTTAACTGCTGGACCTAGGCCTGCCCAAAAGACTTCCACAATAACTAGTCCTGCGCCGCCCGTTCAAAAAGTGGCCTTACCACTTTAGCAAGAAGGTTCAATTTCTAATGACGGGTTTTATAAAAGTCTGATATAAATACTGGGTGGATCCATATTCATATCTATACAAGATATGAATAGCCATTCTGAGCTCTGGTTGAGACTTAAGTGAGCGATGTGAGATAATTTTTTCCTCGTTAGTGTTATTACCATCGAATTAAGATTGAATTTGGTTCGACTGGCATTTAAATGAGATTCAGTTGTATCTTGCTTGTGCAGCATGCCGGTCCGCCCCAAATACAACTTAAAAGATAGAGCGAAATAAGGAGACACATGACTTAGGTTTTCTCGCTCTATCGTATAGATTGCTGCCCGGCTAGTATGATAGCTTATACCGTCACGTTTTATGTGACGTTTTAGTACATATTGGCAGTATAACGTGACTGTATAAATTATCATACTAGCCGGGCTGGACTGCGTACTGAGTACCTGTCAAATAATAGCGCTCGTTTTGTGTCATGTCGCAGAGTCAGTTGTGCCTTGTTAGAATGTGAGATTTTAGTCTCTCTTTCTAAAGCTGGCCTTCACATGGCTGTTGTATTTGGCCAAATATTACTGCGTCACTTTCTTTTACGATATTAAAGAAAGAAATGCGACACGAATATTTGCTCAAATACGGCCAAGTGATTGCCTGCGTAACAGACATCTAGAACTACCAATTTGGTGTTAGTCTAGTGAGGCTTTATCGTGTTTCGGAACGTAGCCCTTTTGACAGATGACAACCACATCCATATGACAAAATAACCTTTAAAAGTATGCAAACAAAACGAATCAGTGTTTTATGGGAAAATAAATGATTAATGTCTTCAAATGAAGTTAAAATCATCTGAAATCATGGATGTAACTATCAAGGAGATTTATACATCGGTAGCATGCAATCGTACGCCAGAAATAGCAGACTGGAATGACGAGGGCATCATTTGTTATGGAGCTACAAATGCTGTTGTTATTTACAATACGGTAATTATATTAATATAGAAATCACACAAGCAGTATTACTATTAAAAAAAACTTTTTTCAATGTTATATTCTGCAGTATTCAAACCATCGTCATTATAACAGCTGTTTATGATCATCGAATTGAAACGTAATTTGAGTTATACCTCTATATATTATTTATCTCACTATGCACCTTTATATAATTATTATAAATCCGAATTACGTATTCTGCGTTGAAGGAACAATTTGACATCAAGCTAAATTTTTTTTCAGACCTTAAAAGGCACCAACCCCATTAAAGTGCTCTGCCACCACAAGTCCAAAGTGAACTCAGTGAAATGGCTCCGTAAATCAAACGGCGCCTGCAAAGAGCTGTTATCATGCTCTGCAGACAAAACGGCTGCCATTTGGACTCTTGTGGACGGCTTGTGGAAGGTCACCAGTGTGTTGACGGGGCACACGGATGGCGTTGCTTGTGTTAACGGGCTGTATACTGACAATAATGATTTAGTGGTGTTTACTGGATCCATTGATTCTACTATCAGAGTTTGGGAAAGGAAAGATGGTGAGTATATTTAATGGTTTTCAATATTGTACAGTTCCTATCAAATAAATCTGTACTGTACTGTACAGTGTGGTCTCAAATATCTCAACATGCACTATGTTAACAATAGAGTTGTGTAACTATTTATGAGCACCTAATTCACTTTAATTCATTTGGTCATTGTGGAAGTCTTTGGGGGAGGCCTATGTCCAGCAGTGGACGTCATTTGGCTGACATGATGATGATAATGAATTCACTTTAATATTTCTGATGGCAACTGAGTCTTCGAATGGGAAAAGATAAGGGGAATTTGGGGCATTCCAATGTTTTGAAATAATTAAATTGGCCAATTTTATTGATAATTTATTTATAACAAAACTTATAATTACAAAACAGAAAGAAAAACTACATTCGCGGCTACCCAAGGTCACTCATTGGCGGAAAAGAACCCATCATATTTTCGTACCGTTCACATCAACTGTTCAATCTTATTTAAAAAAAACTATGTGATTTACCTGTGATCCAAGAGCTGGGGCGTTTCTCGGACAAAGGCTCAGTATTGCTGTGCAACGGGGAAACGCCGCCAGCATCTTGGGTTCTTTTCCGCCAATGAGTGACCTTGGGTAGCCGCGAATGTAGTTTTTCTTTCTTTTTTGTGATTATACGTTTAGTTATATTTAGTTTTAATTCAATTTATGAACATGTCTTTTTACTTATACCTGTAAACCATACTTAATAAATTTATTTATTTATTGATTATTTATCGGGAAGGCAGTTGAAACAACAGATGTAGCCTGTATCTTTAAGTAATATAATTGTTGAGCTAAATTTGCGCTGTGCTTGTCAAATTTGTAATCCCAATATGGTTCATGTAATTATAACTCTGCTATTAACCACAAACATATTTCATTTCATTTATTCATAACAATAGATATTGTGTTGAACATACATTAACAATCATTAACAGTCACTGAAGGAAGTCATGAAAAACAAGGAAACAAGGCTGTCCACAAAGAAAAAGCTATTTAATGCATGTCTGTTGCCCGTGTTAACCTATGGCAGCCAAACATGGGCATTAACAAATAGCAACCTGAACAAGTTACAAGTATGCCAAAGGTCAATGAAAAGAAGTATGTTAGGTGTGAAACTGAAAGACAAAATCCGAATCGAAACAATAAGACGTAAAACTGGAGTGGAAGATGTAGCTGTTAAGGTGAAAACACTTAAATGGCGATGGACAGGACACATAATAAGGAATAAAGAGAAGTGGAGCAAAATAATAATAATATGGTGGTACCCCAGAGACAAAACAAGGAAAAGAGGTAGACAAAAAATAAGATGGTACGACGAAATAATAAAAGTGGCGGGTAGACAATGGACAAGGCTAGCGAGACACAAAGATAGATGGAAAGGGATGGTGGAGGCCTTTGCCAAACGGCAAACAGACAGAGCCGATGCTGTCAATAGAATATGAATTATAAAAAAAGAAATGTAAACAATTGTCTGAATAAAAGGCTTATATTATTATTATTATACATTAACAATACAAATTCATCATCATCATCATGTCAGCCGAAAGACGTCCACTGCTGGACATAGGCCTCCCCTAAAGACTTCCACAATGACCGGTCCTGCGGCACCCGTATCCAGCGGACACCCGCGACCTTCACCAGGTCATCAGTCCACCGTGTGGGGGGGCCTGCCCACGCTACGCCTACAACAATACAAATTACAGACAATTAATAGAATAATGTCACAATTATAAGATTAATAGGGAATAATTTCAAATTTAAAAAAAAAAAACCGAAATATTGCACTATCCGAAATAATTACACAAATTATATTAAACAAAAGAATATTTTTTTTAATTTAAACGTATGGCATTTATTTAAGAACCGAGAGATCTTCGAGAAGACAAGTACGGTTGCCAGTTTTTGTTGCACTTTTAGCACCACCCAGGGGTCACGTGTAGGGTAACGGTGGGTACTCCCTACGGACGTGGTGCAACTTCGACCCCCCTTTGTCAAGTGAGTGGGCAACTTGACTGTTAGAAGTTCTCAAGCCGCCCGAAGGCCTCTAACTTGGCTTAACGACTGCTGTCGTTGACAGCAGCCGGGATCAACGGCTTAACGAATGACGACCTGTTTAGCCTAGTTGGTAGTGACTCTGCCTCCGAAGCTAGAGGTCCCGGGTTCGAATCCCGGCTAGGGCATTTATTTGTGCATTTTTCACGGATATTTGTTCTTGGGTCTTGGATGTTTTCTATGTATTTAAGTATGTATTTATCTATATAAGTATGTATATCGTCGTCTAGTACCCATAGTACAAGCTTTGCTTAGTTTGGGACTAGGTCGATTTGTGTAAGATTGTCCCCCAATATTATTATTATTATTCACCTTATTTATTTCTTCTTCTTAGGTTAGATTTTTTACAATAAATTTATCAAATGTAAAATATAAAAATACACGTACAAAGTATAAAAGCATTATAAAAAACCTAACCTAGAGTGCCGCAAGCAGCGAGGCGGGCCTAAGCTACCGGTGGTTAGGGCAACAGAGAGAGGAACCTCCGGAATATCCGCGCCGTGTCCAGGAGTACCGCCTTCAGTATCTGACCCTTGACCCAGCCATCTAACGAGAGTCTCTTGAGATGTTGGTCGAGACTCTTCGCTATTAGACCGTTCACAGAGACGACTATCGGGACAATAATCGTTGAATCAACATCCCACATGGCGGTTACCTCATGTGCCAAGTCTAGGTACTTGCTGACTTTGTCCTTCTCAGCTTTCACGAGGTTCTCGTCATGGGGGATGGTGATGTCAACGAGCACTGCCTGGCGCTTCAATCGATCTGTCAGCACGATATCAGGCTTGTTGGCTACAATAGTCCTGTCCGTGATGATATCGATCCCAATAGAGCGTTGCACGACCATTTTCGAGAACTGGCGCAGGTGTGTACTTATAATACGGCACTTCGAAGTCCACAAGACCGTATAAAAGAGCAAGCTGCTGGTGAATAATCCTGGCCACCAAGTTATGTCTGTGCAAGTACTCGCCGTTAGCAATATGACTACAATCAGAAATAATATGCCTGAGTGACTTTCCGGGACTGCGGCATCCCCGACAAATGTCGACCGTACCGTCCTTCAGGATATATTTCCGGTAGTTGTTCGTCATGATAACCTCGTCCGCAATTGCACAGACAAAACCTTCAGTTTCCCCAAAAAGATCCCCAAAACGTAGCCAGTTCACCTTATTGTTATTATTATTATTTGTTTCTCCTTCGAGATTCACGGGCCATTACATCCCGGTCTTTTGATAGGCTTGCGTGGGGACACAGATCCAACACGTAGAGGCCCTTTGGAGAGTTTTACTATGTAATACACCTTCTACAACCCATTCACGGGTACATCAATAGATACCCGTGAACCGGTCCCAGCAGGCGTTGAGACTATTGTAAATAAAATGAAAAGATTACTGGGCTATGGTGTTGAAGTATGGCTGGTCAAGAGATTGGGCTATTACTTAGGTTCCGGACACCTGCCATAACAATGCTTACACCGTTATCGAGGCAGGTGGTGACTCGCCGCTGCCTAGATGGGCCCCTGAAACTGCCGTCGTAAAGACGGCCAGGAGCATTATTATTATTAACGTGCCTTCCAAAGCACGAGAGCGCTCAGTTAGTAACCACTCAAAGCGGTCACCCATCCAAGAACTGACCTGCGCCCACATTGCTTAACCTCGCATACCGCACGCGGTACGCGGGCGCCGCTGGGCCACGAGCGCTCTAGAATACAAAAGAATATATAAATAGGAACAGATTGAAGTGTGATAATGTCAAATAAAAAATAATTATTATTATTATCCCCAACAATAAATTACACAACTTACATGATTATAAATAAGAACAAATTCCCTTATCATTAGTATCCCTATAGAGTGCACACTATACTTTTACAATTTATCTTGCACGAATTAGGCTATAGAATGGTACGATTTCTTCAAAAGATACTGTTTCAGTCTACCATTGAGCATTTTACTATTCATGATGGATTTATACTGTATTGGCAGCTTGTTGAAGAGAAACACAGACTGATAGCATGCCGCGTGCTTCATAATGTTAAGGGCTAACCCCTTATTCATAAACGTCCATCAAGATAATAGAGTTCGATCGATCGATTTTTAATTTTATTGGCACTGTCCAGTGGGACAATTATGCCAGCGTCAAGGTTGGATGCTACACGGAAGTCTTAATAGACACTGTCCAAAGGGCGAAGACGCGTAATCGGTTGAAAAAAACCTAAAACAAAGGAGACAACACAATGTTAGACTAACTCTATTAGTTAACAAGCCGCTAAAGTTCGTTTGTCCTTATCTGTCACTTTGACATTTATGTTTGTGAGAAAGGGACCAAAACAACTTTTAGTTAACAGAGGTTTGTTAAGTTTTATGAATAAGGGGGTTAGTCATAAAACATTTTTATTTTCAGGCACAACCAACCACAAGCAGACAATCTCCCTCAACTCCGGTCTATGCCTCACATTGCACCCGCACCAGCTGCCCGGAGGTGGCCCGGTGCTGTTCTGTGCCCTGGACGACCATAAGATACATGTGTTTGCTGGAGACGAGCTGCATAGGGTACATACATTGGTGGGGCATGAGGACTGGGTGAGGGGACTGGATGTGATGGACATTGGTGAGTTCAATTAGATTTAACCCTTTAACTGCCATCATCAGAAATATCAGACTAAGTGACAGTGTAAAAGACATCTTCATGATTTGTGACAGAGTTGAAAATCGCAAGTATCTTTTTGACGTTTGGCGGTTATGGGTTAAGGGACCCCCCTCCCTCACTTACGTTTGTGAACGGCGCATGCATTCATGTCGCAGCAAAGGCGTACAATGCTTTGCCGAGTGAAATTGAGGCATCACCGTCAATTTTTTTTTTCTCACTGTAATAAAACACCTTATTGAACGGTGTCTTTATAGTATGAATGAATATTTTAATGTATAAGGTTGGATAAAATTGTATTATTCGTTACCTATGTACCTACGAGGGCTGTTCCGAAAGTTTTTAGCTGCTCTCACTCTATTCATGCGATATATATTTTATTTACACCATTATGTGGGTAATTTCAATAGTTATGAGCTGAGATAAAATCGTTAGTAAGCAACAAGTTTTTTTTTCACAACATTTCTTTTACCAAAAGGCCTTTTGTATGGGCTTTTAAAAATTTGCGAAAATACTACTATTTTTGATACCCTAATAGCTGTAGTGGAAACGGCCCGGGATGACTTCCTAACTTAGTTTTGCTGATTTTAATGTAAATCACTAATTAAAAAAAAAAAAAGTTTTTTTTGTGATGATGACCAGTCCCTAGTCTCGCGACCTAGACTAATATTCGACACACCTGCTCATTGTCGCTAATTTTCATGCAATCGAAACAGATTACATGGGTAGAGACAGGGAAGATTCATAGTTTGCGGTGTATAAAATTTCGTTTAGTTCTGGTGACGTATTAATCAAAATTGGCCCGCAATACAAAATTGATATTGTGACCCACTCATCGCATAATAGATAGGGCTGTTGACACGTCGTACTTAAAACACAATAAAAAAATACCCAAGCGACTTTCATCAACAGTTTCACCCCAACACATATGTATCGAAATTACCCTCATAATGGTATCATTAAAACATATATGACATGAGTAGAGTGAGAGCAGCTAAAAACTTTCGGAACAGACCTCGTAATTAAATGTATTATTATAATTTTGTATTGCTACACCAAATTGGTAAATTTGTATTGAGACTTTTTATGACCATCTTTGTACCATATTTACAAGATAAGATAAAAGAACGGACCTATCGTTTGCGCAGCGCACGCAGACACGACCCGCTTTGACGTCAGTGGTGCTTTCGAGCGTTAGCGTCTTACCAGCGGGCGCAGTGTAGACACGACGTTAGTAATTTATGTGCGCTGTCATTTAACTATAATAATGTGTTTTTTCAACAGCAGTAGTTCTATCTACCTAATGCACTATACCAAGTACATAAGAACAGTGCTTCAGGCCGAGACAAAAAGTTTTCGAATATAGGTATCTTTTGATACCTTGTTATTTAAGCTGGCGTTCACTAGGCTCGCCAAGCCAAGTCGAGTCGAACCTCAGCAATTTGACTCCTATACATTTTATATAAATCTGCGTCGATTGAAACGAAGTCTGCCGCGCAAACGCTTTTCGCTGGTGAGATGCCGATGCTCGACTGACGCTAGTGTGGGGAGTGTGTAACTGAATAAATACAGGATGCCATCAAAAGTCTTGTGCTTCCAAATGGGACAAATTTTGTTTTGCTGATGACAAAATATCTAAAGTTTATGTTAGTTTATTTTAGTAAATTAGCTATGGAGGTTCTGCCAAAGACTTCTATTTATGACGTAGTTATGTCAAATGTCAATCACCAGTGGCGGATTTTAATGGGGGGGGGGGGGGGGGCTTGACCACGCTGAGGTTAGATTTTTGTATGGACTGAGATGCTTTTGGGGGGTGGAGCTTGAGCCCCTTACACCCTCTCTGGATCCGCTACTCTATGCTCACTCCTCTAGTGACAGCTTTTGCTGCAACAGTTACAAAGTAAAATTATGCAATCAGGACTTTTGCAAAAATTCACATTTCATATGAATATTTTTTACTCAAATGACGACGTTTTCCCATCAGACTCGGATACAATAATGCTGGCCTCAGCATCCCAAGACACATACATCCGCCTGTGGCGCATCCAGCGTCATGTGGAGCAGCCCACTGTTGGGATTAAGGTGGAGAAGGCGGTGTTCTCGGCGCGCGGGCAGCAGTGGGCGGTGAAGCTGGATGCCGTGCTGGCGGGACATGAGGGCTGGGTGTACGGCGTCCAGTGGCATCCGTGCCTTAACAACGGTAACTATACATCACGGTGGAGCGGTGTTCTCGGCGCGCGGGCAGGGCAGGGCAGTGGCACGCGTAAGGTTTAGCACATTTATGAAGACCTGTATTTCTGTACCTACTACTTGAAGTCGTCATCGTCATCATCATCCTCCTAACGTTATTCCCAGTACAGTTGCATCCTGAAGGATGCCTGGGGTCCGCTACCTAATCCCAAGAATTGGCGTAGGCACCAATTTTTACGGAAGCGACTGCCATCTGACCTTCCAACCCGAGGGGGAAACTAGACCTTATTGGGATTAGGCTTGTCAAGTGAGTGGGCAACTTGACTGTTAGAAGTTCTCAAGCCGCCCGGAGGCCTCTAACTTGGCTTAACGACTGCTATCATAGGCAGCAACCGGGATCAACGGCTTAACGTGCCCTCCAAAGCACGGGAGTGCTCAGTTAGTAACCACTCAAAGCGGTCACCCATCCAAGGACATAAAGTCATTATAAAGTCACATTGCGAACGCGAGTGATCATAAGCGTGGAGCGCAGTTAAGTCGTCATCGTCATCATTCATCATTTATACAACAGTAGCGGCCAATAGTATATCAATATCACCTTTGTATCAGAAAAAACATGAGAATTCTCTGAACCTGTCTGACTAAAACCTCATCGGTCTTATAAGTCATTAAGTACATATATTATATATTTATAAAAGTAGTTTTTCGGAGTCTGTGATTGTAATATTGTATTTAACATTACAATCACAGACTCCGACACACTCTGTCTCTCACACAGTAGGACAACTAATGTCAAAAACGTCTCTTAGTAAACTTAAAACGTGTCGCCGCCGCGCCGTCGGTAACCTTCGGCAGGATAATATTACGTATAATTTTTTAGAAAAAAAAACCGACTTCAATGGGGGAGGCCGGTGAAAGATTATTATACTTAGATGGTGCACTCTTAGATTCCATACAATAAAATAAAAATGGCATTAAGTATGTTTATAATGGTAGAAGACTAAGTACCCTCAATTCCTCATGGAATCATGGAAAAACCTTGCTTGCTTGACAAACAAAACGAAGAGAACAAATCGTCAAACGTGAACTACGCGTCGTTGAAGAGTTCCGTTCTGATCATCATCAGCAGTTCCACTTCATCAAATGTCACTTTTATGAATGAAAATGCTTGATTAGTTCATGAAAATACTAAAATCACTATTTGTGTGCCTTTCACATTTGAGGAGTTCCCTCGATTCCTAATGGATCCCATCATCAGAACTCGAGCATGACAAAATCAATCGTGACAATAGAACTTGCTTAACACACAGAGCTAGGAGGACAAATCACCAAACGTGAACTTTTCGTTGTTGAAGAGTTCTGTTCTGATGATCTGATCTGGATGCAAATGCTTGACTTGTTGATAAAAACACAAAAATCACTATATGTTTGCCTTAAAGATTTGAGGAGTTCCTTCAATTCCTCATGGATCCCTTCATCAGAACTGCGTTTTGACAAAAACGGGACCAACTTGAATATATATACTTACAATCAAAAAAAGAATTTTCCAAATCGGTTAAGAAATGACAAAGTAATGGAGTAACAAACATTAAAAAAAAAAAACTAATGGTTGTTAAAAAAAAGGTAATCGTATCCCGTGGACTAAATTTACGTTAAAAAGATCTAAATAAACGGATTGTTATAAAACCGGGACTAAGTAGGCAACATTTTTCACACAAACAGGTATAAGAAAAATCTTTCAGAATGTGTAAAAAAAAATCATTGAATAAATGTAGTATTCATGGTGACCAAATTTTTCGACAATATTAAGTGCCGTATGCACGAAATATTTTGCTCAGTATGCTCCTTCTTAAGTAATCATAGCAATGGGAAAAGTTTAGTGGGGTTGTTACAATTGAAAACAAAAATAATATTTATAGTATCCAACTCTCTTTCCATCATTGTTTGTGACCGGGATGGTTGGCCTGGAAACCCTGCATCTACGCCGGAAAATTTCGACGCTTACACACTAGTGCCTTCTTTTACGCCACAAAGTGGATAACCCGACTGTCTTGGCCCAGTTGAATTTATTTGTTCCTGACAACTTTACAAAGGCCGTGAGTCGTAAGGGAAGGCGGGCACGGGTCCTGTTTGCGCACACGAGTAGAACTCGCACTTTACAAGCCCGCAATGCACCTACTGCCAGAGCCATCGCACTCCTGAATGGTTTCCTTGCGCAAATCCAGGACGCCGATGTGTTTGCAGACAGTTGGTCGTCACTTAGGCTAAAAATTATTCGTTTTGCAAATGGTCTCTGCTATCTGTAGTATGTTGATATAGATAATATTAAAATATAAAAAAAAAGCCTTTACTTTCAGTGCAGATTACAAAAGAAAATAATGTTTTAATCCTATGTTAGTATTATACATTTGGTTATAATATAAGTTTAGTTCTGTAATTTAGTTATAATTTGTTTTGATGTTTATTTATCGTGTGTTAGATATATTCTATTTTTTAATTATTTATTTATCTGCAAGAACCCCTCTGCAGGTGAAGGCCTCCTCCAAAGATAGCCAGTCCTCTCTAGATTGGGCTACTTGAACCCAGTTGTGGCCAGCCGTTCTTTTAAGTTCGTCTTCCCAATTAGCTACAGGTCTACCTCTCCTTCTTTTGCCTTGTGGACCTGCCCATGTGGTCACCCTTTTGGTCCATCTCTGGTCTCGTAGGCGCGCTACATGCCCGGCCCACTTCCATTTTAGTGATTGAGCGTGAACCAATCCATCCCTAGCCTTGGTGATGTGCCTTATTTTCGTGTGTCTTATTTTTTGTATTTTTTTAATATTCATCATACTGCGCTCTAATCCTCGTTGGCATGAAAGTATTTTTTCCTTTGTTTTGTTGTTGAACTTCCACGTTTGACAAGCATACATTAGGCATGGTATAAGACACGAGTTTAATACCTTTGTTTTAATTTTAATTGGCATGCTACTTTTGAATATGTCCTTCAGTGCCCAGTATTTGTTCCACGTTAACTGTGTTCTGCGTTCCACTTCTTGTTGGTTATTTTTCTGGTCAAAGCTAATTTGTTTACCCAGATATATGTATTTGTCTGTATATTTGAGGGGCTCACTACCAACATATAGTGTTGTCTTTGTGCTGTTAGTCATCAATATTGTTTTGGATCGGTTCATTTCTAAGCCTACTAGTTTGCTGGCGTCATTGAGTGACTCTATCATGTATTGCATTTCTGATCCCGTTTCTGACAAGAGTACCAGGTCGTCCGCAAATCTTAGGTGACTTAGATAAGTTCCTTTGATCTTGATACCTCGACCTTTCCAGTTGAGTTGACTGATAACCGACTCTAGTATTGCTATAAACAGCAGTGGTGAGAGAGGGTCGCCTTGTCTAACTCCTCTTTTGACCGGAAACCAAGGCCCAGCTCTCTCTAGTTTTACTCTACTCCTGCAGTTATTATATATGCTCTTGATTACAGCAATGTATTCTTTTTCTACTCCTTGTGTGGTGAGAGTTTCCCATATGCTTTTATGTGATACGCAGTCAAATGCTTTTTGGTAATCAATATATGCTATATAGAGTGGTCTATTTTTCTCTCGGTATTTTTCAATGAGAAGTTCTATTGTGTGTATATGGTCAATCGTTGAGTATCCTTTTCTAAATCCCGCTTGCTCGATAGGTTGTCGCGTTTCTAGTGTAGAGTTTCTTCTTTTATTTATTATTGAGGAGAAGAGCTTGTAGATGGTAGGTAGCAGGCTTATCGGTCTGTAGTTCCCTATCTCATTGGGGTCGCCTTTTTTATAGATGAGAATAATGTCATATTCAGACCATTGGGTGGGTGTCTCTCCAGTTTCAATAATGAGGTTGCAGTTTGGTCAGGTGCACTGTAATAGTTGTTGAACCGGTTTTTAGTATTTCATTTGTGATGCCGTCGGAACCAGAGCTTTTGTCTGATTTTAGAGCTTTTATTGCTCTTGTTACTTCGCTCATTTCAATCTGAGGTATAGGTGAATGACTGACATTGTAACATGGGTATTGATCTCTACTATCCATACTAGTCGTTTCTCTAGTGCTGTATAGATTTTTATAAAAGTGTGTTGCTACTTCGTTGATGTCGTTACGACTGTTGAAATTTTTTTTGCCATGTTGCAATCCTTCGATCCATATTTTGTTCGTTCTCAGTTCTTTGTAAGCTTTCCTTGTGCCTCCCGTTTGATTTATGTGTTTTTCGATAGTGTTGTATCTGTGATTTGTGTAATCCTTCTTTATATACTTACTTATGAGCTTGTAAAGAGCAGATATCTCATTTTTCATTGCTCTAGATTTGTTTTTTGTCTTCTGAAGTTCCTTACGTCTCTCCATTAGATGTAGTGTGCGCTCTGACAGAATTTTATGGGAGTTGTGTTTTTTATTTTCGTTTTGGATCGCTTGCAGGCTTACAGTAATGGCTTTGATAATGTTGTCGTAATAGATTTGGACTGATTTATTTAACTGTGGGTCCAATATCTTACTTATGTACTCATTGAATTTAGGAATATCATCTTCGTTGGGAATGGTTTTATTTTGGTTGTTTTTGTATTTTGTGCGACTTTTCTTTGGTTGTGTATATGTGATCGTCGCTCTAACTGGCCTATGATCCGAGGGGTAGTTTATATTCAGTACTTCTATATTTTGAAATATATGTGGACGGTTTGATAGAACGAGATCTATTTCATTTTTGTATTTTCTATCAGGAGATATCCATGTCCATTTGTTTTTTAATTTTTTCTTGTAGAATGTGTTTAAAACTGATAACTTGTTTTCAGTAGCAAATTCTATCAATCTTTGTCCCCTCTCATTCCTTTCGCCGTATCCGTGCGATATCATGACTAAATATTCCTCTTTTTTTGGTTTACCAATTTTTGCATTCCAGTCTTCCATCAATATGAAATCTTTATATGATATTTCGATCGCTTTGTTGAGTGTACAATAGAAATTGTCTATTTCGTCCTGGTTTGTTTTTTCCGTAGGGGCATAGACTTGTATAATTGATAACCGGGTATCTCCAAATGCCAGGTTTAGGATTGCTACTCTTTCTGTAAGGCCGATGTAGCTTTCTATGTTATTTTTGTGGCATTTTTTTATTATAAAGCCTATACCATACAAGCCAGGTGTTTGTCCCGTGTGGCATAGTATAAAATTGTCATATTCTTCTATTTTATTTCCCATAGGCCTCGTTTCAGCCAGTCCAATAATGTCGTATTTAATGTCTGATAGAGATTCATTTAATTATATTAAGCCATAGATAACCCCCTCTAGATGGAGATTATAGGGCGACGTGCGGTCACCTCACCTATGTACCACTAGTACATGTAAGCAAAAACGCCACGCGCTCTCAGTCAGACTCGTCCAGGTTCGCGATCTATACGTACGTCAGATAAACGAGCATTGAAAATCGATTTTATCCATTAGAAATGGTGTTTTGCTGTGTAAAGTTATGTGGGAAAAGCTCTCGAACAGCAAAGTACAAGAATGACGGAATAACATTTCACAGATAAGTTAAATTAATTACAAAAGGCATATTTTATTCTGCCAGGCGGAGTTCATTTTACATTAGCCAGTAAGAAGTACAGAAGTATTCTTGTCCCTTTCCAACCAATTCAAATGTCAATATACTCTCCCTTCTGACGAAAGTACATGCTCGGGCTAGTGATGTGCCAGTGACGCTTTCGATATTACCGTATAAGTCTCGATTTCAATTAATTATGTATTCGTCCGCGTTTTGTTGCGCTGTTTTATTAATATTGAAATTCTATTGGAAAAGGTCATTAGTTATTTTACATTAAACTGTCAGTGTTGCCAGTGTTCTTTTAATTAAAGTAGTAATGTAGTAAATTAGTGTCTCGTTCTATTTTATTTATACGCTATAGGTACGATACGGGTATATATCAATGTAGTAGAATGGAATATTTAGTTTGGAAGTAGTTAATATGTAGTTTTATTTTATTATAAAGTTTATTAACCCGTTGTATCATATTGATTGCTATGTAATATCGAGTATGTATATCTAATGAAATAACAAATTAGTAACAGTATTACCACTAAGTAGGACATAGATTTCCCTAGCATTTAGGACTGGTATCACGAGGTGAACCCTATGCTGGACTTCGAAGAAGTATAAGGGATCTCGGAAGTGGTTAGAGGTGGAGCCATTGCAATTGGGTTTTTTCGAATCGTCTTGGTGAGCAGTTAGGACTAGTGTCACGAGGTGGACCCTATGCTGGACCTCGAAGAAGTATAAGGGATCTCGGAATCGGTTGGAGAAGGAGCCATTGCAATTTGGTTTTTCGTTTCGTCTTGGTGAGCAATTAGGACTAGTGTCACGAGGTGGACCCTATGCTGGACCTCGAAGAAGTATAAGGGATCTCGGAATCGGTTGGAGAAGGAGCCATTGCAATTTGGTTTTTCGTTTCGTCTTGGTGAGCAATTAGGACTAGTGTCACGAGGTGGACCCTATGCTGGACCTCGAAGAAGTATAAGGGATCTCGGAATCGGTTGGAGAAGGAGCCATTACAATTGGGTTTTTCGAATCGTCTTGGTGAGCAAACTTTTTGAAAACATTTTAGCCAATCACAAGGCAGTGCTTTGCGTGGGTAAATTCCTCAACAGCCATTGGCCAACAATTTACGCGCGACGCCGGCGATCGCCTTTTTGTCTGGCTGCGCGAAGCACGAGAGCACTAGTTCAACTGTCATTGCATATTCTACCTTGACCTTACGTATAATGCAACAAGGTCTTTATTGAATTGGTCGTACATTCGGTTTCATTCGGTACTTGTCTGCACTCGTCGGCGTGAACGAAGATTGCCGATGTAACTGATATTTGTGGTTCTACTGTATTTATTTATATAGATAAACAAATTTATTTCTATAGAAAAACTTCCAAGACTCAGGATCAAATATTCGTGTTAGTTCATCTCACAAATAAATGCTCTAGCCGGGATTCGAGCCCGGGAACTCCGCCTTCGTAGGCAGGACCACTACCAACTAAGCCAAAGTGGTCGTCAAAATATTCCGCAATTTTTACATTCACCAGTGCTGTAACCGTGTAAGTCGATTCACAAGAGCTGGCGCGGAATGTCTATGAAATTAATGACAGTTTCATACATTTTCCGCGCCAGCTCTTGTGAATCGACCTACACTACATTACACTATGCGCTGCCTAAAAATATTATTGTAGATACTAAATTAATAGATGAGCATATACGCTATTTAAAATTGTTACCCTAAAATAAATGGCATTACCGGTAAAAGCCGGTAATAAACAACGCGTCCCATCCCTACGCCGCGCGCGCCATGTTGAACCCAAGCGCGCGCTCTATGAAACAGCCAATGGCAGCGACGTTACCGACCTCCCCGCGACCCGCACATACCGCTAACCTTGGTGACTTTTGATTCGAACTAAATCGTTCATAGGGGCCATCTAGAGGGGGTTATCTATGTATTAAGCGTTCGTATGTTGAGAGTGTTTTGACATTGTATGTTAAAATATAGAGCTTTCGCGAAGTAGTCGGAGTATTCTTAGATGTTGTAGATATATTTGTTCGTGTTTTTGTTGATAATTTGTTTTTTTTTTTTTTTTTTTTTTTTTTTTTTTTTTTTTTTTTTTATTGTAATGGGAAACAAACAGCATACATTACACAAATGTATAGGAAAACAACTTAGTTTATACATAGGCCAAAACAGTTTCCACCAAGAGTTATAACATTTTTGCTCTGAGTACAAACGATGCAGCAAACACAAATAACAAAACCTTTGACATTTTGTTAAAATCGAAAAAGAATTAAAAAATAAATATATATATATATATATATATAATGTGGAGAAAAGAAAAAAGAACAAAAGTTAATTACAATTACTTAGAGTACACTAGCGCATTTTCCAGTTTAAATATTTTACAAACATTTAATATGAGTAGACTTATGTTTTAATTAACAATTACTTTCATTTCAGAAACAAACTTGTTATGGTTTAATTGGAACATATCTAAATGTGAATACTTTTTATTATAAATATTGCATGCTCTTGCTAAATATTTATTCTTAACGTATCTTTTACGACTAAATGGAATGGAAAATAAATCAGTAGACCGAGTCCGGAAGCTAGGACAACGGAACGACACTTTATCTACAAGATATTGGGAATCGACTAAATTATTTACCAATTTGAATAAAAACGTAACATCCCTTTTTTCTCTTCGCACCTGAAGACTTTCGATATTGTCACAGACAAAGGAATTGAATTTATATTTAAGGTGTTTAAGAAACTTTTTTTGTATACGCTCTAATGAATTTACATGTACTGAATAAAGTGGACTCCATACAGTGGATGCATATTCTAAATGTGACCTAACAAATGCATTATAAAGAAGCAACAATGTGTTGGGATTTTTAAAATCTTTACTTTGACGAAGAATAAATCCAAGCATTCTATAAGCTTTAGATGTAATTTTATCAATGTGAGATGTTAACTGAATTTCACTATCAATATATACTCCTAGATCCTTAACCTCATATACTCTCTTAAGGGTTTGGCTACCTAATATGTAATTAAAATATATAGGTTGTTGTTTCCGCGTGAAGGTGATTACGGAACATTTTTCTGTATTCAAGTAAAGTTTATTATTAAGACAATAGGTATCTAGCCTATTCAGATCCTCCTGTAATTTGATACAGTCGCCTTCAGATTTAACAACAGTAAAAATCTTAGTATCATCCGCGTATAGCAGGATGTTAGAGTGTGAAAAACAGGTGATGACATCATTAATATACATATTGAACAATAATGGCCCCAAATGAGAACCCTGGGGGACCCCTGACGTGATCGGGACGAAAGAAGATGTAAAACCTTTAACTGTCACAGCTTGAGTCCTATCCCGTAAATAAGAAGTAAGCCAGCGTAGCAGATCGCCGTGAATGCCAAGATGTTCTACCTTTTTCAGCAACATGGAGTGAGAGATTTTGTCAAACGCCTTAGAATAATCAGTATAAATGGCATCAACTTGACAGTTTCCGTCCATTGCGCTCACGATACAATCAATAAATTCGCACAAGTTTGACTCAGTAGACCGCTTATTAATAAAACCATGCTGCTGAGTTAATAAAATTGGTCTAACTATTGGGAATAAAGTATCATAAATAATCTTTTCAAGTAATTTGGGAAGTACCGATATTTTTGATATGCCACGATAATTTTCAATATCTTGTTTTTTGCCTTTTTTAAATATAGGTACTACAATTGATTGTTTCCAAACTTTGGGAAGCAATCCTGATTTTAAAGAACAGTTAAATAATAGAAATACCGGCAATGCTAAGGTACTACTGCAACGCTTTAGGAATATAGGATGTATGCCATCAGGGCCACTCCCTTTCGATTCGTTTAAAGTTTTAAGGTACTTCTCAACTAATGGCAATGTAATTTCAATACTATTAATAATGTTTATCGAGGGGTTACATTCCGAATTAAGCGAGGATGAAGTGTTTCCTATGGGTTCAAAAACTGATTGAAAAAAATCGTTAAACAAGTTAGCCAAGCTGTGTCCATCACGTGCTATCCTATCATTTAAATATAGAGTGTCAGGAAAACCAGTGTTATTTCTATCAGTTTTTGACTTTATGAACGTCCAAAATGACTTGGAATTAAATCTGATGTTATTTTCAGTTCTAGATATAAATAAGTTATAGCACGATATTTCCATGGCTTTCATTTTAAAACGAAGACTAGCAAAAGCATCATAGTCAGATGGTCTATTATAAATTTTCCATTTTTTATGAATTCTATTCTTTTTCCTTATTAACCTGATAAGAGAATAGGAGAACCATATGGGATATTTACTGTTGTTGTTGGAGATAGTTTTAGAGGGAACGCATTCATTTATAATCCTATTAACTATTGAGTAAAAACAATCCACAGCGCTTTCAATGTTTTTAGTGTCTAAATGTGATTCCCAATCAACTCTGCTTAAATTAGAATTAATTATATCGTAATCAGCTGCATAGAAACGGCGAATAATTCGTGATGCAGGTTTTAAGTGACTCTCAATCGAACCTATATCAGTCGTTACACAGAAGACTGGGTGATGAGTGTCAATCGGCACTAAAGGGTCTACAATCGTGACCTGGCAATTTCGGTTAGAAAGAACCAAATCTAACTGTCTATCATTTTTATTAGGTACATGATTATACTGTTGCCAGTTACAAAAGTGCATAAATGCGGATAATTGCATTGTAAGAGTATTACAATTAGGGTTGTCTAATTTAAGGGCTTGTGAGCAACGATCAGTACGAATCCAGACTGCATCTGTAATATTAAAGTCACCTATGACTAAAAATACATCATCGGGATAATCTGTATGTAAATTAGATAAATACTCAAAGAATGATAACTGAGAGTCTGTTTGTTCTCTTCCTTGAGGAAAGTAGCATGTAAATAATCTGAGCCTTGTGGTCGAAGGACCCAGAGTAAGTGGAACATTGAGACAAGTTATGTCGGCGTCCGGGAGGTTGACAACAGGCCCCGCGGCGCGTACGTCCGCGCGAAGCTCGCGGCGCACAGCAATAAGCGTGCCACCACCTCTCGTTACCCCCATTCTTTCACAATCTCGATCGGTCCTATACACAATGTATCGAGAATCAAATAATTCTGAATCAAAAATGCCGGGCAACAGCCAAGTTTCAGAAATACAGATAAAATCATAATTTGAATTTAATACATTTCGTAAAAATATTGACGTTTGGTACGGAGCCCACGAGCATTCTGATAATAAAAACTATGTGACATCAATAACTAAATACCTAATATATTTCATATGTATAATACTTTGAGTAATAATATTAATTAGAAGTGTGATTTTTGTGTATAAAAAGGTTTGTTTGATTTCCTTATCGAGGTCTAAATTAATTCTTGCAATACAAGCATAAGCAATATAAGCATGCACCAAATATATTTTCTTCATATTAGGAAAAAAACATAAAAAAATTAAATTCGTATATAAGTTGTTTCTGCAGTGAAAGAGGCGAATAACAATATCCGTGTAAGTAAGCCATAACGTCTTTAGATCTAAAGAATAAATTGTACGTTTCACACTCATGTTATTTTGTTTAAAGCGTCTTCGGAAGTGATGTATAAAATGGGTGAATTGTCAGTTTTTCGGACCATCACAGTACAGTTTTGCACCCAACACCACTTATATTCTTTTGAGCTTTTCTGTGTTTAGCCTCCTTAAGCAAATATTTATTATAACCAGATAAATGATCGTTGATGTATACTCGGTTATGGTTGTTGGTAAATCCCAGATCAGATGCTTTCAAGTTTTTTAATTTGCGTAGAGATGAGATGAAATCGTCTTTCTTGTAGCGAGCTTGTAGCTTAACGATGATAGGCTTTGGCCTCTTGCTGTCCCTGTCATTCTTCACGGCGACGCGGGTCACAAAGTCTATATCAGTCGCAACATTTAGTGGATATCCACTTACACCTGCCAAAGAACTTAAAATTGAATAAAGATTTTCGCCGCTGGTTTCAGGAACCCCGTTAATTTGGATATTGGATCGCCTGACCCACTGCTCATTCCTACGCATATCTGCCATTACCTCGTTTACAACTGTTCTTATATCGTTGATCTCGGCTTTACATTTTTCTAGTCCCGACACTCTGGACTCGATGGTATCAAGTCGTCCAGCCATTTCGTCCAGTCTCGAGTCCAAACTATGCTTCATCTCCGTCACATCCGACTTCACCTGGTTAATATCTGCCTGTATTGATTGGATGGCTGAAAATTGTGATTGCAGTTCAGATACTTTGAGGAGGATACTGTTTAGTAACTCCGCGTGCTGCGTAGACAGGGAAGAAGTGTGTTTCTGTGGGCTCAAAGTATTTGGAGGAGTGTACAGGCCAGCACTATTGTCATTATGAGTATCCACAGGCAGTCTGGACTCGTCTAATGTGGCATCACACGACATCACGGAGTCATCCAGTGTCACTCGAGATATTGACGCCTGTACTGGAGTGATGTTATTTCTTCGACGGCGACAATTAACCGAGGAGCAGAACGAGCACGTCCATGAAGTGGCAATATTTGCTATGACTTCCTTGGTAAGATTCAAACAATGTAAATGATAGGACCCACCACATTCTGTGCAAATCAACAACTGGTCCGTCTCAATGGCTTGATTACAGGCTACACAAAGCATCTTGTAATATCGACCTTATGTATAGTGCAATAAGATTAAAGATTCGGTTGTAGGGGCGGTAGTGCCGGTAGCGATGACTAATTTCAGCCGCACGCCTTCATCAACCTGTGGCTCCGCGGTAAAACGCCGGACACGGACGCAACGAGCGCCGGTTCGAAACCCACCTGGCACTAAAATAATGCAAAAAGATGAATTCACCAAGAAATATTGAATTTCCGCCACTTGCACTAGCCAACACTTAGCACTTCGCGCCTTCAACACACTTCCACAGTAGAGCGAGAAGTCCGACACATCGCAATATGGCCGCCAGCTGAAATGGAGGAGTCCCCAGGCCAGACAAGGAGGCACCGATAAATTAACGACTTCAGAATATAATAAAAGAATTTTAAAATCGAGATCACTAAATTCAACAAATACACGTCCACTCAGAGCAAAATAACGAAGTTAACTGTTTGGCAATATTGTTGATAGTTTTGTTTGATCTTGTTTGGCAATATTGTTGATAGTTTTGTTTGATCTTTGGAGGGTTTTGGTCGTAATCTTCCTCGGTGACCAACCGGCTTGGAAGAATTGAATTGTTTGCTGTCAATTTTCTTATGTTTTCCGTGTGAGAGGGGTGCTGTAGTTGCTATATTTCTTTCTTGTTATTTTCGTTTTTCCCGGGTGCATTATTTGGATTTTTAGTAGTCAGGAAGTTCAGGATTAAAATATAATCATTATAAATGTAGTAATTAGCGTTTAGTACCTCAGAAACCTTTGTATAATATCTGTCTTGTGGACGCTTGGGGCAACTGTAAGTCCACAAGAGAACAATTATGAATAAATAAATAACCAGGGCTCGAACTTTTCATGCCGATGACGCAAAATTGACGTCACACTGCATATAAGATGATTCCAATTGGTGTTATAGTAATTATCAATCTTTAATTATAAATGCAGAGAGTTTACGTTTATATTAAGATTCAACATTCCTATAACCTGTTATAAAACTTGAAAGAATATGAGTTCCTCCATAAATTAAAATTCTAAAAGAAAGAAAAATCCTTTATAATCTTCGGATGCAATAGGACGTATTTGAAAAAACTAAGTAAGAGCCCCGTTTATAACATACCTATTGTGAATTAAAATTGCGAATTATCTATTAGAAGGATGAATCTGATGCATACCGTCTCCATTGGGCTTATAACTGTACGTCCGTTTTGTAAATGACATTGATCCAGACGGCACCGCTACCCCCGTCCACCGCCTCCTGTCATCCTCCCTGGACAAGACCCTGATCGTGTGGGCGCCCGACGACACGGGCGCGTGGGTGGAGCGCGTGCGAGTGGGGGAGGTGGGGGGCAACGGGCTCGGCTTCTACGGGAGCAGGTTCGGACCCGGTGGAGGCTCTTTCATGGGGCACGGGTACAACGGGTCGTTTCATATCTGGGAGCTGAACAAGGTCAGTAAACGTTATAATTTTAAACCCCACATTATAAAGTCACATTGCGAACGCGAGTGATCATAAGCGTAATGAGTTTTTGCGTGGAGCGCAGCTAAGCCGGCTGTTGCACCGAGTGTTTTATCACTGTTTCATTAGAGCTTCATTTAGATTTTTCTTATAATTTTCATATTTGCTCGCTTTTTAGACGACCTTTGGGTAGACCTTTGGGGATAATGCAACATATACGTACGGTAGTGTGGGTTGGTTAGTGCCCCTCAATATGATTATTATTATTGCAAGACGGTTAAACGTAGGAATAAGTAGAGCGCACTATAGTGCGTCGGCGGTTAAGAGTTTATAACTTAAAAGTCACTTTGAGGTTATAAACTGTACTATAGAAAAACGTAAAGGGTACAAAGCTTTCAAAGTATACGTGATTTTATGACTGTATCTACTTCTTTGAGTATTTAACTAGTTTTTTTTTAGGAGTCTCGTCAATGGGAGCCGCGCGTGGTGTGCGGCGGGCACTTCGGGCGCGTGGAGGACGCGGCGTGGGCGCCGGCGCCGGCGCGCGGCCTGCTCAGCGCCGCCGCCGACCAGACCACGCGCCTGCACGCGCCCTGGACCAGGCCCGACGGTAGGACAGCGTGGGAACAAGGACACACTGCAAGCCTTATTAAAATAACAACTCTTCTGGAGCACTGGGGAAATATAAAATAAATATTATTAAACCCAAATAAAACCGACTCCAGCTAACTGCAGAAAATACCGAAATCGCAATACGCGTATCAGATTTGAGTAGTTGCCTCGATTCCTCCTGGATCTCATCATCAGACCTTCAATAAATTTTTTAATACAGTTGCTCAAAAAGTGCTACTTTACGTAGCTGTTTAGCGTGCGGAAAGTTGGTTTTCGCGCACTAGTGCTTTTCACTTTTCCATTTTTTTTTTAATTTATGCTTGTTCCAATGCATGACTCCTTATTGCTGGGTGTTAAATATTAGTTTCCTTTAAACGTCGTAATCAACATAAAAACCTACTGTTAATATCAGAATACGAAAAATATACACATTTCATATTTTATTACTTACCTCTTCATCATTATAACACGTTTATTTTTTAATATTGAATATTGAAAAACCGTTCTTAATAAGTTGTCTGAGTGGAACGGAATAGCTGCCGAAACGCCTGTCAAAGAAGAGGCGTTTTTACTTACTGCAAGCATGTTTTAAGTTTCTAAAGGCAACATTCGATATTGTTTTTATAAATATTACTTGTTGTTTTTCTTATTTTTTCGCAACTGTATTAAAAAACGTCGTTCAATACACGTGCGGAAATGTCATTCTTCACTCGTCCCGAGTCTTGCCACTCGCCTGCGGCTCGTGGCATCCCTCGGTACTCGTGAAGAAATGACATACTTTCCGCACTAGCATCGAAATGTACTATATATAGGACCGACTTAAAGCCACTGGTGGTACGAACGCAAGTTAGAAGAATTTGGACCTTCTATACATTAAGTTAATTTTCATATTTAAATGGTAATGGAATGGAGCTGTCGCAAGCGCATGGCGCGGCGCGGTACTTTCATTTAAATATGGAATATGTAACTACTGCTCGGAAGGTTCAAATTCTTTACATTCCGACCGTTTATGGTGAATCCTACATAATAGATGGTGCTACCTGTTTCGGTGCAAGAAATGTCAGTACAAAATGTTTTGGCCTATCGTTACTTTTAAAAGCATTGTAGTCCGCCCCCGCAAAGAGGCTCTAGCAGAAAATACATGCGATCGAAGACAATCTTCATATGCTTCCTACCATGTTTAATTCCTCTACCTAATAGGTGTATGATGTACAGTCGCAAAATGAAACGGTTCGTCACTTTTCAACTCTATTTTAATGCTGCTTTTCAATATTTATGGTCGCGTATGGTAAGGTTCAGAGGAATTTCCTCCTTCGGACGCTCTGTTTGTGGAATGAGCTCCCTGCCGAGGTTTTCCCGATTGACTACAGTATGGGGTTCTTCAAGAAAGGAGTGTATTAATATTTAAAGGGTCGACAGTGCGCTAGTGACACCCGTGGAATTGCAGGCGTCCATAGGCTCCGGTGACCGCTTACCATCAGGCGTGCCGTACGCTCGTTTGCCACCTACGTGGTATAAAATGTATGAAGTGATAATCCTAAAATGCAATCTCATGTTTCCAACACGTAATGTTGACCTATACTGAAAGCTCGAAACGCAGAGAGCGGGCGCGGCGCGGTGCGGGGTGGAGGCGGTTTTTCATTTTTAACCGATTTCAAAAAAAGGAGGAGGTTCTCAATTCGTCGGAATATATTTTTTTTATGTATGTACACCGATTACTCGGAGACTAGTGGACCGATTACAAAAATTTTTTGTTTGAAAGGGTATGGTATAGGTGTATTTTCTAGTTGCTCCCATTGTCACCAAGTCTGGATCTGATGACGGGATCTTGGAAAAATCAAGGGAACTCAAATTATATAGCAAAAGGATGGGTAAGGCAAAATCGAGGAACTCCTCAAATTATATAGCAGGAGAATGGGGTCTGGCAAAGATTGTTGATACTGTCGACTGTCGATTACTGCTTCATATGTTACATGCCACGTCTGCTCTACCGCGCTACCGAATACCGCTCGGTTTTTGGTGCGACGTCCGCCGGACCGCGTTCGCCTTATGACAAAACCGCGTCCGCCGCGCAACGACGCCGTGCCCCGCTCTGTGCGTTTCAGGCTGAATGGTTTGACCATGTTTATTACCGACTTCAATAGAAGGAAGGAGGTACTCAGTTCGTCTGCATGTTTGCTCGTTCTTTTTTATTATGTATGTATGTTCCCCGATAACACTTGACAACTTTGGCTGATTTTGTCAATTCTTGTTTTGTTTCAAAGCAGGTACAGTCACCGGCAATAGTATCTTCCTACACGAAGGCCGCTTAAATATGTGACACGCTCTTATGACCCTACAAATAAGAGTGTGTCACATATTTTTGCGGCCTTCGTGTAGGAAGATACTATTGCCGGTGACTGTACAGGTACATTACTTTGAGTTCGACACTGACGTATACTGCTATTTCATTGGATATTCCACTTTAACACGATTGTAATAGAGTTTCAATTACATACATACTGTCTAAAAATCGTATTTTTGTAATAGAAACTCTATGACATTAATGTTAAAGCAGAATATCCAATGGAATAAGAGCATAAGTCAGTTGCAAAAAAAAGTAAACGTACTGTATAGGAGAACCCAATTAATATGGCGCTCGTCAAAGCTCTTAATTAGTTGACCGAGAGGCCATTATTGCTTAATCCGCGCGCGTTATTACTTGGGTCTTGCTATACCCCGACATTGGTCCCATATAAATTTGGTGAAGGTCTGATGATGTGATCTAGGAGGAATCGAGGGAACTCCTCGAATTTGATAGGCAAGCATATGCCGATTTCGGTATTTTCTGTAGGTAACCAAGCATTGGCTCACGGAAACCACAAATTGTGGCATAGAGAAGTACAAAATTGGAGTGTTTTTTTTTGGTTTAAATTATGTTAATGTTGACCAGGCACAGTGGAGTGGCACGAGCTAGCACGGCCACAGGTCCACGGCTACGACCTGGCCGCCGTGGCCCCGATCTCGGCGCGGGCATTCGCGTCGGCCGCCGAGGAGAAGGTCATTCGCGTGTTCGACGCGCCGTCCAACTTCGCGCACAATTACAAGACTATTGTGGGTGAGCCGTTGGGAGGAGAGGACGCTGGTGAGTTTGTCTATTTTTTAACCGACTTCAAAAAGAGGTGGAGTTTTTCAATTCGTCGGAATATATATATATATATATCTGCTACTAATGATTATGAATATATCATTTTTATAGAGACACAGAGAATGAATTAGCGAATTTTTCGAATTTTGAATTTTACATTTGTAAACTTACCTTATGAACCCATTTCTGTTTAGAAAATTTGTATGTGGGTAGTTTGCATAATAGTTATTTGACAGAGAACATCTATATTATTCTCAGTGTACCCGCTTGACCATAATATTAAGTGCTGCGAAGGGCTCGAAACGTCAGGATATAATTAATATGTTCTACACGCGACTAAATCCGATTTATAGTTTCATTCAATGTGTAACAGTCGTGGAAACCGAAGACAGTATTAAATAGGATATGGTTTTAGGTGCGGAGGGCGCGTCGGTGCCGTCGCTCGGGTTGTCCAACAAGGCCGTGCTCGCGGGGGACGCGGCCGATGATGACGGGTACTTCGTGCCCATCACCCTCACAGGTTGGTTACATATATATTGGTTCCCCCTTTTAAAAGGTCTTGGGCGCACAAGTTCTTCCCGTCCGTAGATAGTGATCACTTGTTAACCGACTTCAAGATTTCAAAAGAGGAGGTTATCAATTCGGTTTTATGTTTTTTTTTTAATGTTTGTTACTCCATAACTCCGTCATTTCTTAACCGATTTGGAAAATTCTTTTTTTGATTGTAAGTATATATATCCAAGTTGGTCCCGTTTTTGTCAAAACGCAGTTCTGATGATGCAATCCATGAGGAATTGAGGGAACTCCTCAAATCTTTCAGGCAAACATATAGTGATTTTTGTGTTTTTATCAACAAGTCAAGCATTTTCATCCAAAAAAGTGACATTGGATGAAGTGGAACTGCTGATGATGATCAGAACAGAACTCTTAAACGACGAAAAGTTCACGTTTGGCGATTTGTCCTCCTAGCTGTGTTTGTTAAGCAATTTCTATTTTCACGATTAATTTTTGTCATGCTCGAGTTCTGATGATGGGATCCATTAGGAATCGAGGGAACTCCTCAAATGTGAAAGGCACACAAATAGTGATTTTAGTCTTTCATGAACTAATCAAGCATTTTCATTCATAAAAGTGACATTTGATGAAGTGGAACTGCTGATGATGATCAGAACGGAACTCTTCAACGACGCGTAGTTCACGTTTGGCGATTTGTTCTCTTTGTTTTGTTTGTCAAGCAAACAAGGTTGTTCCATGAATCCATGAGGAATTGAGGGTACTTAGTCTTCTACCATTATAAACATACTTATAGCCATTTTTATTTTATTGGATGGAATCTGAGAGTGCACCATCTAAGTATAATAATCTTTCACCGGCCTCCCCCATAAAAGTCGGTTTTTTTTTCTTAAAAATTATATAGAACTCCGTTGCCGTGTGATCTACAAGTAGTAGAAGCATACTTTCTTGGGATAACACAACAGCCGTCTACAAGCGCGCTTACTCAAAGTAAAACATTTATTCTGACCGCAAGGATGATCCCGTACATGACGTACACACCAATAGGGTTATTCACAACACTAAACATTTTATTTTTGCGTCACCATTAAACGAATCATACGAATATACGTGGAAAAAATCAAACTTCAGCTTATGCAATCATAAAGATTTTTAAATACATAAACATGAAAAAAGGACGGAGTTTTACCATAGAAAATTGTGACGTCATTGGGCATATTTCCCTACAAACTTTTTTGACGTTTCGTAAAAAGTTGCTGATTTGACTATGTATCAGTGAAAAACTATATTGTGCGATTTTTGTTTCATCGTAGTAATGGTTAGCAAACTGTAAATATCGGCTTCCAAGGAATGAAGGACAAAAACTTTGCGTGAAACCTCATCCAGGGATAACGTTTGTTAAGTAATGGCATACTACTTATCTACTATTTTCCGTAGAGCCTCCTACAGAAGAGACGCTAATGCAGAACACGCTGTGGCCGGAGCGGCACAAGCTGTACGGTCACGGCTACGAAGTGTTCTCTCTAGCCGCCGCGGCCGACGGCTCGCTGCTGGCGTCCGCCTGCAAGGCCAACGTCGCCGAGCACGCCGCCGTGAGGCTCTGGTGAGTGTGTGGCACAACACTGGCCGGGCGACACAAGTGTACGGGCCCGGCTACGAAGTGTTCTCTCTAGCCGCCGCCGTGAGGCTCTGGTGAGTGTGTGGCACAACACTGGCCGGGCGACACAAGTGTACCGGCGCGGCTACGAAGTGTTCTCTCTAGCCGCCGCCGTGAGGCTCTGGTGAGTGTGTGGCACAACACTGGCCGGGCGACACAAGTGTACCGGCGCGGCTACGAAGTGTTCTCTCTAGCCGCCGCCGTGAGGCTCTGGTGAGTGTGTGGCACAACACTGGCCGGGCGACACAAGTGTACGGGCGCGGCTACGAAGTGTTCCCTCTAGCCGCTGCGGCCGATGGCTCGCTGCTGGCGTCCGCCTGCAAGACCAACGTCGACGCATATAATCCGGTCACATAAGCAATTAAAAGGGGGTCAACCTCAGAACGAGAGATAATGAATGAGCTGAAAACTTGTAAATATACCTTCATTTTGGCATTTTTCAAGTTGCCTCAAAAGTCTCATAAAATCTCGTGTCTATATAATAACTTGCGGTTATTCAAAGGTCCCAAAAAAATTTGTAACCTTGCGGCCCAGACACGACATTTTATGACACTTTGGAGGCAACTTACAGAACGCCAAAATGAAGGCGTGTACAAGTTTTCAGCTTATTATCACTCATTCCGACCGGACCGGACTAAGAACACTGGCCGTGCGACACAAGCGTACGGGCGCGGCTACGATGTGTTCTCTCTAGCCTTACATTCAGAACAGCCAAGTCTTGACTCGAGTAACACACTTACTTACTTGTGCTGATGTGAGGGTGAGTGTTTATGTGTTGTAAAGGCTCACTCCGACCGCCCGCTGAAGCGTAATGAAGAAGTATGCGCGCGCGAGTGGTAATACTTGTAATTTATTTATTTACTTAGGAAGATCATCAGCTTAGATAATGCATAATAACTTAAAGCAGTAGTGACAGTGAGCTAATAACAGATCCTCACTGATGGCATAGTAAATTATACAAGAAATGAGTGAGCGAAAAGCCAAGCAAAAAACACAACGCCATGCGTCTTGGCAGTACTGCTACATTATTAAGTACTTAATTCTAAATAAACTAATAACAAAACAAAAACATTTCTAAAACTATATCCTACTTTTGCCGAAAAATTGCCGTGACAAGAGTCGTTTTAATGTAGGAACACTTGCACTGAATAGGTCCAAATCACCAAACCTCTGTAACACATCATTGATGCCGTTGCTCGCTCTAATGAGAAAACTGTTTCGCCTATAGTTAGTAGATGATAGCGGGACGGATAGTGGTGGCTTACTGGGTGTACGGATATTCAATTTACTAAGTAAGGTTATCGATTGAGTTAGTTGTAATTTTAAGTATATAAGAAATATCAGCTATACTACGACGTGTCTCAAGTGGGAGAATGCCGAATTGATCCTTTATCTTTGCACCGCTAGGTGATATATATAATTAGGTCACACCTGGCCAGGGGGAGACGCAAGATTTTGTACTTACCAGGGGTGGTAATAAAAAAAGCCTCACATCGCATATTTATCGCGCGTCAAATACTTGCGATCTGAGACATGCATGTAATCTTTGTATTACCTCCCTTGGTTAGTAATGTACTAAATGCGTAGTCCTCAAGTTGGGTACTTAGGTTAAGTTTTCGTCGATTTTCAACTTCGGACGGTGTTGTTCTATTGTGTCGTCAACAGTAAACTCGCCAAGCTCGTGAGATTTTGCTTGAGACATATGTATCACTGTTGACCCATTCCTAGTCAGTTTTGAGGTTTGCACACAAGGTTTCTTACTCTATTTGACGCTACATTTTCTTCTATCATTGAAACCCTTTTATTTAGTTCTTAAGTGTGCTTTAAGAGGGCGCAGTACGCTCGGTTCTCCATACAAACGTATTTACGCTCTCATTTTAAAACGCCATGCTAGAATAACATGTAACTTTGTATACACAATGGGATTCGGTATATCTAGGTCGGAAATTAGATTCCGTTGCTTGAAATTATAATGGAGAAAAAATACAACGATTATTAAAGTTTTCATACAAGTCGTAAAAAACTCAAAAAACCGCTGTATTTTTTTTTCTTTTACAATTTCAAGCAACAGAAACTAATTTTCGACCAAGATATGCCGGATTTCATTGTGTATACAAAGTTTCATGTTATTCTAGCACGGCGTTTTAAAATGAGAGCGTAAATACGTTTGTATGGAGAACCGAGCGTACTGCGCCCTCTTAACGTGTCTACTAGCGCGACTCGTAAATAACTGTGATTATTTAAATTTAACGATAGATATTGTGCAAAAGGAGGCCACTATGTAATGTATTTTGTATTTAAGTACCTTTTGAAAACATGAAACTAGTGTTTACGTTGCTGGATTCGTCGATATATGAGTTCAAAAATAAAACAGCCTTTTTTATTTTGGACTGGTGCTAGTGGACACGTTAAAGGCTTTTTAAACATACATATGTACATAAACTCACGCCTATATTCTCAAAAGGGGTAGGCAGAGCACATGAAAAATAATTTTCTAATGCAGGTTTATAGATGGAGAAAATGTGATATTGCAGTGACAGGTTGCTAGCCGATCGCCCACAACACACTTTTACCTGAACCTCTTAAACTTATCCTAACCTTCCTTATCCACAGGGAAACTAAATCCTGGCAGCAAATCCAGACGCTCGTCTCTCACCAGCTCACCGTCACTCAATTAGCCTTCAGTCCAGATAGCCAGCACCTCCTCTCCGTGTCCCGCGACCGGAGATGGACCTTATACGCTAGGCAGCAGGGATCAAACTCGTTTGAGCAGGTCGCGTGCACGGACAAGACCAATGGAGTCCACACGAGGATCATTTGGTGCTGCGCGTGGACGCAGGATTCGAGAATGTTCGGGACTGGGTCTAGGGAAGGCAAGGTGAGTCGATTATTTGTAAAGAAATATAAATAAATAAATAAATACACAAATCGAACTAGTCTCATAGTAAGCTCAATAAGGCTTGTGTTATGGGTATATACGATGATATATTTAATAGATATATACTTAAATACATAGAAAACATCCAAGCCTCAGGAACAAATGTCTCTGCTCACCACAGTAACAAATGCCCTTACCGGGATTCGAACCCCGGACCTCTAGCTTCGGAGGCAGTGACACTAAACTAGGCTAAATAGGCCGACAAATATGCACCATTTTACTTGTATTTAACATGTAACCCGGACCCGGGTATGTCCTAAAACTACGACCAAGACCACCGTGGGATGGGCAGCAGCATCCCTGGAGTGGTGCGATCGCCAACCCGCATGTCAAGTGTGGCGATCTTGGCATTTACCCCCCATGAAATTGTGGGAGGCCTATGTCCAGCAGTGGACGTCCTTGGGCTGTTATGGTGGTGGTAACATACAACGTCGTTTGGTCAGTGTACGTGAGAGTTGTACATACATGAACATTGTGTATGATAGGTGCCAGTGCCAATAATGACTAATGAGTGATTCCGAAGCACACGTCTTGAATATAAATGTGTAAGATAAATAATAATAATATATTATTAATAATATTATTTGGGGACAATCTTACACAAATCGACCTAGTCCCAAACTAAGCAAAGCTTGTACTATGGGTACTAGACGACGACATACATACTTATATAGATAAATACATATTTAAATACATAGAAAACATCCAAAACCCAAGAACAAATATCCGTGATAAATGCACAAATAAATGCCCTGGCCGGGATTCGAACCCGGGACCTCTAGCTTCGGAGGCAGAGTCACTACAACCTAGGCTAAACAGGCCGCCGCAATAGAAAACATGTATGCCATTATGTTGCTACTGGTGGGAACCTATAATTGGCTCTCTGTTACCTATATTCATAACTATTGTACTAACTTATAGCTGTTGGTTCCAGAAAGATAAATGAATAAAATAAATAAATCGATGAAAGTATTTCGGTACGTTTGTGTAAGGATGCCGATTAAATAACAATAGGTGATTAACATTGTTCTCTCAGTTAAGATTTCGCGCGAACAAAGAAAAAAAAACCGCTACCTTTTCGAATTGGATTACCTACGGGACGGGCCTTTTTTTTTAACGTTGGGGAAATGCGTTTACGCATCCCGTCCTGTCGGGGAGGACGGGTATGACGGGCTACCCGCGGCTAGATAGCCTTGGACTACCGTCTTAAACCACCAACGAAGTCCAGCTCCGCCTTGAATTGGGGCGCCGCAGGATCGCTCTTGGCATTCTACCGCGTACACGTACGGGACAGGCCTAGCCTAGTGTAGGAATCAGTGGAACTTGAAAAAATATCAGAAATATTGAAAAGATCAAAGATATTGGATGAGTTTAATACGGGGAGGTATTCTACCTATACTCATCCAATATCTTTGTCCAATCTTTAATCAAATTTCTTTGACGGAGGCCCATTCCACTTATCCAATATCTTTGCCCAAGTCTTTTTTTAGCGTAGCCATATTGATTTGACTGTCATGTCAATGTCAAATCTTTGATCAAATTTGTTTGACGGAGGCCCATTCCACTTATCCAATATCTTTGTCCAAGTTTTATTTTTTTTCATGCGTAGCCATATTGATTTAACTGTCATCGGAATCTTTGATCAAATGTCGGGGTCCCATCCAAGTTTGATGAAATCATCCAATTTCTTTGATCAAAGATATTGGATAAAGATATATATTTATTAGTCGACGACCTGTTTAGCCTAGTTGGTAGTGACTCTGCCTCCGAAGCTAGAGGTCCCGGGTTCGAATCCCGGCCAGGGCATTTATTTGTGCATTTTTCACGGATATTTGTTCTTGGGTCTTGGATGTTTTCTATGTATTTAAGTATGTATTTATCTATATAAGTATTTATATCGTCGTCTAGTACCCATAGTACAAGCTTTGCTTAGTTTGGGACAAGGTCGATTTGTGTAAGATTGTCCCCCAATATATATATATACACAACACAACACAACACAAGCCTTATTGACTTTAGTTCGATTTGTGTAAATTTGTCACTCAATATTTATTTATTAAAAAAAACTATGTTCTAGGTTTGTCTATGGTCCAAGTCGGCGCCCACCAGCACGTCCCTCGGCTCGTACGTGCTGGTCAGCACCCTGGAGCTGCCGAAGGACTCGGTGACCGCCCTCGCGTTCGCACCAACCACAGACACCCTCGCGGCTGTCGGTCTCGACTCGGGCGTTATAAAGTTTTACGCGTTCGATGGCGCTTGGACGTTGATGAAGGAACTTGATCACAGGTTGGTTCACTGTTGACTACTGGCTCACTGTTACACACATTTTCGATTCGGGCGCTTTTGAAATAGGGTTAAAAAATATACTTTTCTCAAAGGCGAAGTGTTTGTTTGTTTATGGTCAGCCATAAATTAAAAAAAAATTATGCTCGCCCCGCGCAACTACAATGTTACATATAAATTGCTTTATTTATTGAGTTCCACTCTGCTTGAAAAGAACAAGCGGCCATATAAAATATGGTACGGGTCGTATACAGCCAATTCAAGTCGTATTTTTCTGTTGGAATCGCGACGTTTTTGTAGTACGTGTCTGTAATTTACGGTTTTCGGTGGAAAAATATACTACCGATTCTGATTAAAAAAATAAAAATATAAATTTGGCGTTTTAATGTTATGTTTGACAAAACAGAATTCCAATTTAGTCTTTTTTTCCCATTATTGAGAAAAGCACTATACTTATACTAGCCTCGGCTGGAATGTCAATTGCAGGCTTCGTATTTATTAACCGGCCTCCCAAGGTCGTCCGTTTAACACATTCGGTGCCGGTGACACGAAACCGTGTCATTTTATGAGTATGTTAAAACTACATACTCAGCCTGCAATTGACAACATTTCAAATTTTCAAGTAGTATGAATACTTAACTCATTTCGTTCATTTGTTAACAAGAAACCCCGATGTATATTTTTTATATTTTTATAGCTATTAGTTTTTCTAAATGTTCACGAAAATGTGAAGTAAGGCTACTTCGTAGTAATGACGTCACTAGTATGAAATTGTGACAGTCACAGCGCACAAAAAGAACAGCAGTTCACTTTCTTTAGTAAATTTGTCTTAGTAACAGTGCTTCTGTCTAATTTATCACTTACTCTCTTTTAGAATGAGGAACTTTTGAAATTGATTTATTTATATGAAATTGGGATATTTTCAAGAATTTAAAAATGTGTTTTTTTTTTACTTAACTTTTTATGCTCTATTTGATTTCATGGGAAAAAAGCCTGCTTAATAAAATGAAATATTGTCAATTGCCTCTTTCCATGCCTCGACAATAATGTACATGTGTATGTATGTGTGTGTAATGTGTGTGTATGTATTATTTCACAGTGCAGCGCATCATTTGACGGTGCGCCGGCTCGCGTTCACGCGCGCCGAGGGTTCCCTGCTGCTGGCCAGCGGCGGCGCCGACCATATCGTCAGAATTTACCAACTCGATATATCGTAAGCCATGTTTATATTATATGTGATGAAATAAATGTTTGTACAGTTATCTACATTTTTATTATATATACGACGGTGGCAAACAAGCTTACGGCCTGCCTGATGGTAAGCAGACACCGTAGCCTATTCCTCTGACTCCAGAGGAATGACAAGTGCGTTGCCGACCCTTTATTGACTTGGGGATGCGCTGTGTTGAGAGTGAAGGACCGGCAGATATCTCCAGCTGTCAAGCTAGAGACATAGACAGGCCCCTCACTCCCAACACAGCGCATCCTCGGGAGCTCTGGCGACCTTGCTCACCACCAGGAACACAACACCACATACCTACCTAAGGGGCAAGTAGTGATGCTATTATAGCTGCGATCTTTGTAAGGTGGAGGTACTTCCCCACTTGGGCTACTCCAAATTTGAGCGAGATGACGTTTCGCTGTGCCCTACCTCTTCTAAACACACACAGAAGTTTAAATATTTATTAGTCGTAGACCAGTATAAATGCCCAAAATATAAGATAGGTAAAACATATAATAGTAACTTTAGAAAAACATCGTCACGTAAAATGTTTGTTGAACCGAGATCACTTAATAATTATTACGGACAAAGAACACGAGGGTACCTGGTACCGCGCGTTTACAATAGAATCATAAAAGAGAACGAGTGTGAAACGAAAAATATATTTAAGTCTAAAGTAAAGGCGTGTTTGATGGATACCTTCATTAAAGAAAGTGCAAGTAGTTAAAAGGGCGCAGTACGCTCGGTTCTCCATACAAACGTATTTATGCTCTCATTTTAAAACGCCATGCTAGAATAACATGAAACTTTGTATACACAATGGGATCCAGCATATCTAGGTCGGAAATTAGTTTCTGTTGCTAGAAATTGTAAAAGAAAAATGTACCACGGTTTTTTGAGTTTTTTACGGCTTGTATGAAAACCTTAATAATCGTTGTATTTTTTCTCCATTATACTTTCAAGCAATCCCCATTGTGCATACAAAGTTTCATGTTATTCTAGCATGGCGTTTTAAAATGAGAGCATAAATACGTTTGTATGGAGAACCGAACGTACTGCGCCCTCTTAAGTCGTACAAATAAATAGCTAGTGTTTATGTTTATCTTTCTTCATGTAATTAAGATAATGTGCCGGTTCTCTTGGAGCCACCCGGCATTCTTAGGGACGATGGCAGGAGACCGGATGGGATGTCATTAGTTCCGTGGAAGATGGGTAGGGTGCTTGTGTGGGACGCCACCTGTGTCGACACATTGGCCCCTTCCCATCTTCACGGAACATTCATCAGAGCTGGTTCAAAGTAAAAAACGAACAAGTATAGGGGTCTAGGCGCCGAATACAGTTTTGTACCGTTCGGCGTCGAGACCCTTGGTCCGTGGGGTCCCAGTGCCCAAGAACTCTTCAAAGAGTTATCTAAAAGGCTGGCTGACACCACCGGAGACCGTAGAGCTGGCAGCTTCCTCGCTCAACGTATCAGTATTGCAGTTCAGCGAGGAAATGCTGCCAGCATCTTCGGAACCATGCCTCGGGGTCCCTTTATTAGTTATTAGTTACGTTTTTTGTTTTATCCATATGATTGTGGACCCGGGTATGTCCTAAAACTACGATCAAAACCACCGGGGGATGGACAGCAGCATCCCTGGAGTGCGGTGGAGATACTGCGATCGCCAACCCGCATGCCAAGCGTGGCGATTATGGCATTTACCCCCCATGAAATTGGGGGAGGCCTATGTCCAGCAGTGGACGTTCTTCGGCTGTTATGGTGGTGGTGGTGGATATGATTGTGATCTGAGATATATTATTAATTTATTAAAGTAATGTTTACAGTAATTAAGATAAATGTCCCAGTGTCTGTCATCGCTTTAATAGTTTACACTCAATTGTCTGTCACTTCTGTTTGTCTGGGAATTAAGCAGGAATTATGATTGTAGTGCCGTCTGTTGGTGCGTTGAGAGGCACTGGGACACTTAGCAAGAGTAGGTATTTAATATTAGTTCATAGCATGGTTTAATCGGTTAAATGTAAAAAAAGAGTGCTGTCTTCGCCATCAAACTGCTTAGTAGTTTGGCGAAAATATCTAAAGTTATTGTTAAAATTTCATTTATTTTTATTTTAGGGGACATTTTTTACACAAATCGAACTAGTCCCACAGTAAGCTCAATAAGGCTTGTATTATGGGTACCAGACGACGATATATTTAATAGATATATACATAAATACATAGAAAACATCCAAGTCTCAGGAACAAATGTCTCTGCTCACCACAGAAACAAATGCCCTTACCGGGAATCGAACCCGGGACCTCTAGCTTCGGAGGCAGTGACACTACCAACTAGGCTAAACCGGCCGACATATAAATTAATAAATTAAAAAAAAAGACATTAGTATTGTCCACAAACCCTGAAAACCCGCCATCATGCGATCGTGTGTAACGAGATTCAAATGCGTAGATTGTGGCTCGGTTTTTATAAAGATCCGTGAGCCCTTATTATATAATGCAGGCATATCCTGGTTGCCATTATATCACTTACTAGATGTTGCCCGCGACTTCATCCACGTCTTCACTCCTATTGGTCGCAGCATGATGTTATATAGCTTAAAGCCTTCCTCGATAAATTGACTATCCAACACAAAAATAATTTTTCAATTTGAACCAGTAGTTCCTGAGATTAGCGCGTTCAAACAAACAAAGTCTTCAGCTTTATAATATTGGTATAGATAAGATATATCACTTATAATTAATGTTTCTGTGAAATGTACGTTATTTCTACTCAGAATGACTTTCTATCCTAACAGGACAGAAAAATATCCCAAAGTATTTTCTATTTTTGTTACCATTTTCCATCTATTTTTTGTGTTCATAACAATGTATGGAAATTTTAGGGACATTTTTCTTCTCTTTAAGTCCTATTGGGATGGAAAGACGTCAGAATCCTGAGAAGAAATAAAATTACATCGTTACAAAATGCTCTGTTGCAAATATATTCAGCTACTTCAGTTGCTACTATTTGGCGCGGACTGTATACCTAAATGAAAAACCAAAATTAAGAATAATATATTTATTTTAAAAACATTAACTATAACATTTAATTTACATTAAGAGTAAGGAAGGCACGTCATACACATCACAATTTCATTGTTAAAATTCTCACTTTATGGTAACAAAGAAGGTATACATATAGGTATGAATCTGGGCCCCATGTGTAATTAAAAAAAATACAAAACTGTCCATGCGAAAAATACGTATATCGTTACTATATAATATATAAGAATATAAGAATTTTAGCCGTAATCTGAATCCTTTTTTTTTATTAAAAATGGGATTGCTCTTGGCCAGCATCCAGCCAGGGGGCAAAGATGATGCCGACGATGAAGCGAGCTCACCCAGAAGATGCCTATTCAGTCGTGCCTTAAAAAGGTCCAGGTTATATGAACTCGGCAATACAGACGCCGGCAGAGAATTCCAAACCTTAGAAGTGCGCATTATAAAAGAAGATGCAAAGCGCTTGGTTCGAATTAGAGGAATTTCGACCAGATAAGGATGGTAGCCAGCCGTCCGTCTGGATGTCCGATCCTACGGGTATCGACGCGGATATGACGAGCCATCAGTGACAGAAAGTGAACATAGTGCATGCTCAGTGGCAGATGTGCCCTAAGAGCAGGCCCGGGCCTAGTGAGGCCGAAACTGCAAATCCGCCACTGCGCATGCACACAAAAATATGTCCCATTATTACAGATGGTTATGGCGGCGAACCTCTCGGTACCCCATGGCTCCCCAGGGATCCACTAATAAACACTGAAACTAGCGGCTCTGTGAGCTGTGAACATCGCGAATTGCTTTTTCCAATTTCTAACTTTCCTAAAACTGACTCGACAAAAAATCTATATAATTATAGAATCTGCTCACAAAATTTCTCGAGAATCTGTTGATAAATGCGACCTGTAGAGAGAACAACCGGAAATCCGGACATACATTAACTCGGTCAATAAACTGAATTTTCAAAACTCGAGAAGGGGGATTCGGTACATAGTTATGCTTATGACTATCAGAAATTTAATTTGATACATCTTTAGCACTTGACTGAATTACAAGTAGACACACGCAAGTACATATTATACATACAACAACACATACTATAACCAAAACATTTAATTTTCGACGAAGTAATCTTTGACTTCCCATAATCCCACTGTCACCGCCTTTGTAACATTGCTGACATATGGTGCTATGACAATGACTTCAGTTTACTGAATATATTGAATACAGAAAAGCGGCCCGCAATTGAGTATCAAGTGTTAGTTTGTCTATCTTTTGGTTCCTGTGCTCCACTCAGTAGCTCAAAGGTTAACTGGAAAAGATCCCTAAAAGGATAAGTTAGCCTTTGCACTGATATAACCGAATTTGTCTGTATTTTTACCTGTGTTTTGTGTACAATAAAGTATTTACATAAATAAAATAAAAATGTATGTGTGTATATATATAAATATGTATACACTTTCTCCCCTATCACATAGGTATAAGGTCCAATAATATAAACATACTAGTTACCCGCGCGGCTCCGCCGCGTCGACGTACTACGAAGAATGCAAGCGAAGCCGCGGGATAGAATATAGCCTATCTATATTCTATCCCGTGGATTCGCTCTCGATTACAAAGTCGATTTATAAACATTTGTGTCACAGTCAATCATAATAAAACATATTTGCACCCCGATCCACCGCATAACTGGGCCTTGTACGTGGGCCATGATGGGCTAATGAGATATCAATCTACATGCATTTATGTAGGGTTCAACTTTGTAGGGTTTGACATCCTCAGACAAACATTGAAAAAAAAATAGCAAATTAACCTTTTGAACGCCATACTTTATGAACCACAGTGACACTTACACGCCAACTCATTGTTCATTAGAGATAGAATATAAACCATAGTATCACAGAATAAGTAATAGTACATAGTATAAAGTACGAAGGTAATTTTCATATATCAGAACACCTATGTTCGCGGCAATTAAAGGTTGTAATTATTTTTTTAACCTTTTAAGCGCATTATCTATAGAAATTCATGTAGGTTAATATCGCATTGGATGCCGTCGCCATGACGGATATATTCGTCGTTGTATTGAATCGATGGTGCGCATATACTTCAAATGCGTTGTTGGCGTCGTAAAGGTTAGTGCAACATTGTTTTCTCGTTCATTTGATCTAAATCCACCAATAAGTAACGTCTACTCCAATGAGAACTTCTTTGCTTATGATCTCTTGATCACCCTACTGGTATGGCAATAGGTGGAAGAGAGACACACTTAGACACAGCGAATCTCTTCTCTTTCAAAATGTTTTGCAGCTTATCTATGATTAACTCAGAAACAGTTCTGTAACTCACAACGTAAAGTTTAATTTGGTTTATCATTGTTTTGGCAGGTATCAATATCAGTCAAGATATACGGAACGTATATTTGAAGCGTCATTGGTTTGTATACCAACTTCTTTGTTTAAACCATGACAATATAATATTGACATAAAAGAGCACAATAAATAATTTTTAAGAAAAAAAACCGACTTCAATGGGGGAGTCCAGTGAAAGATTATTAATCTTAGATGGTGCACTCTTAGATTCCATACGATAAAATACAAAAATGGCTATAAGTATGTTTATAATGGTAGAAGACTAAGTACCCTCAATTCCTCATGAAATCATGGAAAAACCTTGCTTGCTTGACAAACAAAACGAAGAGAACAAATCGCCAAACGTGAACTACGCGTCGTTGAAGAGTTCCGTTCTGATCATCATCAGCAGTTCCACTTCATGAAATGTCACTTTTCTGAATGAAAATGCTTGATTAGTTCATGAAAATACTAAAATCACTATTTGTGTGCCTTTCACATTTGAGGAGTTTCCTCGATTCGTAATGGATCCCATCATCAGAACTCGAGCATGACAAAAATCAATCGTGAAAATAGAACTTGCTTAACAAACACCGCTAGAAGGACAAATCGCCAAACGTGAACTTTTCGTCGTTGAAGAGTTCTGTTCTGATCATCATCAGCAGTTCCACTTCATCAAATGTCACATTTTTGTATGATAATGCTCGATTTGTTGATAAAAACACAAAAATCACTATATGTTTGCCTTTAAGATTTGAGGAGTTCCCTCAATTCCTCATGGATCCCATCATCAGAACTCGAGCATGACAAAAATTAATCGTGAAAATAGAACTTGCTTAACAAACACAGCTAGGAGGACAAATCGCCAAACGTGAACTGTTCGTCGTTGAAGAGTTCTGTTCTGATCATCATCAGCAGTTCCATTTCATCCAATGTCACATTTTTAGATGCAAATGCTTGACTTGTTGATAAAAACACAAAAATCACTATATGTTTGCCTTAAAGATTTGAGGAGTTCCCTCAATTCCTCATGGATCCCATCATCAGAACTGCCTTTTGACAAAAATGGGACTAACTTGGATATATATATACATACAATCAAAAAAAATTTTTTCAAATCGGTTAAGAAATGACGGAGTTATGGAGTAACAAACATTAAAAAAAAAAAAAACAAAAAAAAACAAACATACAACCGAATTGATAACCTCCTCTTTTGAAATTTTGAAGTCGGTTAAAAAAAGTGATACAATACGTATGTCATTTATGTAAACATTTATTTTATATATTTTCTGCTTTATTCGACAGAACTGAACAGGCCCTGTTCACATAATCCGATCCGATATCGGCGTTGGAGCCGACACGGTTATGTATGTATGTATGGCTTTATTGTACATAAAACACGGCAAAATGACAAACAGACAAAAAGTGGAAGTAAAAAGGCTAGCTTATCCCTATATGTATAGAAAACTGCCACAGATATCGAATCCGCTCATTTAAGTTGAACAATTTCTGAACATCTGATCTCTTCTCTCTAATGCACAAATCAGTAAGTTTGAGAGAGACAGATAAGTGATATCTGACAGGTGTTCACCTGTCAGTGCATCTGCTTTCAAATATATTTGTTTATATGCAAATTGTACTGAACTGACGTTTGTGACGTTTTGGATTATATGGGATTTGAAATTTTGGTGTGCTTTTAAGTGGAGACAACTCATTAGCAGCCGAAAATGATAAGGATCATAAGGATCCAAAGAGACAACTATAAGAAAAATCGTCTTGCTTAACACTGCGGATCTTTTAGTATTATTAATTACGAAAACTGGTCACTGTTCACATTGCACGACACGATATCGGTCACATTTCCATACATTTGTCGGAGCCGAAACCTTCATCAAATCGGATAATGTGAACAGAGTCTTAAGTTGGGAAATGAATGGGGGCCTTTACACGATTAATATAATGACAAAACTGAGATGTCAATATTATCGCGTTTTTCCAAATAGTTCGTGTTTTTGTTCAATATGAATCAATATTCACGTAAATCGTATGGTGATATGAGTGTTTCACGGGATAATAATCACCGTGTAAAAGGCCCCATGAAATTAACGGATCACTAAAATTTGTATTGTCTTTATAGACCGCAATAATATTGACACCTCAGTATTGTGAAAATAAAAATCGTGTAAAGGGCCACGATCAAAAATAAGTTAAATGTTGACACAAAACGTCTGGCATTCATGTAAAGTAAACTGTAAATACTTAGACCGAATACACCGAATATTATGTATTGTCTTATAAACAAATTAGTAATTTTACTTTCGTTTATAGTTAATAATATTGAGTATTTCTCGACTCAAAAGATTTTATTTTGTAATGCTGTACCAGATATTTCTTACAGGAACATTTGAATTCATATTTGATTTTATGTCATCCGGAATCATACAATAGCCAGTTCCCAAGTCACGTGTTAACCAAGCTAAATTTTGACACCTCGTACAATTCTACCAAGGTAAGCTGACCCGTCGCTTGTATGCGGCGTCATCGAACACGATTTTGAGGCTTATATTTGTCGGGGCATCCAGGATTTTTCGTAAATATCAATTTAATAAATTTTCCAGGATAAAAATCAAAAAACTAAGACCTTATTGCAAATCTGCAGCATGGGACGAATCCTATGGTGTATAATTTATCAAAATCGGTCCATAACTGTAGATCTGATGGGCGTTGTAAGGATCGGCTTCGCGTAATATATATATTTTATATGCAAATTGTACTGAACTGACGTTTGTGACGTTTTGGATTATATGGGATTTGAAATTTTGGTGTGCTTTTAAGTGGAGACAACTCATTAGCAGCCGAAAATGATCGTTCTATCTGTCCCGGTCTAATTCATCTTGCTTAACCATAAGGATCCAAAGAGACAACTATAAGAAAAATCGTCTTGCTTAACACTGCGGATCTTTTAGTATTATTAATTACGAAAACTGGTCACTGTTCACATTGCACGACACGATATCGGTCACATTTCCATACATTTGTCGGAGCCGAAACCTTCATCAAATCGGATAATGTGAACAGGGTCTTAAGTTGGGAAATGAATGGGGGCCTTTACACGATTAATATAATGACAAAACTGAGATGTCAATATTATCGCGTTTTTCCAAATAGTTCGTGTTTTTGTTCAATATGAATCAATATTCACGTAAATCGTATGGTGATATGAGTGTTTCACGGGATAATAATCACCGTGTAAAAGGCCCCATGAAATTAACGGATCACTAAAATTTGTATTGTCTTTATAGACCGCAATAATATTGACACCTCAGTATTGTGAAAATAAAAATCGTGTAAAGGGCCACGATCAAAAATAAGTTAAATGTTGACACAAAACGTCTGGCATTCATGTAAAGTAAACTGTAAATACTTAGACCGAATACACCGAATATTATGTATTGTCTTATAAACAAATTAGTAATTTTACTTTCGTTTATAGTTAATAATATTGAGTATTTCTCGACTCAAAAGATTTTATTTTGTAATGCTGTACCAGATATTTCTTACAGGAACATTTGAATTCATATTTGATTTTATGTCATCCGGAATCATACAATAGCCAGTTCCCAAGTCACGTGTTAACCAAGCTAAATTTTGACACCTCGTACAATTCTACCAAGGTAAGCTGACCCGTCGCTTGTATGCGGCGTCATCGAACACGATTTTGAGGCTTATATTTGTCGGGGCATCCAGGATTTTTCGTAAATATCAATTTAATAAATTTTCCAGGATAAAAATCAAAAAACTAAGACCTTATTGCAAATCTGCAGCATGGGACGAATCCTATGGTGTATAATTTATCAAAATCGGTCCATAACTGTAGATCTGATGGGCGTTGTAAGGATCGGCTTCGCGTAATATATATATAGATTTTTTACCATCAGCTATACTTATGTGACAATTGTATATGAAACACTTAAACTATGACTAAAGCAGAATTCTTAAAATCTATACAACATATCAACATTCAAGGTATAAGTGTGATATGATTATAATAACTCTTATTATGAGGCACATAAGGTCGTTTTTTTTATTGGTTCACTAAAACTATTTACATTGTCGTTAGTATCAACACAAATGCTGTGATTAGGTTCTATTGCTAAGCGTAACAGTTACTTAGAGGTAAACACCACATGCATTTTCAGTTAGTGATGAAAGTATGTGATTTAAACAATAGCAAAAATGCATGTCATTTAAAATTCACCCAAAATAGCACCGGTTTCAACAATTTGTTTTGAAAGAGTAAACCTTAAGCAACTTATTAGTATAATTGGCAACTAGCTTTTAGAAAGATAGTAAAGTGGATAATTTACGAGGACAAGGACCATAATAAATAACTTGATATAATATATAATAAAGGACGACCTGTTTAGCCTAGTTGGTAGTGACTCTGCCTCCGAAGCTAGAGGTCCCGGGTTCGAATCCCGGCCAGGGCATTTATTTGTGCATTTATCACGGATATTTGTTCTTGGGTCTTGGATGTTTTCTATGTATTTAAGTATGTATTTATCTATATAAGTATGCATATCGTCGTCTAGTACCCATAGTACAAGCTTTGCTTAGTTTGGGACTAGGTCGATTTGTGTAAGATTGTCCCCGAATATTTATTTATTTATTATTTTAAAACGTTTTAAGTCTTATTGCACTGAACGAATTTTCCTTTTACGGAAGACGCAACTGTTTATCCATAATAATACAGGGTGTGGCCTGTAATAGGAGCAATAAATTTAAAGGACGCTTCCATCTGCAGTAACCTCTTGTGTCCAATTTTTTTTATCTTTTTTCAATTGGGAGAAATTTTGATCTAAAGTTACGACCTCCAAGTAATGGATCTTGGCACCCAGAGATTATAGCGCGCCAGTCAATGCTGATTTTGAGGTTGCTTCAAATTATGACTCATAATCTTTGTCGCATTATTGGTTTGAAAGAATATTTTTAGGTTTTAAAAAAAAATATATATAAATTTTTAGTCTTTTTTGAATAAATTGTTATTAATATCACTCCAGTAGAGTAAAAAAGTACAGATAAGCTACATTTGCGAAAAAAAATCCAAATAAAAACTTTTTTTTCCAATTAAAATCATTTGGAAATAATAGCTGGAGAGCTCAATAGTGTACCGTTTAATTTTTTGCTCCTATTACAGGCTACACCCTGTATAGGCTACACCCAAGATAAAGTTGAGTTGTTTGTGCACCACATCTTAAAAATACATATAAAAAATCTGCGCGGCTAGTATGATAGCTTATACCGTCACGTTATATGGCCAAAATGTACTGAAACGTCACATAAAACGTGACGGTATAAGCTATCATACTAGCCGGGCTGGTTTTGCATTAATATTTTTTACAATTGAATGTCGTAGAAATGAAATATTTTAGGATATATCAGGGTGGTATTCCACTCGTCCAATTGATGACCTGTCAACGTGTCTGCCACATAGATAGATTGATTATTTAACTCTATTGGGATAGGTATTTAACTAAGGCTGGGTTGCACTAACTTACGATCACAGACCGATCAACGTTAAATATGGCGCCGGCAGCTGTCATCCCATAGATTCAGATTTTAACGAACACCGCTTACGATTACAGACGGATTGGTGCAACCCAGCCTAAATGTAAACAAACCAAACCACGTGTCGCGGGCAATCAGCCAATCAAACTGGCTTTTAGTATCACACAGCGAATGGTGAAATACCAAAGTATCAGAGTATATTTATCATTTGACGACGACGTACTCTTGTGTACGTCAAATAAATAATAAAATAAAAATATTTATTTTATATCACATCGGTGGCAAACGACGCCCGCAACTCCAGGGGTGTCACTGCGCGTTGTCGACCCTTTAAAAATGTATACATTCCATTCTTGAAGAACCCCATACTGCAACTTCCCTCGGGAATACCTCGAATTCATATCGGACCGCATAAAAATCCATATTAGGTTAGATATGCATGTTATAAGTTTATAACTAAACTATGTTGATTATATTACATATCTTATAAAGGGGCGATGCAGGTTTACAAAAAGGCAGTCCTGGAAACTTGCTATTTGTCCTAATCATATGGAACGAAGAGTGCTAAACATAAACTTAAAGATAGAGTCAAGTTGTCCATAATTAAGAGGGCGCAGTACGGTCGGTTCTCCATACAAACGTATTTACGCTCTCATTTCAAAACGCCGTGCTAGAATAACATGAAACTTTGTATACACAATGGGATCCGGCATATCTAGGTCGGAAATTAGTTTCTGTTGCTTGAAATTGTAAAAGAAAAAAAAATACAGCGGTTTTTTGAGTTTTTTACGGCTTGTATGAAAACCTTAATAATCGCTGTATTTTTTCTCCATTATAATTTCAAGCAACAGAAACTAATTTTCGACCTAGATATGGCGAATCCCATTGTGTATACAAAGTTTCACGTTATTCTAGCATGGCGTTTTAAAATGAGAGCGTAAATACGTTTGTATGGAGAACCGAACGTACTGCGCAATCTTAAAAGACAAATCAAACAGCAAAATAGTTGGTGAAAATGATAAAACAACAGTGGCGCTAGACAGGCAGGCCACATGATTAGAAAAATTAACAAAAGAAATTGTGGAGTGGTGTCCAAGAGGAAATATAAGGAGAAGAGGTAATCCTGAGATGGGCAGGCTACCTTAAAAAGATTAGGAGGAGGAGGTATCTGGCTGCAAAAAGCAAGGGATCGTGATAAATGGAAAAGCTGACACTGTAGTTTTATATTTAACTATACAATGTATATTGTTTTGAAAAAATGACACCTCGCCGAGTTTCTTACGCCGGTTCTTCTCGTGGCAGAGGTATATTTTTCCGAACCGGTGGTAGTTTATTGACGTTCATAGGTGCATGTAATATGCCTAATTTGAAGAATAAACTACTTTTACTTTTTTAAACTCTGGAAGACGTCTTTGTCAATGGAAAAGTTGAGGTTGTCAATGGAGAATTAGAAAAGAAATAAAATCAAATGTATTATATTAAATAAAATAAATACGAGTATTAGGGGACAATTTTTATACAAAGTGAACTTGTCCCATAGTAATAAAATAGAAAACATCCAAGTCTCAAGAACAAAATGTTTCTGCTTACCACAGAAACAAATGCCCTTACCGGGATTCGAACCCGGTACCGCTAGCTTCGGGTCTATCAACTAGGCTAAACAGGCCGACAAATAAACGCTATTTTCATTTTATTTATATGATTTCGATTTGACATTGTGGCAATTACATATATATATATTATGCTTTACCGTCCCTCTTGGTGGTACGCGTGTAATGCCCGCTTAGACTCGCGCGCGAAGTCGCTCCGTGAATTCACGGCGTGAACGAAAATGGAGGTGTCACTGCTTGCCATAGCGCGAGTGTGAAGGGCGTGAACAACATCTACACTCACGTTTCGCAGCTTTCTGTAGTGTAGATGTTGTTCACGTTCGCATGCCGCGAACCCTTTGTCGCGGGCCAAAAAACCGCCACTGATCGGGGAACGGCGCGAACCGCGAATGCGTCAATAACACTACACTCGCGTTTCACAGCTTTCGCCGCGAGTGTGGAGCGGGCATAAGATCTCTATAGAAATCCTTACTCTTGAGTATTATGCGATTGCCTGATTAGCAGTCATGGGATTTAGTTTGTTTACATTTCATTAAAGAGGAGACTATAGATAATGTATCCATTATAAAAAGCGTAAGTAATCCTTAAAATTACGAGCAACAGCAGCAAACATAACATTCCCAATTTTCTACAATGTTAGTGGCCACAGCAATTTCAATGACATAAATGCTAGTTATTATACTTATATACTTAAAAATTTCTGAATTGAGCTCATCTACTAAAGACATTGTTGTTGTGAGTGAAGTGGTGAATGTGTACATTAAACAATGCCATAGAGTGGATAATCACAAATTTAGATAACGAGCTCGAAGTAAAAAACAATAACCGCCTTGGTAGATTATCTACTATTTCCTTGGTCAAGATTTACAAAATACACTAACAGAATAATAGCGGTCATTGCATTTTACAACTGCCCGACACTCAACAAGAACATATACTCTAGAATAAGGACTAAGGGGTACCAACACCACCTACAAAACAAGGAATAAAGTTGAAAATTCAATATACACGTCTAACCTTTTTTGTTATTGACTGGTTGGCGTTTACGAGAACAAAAGCAGATAATAGGATTGTATAGATACAAAGCCATTGTGAATGCATGTGAGTGGATGGGCTCACTTCAGAAAATTCCAAGTATATAAGCAGGGATCGTAATCTTCGTGCCGATGACGTAAAATTGACGTCACACTGCATATAGATGATTCCAATTGGTGTTATGATAATTATTAATATTTAATCATCAATCATTTAATCATGCATCTATAATGGTATTTTTTCTTATACGACCTATTGCATCCGAAGATTATTAAGGATTTCTTCTTATATTTAGAATTTTAATTTATAAGCAGGTGAGGATCTCATAGTCTTTCAAGTTATATAACAGGTTATAGAAATGTTGAATCTAAATATGAACGTAAACTCTTTATATGATGACGAGGTTTGTTTAATTATTGGTAATAACTGGTATTACACATGAACCAGTCACAAAAACTTGCAGTGTTACCTAATGTTGTACTTTATAAGTTGTGATGTGACAGGCAAATTGCGTTTGTAATAGGGATATAATTGTAAAAAGTGTATGTACACATTATTATTGATTAATGAATGATGATTGATTGATTACAATAACACTAATTAAAATCATCCTATATGGAGCGTGACGTCACCAGCACAAAAAGTACGACCCCTGTATATAAGATATTCTTAACCTACCATGTTCACAGTTCGTAGTCAGGTCTCAGTTGGATGTCATCAAAGCTTCTTTACTCTTATTCTTTCTAGAGAATTTCAGTTTCTTCAAGAAGCTGAAACTGCTTTTCTTCTTCTTATTAGAACTTAGATCGCTGATTGAGGCCGATTCCATTCGCCGCGAGTCGAGCGGAGTGACGCTCACAGACAACGAGAGGGTTGAGGATGGGGCGTCCGGTAACGCTACAGTTGTAGTAGTTGGTTGGGACACATACACACTAGAGGGTTGAGTGATGGAGTCACTCGTAATTGGGTGCGTCACGTACGCCGGTTGACTGGGCTGACCGTTGGGAACGCTGGGGATTTGACCGTTGGGTATTTGACCGCTGGGTATCTGACCGTTGGTGATCATCAGTTGACCGCCGTTCGTGAGCTGCCGTTGGCTGCCGCTCACCTCTTGGATCCTCATTGAGTTAGTAGGGTTGGGGGTAGTTAACCTGTTGAGAGAAATAAGATCAAACTCTTATTCTTATTAGAAATTAATATCTAGTATCTATTAAACAACCTTGTAAGTCCTTTTTTTTCAACTGTAGTAGTCGGAACTTCCCAGTGTACTACCACAAGTACAAACTAAAAGTAGTGCTTCAGTCCCAGACGGGACTTTTTCGATTTTGTATATATTCTTGCTAAAAGTGCAACAAAAACTGACAACGTACTTGTCTTCTCGAAGATCTCACGGTTCGTAAATAAATGCCATACGATTAAATAAATATGGTTTTTAGCGCATCCTTAATTTGTACTTGGTGAAGTTCATTAGGCAATTATTTATGCTATGCAATGAAAATGTCAGGTCTGAAGTACTATCATTATTTTGTACTTGTACAAGTACGCGGGGACTTACGAGGTTAACAACGAACTTCAATAGTGTGCGACTGAAACGGAATTTAATAAACAGGGTACGTATAAGTACGTATAAACACCAACACACATAAATGACATTATGTGACCTTATTACAATGAAAATAAAGTGCACGAATGCTGTTAACTGTGTTGGCCATGTTAAAAGTAAATTTTCAGAAAGAAATAAATGAATCAATCTACGTATGCGTTAAGTAGGGTAAAACTAAACGGTGTGCTGAACGGGACGCCACGACCAGCGCTCATGGTCAAAGGCCGCGTACCGGTCCTAAACATGTCGAGCGATATTTGACCTTAAAGACGTGAGTGACCCGTTTAATTATATTTTAACAGGGTAAATCTGTCTTTTTTTAATAATAATAATAATAATAAATATTGGGGGACAATCTTACACAAATCGACCTAGTCCCAAACTAAGCAAAGCTTGTACTATGGGTACTAGACGACGATATACATACTTATATAGATAAATACATACTTAAATACATAGAAAACATCCAAGACCCAAGAACAAATATCCGTGAAAAATGCACAAATAAATGCCCTGGCCGGGATTCGAACCCGGGACCTCTAGCTTCGGAGGCAGAGTCACTACCAACTAGGCTAAACAGGTCGGGGGGGTACAGGTGGTGGTCGTGGTTTTAATACCATTTCGGTGGCAAACAAGTGGTCGGCCCGCCTGATGGTAAGCGGTCACTGCAGCCTATGGACGCCTGCAGCGGTGCCACATGCGCATTGCCTACTCTTTAAAAATTTATACACTCTTTTTGAAGAACCTCATACCAGCCTCCAGTGACATTAAAATAATGAGAAAGGCGATTTAAGATTGACATAAATACTGGGAAATTAAAATAAATATCCATACCGTGTGCTACGCACTAGTCCATATTAGCATTATTCTGCCTTGTAGCGAAAATTCCGCGTAGCTATGACGTATACCGGTCGTCTTAGACCTTGCATGGGTTAAAGACATAGGGCAGGTTAGATAGGTAGGTAAACGACATACCTAGGAGTCCGCCCGGCGTCGACAACCCTCGCGAGGCGGTCCCAGAAGTTGTATGCGGTCGAATTGACGTATAGCGCGAAATAATACCGGTACTGAGCGGGCAGCTCACACGGCTGGTACACGCACGGTATCAGCGTGTGTTTCTTCTCTGAAAAGAAAAGACTAGTCAATTTACTTGGTTTTCTATGCAACGGTTAGAATGGGACTAATGGTCAATTAGAGGCAGAGTTAAGAGGCAGTCTGACTTTGACAATAATAAAAAAAAAAAAACAGTTTGGCGTGCTCTCATTGTAGTTGGTCCAATACAGGCATTTCATGCTCTTTGAATACACACAATATTTATTTATTTATTTATAATAGTTATTTTAGTACAATTTATATTAAGATTATTAATAAAATAAAATATATAGATTTTTTGATAAAATAAACTGTTTAAATTTTATTATATTTTTTAATTAAGACGACCTGTTTAGCCTAGTTGGTAGTGACACTGCCTCCGAAGCTAGAGGTCCCGGGTTCGAATCCCGGCCAGGGCATTATTTGTGCATTTAGCACGGATTTTGTTCTTGGGTCTTGGATGTTCTCTATGTATTTAAGTATGTATTTATCTATATAAGTATGTATATCGTCACCTAGTACCCATAGTACAAGCTTTGCTTAGTTTGGGACTAAGTCTATTTGTGTGAGATTGTCCCCCAATATTTATTTATTTTAATTCCGTCCGTTGTGGTGATCACGTACCACCAGTGATGATAATTTTTATTTTTTCACATCGAATTTTTTTTTAGATTGGAGGATGCTCCGCTTGTCAAAAATCTACAGTTTTAAACAAACCAATCCACGTGGCTCAGTCAATTAAAGTAGCCTTTCGTATCACGTAGCCAATACCTTAATACCACAATATTACGATATTGGCTGATCAAGTGATCACCAGATTCAGATGGTTTGGCTTGCCTAGATACTCTATTAGACTGATCTTAGGCACTTGAGTGTGACCTGGCCTATGTTCCTCTAGTATACTGAAAGCATATTATACAGTTGACTACTTTTTTAACGATAAGAACTTGACTTGATAATGTTTAATGTGACATTTTAATTTTAATAATATTTTTACAAACGGAATAGTCTGCTTAGCCAAATTATAATTTCTAACCGGAGTGAAAAATTGATTACCCCGGGCAGGATTTGAACCCACAACCTCTTACCAACTGAGCTACCGCGCTTCCCTAAGGTTTAATTAGAAGAGTGAACTGATAGAAAGATTCGTTGCCGCGAGGGATACCCGCCGCAGCTCAGTTGGTAAGAGTGATGGACGGATTCTAGAGGTCGTGGCTCAAATACCGCGTGAGGTGATCAATTTTTAAATATTTCCCTTAGTTATTACAATCTGTACAATCACAATCAGCCTCATAAGTAGCTGGACACCTTAAGAGTTTATCGCTTGCGCCGGTTGGCAATTTAGGCTGGGTTGCACCGACTTACGATCACAGGCTGATCAACGTTAAATATGGCGCCGGCAGCTGTCATCCCATAGAAACTTGTCAAACTTTTCATACATTCAAATTTTTAACGAACACAGCTTACGATTACAGACGGTTTGGTGCAACCCAGCCTTAGTATGACAGTTCATCTGATTACTGATTGCCTTTTTGCCGGTGGTAGTTTATTGACGTTCATAGGTGCATGTAATATGCCTAATTTGAAGAATAAACTACTTTTACTTTACTTTTACTTTTACTTTTCCTCAGGCAGTGCCTGGTTGCCTTTGGCATACGCCTCCCCCAGCGTTCTCCAAATGGTTCTATCTATGGCTTTCCTCCTCCACATCGGTCCAGCAAAATCTTTAAATTCATCCTCCCATCTTTTTTTCTGTCTGCCTTTTTTCTCTTTCCATCTCCTGGATACCACGTAATCTTTTTTGACTTTTGTGATGTGTAAAAAAAAGATGACAGTTCCAACATGACGTTAAATCGACTCGATACAAAGGCAAGACCCTTGGAGGCGGATGATACTACACAATGGTTGCTAAAAGACTATGACTGACCTATGTTCCTCGCGTGCACATAGTCAGTGTAGAACTTGTCGTCGAGGCTGTGGAAGAAGGCGGGCGAGTACACCAGGATGGTGTGCCGGCAGCGCGAGCTGATCAGCTCAGTCATCGGCCCGTACGGCATCACGCCGGGCCGCAGGCTGTGCTTCGTGAACAACTGCAACAAATTACACAGTTTTAATAGCCATCCCAGCTAAAAGGATATGTTATAGGACCTCTATGCTGCATTGGGACTATAATAAGTAGTTTTTAGTATACTATATCTTATATAGAAAACTGTAGTAGTTTGACATTAAATTTTTTTGGATTTTCTTTTTTATTTAAAGCCACAGACAGCATAAAGCTGTGTAAAGCGGTGTTTGCACGATGGCGTTATAAAGTTGCGTGGCATACCTTAAGTTTCTTTTTATTTCTTTTTTTGTCGTGGTTTTGATGTATTTTATTTGTTTACAATTTTGTTTATGTTGTTATGAGTGCGATCATGGCGTCACGGCGCCGTGTCTTCACCAAATGGTCACAACGGAAGATCAGCGCTGGCTCCGCCAGCATCATGGCGAGTTGTGACCATTTCGTTACAAAATTAATTATGTATTGGTCTCTGTTTTTTGTTAATTCATTGTTTTATCATGAGTAAACGATTTCTTTCTTTCTTTCTAAAATATAATATGATGAAGTCCACAGATAGGAATAGTCTGTCATGCCACCTGGGCTGACCCTGACAGGTAGATTCCGGATCCCGGCTCACCCACCAGAGTACTGCTGACATTTCCAACACGGACGTGACGGCTTCATGTAGTCCCGATCCTCAGTCATAAGGAATCGACGAAGAATTTATTGTATACATGTATGGTATTAATGCAAGGAAATACACGGGTTAATTCTAAAATGACGAAGAGGACGTACCTTGAAGCCAATCTGCGTCATGTGACCGATCATGACGTCGACGAACTCCTGGTCGGCGGCGGCGTACAGCACGAGCGCGTCATACTCGACTGGCGCGCCGTGGTCCACGTCCTCCATCGTCAGCAGCTCGTTTTCCGGCGCCGCCTTGCACGCCACCTGCTTCTCGCAGGTCCATTTCTGTCCTGTCGACATTAAAAAAAGTTAAAGGGACCTTAGTTTGGATAGATCTGATGGCCATGTCGAACGTAATCGGCGAAGTCAAGGCAACGTGACTCCCCTGGCCACTTGGAGAGGATGGGTGAAGATCATTCAGTGAAGACATCGTATGTGGGTCGCCCCAATGGAAAACGTCCGGTTGGTCGTCCCAGATACCACTGGACCGACAAAGCCCTCTAACACCTAGCCAACTGGCATTCTGTGTTAGAGGCCAATTAAGATTTTCTTTGGGTCTTCAAACCAGCATAGTAAGTAATATTGTTAGCTTGTGTGCTGCTTAAAGAAACAGAACATTTGTTTGTGATTGTAAAATATATGAAGGAAAGCATTCCACATTTGTATTAAGTATGGGAAATAAGAATACGTAATGATTAATTGGATTAATGAATTTATGACATATTTTGTGTTGTAAGAATACAAATATCACCTAAAGTTTGGTTCCTGAAACTATTTTAATAATTTGGCAAAAGGATTACCTCTGTTCACAAGTTTGTTCACAGTGGCCAGCTGTTGCAGGTCATCCCTAATGTCATATCTATCTATGGTCTCCAGGTGCCGGAACAAATGGTGCACTAGTGCTGTGCGCTCATCATTACGGATCCACGTTTCAAGGATCCACTTGACCATATTGTCATGCTTGCTTTCCGCGTCTTGGGCTGTTATTCCAGTGAGATTTGCTAAGCCTCTCCAATCTCTGCAAATGTAATTGATGTTTGTTTAATTTACTTTCATGGTGTAGATAATGTCACAGAGTAAAAAGGTTTGTCATCTTTGGAGCTTAATAAAATAAAATTGCAAACTGGCGACTTGTGATTTCTAAACCATATATACTAGAGAAGGCATCATATTATGTATGCATTCATAAGATATTTTTGTATTCAAAAATGTACTGAAGTAAGTGTGTCACCCTATGGGTCCCGGCCCACGGTGTCTTTGGCACCTAACTCCTAATCTAAGTATGTCTGAATGAATTTGGGGTCAGGGAAGTGACCCCATTGTGGCCAATACCTTATCACAGTAGTGTTGGGTAGGACATGAAATTAAAATGAGTTTGAGGGAGTACCTCATTTCCAAAAATAAGGTGGTACAATGGCACGAGGCGCGAGGCATATTGAGGTGTGATTGAGGTTTGAAGGATTAATGAAGCGCGAGTTGATGGACGAGCGAGTGAGTTGGTACCTCGTGAGTTATTTTTGATACGCGAAGTGATGCGACAATTTAATGAAATGAGTATGACAAAAGAGGTGCCTCACGAGTGAGTAACCCAACACTATATCACAGTTCATCTATCTTAGACTGACAAGTGCTAAAAATGGTTTTAATATTGTTATGTGTGGCTACCCCATGCGAGTTTATTAAATTCACACCATCAAATGTTATTATCAGTCACAGTCACAATTATAAATATTGAAAATAAATACAAATAAACTCAGTAGTAGCTCTTAGTTTTTAGTTTTTTATTGCAATGTTCTTTTTAGTGTCATTGTGTGATTAAATGAATTATTCCTTTAATAAACTTATAGGTGGTTGCCTAAAAGGTTGGCTAAAAGGGTGCAAGAAAGGAGCCTCCCCGTATGGCGTATGAGTTTATCCTCACATAAGAACGCCTGGCGCACCCTGGGCAATCAGCGAAACCTATGCAGATTGGCGAATCCTTTCACTACGATGGCTAACGATTGCGATACGAATGCGAATAAACTTATGTTTTTCAGAGTTGTCAGACAATGATTTTAAATATATTTAGTATGTGCATTAATATTACTCACACCACAAGACTAGACTCACTTCGCATAGTTATCAATGGTTCAATGCAGTTACAATAATATCGTATCATAGGTACATAACAGTGTTAAAAGTAAAGGGGCTCTTACCTGGGTAGTTTGCTTGTTCCTTCACTAAGGAACAGCCTTCTAGCGTTCAGACGATTCAGAATGTTTAGAGCATCATTGGTGAAATAGGAAATAGGCTCGTAAGATACGTCGTTAGTCATTTTCCTTTGCGTCTAACTTTCTCACACTTTTAGGGAGGAATACCGGCCCATCCGGCAATAACTAAACTGGAAGAAACACGTTTATTTTCACTATAATATAACTAATAGGCTATGATATGACTACGATTCGGAAATAAAATAAAAATAGAATTAATATAATACAATGATTAATGATGGAGTGCAATTAAAGTTGCCAGATTACTGGTATAAAAAATAGAATAAATACGTACACAATGTCATATTTGATTGAAATAGTTAGGACAAGCGATAATTTTCTCTACATGTTTACTGTTTTCTTTTAGTGTAAACTTTACTTCATGAAATAAATTTTTAATGCACAGTCAATCGAAACAGAGAAAATTGTGTTTTAGAATTCTGAAACATGACGGACGTCCAAATTGTTTCATGAAACTTGTAAAATTGACGATGTGGTAACACTGATACTCAGCTTGTCATGTGTCACAGTGACAGCTCCTTAGCTTTTAATTTTAAGAGTTCAGCAGCACGTTCAGAGTGAGGCCACTTTCAGATTAGATGCGATATCGGTGTATGATCCGACACGATAAAAATGTATGGAATCGAAAACCGGTCACCAGGTTTCTAGAACAATCTGGACTGAAGGATTTGCCATATTCATATATGCCAATCAAATATATCTAACTCGCTCGCTACCCGATTAAGCTTGCGCAGCGCTCTCGTGAACGACGCCCGCTGCGTGCGCGCACGCGGTTCGGGCAGCGGGCGCGGGCGCCGCCGCCGCCACACGTACCGTACCTCTGCTAGGACAACGGGATTGAACAGCTTGCCTCGCAACAATTTGAAAATATACGAAGTCAAAGTTAATTCCCTTCGGGTTTCTAATTTATTGTACCATACCATCCCCAATAGGTATTACGTATAATAACGTTGCATATATTAACGGATAAAAAGGGTATACCCCATGCAATTTCAAATATAAAACCTAACAAACTTATTTTGCATACGTTCCAGCATTAATTTATACAAGACGAAGATCATGTCAAATGTCCATGTCGCACCAACTCCCTTAACAATCGGACACTTTACGCTCGAAGTTGTAGACGATTACGTATACCTAGGACAGACTGTCCAGTTAGGTAGGTCCAACTTCGAGAAAGAGGTTAATCGTCGAATCCGACTCGGCTGGGCAGCGTTCGGGAAGCTACGGCACATCTTTTCGTCCAATATTCCGCAGTGTCTCAAGACAAAAGTCTTTGACCAGTGTGTGTTGCCAGTGATGACATATGGCACTGAAACGTGGTCGCTTACTATGGGCCTCCTAAGAAGGTTCAAAGTCACCCAAAGGGCAATGGAGAGAGCTATGTTGGGAGTTTCTCTGCGTGATCGCATCAGGAATGAGGCCATCCGCAGCAGAACCAAAGTGACCGATATAGCCCACGGATCGCTAAACTTAAGTGGCAGTGGGCGGGGCACATAGCACGTAGAACCGATGGCCTTTGGGGCGGAAAGGTTCTCGAGTGGCGACCACGTACCGGAAGGCGTAGCGTGGGCAGGCCCCCCACACGGTGGACTGATGACCTGGTGAAGGTCGCGGGTGTCCGCTGGATGCGGGTGGCGCAGGACCGGTCATTGTGGAAGTCTTTGGGGGAGGCCTATGTCCAGCAGTGGACGTCTTTCGGCTGACATGATGATGATGATTTAACAACTTGTTCCGTTTTGCCAAAGGTATTTCACATTTCGATACGCGCACCATCCAGGAATAGGAGCTGTCAGACCAGAGGGCCTACCGCGATCTGAAAACGAAGTATTTCCCTCTCCGCACTCGAATAAGCAAGTGCGACAGAGAGGCATATATATTTAGTTTTCGGTTGGTAGCACTTTAGTCCGAGCGCGGCGGACGGTCGAAGAAAGTAAAAGAACATTCCGTGTGTCGTCTGTCACACATATAATTTTTTAACTTCCCATCGACCTATGAACTTGAAATTAGGTGATAATGTTTATCATGAAGTATATTTCACTAAAAATATAAATTTAATGATAAATCACTTTTGTTTTTTAGTTGTACGGAACCCTCAGAGCGCGAGTCCGACGCACTTGGCCGGTTTTTCTTACATTTTGAATTTTATTTCGCATATAGTAAAATACCCTTTTCTTTTTGAAGTTGACGCCTGAGGGCCTACCGCGAACCAAAAACGAACTATCTTCCTCTCTGTCGTTCGAATATACATGTGCGAGAGAGAGGCAGATACTTCGTTTTCGGTTCGCGGTAGCGCCTCTTACGTCCGAGCGCGGCGAACGGCATGAGCTGGAGGTCTACTCCGAAATTAAAAATCCTAACTTCGTATGGTGCCGTCCCTTTCACTCTCCAGTCATAGACTTTATGAGTGAAAGGGACGGCACCATACGAAGTTCGGATTTCGAATTTCAGAGTAGACCCCAGTACCACTAAGTTATAAGATAGAGCGAGATAGGGATAGAATTTTGCTAGACGTTTAAAAGCCATAAGTCACCTAGTAGTTTGTCACAACAAAATAGAGAAGCAGCTTTAAGATGGCGGACAGACTCAGCAAACATTCAAGTGGTGTCCTTTACACGATTAATATTATGACAATACTGGGGTGTCAATATTATGGCAGTTTTCAAATTTGTATGGATTCTGCTTCAATATTCACGTGGTACTTATCGTGATATGAATGTATCACGTGATAATAATAACCATGTAACAGGCCCCATACATTCGCTTTGGCGGCGGTTGTTGTGACAATCAGTCTAGCTAGCACGATAGATTATACCGTTACGTTTTATGTGACGTTTTAATACATTTCGCCCATATAACGTGACGGTATAAGTTATCGTGCTAGCTAGGCTGATAGGTGTATAGAACGCTTGAAAACTACAAAAACAAAACGCTGCAGACGCGGCTAGCCGAATCCACACAATGGGCGATGATGGCCCATCACCCAGAACGCAGCCCAGCAACCTGGCCAACACACCGGACGCAAACATAGTTTACAATTTCCGAACGTACCCAACCCGACGCTGTCAACCAACGAATTTAATATGGCCGACCGTTTGTCATAAAATTAACACTTTTTAATGCAAAATACGCGACAATCCGAATTTTGCGGATACATATTTTCAACTCGAAATCGTTATTTTTATACGTTCTTCAATTTGAGACAGGTCTCGTTCGGGTCTACCGTACCCCTGCACGAAATTATTAATATAGACTAGATGAAAGCCCGGCTTCGCTCGGGTGAAATAAATAAAGTAAACATTTATTCGTGACAGTTATGCAAACGACAAAAGAAATTGTGTACAAAAATGTATAAAATAAAAACATTACAACAACGAATTATGATGAAACTTCGTATAGAAATATAGTCTGTAGTCTGGATTAAAATATGGAATAGGGACTAAAAGATTACGCTGACGACGTCACGGGCAAAGGCTAGTATCTTTGCAAGTTAATCCTAAGCATTTTTATAAGGGTAGTATTTAAAGGCACATAAAAAATTTGACACCGTAATCAGTACTGATTTGTATAGCTAAAATACTAATTGTTCATTAAAATTCAGTTCAGATGTGCAATTGTTAATATTGATGTGCCAGTCAGTATTTTTGGTGCGAAGTTAGAGCTGCTAAGGCGAACGAAAACAAATGAAGTTCGTGTATCTCCCTCTCTGTCGAACTTGCAAAATCGAGCGACACAGAGGGAAATACACGATGTTCGTTCGTTTCGCGGTAGCAGCTCTCTATTCTCCGCCAAATTCTATTAAGTGGGGCCCTTTACACTCAATATTATGTGTCAATATTATCGCGATTTTTAAAATTGTATGGCTCTGTTAAACGCTTCATATTATCACAATACTGGTGTGTCAATATTATCGTGGTTTTCAAAATCGTATGGATTTTTCTTCAATATTCATTGCACGTGATACGGATCGTGATATGAGTATATCGCGTGATAATAATAACCATGTAACATGCCCCTATGGATGTTGCTTCAATATGCAGTATTCTGCTCAACTGTTATTATTATTTCGCGTGATAATAATAACAGTTGGTAATATTTTCTCCAATTAATGGAAGCTATTTAACAACTTGTTCCGTTTTGTCAAAGGTATTTCACATACCGATACGCGCACCATCCAGGAATAGGAGCCGTCAGACCAGAGAGCCTACCGCGATCTGAAAACGAAGTATTTCCCTCTCCGCGCTCGAATATGCAAGTGCGACAGAGAGGCATATATATTTAGTTTTCGGTTGGTAGCACTTTAGTCCGAGCGCGGCGGACGGTCGAAGAAAGTCAAAGAACATTCCGTGTGTTGTCTGTCACACATATAATTTTTTAACTTCCCATCGACCATAACTTGAAATTAGGTGATAATGTTTATTATGAAGTATATTTTACCAAAAATATCAATATATTGATAAATCACATTTGTTTTTTAGTTGTACGGAACCCTCAGTGTGCGACTCCGACGCACTTGGCTGGTTTTTATTACATTTTGAATTTTATTTCTCTTATAGTAAAATACCCTATTCGTTTTAAAGTTGATGCCTGAGGGCCTACCGCGAACCAAAAACGAACTATCTTCCTCTCTATCGTTCGAATATACATGTGCAAGAGAGAGGCAGATACCTACTTCGTTGTCGGTTCGCGGTAGCGCCTCTAACGTCCGAGCGCGGCGAACGGCATGAGCTGGGGGTTTACTCCGAAATTCAAAATCCTAACTTCGTATGGTGCCGCCCCTTTCACTCTCCTGTCATAGACTATATGAGTGAAAGGGACGGCACCATACGAAGTTCAGATTTCGAATTTCGGAGTAGACCCCCAGTACCACTAAGTTATAAGATAGAGCGAGATAGGGATAGAATTTTGCTAGACGTTTAAAAGCCATAAGTCACCTAGTAGTTTGTCACAACAAAATAGAGACGCAGCTTTAAGATGGCGGACAGACTCAGCAAACATTCAAGTGGTGTCCTTTACACGATTAATATTATCACAATACTGGGGTGTCAATATTATCGCAGTTTTCAAATTTGTATGGATTCTGCTTCAATATTCACGTGATACTTATCGTGATATGAATGTATCACGTGATAATAATAACCATGTAACAGGCCTCATACATTCGCTTTGAAGGCGGTTGTTGTGACAATCAGCCTAGCTAGCACGATAGATTATACCGTTACGTTTTATGTGACGTTTTAATACATTTCGCCCATATAACGTGACGGTATAAGTTATCGTGCTAGCTAGGCTGATAGGTGTATAGAACGCTTGAAAACTACAAAAACAAAACGCTACAGACGCGGCTAGCCGAATCCACGCCCAGCAACCTGGCCAACACACCGGACGCAAACATAGTTTACAATTTCCGAACGTACCCAACCCGACGCTGTCAACAGTATCTTCTTAGTAGTCTGTGCTGTCAACCAACGAATTTAATATGGCCGACCTTTCGTCATAAAATTAACACTTTTTAATGCAAAATACGCGACAATCCGAATTTTGCGGATACATATGTTCAAGTCGAAATCGTTATTTTTATACGTTCTTCAATTTGAGACAGGTCTCGTTCGGGTCTACCGTACCCCTGCACGAAATTATTAATATAGATTTGGACTCGTGAGGGCTCGACCGAATTGCATTCTAGGTGACTTCTTACTATCGCGTCATATAAAACCCGTATTGCATGAATGTTCGTAAACGACTGCGTTTGTCTCATTACTAAACCTAAGTTTCGGAAAGCTTTCTTGCAGATTGAAACAATACGGTCTCGAAAAGTAAGATTAGACGTCAACAGCACCCCCAAATCTTTAAAGTTCAGTTCAGTGAGTATTCGTGGTGATGCGGATTTCGAGCCCTGCTAAATGAAATTACCGAACTTGTTTTTGCCACACTTCCTATCTTCAATACCGCATTTTGCCTCTTGATTATATCTCTTAAAAATGGCTTGGTAAATGATGAAATGTGTTTTTTTTTCATCACTATAGTTTCTGATTTTTATTCAGCGAAGGTTTCTAATTTATAAAAGGAGTAAAATCCCTCCTCGACATATCGGTCCTCTATTATGGGGTGAACCCAACATTTTCCCAATCTATTATATCATATACAATATGCGTCCCACCAAAAAGGACGCGATAGTAGATTGTACAACAAGTGCTTAAAACAAGACATCTTACCAGAGACAATTTATCGATCCGAGCCATGGGCGAGGGTCGATATAAAGTAGAGGATAAAATGTGTTTTATACACGATTCATACACATGCTTTTCACTTCAATTGTGAAGTGCGATGGCCTGTTTCCTAGTTGGCAGTGACACTGCCTCCGAAGTTAGAGGTCCCGGGTTCGAATCCCGGCCAGGGCATTATTTGTGCATTTAGCACGGATATTTGTTCTTGGGATGTTTTCTATGTATTTAAGTATGTATTTTTTCTATATAAGTATGTATATCGGATTAGGTCGATTTGTGTAAGATTGTCCCGCAATATTCAATATTTATATATTTTTTTTCAATAAGAGACAGATAAAATGCAAAAAAAACAGTACACTGTGTCACCTGTTACAAACAAGTTAAACTAACATCTCCTTAGGGCCTCGTACTTCGAGCTGAAAGGCCACTGCTCCATTGGTTCCGTAGGGCCGGCCCTGATGAAACTCCATAACTATGTAGTAATCAAAGCGAAAACTCGAGGAGGAAACAAAATCGGTAAATCTTCAGAGATAAATGAAAAAAGATTGTATTCCTAGTTCCTGCATGTGTATTTCTTTAAACATCTAGAAAAATAATACAAATAGCAGCCAAAGTGGCCAAATAGTTCGGTACACCATACAAAATATACGCTTGGCTGGTACGTACTATATGACGCTGACTGAACTCTGTTTCTTAATTTCATAGACTTCAGTGACAGATATACTCGTAAATGTCAAACTCAGTAGTAATTTCTCTTATTCTCATATTAATGAACTGTCACTTTATCATCAATATCATCATCCCAGTACAGTTGCATCCTGAAGGATGCCCGGGGTCCGCTACCTAATTCCTATCTAAATTGGCGACACTGGCGTAAGCGCTTGTTTTTTACGGAAGTTTTTTTACAAAAGTTTTGATCAAGTTTTTATTTATGGTGACTAGTATTTAAAGTCGATACGCACAGAGCGGGCGCGGCGCGGTGCGAGGCGGAGGCATTTTTGATCTATCCGAAACTGTCGGCTGTCGATTACTGCTTCGTATGTCACACACGCTTAGAAATAGGAATTAACTTTTAGTGACCAAATCAAATTTTAGGTAGTTCGATAAAAGCCTAAACAATACCGCAATTAGAGTGTATAATAAACTGGACAATAGTATAAAAGAATGTGATGACTTCCGAACGTTTGAACGAAAATTAAAACAATATTTTATCAACCGATTAAAGAATTTTTCGCAAATGCATTAGATCATTGAACTATTTTATTATTAACCGACTTCAAAATTTCAAAAGAGGAGGTTATTATTAACCGACTTCAAAATTTCAAAAGAGGAGGTTATCAATTCGGTTGTATGTTTTTTTTTTTTAGTTTTTTTTTAATGTTTGTTACTCCATAACTCCGTCATTTCTTAACCGATTTGAAAATTTTTTTTTTGATTGTATGTATATATATCCAAGTTGGTCCCGTTTTTGTCAAAAGGCAGTTCTGATGATGGGATCCATGAGGAATTAAGGGAACTCCTCAAATCTTTAAGGCAAACATATAGTGATTTTTGTGTTTTTATCAACAAGTCAAGCATTTGCATCCAAAAATATGACATTGGATGAAGTGGAACTGCTGATGATGATCAGAACAGAACTCTTCAACGACGAAAAGTTCACGTTTGGCGATTTGTCCTTCTAGCGGTGTTTGTTAAGCAAGTTCTATTTTCACGATTGATTTTTGTCATGCTCGAGTTCTGATGATGAGATTCATTAGGAATCGAGGAAACTCCTCAAATGTGAAAGGCACACAAATAGTGATTTTAGTATTTTCATGAACTAATCAAGCATTTTCATTCATAAAAGTGACATTTGATGAAGTGGAACTGCTGATGATGATCAGAACGGAACTCTTCAACGACGCGTAGTTCACGTTTGGCGATTTGTTCTCTTCGTTTTGTTTGTCAAGCAAGCAAGGTTTTTCCATGATTTCATGAGGAATTGAGGGTACTTAGTCTTCTACCATTATAAACATACTTATAGCCATTTTTGTATTTTATTGTATGGAATCTAAGAGTGCACCATCTAAGATTAATAATCTTTCACCGGACTCCCCATTAAACCGGTTTCTTTTTTCTTAAAAATTATTCTAATTCTGTTTTATTTTTCTCTCGACATTTCTCAGCGCTGACATGACTATTCATACATACATTTAATTTTTATTTGGAACTTCGGAGGATTAATAAAATCTTTAATTTTTATTTTATTACATTAATGATTATGAATACTTTTTTTTTTAATAGTATCAAACCGTTTCTGTTTTTCTATTTGACATTGTATACCTAATAACCGATTCAATTTGTGTTTTCTGTATCCAATATCCATTGCGTTCTATGTATTTTTAATTTTATTTAATTTACTAAATTGTATTTGCATGCATTTACCTATGTTTTACTGCAAATAATTTGTCGGCCTGTTTAGCCCAGTTGGTAGTGCCACTGCCTCCGAAGCTAGAGGTCCCGGGTTCGAATCCCGGTTTCTGTGGTGAGCAGAGACATTTGTTCCTGCGACTTGGATGTATAATATGTATTTAAGTATATATCTATTAAATATATCGTCGTCAAGTACCCATAACACAAGCCTTATTGAGCTTACTATGGGACTAGTTCGATTTGTGTAAAAATTGTCCCCTAATATTTATTATTTATTATTATTATTATTTATTTAAATAAATAATTGAGTATTGAGTACGCCGCCTCCACTCTACCGCGCTACCGAACACCTCACGGGTTTTTGCTTGCGACGTCCCCCGGACCGCGTTCACTTAACCGCAAAACCGCCTCCGCCCCGCACCGACGCTTCGCCGCTCTCTGGGCGTCTCAAGCTTTAAGACGAAAGGGTAGGCAAGCTCTTTCCATACAAACTTTGTGCACGTTTTTCTTCGTATGTGTTTGCGCTACAGTTATTATTTTTGGTCAATATGTTTATTTTTCTGTTAGCTAGGTATGACTTGATGTTTTTTTTGATATATAGCAAAACTTCAACATCAAGTTCTGCATATATCCAATATGTACAAGCAAATAATAAAATTAAATGCTGTAGTGCCAAAACTATCGAATAAACTTTGCACTACTTTTGTATGGAGAATTCCTTGCTCTACCCTTAAGCTATTGATGATGATGAACGCGATGATATTGCTATTTTTTTACAGAGATCATGGTCACGTCGTAACTGGGCACCGTCATCAGACCAGCTTAATTACTAAACCATATTTGTAAGAACTAAGAGGGCATGGAGTAATCCTAAACATGACTTTCAAACTATAATGAACAAACAGTTACTTCAAATACTAGGCAAATCTGTGGAAATAAATGCATTATAAATACTAACTCTAGACATTGAGCGCGAATTTTAAGCGTTTTCTGTTATCTATTATTATCTATAATTAGCCTTTGTCTTTTTTGGAGACAGCCTTTTCCCGACTACCATTGACCGCCTACGGCACTACTGTGCAACATCTTCCAGAATGGAGCGGTGAATAACAACTCGGGCGTTTGGACCTTCAGTTTCATTGGAGTGTGTAATGGCCATGTTACCGTCGGCATTGCGGAACGGTTGCCCATAGTGGCCGTAAGGATGTACGCCGATATGTTCGCTGGTCACTTGAAAGTTTATGATGTAATTTGTGGGCTGGTGTGGGCCGTCGTCTTTATAACAGGCAACGGTCCCGTTGGCGACTTGGCCGTTGTCATCGGCGACAGAGTCATTACCAACAGACTCATTGGCAACCAAATTATCGGCGACAGATCCATCGGCGTCGCACTGGTTGGCTACAATCACAACTGACCCGTTTGAGTGTTGAGCATTAATATCGAAATTATTAGGACTTGATTGGGCTACGTTGTTAGCCCACTTAACGTTACGGCGTCGGCTACAGTGGTCGATGGCGGCCTCCTCGGTGCGTTGGCTGCAATGACCGCCATTGAATTGGCGATGACCGCCATTGACTTGGCAATGGGCCCCGGGCGCGTCGGCTTTGTGTGCCTCTGGGACGTTGGCGGTGCGCGGCCACGTTGGTGTCGATGTCTGGTCGGAAGGGATGCCGTCGGCGGGCGAATACCGGACTGAATGTAGCCTGCTTGGTAGAGGTAACCTTGAATAACAAGATAATTATGTTGTAACTAGTGGCTTTTCATACAAGCCAGCCTACCTATAAATGGACACAAGCATTATGTATGGTCCGAAGTAAAATTGGATGTGCGTTTGAATTACGTACTGACATAGAACAATAACATTGCTACTTGCCATTGCTAAATCAATCTGTCTTGAGTTTGGAACACTGGGAGATTTTACAGTGACACTTAAAGACCAGCTAGTATGATAGGGAATACCGTGACGTCAGTGACGGACGGTATAAATATATCGTCATGTTATAAATTTTTAGTATATATATTTCGGCCATAAAATGTGACGGTAAACGTGACGGGGCTAGCTGGCCAGTGATAGATAACCAGTACAGGGTGATTTCGGGGTCGTGGAGCAAGAAAGCAAGACATCATACAGAATTCAAAGGTTAGCCTAATGGTGTTGTTAATTTATTGTTTATCACCAATAATGTTTATTATTTTTTAGATGACAAATAGAAAAAAAACATTTTTGAATACAATATGGTCACCCTACTCAATGTGACGTCTTGTCGCTTTCCATACATAGTCATAGGGTAACCATAATTACTAAGTATAAGATTAATTTTACTTGAAAAATAAGAAAAATTAAACTAATTATCTTTTAATCATTTACTACCACATGATAATGTGGATCATTTACAGAGTCGGAAAAAGTGGTCTTGGATCACGACCCAGAAATCACCCTGTATAAATAGATCCAATCGATAAAACAGGAGTGCAATGAAGAGAGTACCTATTCGTATCGTATTAGTAAAACAGCCACAAAAGTTCAGTGATTATATACAACCTGGCGTGACTTGGCTGTTTTATTGATTGGATCAATTGTTAAATATTGCAATAGATCCGATACGCCACGGCCATCATAAACTACAAAACTTATACGTACATTTTTTAAAAATATTTTTCTCAAACATGCAATGAAATATTGATGTTATGTTCCTTATAATAGGCTGCGAAGTATGACGTTTCAGGTGCGGCTAGGACAAGAGGTCGTTAATGGAATTTCATACAAATCTTACAGGCCTAGGCCGGCAAAGTCCTCTGTTTTAATTTCCATTCCACATGAATTGTGGCACAGGCACCATGACATTCTGCCACTAAAAAATAAAACATTGATTTTTTTCTTGTTTATTTCATTGCATGTTTGAGAAAAGCACTATACCTACATACCTCGGCGGGAAATATGGGGTTGCCCGCCTCAGACCTATCCGACCTCGCTTCGCTCGGCCGGCAACCCCTTTCGTCCCGGCCTCTGGAGTAGTGTACTATTATAATAGTCCAACCTTGTATTGTATGCCGCTAGGCCGGATATTGTGCCGGAAGGTTCAGCGTGGGTGGTGGCCTGGTGAGGGAGCCAACTGGATGAGGGTGGCGCAGGTCATTATGTTATGGCATTCTCTGGGGGAGGCCTATGTCCAGCAGTGGACGTCCTTCGGCTGACATTTATTTATTTATTAATTTTTAATATTTGTCGGCCTGTTTAGCCTAGTTGGTAGTGTCACTGCCTCCGAAGCTTGAGGTCCCGGGTTCGAATCCCGGTAAGGGCATTTGTTTCTGTGGTGAGCAGAAACATTTGTTCCTGAGACTTGGATGTTTTCTATGTATTTAAGTATATATCTATTAAATATATCGTCGTCTAGTACCCATAACACAAGCCTTATTGAGCTTACTATGGGACTAGTTCGATATGTGTAAAAAAAATGTCCCTTTATATATATTTATATTTATATATATTTATATTTATTTATAGGATATGGATGAAGATGATCTTTGTATACGAGTCTAGATATACATACTGGGGTTCTCGGCCTGCATTAACGTTCCATGCTAGATGCTGCCAGAAATCCGGGTTGTTTTTAAGTTTCAATGGTATGTAGAACTGGAATTCTGAGGAGCGCTCACATTTCTCGAATTCGCAGAGGATCATCTGGTGAGATTGCTCTGAAATAATAAATTAATACTTAGGTATATTATATACTATTGGTATTGGGTATGCCTAGTGGTGGCGCGTGTAAATATAGCTCCACCGAGGGAGAGAGAAAATAACATATTTTTTCTTTATTTATAGTTACATATTAAAATTGACGGCGGCATGGTTGGCAACAAATCTACTCGGTGTAAATGACAATGACATGTATAACACAGTTACCACTAACCTGAAATCCACGTTTTTCAGCTTCTGGTCAACAGGTCGTTATCACCACATGTTTTAATAAAAGTCTCTTCACTGGTCAAGTTAGATGCGCGCGCTATCAAGGTGAATTTGATATTGAGTCTTAGAGCGACTTCATATACTTCAGGAGGTGTCGGGGCGCGACCAATCAAAGCCCAGTACAGTCTTCCAGACAGGTATCACGGCGACATCTCGGGACAAACGCATAAAGATGTGACAGCGCCTAATTCCTAGTGGGACTGTGTATATCGGAATGGCCGACAGATGGCATATATCATCATGCACCGAATAAATTACGTTTTTTGCACAACCATACTCCCCGCCTTGGAAGTTCTAAGAACTTTCAACAGACAACATTGATCAAATATGTACTTACAAAACTATCATACATACTATACGTTTGGAAGGAACACCAAGCTATCTTAATGAGAAACCTTCCCTCTTGATCAAACTGAACACCTACGTACTTAAATTTATATTTATAAAGTTAAAACTAATAAAGCATTTTTGTAACTAAACTAATTGTGCGCCAAGGGTTACTATTGAGTTGGAATTGGATACAATTTAACGACCGGTCGTTTTAAAGTGCCATTTTTCGTTTTCACTAGTGCTACCCTAACTACACCGTCACTGCCAGGATATACTTGTTCAATTATACCCATAGGCCATCTCAAAGGTGGCACATCATCTTGGTCAATAAGCACTACTGTCCCAATTGTAACTGGATTACTTGGTGAGCACCACTTCTGCCTGACCTGTAGCGTGTGCAAGTATTCCATTCGCCATTTTTTCCAATATGAATTGACTAATAAATCTGAAAGTTTTTTGCGGTCAGTAAGATTGACTCGTTCGTTAGAGATATCCGTCATAGGTAAATATTTTAGTGGTGTAGACATCAAGAAATGTGCAGGTGTCAGTACTTCAGGCTCAGGCTCCGATGTCATAAGACAAATAGGTCGAGAATTCAAAAGTCCTTCAATCTGCGTTAACACTGTCAAGAGCTCCTCATAGGTTAACAATTGATTGCCAATGACACGAAACAAATGAGTTTTGACGCTTTTAATATTCGCTTCCCACATACCTCCGAAGTGAGGTGCTCTGGGTGGAATCATTTTCCACTGTATTCGACAATTAGCTAATTCTTCCACTATGGCATTCTGAAAGCTACTCGACTGTACTAGTTTATACATTTCATCTAGCTTTGCTTTCGCGCCTACAAAGTTAGTGCCGTTATCCGAATAAATACAGGACACCGGTCCCCGGCAAGAAATGAACCTTTTGAAAGCAGCAAGAAATGATTCAGTTGTCAAATCACTGACTAATTGGATATTAATAGCCTTTGTAGTTAAACAAACAAAAAGACATATAAATGCCTTTTGGGCGTGTTGCCCTCGTCTACGAGCGAGGGTAATTCTGATTGGACCGGCATAGTCTACTCCAGTGTGAACAAATGCTTTAGTTTCAGTAACGCGATATTCCGGTAAATCGGCCATTTTAGGAGATGGATGTGAAGGTGAGAGACTGAAACATCTATTACACATTTGAACTCGTTTGCGAATAACATTTCGGGCGGAAAGGATCCAAAATCGTTGGCGAATAATAGACATCAGTAAGTTTGAGCCTGTGTGTAAATATTTTTTGTGATAGTTGTCAATTATAATATTTACCACATGATCTCGCTTAGGAAGTAGTACCGGATGTTTGGTTTCAAATGGGAGGTCTGCTTTGGAGAGCCTTCCTCCAATGCGCAATATCTTGTCTTGATCAACAAAAGGACTTAACTTTTTTAATCCCTTTGAGGGCACTCCACCATTGATCACAGTGTTAATATCATCACTAAAATGCATCTGTTGTACAGCCTTAAGGACTTCTTTCTCCGCTACATTCAAGTCTTGCGCAGAAATTACTCTTTTACATGGCAGTTTTTTAATAAAACGCAATACATAAACTACGACTCTCAAAAGCTTACTCCATGAAGATATTCGCTTTGAACACTCATATAGTACATGCTCCGGTATTTGAACATTACATAGCATTGAACTTGTCTTAAGTTCCGGTAACTCGTCACTATTCGATGGCGTAAATGGTTTGATTGGCCACTCTGAAATAAGCGTACTCATCCATGGTGGACCGTTCCACCACAAGCTGTTGTCGATCAATTGAGACGGTAACAGTCCCCTCGATAGGCAATCACTAGGATTTTCCTTTCCTGAAATGTGATATATTTTTTGCGGGTCTAGATTTTCTTGGAATTGAGCAATTCTATTGCTGACAAATATCGACCATCTGTGTGGTGAAGAATGGAGCCACGATAAGGCGATAGTTGAATCAGAAAATGCATAGACATTTTGGATCGATATTCGCGGACTATACGTTTCCATTACGGTTTTAATCAAGCGAGACATCAATACCGCGGCACATAATTCTAATCTAGCGAGAGTCGTCACCTTAACGGGGGACACCTTTGATTTTGAGCAGAGGAGTCGCACACTGACGTTTCCTGATTTATCTGCTGCATGCAAATATACTACACAGCCGAAAGCTTTAAGACTGGCATCACTAAAAGCAACTATGTTTATCAAGTTCTGATTTGAAGCTCCAATGTGCCGTGGAATTTCTATGTCTGATAGCAAAGGAAGCTCTGAGGTAAGTGCCAAATAACTCTCCTTTACAACTCGTGGCGGCTGTTCATCCCAGTCTACTTTCTGAGACCATAAGTCCTTTATGAGTAATTTGGCGTAAACTACAACAGGACCCACCAACCCAAGAACATCAAACAGGCGTGCCACAAACGATAGAATGCTACGCTTAGTGCAGGTATTGTTAGTGGCGGTGGTCGTGAATTGGAACATATCTTGATTCGGTCGCCACGTAAGGCCTAGAATCGCCAAGTGACTGTTGTCATCCGCAAAATTTACAGGAGCACGATGAGAATGTGGAAGGCTATCCAGCAGAGCTGTTGAATTACTTGCCCATTTTACTAAGTCGAAACAGCCTGATTTAAACAAGGCTATCAGTTCTTTCGCCAAATATTTCGCAGTATCGATGTCCGGAATGGAAGTTACTAAATCATCCATGTATAATTTTGACTGAGCAACAATAGCTGCCTCAGGGAACCTACTAGCTTCATCTGTAGCCAATTGCTGTATGGTACGCATAGCAATAAAAGGACTAGATTTTAAGACAAATGGGATGCGATTAAAGTGAAACGCACGTAATTCCTCTTTTTCGTCAAATCGAAACAAAATCTTTAAATATTTTCGATGTGACTCAGGCGTACCTATTTGAAGATACATTTGTTTTATGTCAGCAGTCAGAGCAACTGGGAATAGTCTAAAATCTAACAACATCAAAAACAAGTTAGCTTGCAAGTTCGGTCCAGTGTGAAGCACGTCGTTAAGCGACAGGCCCGTATGTGTCTTAGAACTAGCATCTAGCACTATTCTAAGTTTACTTGTAGATTTTTCCTGCCTGATAATAGCGTGATGCGGGATATAATAACCCTCATCCTCCTTTTCTTTAGCTGTCACTTCAGACAAATAGCCGTTTTTTATGTAATCCATGACTACATTATTATAATCTCTTCTAAACTCGGGTAAATGTTTGAATTTACGTTCAAGTGAAAGAAAACGCCGTAGCGCTACAGCACGAGAGCTCCCTAAATCTACTGGGTTTCTACAAAAAGGTAGCTCCACAGAATACCGGCCTTTCTCATCGCGGGCTACTGATTTGATGAATGCGTTCTCACATTCAACTTCCTCCGGTGAAAAATATCGTTTAGTTGGGATTTCCTCTAATTCCCAAAATTTATGAAGCGTATTGTTAAGATCGCTCATTGTAAAGGCAGTAAATGGAGCGGATTGCTCAGGTTCAGGCCCGGGGGCTGTGATAGGTACATCGCCCATTGGAACATAGCCGAAGGTAGTTAGGAATGCTGGTGGTGTGCGCAAATTCGTATTAATTCGGTTCCCTAAATAAATGTAAGGGAACAACTGAGCGCCTAGTACCAAATCAATAGTACCCGGAATATTCCATGTGAGATCCGCTAAAGGTACCTCATTACCGAAGTTGACACCGGTCAAGTCAATCTCACGAGCAGGTAATTTATCTGTAATTTGATCTACCACAAGCGCTTCAATAAAATATTTGTGCGCCGAAACTCGAGACTCTACGGTCAAATACACGTAACCATGTATGGGCCTTGAAGTTAAGCCGACTCCCTTCAACGACGAATTATAAAGAGGAGTTATCGGTAAGTTGAGTAACTTACAACACTCTAATGTGATCAAATTATTCTGTGATCCATTGTCTAACAAAAGACGAATTACTTTACGATTTTCTTTTGTATCATATGCGTACGCCTGTGCTGTTGATAAAAGTATCGTATTGCGAGGTTTGGACTTCGCAATTAGCGATACCGTGGCCGTGTTTACGTTAGAGCTTTGACTATTTGCCGCCTGAGCTATCGTGTGAGAATTGAGCGTAGGAGACTCGACCGTAAAAGCATCAGCATTATGCTGAATATCTGATTCAAGCGTGTTTACATTTGGTACGTCCGGAGTCGTATTGCACGCGCTTTCTTGAGTATAAGTATGAAGCTGTATCGGCGCGATGTTGTTGTTGCTCGAAGAAGCATTAGTTTTATAAAAGTGCAAAAGCGTATGATGCTTTCTTTGGCAATGATTGCAAACATGTTTGGAATTACAATTGGAAATCATGTGTGTTGAACTTAAACAATTGACACACGCGTTTTTTGCTTTTATAAAATCATATCGTGATTGAGGCGATCCCAGATTTTTGAACTGGTTGCAATTAAAAATCATATGATCTGCACCGTGGCACATCAAGCAAAAGGTAACATTTTCACTGGTCAAAAAAGTTTTGTAGGCACGCGATGTAGGTTCTAACCTTTGCGAATGGTTCGCGTGATTTCGCGGACTATATGTACAATTATTATTACTCGATCTTTCTAATATTTTTACTTGATCTTGCACAAATGCAATGAATTCACTGCACGATGGAATTTCTGTGTTACGAACAGATAACTCAAATGATTGTACAGTTTGAATGTCAACCTTTTTTAAGGCACAATGTAACAGTATAAAATCGGTGATATCTTCGATACCTAACTGTTTTAAAGCGGCCATTGATGCGGAGAAGGTTTCGATAAACGCACTTAAGCTAGACGCGATATGCGTAGCATTTTTTAGATCAAGTATGTTGTTTAGATAGTATGTACCTAACGCTCGCTTGTCCTGATATTTCTTTACTAACCCACCCCAAATAATCTTATAAGTTTCAGCTGTCGGCACAATGCCGGCTATTACTTTCAAGGCATTCTGAGTTAATTTACCTACCAGATATTGCACGCGCTGTGCGTCGGACAGTTGTGGGTTTTCGTGTATATTGGTTCGAAAAGATTCGTAAAATATTGACCAATTTTCAGATCTACCATCGAACGAAGGAATTTCCACAGGTGGCAACTTAATATTCATTTGAATTGACTCTGGCAGTGACGTCGCAGTAGGTATTATTGTAGTGCTTTTGGTGCTTATATTATTACGCATACGTTTTAAACGGGTGTAAAGATCATCAAAGGTTTCTAAACTGTCAAAATCTGGATTTGTAGTTGCATCCAACCTTAAACTGATCTCATTTAGCTCGTCTATTATGGCGCTGAATTCACGGCGCGTTTCATCAATCATTTCTGATTCTGCCATGAAGTTTTCAGTTGACCTTGTGTCAGCTGTGACTATAACTTTTTTAGATTGTTCATACAATTTGTTTATTCTTCTAAGGATCATATCCCTTTTACTCTTTAATATGCTCAATTTTTGGGCCTCCATTTTGGAAGAGCCTAAAGCAATGGTGATTTATTTTTATAGGTAATTACGCGACAAAGGCGGGTGCGAAAGGACAAAAGTACGTAATGCCTTACTTAGCAATTACGTAAGTGAAATTTTATAGGTAATTACGCGACAAAGGCGGGTGCTAAAAGTCGAAAAATACGTAGTGCCTTACTTAGCAATTACGCAGGTGAAAACCTCACTGGTTTTATTCGGTTCTAAAGGACCATAATTTTATGGTGGCGCGTGTAAATAGCTCCACCGAGGGAGAGAGAAAATAACATATTTTTTCTTTATTTATAGTTACATATTAAAATTGACGGCGGCATGGTTGGTAACAAATCTACTCGGTGTAAATGACAATGACATGTATAACACAGTTACCACTAACCTGAAATCCACGTTTTTCAGCTTCTGGTCAACAGGTCGTTATCACCACATGTTTTAATAAAAGTCTCTTCACTGGTCAAGTTAGATGCGCGCGCTATCAAGGTGAATTTGATATTGAGTCTTAGAGCGACTTCATATACTTCAGGAGGTGTCGGGGCGCGACCAATCAAAGCCCAGTACAGTCTTCCAGACAGGTATCACGGCGACATCTCGGGACGAACGCATAAAGATGTGACAGCGCCTAATTCCTAGTGGGACTGTGTATATCGGAATGGCCGACAGATGGCATATATCATCATGCACCGAATAAATTACGTTTTTTGCACAACCACCTAGCTTGCTATCCTAATCTTAGGATTAGGATAGCAAGCTATCAGTTTTTTGAAAGTTAATCGAGTGAAAGAAAAGTATCTAGTCTGGGAAGAATGTGTGAAATGATTAGAATTGAAGTCAACGTCGGTTTATTAAATATAATGAAACGGGTCACTCACGTCTTTAAGGTCGAATATCGCTCGACATGTTTCAGACCGGTTCGCGGTCCATAATCATGAGCACCTATCGAGGGCGGAGGCGGCGCCGAGCAGCCGAGCGGACAGGGCACGGGCACGCAGTGCTAAGAAAAGCACCGCCGCGATAGGTGTTCATGATTAAGGACCGCGAACCGGTCTGAAACATGTCGAGCAATATTCGACCTTAAAGACGTGGGTGACCCGTTTCATTATATTTAATATGTCTCAAACTCACGGGAGTTTTCTATATAAAATCAACGTCGGTTTGTTTTCATTATGTATATTCATACTTGATACTTAAATCGAAATTGTTTGATTACTCAAATTAAGAAAGCTATTAGTTCTGAACTTTGTAAAAAAACTTTTATTTCCTACTGCCAAAATTTATTGCGTGTCTGGGTCTCTCTATAATGGCTGACGAAGTTGATATTAGCAGTCAAAGTCTTAAAAAGTGAGCCCCGCCCCCCTCTAATTTCCAAACTATGATTTTTAAAATTCTGAAAAATATTGATGCGGTGTACATTAATAAATCAGCTTGTGAGTCGTGAAGTTATGTTGTGATACATTCGAAACGTCAGGCAAACTTAAAAAAGGTGAATAAATTTTAGTTGTGCGCGATTAAGTCCAGTTAAGCTTCTTGAACAATATTTCTTTGCTATTCCGCTAAAAACGTGTAGGTCTATTAGTGTCAATGGATCCACTTGCGTATTTTTGCATGCGGTTAATGCTCCCACCCTCCCTCCGCTCGCACAAACATGCAATTAAATACAAAAAACCTTGCGCCACGTCCACCGAGCAAATGAGGTCCTAGACAGCTCATTTGCTCGGTGGACGTGGCGCAAGCACCATCTCCTGCCAGCACCTCCTGATGATGCCTCGTAGAGAGGCGAAACACGTGTCGAGGTTTTTGTGTTTCTGTGTGGTGGTTTTTTGTATTTATTTGCATGTTTGTGCGAGCGGAGGGAGGGTGGGAGCATTAACCGCATGCAAAAATACGCAAGTGGATACATTGACACTAATAGACCTACACGTTTTTAGCGGAATAGCAAAGAAATATTGTTCAAGAAGCTTGTCATGGATTTCCGCAAAGTAACGCCTGATTCTATCAATTAAGTCCAGTTAAGTTTACGTTTTTAGTTATTGTACTTATAGTGGTTTTAAATGTCGGTTCGGAACCTTTTTTGTGCGTGACACGATGACACGCACTTGGCCGGTTTTTTTGTAACATGCGAGCTGAGCCGAGTGGAGTAAATAACAATAGTATTAATAGTTCTGTCTGTTCCTGCCTACGATGCTGACTATCATGGGTTTGAATCCTGCCCGGTTTCTTCTAGAGAAATACGCCGGCTGTTGCGTTTGCTGTCCAAGCACGTAGATATAGAAATTATATATATATATATATATATAGGGACGGGGGGGGGGGGGGGTGAAATTTTCCTATAGCAAAAACCGGCCAAGTGCGTGTCGGACCACGCACAATGAAAGGTTCCATTCCCACCACTACCACTCCACATGTGAAACCACTATCCTGTAATTCGAATAAAAAAAGTCGCATCTTCATAGGAAATTCACATGATATCGATATCTCAAAAACTATTAAACCTAGACTTTTTACAGGTTTTCCTCTAATCTATAGGTAAAGGACTATTTTGTGTGTTCATTTTCAAAATTTTAGGCCTTGTAGTTTCGGAGATCAATTTTCGTCTATTTTCTCAAATCACTTCAGTCTTCAAAATCATTTATCAAATATGTATTTAAAAAAATGAGCTTCTCACATTAAGACCTTTTTTAGGGTTCCGTAGTCAACTAGGAACCCTTATAGTTTCGCCATGTCTGTCCGTCCGTCTGTCCGTCCGTCCGCGGATAATCTCAGTGACCGTTAGCACTAGAAAGCTGAAATTTGGTACTAATATGTATATCAATTACGCCGACAAAGTGGTAAAATAAAAAGTGGAAAAAAATATTTTATTAGGGTACCTCCCCTATACGTAAAGTGGGGAGTGATTTTTTTTTTCATTTTAACCCTAACGTGTGATATATTGTTAGATAGGTATTTAAAAATAAATAGGGGTTTACTAAAATCATTTTTTGATAATGTTAATATTTTCGGAAATAATCGCTCCAGAAGTAAAAAAAATGTGTCCCCCCCTCTAACTTTTGAACCATAAGTTTTAAAAATATGAAAAAAATCTCAAAAGTAGAACTTTATAAAAACTTTGTAGGAAAATTATTTTGAACTTGATAGGTTGAATAGTTTTTGAAAAAATTACAAAAATAATTTCTGAACTAAGTTTGTAATTTAACCGTATAAACAGGTGTTTATTGTACCTGTCATTTCTACAAAATCACAATGAAATGACGTGCTTTCAAATAAAGTAAAACCGGTGAAAATCGGTTCACGCAATAAAGAATTATTCCATAAAAATCATCTTCCATACTTTAAGCTCGCGCGCAATAGTTTACTTAATTTGCCGATAGATGTCGCTGTACGTGGAACGCTCATTTCTACATGGCGGTGTTAAGATTTTTCCTGATTTAATGGGGTCTGAGCAGGTGCGCCCATACATTAGGTAAGGTTTTGTGTTTCTGTACTTAATATGTCAACTTAATGTGACGGACGGAAAACTACGGAACCCTACACTGAGCGTGGCCCGACACGCTCTTGGCCGGTTTTTTTATTTGATTCACACGATATAGTTTGAAAACTTGTTTTTATTTTCTAATTTACCCCTCAAAATTGTCCCCATGTCTAAAATTCATTCATACAGGGTGGGCCCTGTAATAGGAGCAAAAAAATGTAACGGTCTACTACTGAGCGAGCCAGGAATTATTTCCAAGTGGTCCCATTTTATTTTTTGCTAATTTATCTTCTGAAGTGCTATATATATATTTTAAAAACATATTTTTTAAATAAGAAATACGTACCCAAAATACCTTTTATTTAACATAAAAGTGGACATACAATTTGATAGAAGTGCGGAAAATATGTTCTTCATAAGTCCTGAGAAATCTTGCCACGAGCAATAGTAACCCTAATAATCGACACTAAGAGTTTTACATCCTAAAGCACGATGTAGTTTTAGTTTCGTCATGTCCGTCTGTCTGTCCGTATCTCATATGCATTTTAATCAAAAACTACAAAGAAACAAAGAAATAAAATTTGGATTAAAGATGTTTCGTAAGCCGCTACGTAGTAAAATAACCAAAAAATAAAAAAAATGGGGGCACTCCATACAAGTAACCGAAAATAAAAATAAAATTCTAGGTTAAGGCGAAGGGTACGGCAGGGCATTCTTCATACAAAGGTTGTGCAAGTTTTATTCGTTAGTTTTGACACTACAGCATTTAATTCTAATTTTTGCTTGTACATATTGGATATACGCGCAACTTAAAGTTGAAATTTTATTTTATTTCAAAAAAACAAAAAATACATTAAAAAATAAAATAAAAAACAACTAGAAGAAATAGCTAACAGAAAAATAAGCATAAGTATTGACAAAAAATAATGACTGTAGCACAAACACAAACGAAGAAAAACGAACACAAAGTTTGTATGAAAAGAGCTTGCCTACCCCTTCGCCTTAACATGTGGCACATCAATTGACCGGTCTTTAAAAATAAATAGGAGATTTCTCAGCAGTCGGAGATAATCGCTCCTAAAGTCACAATAATTGTGCTCCTCCCCTAACTTTCGAACCGTCGAATCAAAAAATATGAAAAAATTCATGGGCACTATGTCCAAATTTTTTTTTTCTTATTACATAATTTCACCGAATAATGATTAGAAAAAGATAGGTACAATAGTTTCTAAGTTGGGTATCGCTGAAAAACTGCCTCGCCCTAAAAGTGCCGTGAGTATTCTATAAAAAAATACGACCCCTCCTAACTCACAGTACAGGATAGTGGTTCTAAACTAAACCCAGTAGCTAGGTACAGAACCCCCCACTGCGCACCGTCAAAACCGCACTTGGCCGCTTTTATTTAGTATGATAAATGGATCAATAAGGAAAGTATTCATCCAATTTTGTAAAATCGTAAAACATGAGCTTGTTGTGTACCACGCGAAAAACTGCGATTTATTTTCACTTATTCATGTTCTAAAAGCTAAAAGTCATAAACTGTAAGTTTGTCGATCGAAAAATGTAGTACCTACTTTTTTTAAGTTCATTAAATTTACATCAATTCAAGCCCAACTGTGCAGCTAAGCCTTTTAGCCCTTTTAGGGACAGAGCTATGACCCTTCCAATAAGATGGTCAGATTTTGCTGTCGAAAAACGCACGGCTTATGACTTTTAGAACATGTTGCGAAATTTCGCAGTTCCTCGCGTGGCCGCGGGCTTAAATTATTCGATGCTGCCAATCTAGACTGTTAATACTACCCTCACTGATCATACTACATACTATAAACCAGAAGTACATCGTGCTTTGCGATAATGACGATTCCACTGGGTATATGGCGAGTGCCAAGAATCGGGACGAGTGAAAATTACATTTCCGTACGTGTATGTTAGGGGGAAAAATTCGCACTCAATTGCAGTCGTGGGTTTCCTTTCCGGCTCTAGGAATAACCAGTGTACCATCAAGACCTAAGGGGGGGGGGGGTCCGGACCCCCCAGACCCCCCTTATATACGTCCCTGTTGCTGTCATAGAAAACGGACCGGCCCGGACACGGAACGGTCTACTGTGAATCATCCTATATTAGTTCCGAGGCATGGATGTTTTCTATGTATACTTAAGTATTTTTGTCTATTAAATAAGTAAACGTCAACCAGTATCCATAACACGAGCCGTTGTGTCTCCTAATATTTTATTTTATTTATTTATTTGAGAGTTTACCTGCAATTTTCTTCGCGTGCACGTATTGCGATAAAAACTGGTTCTCAGGGCTCTGGGAGAAGGCCTGAGACCAGATGACGATGGTGTACCGGAAACGGGTGTTGATCAGCTCTGTCATGGCGGCGAGCGGCATCACGTCAGACAGGAGGTGGTCTCTTCTAAACATCTAACCAAAATACACACCAAAATTATCATCGTTTGGTTTGCGGTATGCTTGTTTGCTACAAGAACAGTAGCAAACGAGCATACCGCCTGCCTGAGGGTAAGCAGACACTGTACCTGGCCTGCTTTGTTTTGAAACGTTTGCGTGTATCGGTCAGTATTCGGTCATTAATGTCACTATAGATGTAGCTACAGAATAGTATAAAAGTTTATGTAGATTGACCGGCGATCCATTCGTCATAATGCAGAATGGAGTCCCATTGTTTTTCATAGTAATATAAGATACATACCCTGAAACCTAACTCCGACATTTTTTCTATCAAAGTATTGGCAAATTTGATTTCAAGCTCCGCATCCGCATAGAGTACCGCCGCGTCATAAATGATTGGACGGCCTGCGGCCCTTTCGGTTATCGTCAAACCAACGTCGGTCCTAGCACCCAGTGGCCTCGTCGGCTGCTCCGTGGCCCATGTTTCTGTTGACAGTTTTATCTTCTGCTACAGCAATAGTCAGTTTATGAAAATGTTTAGTTTGGAAATCATCTTTATTGAAACAAGTGAAGCGAAGTAAAACTATTAAGTATGCGAGTCAATACAAATTGGTCGGTGTTCATAACCTTTACTCAATGCATGAAGTAGGAGCGACAAAACGAAAAACACGCAGCACGTATTTCTTGTTGTCTTGTTTTAGAGAATAATTTCACTCTTGCAGCATGAAGGTTCGTCGAGAAAAGCCCCTATTCCATTGGTTGGGACTCGCGGAATTATTTCCAATCATCTATACTGACTGCCTGCCTGGTGGGGACTCGCGGAATTATTTCCAATCATCTTTACTGACTGCCTGCCTGGTGGGCACTCGCGGAATTATTTCCAGTAGGTAGGTGGAATAGTGGAATAGAAAAGATCAATATTGGATAACGCTGGTATTGCATTATTTAGCTGAGATGATGCTTAAGTTAAAAACTTAAAATAAAATACGTATCATGTTTGTATTTAGTGCGAGTGGACAGTGGGTAGTGCAGCATTAGGCTGCATGTTAAACGCATTTTTATACAATGTTATTACATTACATTGTAAATTTATTAGAATAGTTTTATATAGATCGCTGTCACGTCAATCCTCTGCGTTGTGTTTCCTTCGTATGAAACTGGTAGGTTACAAAAATATCACCGTTCGAATTTATCTTCTGGAGTAGTTTTTTGACTTGACGTGAAAATTTTCCTGTCATAATAACAACAATGTGAACGTGAGGCATTCTTGGAAATATCTTCGTTCAGGAAGCAACTTGAATTTTTTTGAGCAATTTCGTGTTTGTGGTTGTGCGAATAAGCAATTTAAATAAAACCGATTGGTCGTCGAAAGTTTTAATGTTTTTTACGTTTGGGTTCATCCCAGTTTTTGCTTGATACCAGCCGGTATCCTTATCCCGGATTAAGCCGCGCCTACCAGCTCTTTGCGGGTAAGTTTATTGAGCTAGTATTTGCAATCGCGTTATCTCTCTATAGGAAACGTTAGTTAGGTTCGTTGCTCATATCGTGGTTTTGAATTGCAGCTTTACCTTGGGGATTTCCGCTCGGGGATCTATTACCTGGAGTTATCGACAGTAGAGGCTCTGCGCGCTGTCAATCAAGCCTGGTGGCAGCCACTACAGGAAACGACGCTCACTTAAATTTCCGTGCTCGGATTCAGCACAACGAGTGGCGTATTCTCCCTTCTATCCCGTAAGATAAGCACCGGACTTTTGGAGGTAACCTCCAAGTGTGATTAAGTGATCTATGCTACAGACCCGAATTCTGTGCGGTGACTGACGCGCATATTTTTTAACTAGCTTAACGTCATTTTATTTTTAAAATACTCTTATAACTATTATTTTTCATTTAATATTAGCTGGAAGGGCTATAACCGTTATTGGGTTCCATGCCGATTCCTGTTGATTTGCGAATCTCTGAGATACTACACTGAGTTCTATTTATTTTTGACACCGTAGCCATACATAATTAATTATCTGGTAGTCTTACTTCTACAATAAATAAAGTTAAAGTAAAATAAAAGTTAAATAGTTATAGATAGTTATTCTCCTCTCGTGCACCATCGTTCATGTTTCATCATTTTCTCTTTCTAAATTCAAAAGGCGCATTTTGTCCGCACTGTCTCATCACGTTTCGGCCACTATTTATCCACTCCGCACTAGCACGAACCATTAAAAACATTCCAGTTTTAACATTATCGTTTCATCAGTGTCATCTTCCAACAACAAATTAGTCCCGGGACGTTTAACAAAGTAGTGTCAGTGTTCGTAAACAATCGTGGGAGCGTGGGAACGCATTTATTAACCCATTGACGGTACGCCGACCCTTTTTTGTACAATTCACCGAAACGCCATATCGATCGAAATTTAAAAAAAAATAAAAAATAAAAAAAATAAATAAAAAGCATTTATTTCGTGTAACTATGGACACATATTATGTTAGTACGATATTATGTTTTTAATACGTTTCACCGAAAGTCAGAATTCAACATTACGCGTCCGGTATTATTTTCTCCAGCTATCTGTTCTGTTTTATATCATATTAAATACGTTTGTTTGGTTGACATATAGAAATTTTTAATACGATTCACCGAAAGTCGGTATTCAACAATACGTGTCCGGTATTATTTTTTCCAGCTATCTGTACTGTTTATTATATTAAATACATTCGTTTGGTTGACATATTTTGGCGACAATTGTGCTGCTAGGATATTAATCTTTCTAAAGTTAACCTAGCTTTAATTTGAACGTGTGTTTTATACAGCATGTAAATGTTGAACTTCATTGTGTCATAGGTAAGATTTATTCCTCATTTTAATTACTTGTTTAATTTAAATAAATAATTCTTGTGGCTTTCTCTATTTTTATTTTATGCTACAGTAGGTATTAACCTATGATAAAGGAACAGTTTGATAGGCAATAAATACACATTTATTTACTATTTCGTGACCTCATTTTTCACATATATCGACATGACCTCAGTTGATAACCGGACACATATCGTATCTACATTTATGTAGTTGAATTCTTTGATGTTGTACACCTCTTATGTTTTATTATGTAAGTGTATTATCGTACTCGTACTTTTCTGTTGTATAAACGTATCCACCTTATTTATCACATTAGCAAATAAGTGTAAAAAAACCGGCTAAGTGCGAGTCGGACGCGCACTAAGGGTTCCGTACCAGAAAAAAAACGCCAACAACTACTCTGTTGTATGGGAGCCCCCCTTAATTATTATTATTTTGATTTTAGTATTTGTTGTTGTAGCCACAATAAAAATACATAATCTGTGCAAATTTCAACTGTCCATATTACGGTTCTTGAGATCTAGCTCGGCGAGTGGTAGCCATGAAAAAGGGCTAAAATATGACGTTTTTTGTATGGAATCCCCCCTTAATTGTTATTATTATTTTAGTATTTGTTGTTATAGCGGCAACAGAAATACACAATCTGTGAAAATTTCAACTCTCTAGCTATTACGGTTCTTGAGATACAGCCTGGTAACAGACGGAAGGACAGCGAAGTCTTAGTAATAGGGTCCCGTTTTTACCCTTTGGGTACGGAACCCCAAAAACGTGAATAATAAAAGGGCCTGGTTCTCTGATGCCACAGCATTCTCCTAAGTATGTTTATATTATGAATTCGACATGACAGTCAAAATTATATTCTTCAATTTAGGCATAAGAAGATAAGATTATACCTATAACTACAAACCTCCTAGGACTCCAATATATCACGATTATATATAACCTACCTCTATTCACAAGCCAGTTCTGCGCAGCTAATTCCATGAGATCAACAAAAAGGTCATATCGGTCCAGAGTCTCCAGATGACCTAGCAGATGGTGTATTCTAATATTCGCGTCTCTTCGGACCCAAATCTCAAGAAGCTTCAAGACACAGAGCGGTCTTCGGTCGGCATCTTGGGTAGTTAAACCGATTAGAGTTGCCAGACCTCGCCAATCTCTGAAAAAAGAGACATGTATTGAAAGGGAGTTAAGGGAGTTAAGACTCGCCAATGGTTTTACTAGAACGGATGTCGATTATTCAAGGCCTCTAAATAGTCTCCCGGAACCTCCGGTAAACACGAGACACTGCCAACTGGCTTTGGCTTAATCCCAGTCGTCGGTTAGTAACAACACGTCGGCTATGTCCCTCTTGCAGCAAAGCGATGATTTGGACGGCTTCAGCTTCAGCAGTCCATTTTTCAAAAGATTAATAAGCGAAGACACATACAGGTCAAGTTTTGACAAGTAACTGATAACCATTTATCTCTGACCCTGATTTTAGTGATATCAAAGGGAGCGCAACTCGTGGGTTGATTAACACGTAAATCGTACACAACTTGAAAATTCCTGATTCAATTTTCCCAATTTTTAATGTATCTGAAAGCTGAAATATCAGAAAATATATTTCCATTATAAGAAACCCTATAAAATCACCCAACTTCCAGAAAAGTCTCGTAAACAAAGAAAAATGAAGTGAGTAGTTAATTTTGCTCGTGAGTGTAGAGAACGCATGGATCAGTTCTTGATTGTCAACAAAGTGGATGTCAACATGAAAACGGCAATTTAACGTTTTAAAGAACCTAGTATCGCCTGCAACACGTTCCACTTCAACTTATGAGCAGTTAATAGAAGCGATAACGCTTCATTATGTAGTAAAGAAGTCTGCAGTGGCCGGCCGATACGAGTTCTAAGCGTGTAAACAAAAGGAAGGACAAAGTGTGAACGCTTATGTCGTTTAGATTAAGAGAAAAGCAGCGTTATGTACCTTCGGAACCTTTTAAATGAAGCGTTAAGAAATAGGTTAGTTTGCGGATTACTGAAAGAAAAATTAATCCAAATATATTGACGATCGGCGATAGTCTCTCTTTTGATCAGGCTGTAAACGTCGCCACAGCTTATGTAAGTTCTGAGAAAGAAATAAGGAAAATTCAGCCGGAAATTGGAGTGCAAATGCCAAAGAAGCTGCCAGGTAGACGGCTTCCATTGCGAGCGCAGGAACAGGCTCGTGGTTCACGTCCACAGAACACGGCAAGCAAAATTGAGTGCACCCGATCTTGAGGAACCCATTCCTCAGACAAGTGTTTTAAAAAGGGGTGGACATTGACATGCTACAATTGCAATCGTCAAGGTCATCTAGCGACTAAGTGCTATTTCCGGCTTAAGCAGCTAACTGAACAAAGAAATGCAGAAGAACAAGATGCAGAAGGAATCTTTGGCAGTATTCACCAAATAACTGAGGGAGGAGACGCGGCTGCCTGGATACAATTGTGACTACAAAATGGGAAAATTTTATTTTTATCTTTAAGAAACATGAGAACACACAAATAAAACTAATTAAAAAAATCCATCAAAGATCGGAGCCCTGTGGAAGGGTTTCCATAAGCCTGGCAGCGTTCCCCCTTTGGATTGCTATGCTGATCCGCTGGCCAAGGAACGAGCCAGCCCTGCGGTCTCCTGACACCTCGGCCAGCCTTCGGGATAGTTGCCCAAAAAGTCAGTGGGCACCCGCGCTCCACGGTCCCAGTGTCTCCACAGCAAATGCCGCAAATATATGACGTCCTGCAAGTCCGATGTATTTGCGGCACTTCGCAGCCTCGGCCGCTGCAGCTGCCTCGCCCGCTCACAATGAAGTTGCGCCTATATATTTAGGTATATTATAGGTGGGACGGTGTCGACACATGTTGCGTCCCAAATAAGGGGCCGCCTAGTCTCCAGGGCACAAGGGTCATGCCGTCGGGCCTCTTGCCATCGAGGGAAATCTCTTAAAATGCAAGTGGACACAGGTGCATGCAAATCCGTTATGCATATTATAAGAGATTATAAAAAATACTTTTCCAAAAGTGATTAAGAAATTGTGATTATAAATTAAAATCAGTGTCTGGAGAAATTTTAAAAGTTCTGGGATCTATTAAGAGGGAGCAGTACGCTCGGTTCTCCATACAAACGTATTTACTCTCTCATTTTAAAACGCCATGCTAGAATAACATGAAACTTTGTATACACAATGGAATCCGGCATATCTAGGTCGAAAATTAGTTTCTGGTGCTTGAACTTGTAAAAGAAAAAAATACAGCGGTTTTTTGAGTTTTTTACGGCTTGTATGAAAACCATAATAATCGTTGTATTTTTTCTCCATTATATTTGTTGTATTTTTCTCAAGCAACGGAAACTAATTCCCGACCTAGATATGCCGGATTCCATTGTGTATACAAAGTTTCATGTTATTCTAGCATGGCGTTTTAAAATGAGAGCGTAAATACGTTTGTATGGAGAACCGAGCTCTTAAGGTATGGGTGAGTGAGTAATCAGAAAAAGCAGTTGTATTTGGTAGTGATTGACTGAAAAGTACTTTGAACCCTTAACAGGAAGAAATTGGCTAAAAGTGCTATTTCGTAAGTGGCAAAAGTGTTTAAAATCATAAAGTGTTTTGACATAAGAGCTAGATTATAGCGGTTATAGTATTAAATAATCTGCGGAAATATCAACTGTCTCCTTAGTACGGTTCTAGAGATAGGTCGATTGTAAAGGGCGGGCAAAAAAACGCCATAAAATTACTTATTACTCGTATGTACTGTTTATTTTTTAATTTTATTATATATTTATTTTAGCAGCAATAGAAATACAAACTCTGTGAAAATTTGAACAGTCTAGCAGGTCTAGCTATTAACTGACACGCAGCCAGACGGTTGGACAGCGGAGGCATAGTAACAGGGTTCTGTTTGGTATCCTTCGGGAAATCAACCCTAAAAATATCTAGTTGAATTACCCGATCCCAAGTATGTATATTTAGATCCCAGATTTGTGATTGCAGGTCATTTAGAACTCGAGATATATTAATAAATAAATAAATAATAATACGGCGTAAAATTTTATTCGAGCGTATACTTTTTCCACCTATAGTATCAATTAATACGACTCATATTAGGATAATAATTTTGTTAAATAGTGTTATTAATTAAGTGTAACGATTTTTTTAAATCCGACTGAGCAGCAATGTACGCAGTCCAACTTATTTTGACATAACAAGTTTGATTACTTGATTTGTTATAACGTTATAACCAGGTTATAACTTTTAGGAACTGTCATTTTCCCATGATGTTTTTCGTTTGATAGGAACAATCAGGACTTAGCAACTTGACTTAATTAATAAAGCAAACTAATTTAAATATACTGACGTACTATTATGTATGCAATACATTGCGTGCTTAATTATTATGTATGAAAAAAAAGGAATCCTAATTTCCTAAAGAAATTAATGTAAATAGGTTCCCTAGGTCCAATCTTGATCTCCATTACAATATACGCCCGTATAAAATTCACACACTGTATTACTTATAATACAAAATGGCCGCCATAAAATTGAAGATGGCCGACGTACTTAGGAGTTGCTTCCTATTAAAAACATAAGCTAACCTAACTTAACTAGTGCCTAAAAAATTTGGTGCTTTTGTCCAGCGTGTCCACATTTACGGCCATTTGTTCGAGCAATCTGCCCCAATTATAATAGGTAAAATTAAGAGACCGTTTGGTCAGGTTAAGAGACAAAACATAGAAATAAATATAATATATAATATATATAATAATAATATAATAATATTGGGGGACAATCTTACACAAATCGACTAGTCCCAAACTAAGCACAGCTTGTACTATGGGTACTAAACGACGATATACATACTTATATAGATAAATACATAAATAAATACATAGAAAACATCCAAGACCCAAGAACAAATATCCGTGAAAAATGCACAAATAAATGCCCTGGCCGGGATTCGAACCCGGGACCTCTAGCTTCGGAGGCAGAGTCACTACCAACTAGGCTAAACAGGTCGTCAAATATTTAGTAACTTGACGAATAATCCAATGCAACGTACCGTGGTAGTCCTGTCCTTGACCCTTGGTTGAAGAATAATCTTTTCGTATTAAGTCGTTTTAAAATAGTTTGAGCGTAACTACTCAAGTAGGAAACCGGCATATTTAATACACCTGTATCCATTGTATTTCCAAAACCACACACTTAAGAAAAAAAAAACAGTAAAAATAAATTATTATAACAGGGTCCTTTGCACCCGTATAAATAATGTAAGTCGCAAATAGGTATAATTACTGCAGAATTACTCTCTAAATTGGCATTTTGCGCCTTGTATTGAACGCAGTCGACCGATACAAGCTCTAACTTTGACTGAACTGATAAATACATGCGACCACAGTCTTATTTACTACACTCGATTTACCATACCGATATGATATATGAATCACACAGCCTTAGCTAATTTTATTCTGTCATACAGCTACGCATATGAAGCGCCGGAAGCTCTTATTTCCTTGCAATAAAGACTTTTAAAAGTACTTAGATCATGTAGTTAGGTACAGTCAGCATCATAAATATGTATACTATTTTGAACCTTGTGCCCCAGACAGTAAAAGACCAAGTAAAACTAAACTAAATCGAGGAAATGCCGCCAGCATCAATGCCTCAAGGGCCCGTTTTAGATTTAAGTTAGTTTTAATTTTCTTCATATTATTTTGGTTAAGTATTATTGTATATATTTTCGTTGTACATAAATAAAGTCTAACTAATATTAAAAGTGTATGAAATTAGCACACGGGCACAGTGGAAATAAATGCAAATATCGTGTAAATATTAAATATATTATTTTCTAAAAACAATGCTATGACATATGTTATGAATATCAAAAAATTCACAGATCTCGTGCACTACACGACCATCAAGGTACATTGAAAATGAACTCAACAAAATAAAAAAATGCATTACATTTGCTAACGTTATGCCAATTTGGTTGATATATAATATATAAACATAGCTCACATACAAAATTCCTATTAAATTGGCAATATTTTTAAACGCAGCCAAGTTACGGTAACCACATAAAAAGGCATTTGCCACTTTACTAATATTCACGCAATGATATTTTAAGTAATAAACTTAAAATATCATTGTATTCAATTCACGCAAGATAACGGCGACTTCAAATTAACTCGACCTCCAAACTCCGACTATAACTATAACACAAATTTTCAAAGTCGAATTCAACATGACACCCTAGGCCCTAGGAGAAGGATAAATTATATGATATCATAACCTTGATTATTTGTTTAATTTTCTCGCATTCGAAGTGAAAAGCAGATGTATAACTCATGTATAAAACTCATTTTATCCTCTACTTTATATCGACCCTTGCCTGCGGCTCGGATCGATAAATTGTCTCGGATAAAATGGCTTGTTTTATGCAATCTCAATCAACTATTTTATTCAAGGTTTTGGAAGATATTGGTCTTCCAAAACATCATTGACTTATCCACGAATTGCTATTTCCCGGGCACTGCAATAATGTGCTATTGTTGTCTCGAACTATAATTAATAATAATTTCTTATAGAAACAATACATGTTTAATTTAAACAATTTGAAATATAAAACTAAAACCAACTACAATTGTACAATTGTGTTGATTTAAAAAAATATATATTACCTACTAAAGTCGTTCTGACTTTTTGACTTCTTTCAAAAAGGTTAGGCTACAGCGCAAACCCTTGACCCGATCGTCTTTGTTTTAGGCTCAAATTGTAGCCAACTAAATTATCCAGAGGAGTTTTGATCAAAAGTTTGATATCATTCTTTGTTTCCAAAATATCGAGTGCCAAAATTAAAAAAATCGGAGGAAATTGTTTTTTTTTTCACAATTTCGGCCAAAACTTTTTTCGTTCTGGACTTTCTCAAATAATTCTCTTTGCATCTTACACATCTCGTAAATACGCGTCTTTTGAGCCTAGTTTGAATATCATACCTTCACAACTCTCTGAAATATAAGGGGATCGCACTATTTCGTGAAATGGGACCCTATACTGGAGCGAACGAAAAGACATTTTCAATGTCAAAACCGAATGACAGACCATTCAAAAATACCTAAAGTATTGAATGTCTTATCTTATCGATGGCCAGCGTTAGACTCCAACACCCCCCCCCACCCCATAACGTGGGCATCATGGCGTCAAGCCACCCCAAGCAGCCGAGTGAATACCTCGTTCTTGATACAGCCCAGAGGCTTTGTGAATACATCTGCTATCATCTCATCCGTAGGGATGTATACAATTTCCACCTTAAATCTATCAATCATATCTCTACTGTAATGAAATCTAATTTCGATATGTTTGCTCCTTCTGTGTAGAGTGTGATTGGTAGCAAGCTGAATAGCAGATTGATTATCACAATACAAATAGTGGTCATTAATAATTCCTTAACTAAAGCTTGCAGGAACACCGCTTCTCTGCTCGCTTCGCTCAAGCTACAATACTCCGCCTCGGTGGACGAAAGCGATGTGCATGACTGTTTATAGCTACCCCAAGATATCGAGTTACCGCCATATTTAAACACATAACCCGTGTATGATTTTCGATGAGGGTCTGAAGCCCAGTCCGCATCGGAATATCCCTCAAGAATGGGATTTGATTCCGATTTCTTAAATACTAAAGCCTTATCCTTTGTACCTTTAAGATATCTCAGTATACGCTTGGCTTGAATCCAATGGAATTCCGTATAGCAACTATTAAACTTACTTAAATATGACACGGCAAACGAAATGTCAGGGCGTGTAGTTTTATTTATTTAATCGTATGGCATATATTTACGAACCGTGAGATCTTCGAGAAGACAAGTACGGTTGCCAGTTTTTGTTTCACTTTTAGCACCACCCAGGGGTCACGTGTAGGGTAACGGTGGGTACTCCCTACGGACGTGGTGCAACTTCGACCCCCAGGGCGTGTAGTTACACATAGATACATTAGACTACCAATCAACTCTTGGTAAGGAAACTTTGTTACAATGTTATTCGTAGCATTACAAGTACTCTCACTGACAGAACTAATGTTAGTTATCATGGGAGACCACTGACCACTTAACCCTATAGACACCGCTTCATAGAACTTTGTCTTGAATCACAAACTGCCAAGTTGGCGGGGCGCGGGGGGCGACAAGTGCACTGTGATTGGCTAGTACAAGGTCAACGAGCAATCACGTGTACGGTGCGTGATGCGCGCCATTTTGTGTAGTGATGGGACACACTCGAAAAAGATACTACAGAATATAAGTGTAAATTTAAGTTTTAAATTGGAATCAATAAAAATACGAAAAGCAATTTAAATTGTTTTTAATTCAAAGATACTAACTAAATATAAATGATTATTGTTTAATGTACAGTGGAGGAATTTGATTTCTGGGCCACTTCGTACCTTGTCACAGTGTCAAGTCATATGAGATTTCTAGCAGCTTTCACATTGATTTTCACTGTGACAAAGTACGAAGTGGCCCAGAAATCAAATTTCTCGCCTGTACAGTCTGTAGAGTATACAGTAAGGTGACTTGAGACAGTTCATATGTTATTCCTATGTATCCTATGGTATGGTAATAGGAATAAATGTATAAGAACAATAATCATAATCCATCCATATCAGCCCTAGGACGTCCACTGCTGGATATAGGCCTCCCCCAATTTCATGGGGGGTAAATGCCATAATCGCCACGCTTGGCATGCGGGTTGGCGATCGCAGTATCTCCACCGCCACTCTAGGAATACTGCTGCCCATTCCCCGGTGGTCGTAGTTTAAGGACATACCCGGGCCCATTAACACATCGTGATCATAATCATTAACACATAAAATGAATGCAAATACAAATAAATAAATAAATATTAGGGGATTATTTTTACACAAATCGTCCAAGTCTCAGAAACAAATGTCTCTGCTCACCATAGAAACAAATGCCCTTACCGGGAATCGAACCCGGGACATTAGCTTGGGAGGCAAAGACACTTCATCTGCGGTTTAGCAGTTTAGACCGGCAGAGACAGATATACAGACAGAGTGACTTTCATATTTGTAGTATTATAGTTAGGATATAAATTTGATTTGAACACACTTTTATGTTTTTATAATTGTACATATGCATGTAACATAAATTTCCATTATTTAATTCAAAAATATAAGTTTTGTTCTGTATCCTACGTATATTCCACCATAATTTAATATTGTTTCACGAGTAACAGTTAAGTACGTAAGTTTAAATAATCAATCAGTCACATCACTACTTGAGACTGCAATGGTTAGACAAAGACAGAATTACAAAAAATAGTGAGCGAAAGAAAGAGACAGACATTGAAAGACATCAACGCGTCGCCAGGTTTACAACCTTCACTTGATAACCTTGACTTTTTAATTATTATTGTTTTATCGTGGTAAAAAAGTAAAAAATAGCTTACCTGTGGAATGAAATCCCATCTTTTTGAAGACTAGATGTCTTGCTACACTTTCCACACAATTTAACCATACAAAAAGGCATATTTAGAGCACTTTATAAGCCAAGTAATGCGTCGAATATTGCACGTTACTTCGTCAACGATCGGCCGCATACTAAGAGCATATTTGGGGGCGTGGTGACCACTTGACGTGTTTTGAGCTTAGGCTTGGCTTACGCGGGCGCCCTTGTAAGCGGGGTCTATAGGTTAAGTGGTCTGTGTGGGAGACTTTACAGACTTACAATCCGCCATGCCAAAACGATCTAACAACTTGTCAATCCGATTTTCTTGACTAAGTTTAATGGTAGTTGCATCACGTTCTACTTTGATACCTAACATATTTCGTACCGGCCCTAAGTCTTTGAGTTTAAAAACCTTTGACAAAGAACTTTTTAAAGACTTGACCAAACGTTTGTCGTTATAGAACACGAAAAAGTCGTCAACATATAGAGCAATAAAAACAATCGACTCACCAGATTTCCTAGTGAAGATGCAGTCCTCTTGCTTACATTGATTATATCCCAAAGAAAGTAAAACATCTTTTACCTTTTGATACCAAGATCGCAATGCTTGCTTCAACCCATAAACAGCCTTCCGTAGTCTATATAAGTATACTTTGTTCTCACTCCCAGGGCATATGAAACCTTCCGGTTGTTGCATAAAAATATCCTCACACAAATCTCCATTTAGGAATGCTGTTTGTACATCCAAATGATCAATCTTAAGGTTCATTTCCACAGCCAGAGATAATAACAATCTAATAGAACAATGACGAACGACCGGCGAAAAAGTTTCATGAAAATCTTCACCATATTTTTGAGTAAAGCCTTTCGCTACCAACCTCGACTTGTAACGTGTAATATTTCCATCAGAGTCTCGTTTCAGTGTAAAAATCCACTTATTCTTAACAACGTTCTTGTCAACTGGTTTATCACTATCAGTAAGCTCCCAAGCTCCATGTCAGACGAAAGAATCTTTTTCCTCTGGCATGGCTTTCTGCCACAACTCTTTATCTTCACAACTCAAAGCTTCTCTGACAGTACGCGGCTCTATAGGATTTGTCACATTACAAACATTAGTTACGTTACAAGTCGGTCTAGGCTTACGGGGTCGTGGGTTATATCGTTGACCAGTAGACTCTGATGCCACTCCAGGCGTTACTACTGAGTCTTCACTAGGCGCACGTTCACACTCCAACTCAACAGGAAAACTTGGCGATTCGACAGGAACTGCATCTGTCCCCGCCTCAACTGGGTAATCTGATGACTCGAAGAAAATCTGTTCTGGCTCCGACTCAACCGGCGTAGTATGCAGTGTCTCCTCCTCGTCATCACCTCCTGTAAGATAAATAGGTTCAAACATGCGTTTTACCCCTATTTTAGAGTGTCTACCTGGAAACACAGATTCATTGAATACCACGTCACGTGACACAACAATCTTATTGTCATCAGGATTAAACAGACGATATCCTTTAATGTTATCACAGTAACCTATAAAGATTAGTCTCTTACTTTTGTTTATGATTGATTAGATCTAACATTTTCCGTTTACAGTCATCTACATGCGCAAATGCCTCGCAACCAAAGACACGCAGATTCTTTAGTCTCACTTTATTACCGCTCCACCTCTTCTGGCAACCTACCAGAGAGTCTCGAACTAGGTGATCGTGTACCTTACCTAGATACAATTACTCCTAATAATATTTTTAAAGGAATAAAATTCTTAAATGTTAACATTCCCTTACAAAGAATAGAAAAATAAATGTATGAAAACTATGTAAGAAAATGATAAGCTTATTAAAGTGAAATTTGTGAAATGATAATGATTTCATTTCATATTGTTTGAATTTAAGTTATTTAAATTTAATTTACTTAATTTGATTTAATTTATTTATTTAGATTTATTTAATTTGGCCAAATGATCGTCTAGTAATATACCTACGTTGTGTGCCGCGTAACTAAAATTCTTTAATGTGAAACAAACAAGATCTGAACTCTTCACTACCTGACCTATATATAGCCTAGCCCTAGCCTAATATTCCTACAGAATTGCTCTACCCATTTTCCTAAACCTATCACTATTTTGATTACAGAGGAGATTAAGTACTGATCTTTGCTTTACTTACGGTATGCTTCTTTATATAAACAAATAATTATTTGTTTTTTATTAATAATCCCCAACCAGACTACCTGAGGCCGGGCTGAGCGTAACACAGTAGCCATTGGTTTTTAAAGAAAGACAAATTTTCCTTAAAAGCCGTAATTTTTCCCTAAATCAAAATTATTTCATCATAAAACACTAATACTCAATTTCCTAGCTAGCTAAGAATAATTTTGATTAATATTGTATGGTGCGACTCTTTCACTACCATACAATGCTACTGCTTACGCCTGGATGGGTGACAGACCTCCTAGCTACGTATTTATACCTATTTTATTTTATTGAATTTTTAATAGGTACTTTTATATGACCTATGAATCTACCAATGCTTCGTAACCTAGACTTGCTGATGAGAAGAAGCATCAAAGAAACTCACCAGATAGTCACATCGATGATTAGAGGAATCATCTATTAATTTAATCTTTATAAATAAATCGTAGCAATTTATTAGTGCTGACGCTAACATTCCTATAAACAAAAGTTGAGGTACAAAGTTGTACCTAATATAAACAAACCACCTCGTCACTAATTCCTATGAACCTAGTTTCCATAAAGTGGTACACTCAATATCGACTATTCAGGGCAATTCTTATGAAATATTTGAAACTAGTCAATACCTGAAATAGTGAGCACCAGGGCCCGTAATTTTCATGCCGATGACATCAATTTGACGTCACGCTCCATATAGAATGATCCCAAACAGTTTTATTGTAAAATATTAATCATTAGTCGTCATTAATTTTAATCATGTACAAATGACTTCAAAAGTAGTCTATTTACACGTGTAATAAATAATATGTGCTTGATACGTGAAACGTAAATAAAGCTACTTATTTAGATTTTTTTATACATATATTTTATTAAATTTTATTGTTAATAATAACAAGTTTCAATAATTACGTAGAAGACAGAATTCCTCTCTAACATAAAGCACGCCATCCTTCTTGCATTAATTCCCATGCAAAGTAAATCGAAGTCATCTTCGCGTTCTTACGTAATGCAACATTTATAAAAATCCTTTTGTTTTGTAACCATATTTCTATTTGTTGTCTCACACATTTGGTTAATTTTTCCAACTTCTCTGTTAAAAAGAAAATTTTGAATTGATGGACACATTTTTTCTGATTTTAACAATTTATTCTATTAGGGAATCAGTATTAATTATGTTTTCACAGTGGCACTTGTAACATTGTTGACACAACGTTTTTTTAACTAGAATAAATAAAAAGGTCACATTAAAAAAAGGTTTTATTACATATTTATTTATTTATGACGAATAATTATAATCAGAATCATACTCTATGCAGCGTGACGTCATTTTTGCGTCAACGGCATGATAGTTACGGGCCCTGGTGAGCACTCATTTACTCATGATAAATATGTTAGCATTATTCCACTTATGATAAAGGATAAATGGACCTGTAGACTGCTCCGCCTGCTACAATGTCTAGAATTATCTCATCTTTCTGAAACAATTCTATATCCTAATCGTAACTGGAATCATAATAACTCAATGAAAAAAGTAAATTAAATGTAGTTACACCTTTAAACCAATATTTCACATGTAGCCCATGAAACCAAATACTCCACGACCACATTTAGAGACTATTCCTCATACTTGACTTTTACCTACTTATTTACTTCTACGAATCTTCCTACAATCGCTAACAACCTAATAAATGAAACCTAGTTCCCTAAAACCAACCCTAATCATTGTTTTAGCCCTAACACCCTATTACCTACTGCAAATGACTCTAAACCTAACTCTACTCTCAACTAGTCCCTACTCTAGTGTAAACAAAACCCCAATAATTATTTATTAGTGTTATGAAATGTGAATCCTACTATAACCTAAGCTGTAACGTTCGGTAGGCTAGACCGAGGTAGGCAACCTACAGCCTGTGTATTGCTCCATTCACAACTGTCCGAAGACTAAAGGGATCTGTGAATGATGCGCCCTAACGTATATAAGGTAAGTACATAAATATATTTAATAAAGAACGAACTTCAGGCACACACAAGATCTCTACGAGTGAACTCCGTTCATAGCGGTCGACTTATTGGAAATTGCGACCTTCTCGCATCAATCTGTGGCTAGACCCCAAAGCAAGTAAGAGTGTATCATCATCTATGTTGGTAAAGAGATGATGCCAAGTCCTCTTAAACTTGGTAACAAAACTAATAGGATTTCAAGCTGTATCTCTTTTTCACCTCGACGGTGAGATCCAACTTGTTAAATAGACCATGCTATTCGGACATTGATCTGGCTCGATATCAAATCAAAACACACAAAAATCATAAAATAAAATCTAAATTCACAGTTGAATAACTCACCATAATTCAAAATATTTGCACCATAATGAACCACTCAACTATGATAACGCTAATTAATAAAATAGTACCTTGAATTATCACTACGTTAAAACGAGCCAGCTTCAAATGACAATCCGCACAACAGCAAAAGTAAGAATGAGCATCCCGAATCGAACCCCACGCGCTATTTATACCTTGATCTGTGTTAGCCTTCAAAATTGAAGCCTTTGAGTGAATTGTCCGCAAGCTTAATTACCCTACAGTCCAAGCAATACAAAACCTTACGTTAAGCAAATATGGTCGCAAATCACTTGTTTCATGCAATACATACGCTCTTATTGAAATGAATTGTACTCGCGGGCAGGTGCAATAACAAAATAACAAGCTTCGCTCAAGCGAAACGACACCTTACGTCTTGCATATACGATCGCAATTTGCTTGCTTTAAATACTAGATACGTTCTTATTGAAACTCATTATACTCGACGAGCTATTGTATCAATATGAATAGGTATATTTTAGTGTTATGGATGGCGTTCCAATTGTGCTTACATTTCATTACTTTATTTTATCCAACGTTTATATATTTTTTTATTTTTTCTGATGAAATACTTATGATTAATATATTAATACTTCTTTAACATTCAATAAAGAATATGAATGTGCTTTGACAACATAGTTCTAGTTACAATCGGTTAATAAGAAATGCCGCTGTATGTACAGCTTCTGCCCACATCTTGTCATCGAGGTTCGCATTGTACAGTAGACATCTGACTTTATCGAGTAAACTTCGATTCAAACGTTCCGCCGATGCATTTTGCTGCGGAGAATATGGTACCGTCAGCTGATGAACAATGCCTTTCGTTTTAAGAAAGTTTGTCAACTCAGCGTTGACGTACTCCGAGCCATTATCTGTTCTCAGTACTTTCACCGTAGCACTACATTGGTTTTCAACTAGCCTTATAAATTCAATAGTGTACTTACACACATCACTCTTCTTCGCAATAGGATAGACGAACACCTTCCTGAAGTAGTCGTCTAGGAACGTGAGGACGTAGCGCTTGCCTCCGAGAGAAGTGGTCGGCATCGGCCCCATGACGTCACTATGTATAAGCGCCAGCCGTGCGTCTGCCACCTGCTTACTATGATTAGTCACAAAGGGAGCACGTGATTGCTTACCCTTAAGACACACATCACAAACTTTGTTCCGAGTTGTACCCTGAAAAATCAATATCATTAGCAACCTTCCTAAGTGATGCCAAGCTATCAAAATTAAGATGTCCTAATCGTTGATGCCATAACATCATCTTAGAAGTAGATGACGTTGTCAGATTGACAACAGTTTGAAGTCTGTAAACTCTCCCAACTTTCCTCGCATATAAAACTACTTTTCCAGCTTTAAGAATGTCACATCCAGTATTAGAAAAACTAAACTTAAATCCTTTAGCAGAAAGAGTAGACACAGATATCAAATTTACAGTATGGTCCGGTACAAACATTACATCTTTTAAAGTTATATCTATCACACTACCACGAAAGTTAACCGTAAAATGTACGTCACCATTACCACATACTACTAACTTTGTGATGTGTGGTTTTAGGCACACACCCATATCCTCCCGCCTGAAGGGCTTTGGGAGGTTTCCTAGTTAGCTCAGCGGGGTCAGGAGCGCTAATCTGGGAGTAGGGGTGAAAATAAGAACGCCAATTACGATTAAATATAATAATGGGTCTTTTATGCCCGTTTATTAATGAGTAAACCCTGGCTGATACTAAATACTAAATCTAGACGGGAACGGTACGGGGCCTACGTTATCCTAACTCTCTATCAGGAATAGTACGCTGAAATACGGGACGCTACGGTGGTGACCTCAGGGGTCCTATCTACCAGCAGTGAGGGGCGTAAGGAATACGTTCCAACGGCGGAACTCGGGGGCTCCGAGCTGCCAGGAGCAACGGCGGCGAGCTCGGGAACCAAGCTGCCTGCGGGAGAGGAGCGGGCACTACACGCGACAGACGGGGGCCGGAACGAGGGCCAGGCTCGGGAGCCAAGCCGCCAGCGGGTTCCGGTGAGGGCGGATACGTCACGACGGCGAACTCGGGACTCCGAGCTGCCAGGAGTGACGGGTGCACCACGACGGCTAACTCGGGGACTCCGAGCTGCCAGGGGTGGCGGGGGGAGAGGGACTTCTCGGCCGGTCGGGAACCTTACCGGCCAGGGGAAGTCAGGAGGAGGAAGGGTAGGCGGGGGGCAGAGCCGGGTGCGCTACGGAGCGCCGGCCGGACTCTGACGCTGCGCGGCCGCGCGGGGCCTTATATGCGTGTCGGCGGTGAGGCGGTGGGCGGTGCGGTACAGTGGCTGCCTCAGTCCCCCGCGCGTCTCATCCCGTGCGTCGAGCTTGCATCGTCGCATTCCCCCTCCACGTGTGAAGATTTTTACCTGGAAAAATCGCCTTTAGTCATAAGTTCGGGAAAATAATTAAATTAATACCCTTTTTTTTTTTTTTACATTTATGGTTGTAGCCCCTCGTTATAATTTACAAGAAATGCTTGGTACCAAAAAATTAACGCCTCTCTTGGTCGTCGCATACGGCTGCTTTATTAAGCTTATATGCTTAATTGAATGGGCCAATTTCCGTTGCCCTTATACGTAAAAAGAGTACCTAAACTATTAAGTCGGTCTTAAAATGGATGCCCTTCTTGGGAGTTATATTTGGGAAGTAATCCTTGTTACTAGTCTTAAAAAAACAAAAACCTGAGAGGAATAAATAAACTAGCATGCCTTTAAAATTAGTTAGAAATATTGTGAACGAATCGGAGCTAACTGCAACTGGAGTTGTCCCATTCCCGGTCTTATACCGTTTGAATTACGGTCCATATTTGCATGGAGAGATTTCGGTTTATTTTATTATTGCTATTCTTATTTTCGGGTGTATGGTTTTATTTTGTTCCCTCGTCATTTCTGGTTTATTTAAGTGTAATTTACTACGGTTAAAATGAATAATTAATTCTACAATTAGTAGGCCTCCGTTTCCCTTTTGTTTACTAAATATAAGAATTAAATAATGGCTGAATGAAAATGGCTCAGTTAGATCCTGGTATGTTCTAAAACTACGATTCGGACCACTGGGTTGGGCCGCAGCAAGATTGCGGTGGTGCTTCTGCGATCGCCAACCCGCACGCCGAGCGCGGCGAGTACCGCGTATACCCCTCGTGAAATTCGGTTTGTATTGACGGGGGTTTTTTTTATATATATTGAAACGCTGCGGTGACAAACAAGTCTACGGCCCGCCTGACGGAAAGCGGACATCGTAGCCTATGGACACATGTGACCCGTAGGAATCCCCAGTGCGTTGCCGACCCTTTATTGATTTGGGGATGCGCTGTGTCGAGCGAGAGGGCCCCGCCAGGAGTGTTTGCGTGGGGTTTCTAAATTGTACGTTTGTATCGTTCGGTTTGTAATATTTGTACGCTTTTAAATCTTTAATATGGGCTGTAATTCTTCTGTTGGGTTCACTCGTGCTTTGTAGTATGTAGATTACCGGTGACGTTCTCTGTATGATTGTATATGGTTCGGCTAATTTCGGCATGAGTTTTGTGCCGATATTTTTGTCTGCGCTGGATATTACGTAGTTGCGTTTTAGTACTAGTTCTCCGGAGGCGGACTCCCAATGCCGCCTTTGCTTATCGTAATAGTGTTTTTGTGTGGCGGGCGCTTTCCGTTGGTTTTGCCGGGCTTTATGATATTGATATCTGTCTTGTAACGCCGCTAAGTTCTTCAGGTGCGGGTTGGGAGATGGGTTCTGGTCGTTCAGGTGAGGTAGTTTTCTGCTGTGTAATCGGTGTACCGGTGTATCTGCGTTGCGGTTGTTACGGTAGGATGTTTTATAGGTATCTTCCTTTACGACTTTGTCTTGTTGCTTCGGGTTGCGAGGATAGTATTTTTGTTTAATGGGCTCTTTATGTTTTAACTTTATTTTATGCTCGACCCACGTATTTCCTTTTGGACTTAGTTCACATAGTTTGAATTCTCGTTGTAGTGTGGTCTGTAATATTTCATTTTGTGGTTTCGTTAGCGTTCGTCCCTCTGCGTTTTGCTTGGTTTGGGTTTGTTGGGTATCGGTGGGTACTGTTACGGCTTCTTCGTTGGTTGCCTGTTGGGGTTGTTGTGGTGTCTGTGGAGAATGTGTTGGTGCTGTGGCGTCGGTAGGCCACGCTACGGTCGCCCCCATCCTTTTCAGTACGTCCATTCCTATTATAGTATGGGTGGCTGTTGGGAGCACCCTTACCCAGTGTTTTATCACGTTCCCTTTTATCTTCATGTCGACTAGTACGCATGTGTCAATGGTTGTCTTGGTGCCGTCAGCTAGTACGACTCCTATTTGTGTTTGTTTTGCGAGCGCTCCCTGTTGTTTACATGCTTCGTACACTTCTTTATTCACGTAAGTGTTTGTGGAGCCCGTGTCTATGAGACATCTATATTCCTTTCCTAATATTGTGGCACGTTCGTATATTCTGTTATCGGCCTTTTGCTGGTTTCCGGCTGCCCCCAGTGACTCGTGTTGCTGTCCGGCCCTGCTCCTGCAACAATTCCGGCTCAGCACGCCTAATTTGCCGCATCCGCTGCAAAAGAGTCGGCCCTGCGATCTACACTCTCGTGTATTATGGCCTGGTTTCCCGCAGGTCCAGCAACAAGTCCTGGAATCATATGCTGGGTGTACTTTAGTCGTTGCACCGTTTCTTGGTGTGCCGCTGCCTGACGGCTGCTCTGGGGCATTAAAGTCTCTGTGTGGTCTTGTGGGTGTTGGATCCGGTGTCTGTCGCCAGTTGTATTGCGGTCTCCTGTATGCGTTCGTTACGTGCCCATGTGTGTGCGGTTCGTGGTATCCCGCCGGCCCATTATTATCAGAGGCGGTTGTAATGTTCTCGTACTCAGCCGCCAATCGCAGGAGTCCATTCAGGTCCTTATATTCGTTTTTCTTTATGTAGAGTTTGTATTCCTTTTGCATGTTCTCGTGTATACGGTGTAATTTTTCTTTGTTGGTCATGTTCCCGTATCGCCTTATTAGGGTTTGCAGGTCTGTTAGGTAATCCGTAAAGCTCTCTTTAAACCTCTGCTTCCTAGCGACAATTTTCACTATGAGATTCTCCTCGTAGTTAGTTGGGAAGTAATAAAGCTTGAATAGCTCTATAAACTGGTCCCATGTCTCCCAGGACTCGGCGTTGTTCCTGTACCACAGTAGAGCCTTTCCTTGCAGGATACGCGGTAGGGCTGGTAGAACGTCCTCGTTGTCTATTCCTCCAGCCGCTATGAGTTCCTCTAATCGCTCTATAAACTCCACCGGGTTGTCGGTTGTCCTGAAGGACAGGTTCCATTCCTTGATGAGTCGGTTGACTCGGTCCGGTTTTAATTTTTCATCTTCGTCCGCCATTTCTGCGGGTTGTTGTTTAATCGGTGTCTTGAATTCCTCGGTTGCTTTAAGTGCTTCTGCGAGTAGTTTCCGGATTTGCTCGACTGTTAAGCCTTCGGTAAGGATACCTCTGTCCTCAGCTTCCTTAATGAGCTCCTCCTTACGTAACTGGTATATCCAGGCGGTCTGCATCTGTATCTAAATATTTCTGGAATTTACGGCGCGGCGCGGGTTTCTACGGGGTGATTATTCCGGTCGGATTGATGCTTATTCTATTCGGGTGGGCGGGACGCGATGCGCAGGTTTTACGCGTGCGTTATATTAAAATGCTAATGTTAAAATCGCTAAACTACTATTAGTTGCCTACTCCCGGCTCCTAGAGTACCTAGAGACTCCCGTGTGAGCTGTTGCGTTGGGCGCCAAATGTGATGTGTGGTTTTAGGCACACACCCATATCCTCCCGCCTGAAGGGCTTTGGGAGGTTTCCTAGTTAGCTCAGCGGGGTCAGGAGCGCTAATCTGGGAGTAGGGGTGAAAATAAGAACGCCAATTACGATTAAATATAATAATGGGTCTTTTATGCCCGTTTATTAATGAGTAAACCCTGGCTGATACTAAATACTAAATCTAGACGGGAACGGTACGGGGCCTACGTTATCCTAACTCTCTATCAGGAATAGTACGCTGAAATACGGGACGCTACGGTGGTGACCTCAGGGGTCCTATCTACCAGCAGTGAGGGGCGTAAGGAATACGTTCCAACGGCGGAACTCGGGGGCTCCGAGCTGCCAGGAGCAACGGCGGCGAGCTCGGGAACCAAGCTGCCTGCGGGAGAGGAGCGGGCACTACACGCGACAGACGGGGGCCGGAACGAGGGCCAGGCTCGGGAGCCAAGCCGCCAGCGGGTTCCGGTGAGGGCGGATACGTCACGACGGCGAACTCGGGACTCCGAGCTGCCAGGAGTGACGGGTGCACCACGACGGCTAACTCGGGGACTCCGAGCTGCCAGGGGTGGCGGGGGGAGAGGGACTTCTCGGCCGGTCGGGAACCTTACCGGCCAGGGGAAGTCAGGAGGAGGAAGGGTAGGCGGGGGGCAGAGCCGGGTGCGCTACGGAGCGCCGGCCGGACTCTGACGCTGCGCGGCCGCGCGGGGCCTTATATGCGTGTCGGCGGTGAGGCGGTGGGCGGTGCGGTACAGTGGCTGCCTCAGTCCCCCGCGCGTCTCATCCCGTGCGTCGAGCTTGCATCGTCGCAACTTCTTGCCGTTAGCAACACACATCTCTTTCGTCGACGACTCATCGAGAGATTTAAACCATTCTCGACATCCTGACATATTATCCGTAGCACCCGAATCAATAATCCAGGAACAGAAACTGTCAGTGTTAAGTGCAGATAACACCATGGAAGTCGATACTTTAGGATCCAGTTGAGGACAGTCCTTCTTCACGTGACCTTTTGATCGACACTTCCAACACCACAGCTTATTCGTGTTCGACAAGGAATTAGTATGTTTCGATGAGGTACTTGGAGCATTATTCTTTGCACCGCGGGAACTGGTCTTGTTACTACCACGATTCCGTGTAAACAAGCAGTCGTTGCTAATACCAGTACTCCCGACAGGGTCGATGGACACATCGCTTGTCTTGCAGAAGTTTGGTTTTTACCATATCTGTTGTTATGTCCATGCTTGAGTGCTCCAGAGCCATAATCATGGGCTCATACTCTCGAGGCAACCCTTGAAGCATAATAGTAGCCAGAAATTCATCGTCAAGAGGTCAGCGTTATACTCCAACAACTAAATCTAAAAATCGGCCAAGAGCATGTCGGGCCATGCTCAGTATATAGGTAGGGTTCCGTAGTTTCCCAATAAACTTACTCTAAAAAATCAAAAACAAACAAGAGGGAATACTTTCGCAGCGTTTCATACTCGTACGTCTTTTACTAAGAAGGGAAGACTTTTTACGATAGCTCAAAAACAGCTTACGAGTATCTGCTGCTTTCCGCTATAGTTTTCGTTGAAAGTCTTTATTAAGCTTTACTTTCATGATTTCTTCTTTTTTTTGGTCGTATAGTTCAAAAGTTGGAGGGGGGGACACAATATTTTTTCTGGTGTACACACACAATTACCAAGCTCCATGCCAAATTTCAGCTTTCTAGGTCACCTGGAAGTGGGTTAGGTTTTTGATTACTAGTCAGTCAGTCAGTCAGTCAGTGGTAAAAATGCCGTTATTTGGAATCTAATATCTCAATAACTAAATATCTTAAACCTATATTTATGAAATTTGGGGTTCTCGTTGTTCTAAAGGATCTTAATAGATGTATCAAATTTCATTTTTTTCATGTTAGATATATTTGGAGTTACTGGGGGGTCTAAAGTGGCTCCAAACGGTTCGTGTAAAATAACACACGGCTGCTGTCCGCCAGTTCCTGGGGTGAACTTGGCTGGACACGCTGCCGCGTTTCTAGATTAAGTAGGCATATCGGCGATGTCACCTTTCATCAAGATGGATAAGGTTAAAAAAAACACAATACCTAGTAATCACTTTATATTATTGTTATTGTTTTTTTTCTGCAATGAAGTGTTAAACATAATAATAATAATATTATTATTTTTATTTATTTGTAAGAATACTTATTTCTAGTTACAGGATGTTATTGTGAAATTGAGTACAGTACTCTATCGTAATTAAATGACATGCAAATAATACATTAACTATTTAAACTTTATAATAAATCTCTTCCCCCGGACCACCGCAAGGTGTAGACGTGCTTGACTATCCCGCGCTAATTGCTTTTTCCAAAATAGTCATAAAATTAATTTTGATTTATTCGACCGAGGTACTAGGAGTGCATAAACGCAACTGTGGTATTATACTTGTGCCGTTACTAAGTTCGCGACTCCATCCTGCGCGCTCGCTACGCCGGATCAGCTACGAATACGTGCTACGCAGCTACGCCAACTGCTAAGCAACGCAGTGAACTCGATCTGCTACGAGCTTCTGCGATCCTGGTACCGCGCGGCCGTCCGTGGCTATTGCAAATATGAGTAATACGGAGAATACAAATATGTCAATCTGCGAGATTGAACAAGTGAGTGATTCATCACCCGACTACGTCACCCAGCGCTCGCGCCAAAATAGAGGTAGGAACGAGCAGGCACTAGCGCCGGCACCGTGTGTTGGAGACGACGCGCCTTCCGCCAATATCACAAGCACGGAGCTAAATGAGTTTAGGCAAGAAATGAGACAACTCATTACTTATTTCATAAACAACCAGACAGCCGAGCTTCGCGAAATTAGCAATACAATGAAAGAAATCAAACATTCTAATGAGTGTATTGAAGCCTCAGTCACAGAATTGACTAAACAAAATGAGGAATTTTCGAAGAGATTTAGTCAAATAGAAAAACAATTAAAAGATGATAACGACTACATTGTGTTCTTAGAAAACAAATTAGAGGAAACTCAATTATGGAATCGCAAAACAAATATTGAAATAAAAAATGTGCCGTCACAGAAAAATGAAACTAAAGCAGACCTCTTGGCAATGATCACTAGTCTGGCCACTAACCTGGAGTGCAGTATAAACAAATGTGATATAAAAGATATCTACAGAGTGCGAGGGAAGAATGACACTAAGAGCATGCCAATAATACTGGAAACAAACTCTGCCATATTGAAGCTTGAATTAATCAAAGCTGCGAAGACATTTAATAGAAAGAACCCTTCTAAACTGTGTGCCAAGCATCTGGGCTTCACTTCTAACGCCGATCAACAGGTATACATCTCGGAGCACCTGACTGCTAAAGGGTCCCGCCTATACTTCCTAGCGAGAGATCTCAAGAGATCAAAGGAATATAAGCACTGCTGGACCTCCTACGGCAAGATCTATATACGTAAATCCGATGAATCCCCAATCATCCAGATAAACTCCGAGGAGCAAGTGCAACGCTTATTTCAGGACTGACTAGACAGTTATGTATTGTCTTACTTTTACAATTCTCATACCAAGCGTACAACTCTCTCTCTCATCTGTAACTCACTGGCTTCTCTCGTACAACTCTCTCGCTCCTATTCTACAACCATTCCTTGTAATCCACACACACATTCACACATACACAAACAAAACACTCGCCCAATCACTGTAACTCTAAACTTACATAAAAAAATGACTATTGTCTGTATATCACTCACTTTTCTCCGCTTTACACGTCTACCAGATTTCTCATGGCTCACGTCATACTCACTGCTCTATACTATGTACATTTTAATTAATTGCTCACACAACTATGTACAAATAATGATCTGCTTACTCCTGGACTATAAAAGTGTGTGACACATTGCAATCAATACATGAAATTGATGACATTGAAATATCGCATATCATGGAATGTGACAGTACTGAAGAATTAATGAAACAAGTTAATATACATAAAACTGATTTTACAATTATATCACAAAACATAAGGAGTATATACTGCAATTTTGACAGTTTTTTGCTTACACTATCGAGCTTCACTTTCAAAACTGACGTTATTATTCTCACAGAATGCAGACTTAATTCTAATAAACCCTTACCTCAACTCGAAAGTTATGACTCTTACTATACAACATGCCAACAAAACCAAAATGATGGAGTGGTTGTTTATGTCAAAAATACCTTGAAGCACAAAGTAACGGAAATAAAGCTTAGCCAAGCTTCTTGTCTCCAACTAGACATCTTAAACAATATTATTTTTTGTATTTATCGGTCTCCGTCACATACTAATGCGGATGAATTTATAGACTCTTTAAAAAACCAATTGGAATCTTTAAACTTAAATAATAACCTAATTATTGCAGGAGATATTAATATCAACATCAAATCTAAACCCTCCGAACCACTACACGAATATAAAAACAAAACGAATTACCTAAACATGCTGTCAAATTTTGGACTTTTAGCTGGACACACTAGACCTACGAGAGAAAAAAACTGCTTGGACCACTTTATCCTAAAAATTAATAAAGTCAAATATTCCTCCACCATAGCAATTATAAAAACCACCACTACCGATCATTTCACTACGTTTCTGTCAGTTTCCAAATTGAAAATTACACCAATTTTAAATAAAACCAAAACCACTATAGACTTTGAAGCTGCTTTGAAATATCTACAATATAAAAACCTGCCTGAATTGCTGTTCTGCCAAGACCCTAATATTGTAACGGAGCGCCTAATTTATTTACTAAGTGAATCCTTAAAACAAAATACAAAAATCACTGTTATACCTAGTAGTAAACGTATAAGAAAACCATGGATCTCCCCTGGAATATTGCGCTGTATACGAAATCGTGATAAGCTACAGAGAGAATTGCGTAAAAACCCATATAATACTATACTAAAAATAACCTATACACGATATAGAAATTATTGTAATAATCTTATTAAAAAACTTAAAAGAAAATATGAGAAAGAACTTATTGCTAAATCAATTAAAAATAATAAATTACTCTGGAAAAACATAGAAACCCTAACTTATACCAACAGACCAAAAAAACTTCATCCGGAATTACTTAATATGAAAGCAACCCCTATTGCGTCAGCGAATTTCATAAATAAGTATTTTGCAAATATAGGTGAAGATCTAGCAATGAAAATTGCACCAAGCGCTCATTCAGGTCCGCCACATCCTGGTCCCCCTGTTCAACTCCAATCTTTTGTTCTGTTACCTGTCAGCCATGAAGAAGTATATAATACGATAATAAACCTGAAATCCAAAAGTGCGCCAGGTTATGACGGTGTACCTACTACATTCCTAAAACACATATCTAAAGAAGTGGTGCCTATCATAACTCACCTGATAAACCTCAGCTTTGAGCGCGGTGTCTTCCCTGACTCACTAAAACAGTCAATTATCACTCCTGTGTACAAGGGAGGGGACAGAGACGACGTCTGTAATTATAGGCCGATTTCGGTTTTACCTGCAGTATCAAAAATCCTCGAAAAACTAATTAACGCCAGACTACTAAGCTTTTTAAACAAATTTAATCTGATATCTGATGCTCAATTTGGTTTTAGACAGCAAAAATCAACTGAAGATGCTATAATTGATCTTACTTCTCTAGTCACTAATAACCTGGACTGCAGCAACAAGTGTCTGGGTGTTTACCTAGACCTAAAAAAAGCCTTCGACACCGTCTCTGTTCCCATTCTTGTACAGAAACTCTATAACATAGGGGTCAGGGGAACACCGCTGTCACTACTTGAGAGCTATTTAACTGGACGGAAGCAGAGGGTGAAGCTTGGAGATGTTGTCAGTGGGCTCGAAGAACTCACTTACGGTGTCCCACAGGGAAGTGTGTTAGGCCCAACTCTATTCTTGATATATATCAATGATCTGCTTAATATGAACATACAAAGTGCCAAGCTTTTCTCATATGCAGATGATACGGCAATAATATTTACTGGAAAATCCTGGAATGAGGTTAAAATCTACGCTGAAAAGGGTTTGTCTCATATAGACAACTGGCTTAAAATGAACCTATTGACACTCAATACGAAAAAAACAAACTATATATGTTTCAGCATTTCAGATAGTACACAACCCAAAAACAAAATGTCGATCAGGATTCACTCTTGCCAATCTCCAGCGTCGCCTACATGTGACTGTCCTACAATAGATAAGGTTGCACAAACGAAATACTTAGGAGTTATAATCGATGAGCATCTTAACTGGTATCCTCAACTTGAACAAGTCATAGGCAGAGTCAGGAAACTAACTTGGATCTTTAGAACACTAAGGCACATTGTACCAGGGAAGAACAATCAGCCAAAACCGCGTAATATAATAAACGAAATATATGTATCCTTGGTCCAATCTATCCTGGTGTACTGTATCTCCATATGGGGAGGATCAGCAAAGAGCCGTTTTATAGATCTTGAACGAGCCCAACGTGCATTAATTAAGGTCATGTATTTTAAAAAAACTAGGTTCCCTACTGACCAACTCTATGTAATCAGTGATCTCCTATCAGTCAGGAAATTATATATCTTGCAAATCACATTAAAAAAACATAAAATATTACCGTATAATATAAATAATAAGAACAAAAGAAGGAAAGCCGTTGTAGCAGAGTATGATAAAACAAGAACCTCATTTGCTCGCAGACAATTTTCCTATAAATCGTCACACGTTTATAATAAATTAAACAAACAACTTGACATTCACCCGAAACTTTACCATGACTGCAAGATAGTAATCACTGATTGGCTCAAGAACATAGATTATTATGAAACAGAGAATTTACTACAGTGATGTTATTGAAATAAACACACACACACACACACGCATACGAACACGCACACGCACACACACACACACACACACACACACACACACACACACACACACACACACACACACACACACACACACACAAACACACCGCGCCCACTCATCTTGATGTTGTTTTCGCTCATGTATATATATAATTTAAATAAAACATACAAAAAAAAAAAGTTGTAATCTTAGTTAACTGTAACAAAATATCTAGAATTTTAAGCTTTAGCCTGATCTAGATTTTTAGTATTATTTTATTAGATTAAGTTAAAAGCGTAACATAAAACCTGTAACCTTAAGGAAGAGCGGCGCCACCCAACACAGGCCTATTTTTTGCTTACCGGGTGGTGCCATCATCTAAGATTATAAAGACAGTGTATATTATGTAATAAAGAATTTTGAATTTTGAATTTGAATTTTGAATAATATTTATACTATACAATGCCGTATGCCGTAAACCGGTTCTGCGGTGCAGCGCGCGGTGAGTGATAACATCAGCTCTCGAATGCAATTAGACAAATAAGTAAATGTAGATCAATATCTATCACGCAATCGTGATTTGTTATTCTGAATATTTTAAGAATGTATTAATAGGTGACTAAATTTTAATGGCCTTAAGATTACATATACATTGCTTTGGCTCGAACATCGAGACAAACCATTACGTGGTTTAACGATGTTTTGTAAATAACATTGTACATTGTACTCAATTGTTTATTAAATAAATAAAAAAATATTTGCAATTTCCATGCTGCTTATTATATTCAATGAATTCCTTAACGCTATAAAAACAATTTTCTAATAAATAGTTATTTAAATTCCTCCTAAAATCGGGACACATCATATTTTTTTTCTCAAACATGCAATGAAATATTGATATTATGTTCCTTATAATAGGCTGCGAAGTATGACGTTTCAAGTGCGGCTAGGACAAGAGGTAGTTAATGGAATTTCATACAAATCTTGCAGGCCTAGGCCTGCAAAGTCCTCTTTTTAATTTCTATTCCACATAAATTTGTGGCACAGGCATCATGACATTCTGCCACTAGGCGTATTAAAAATAAAACTTTGATTTTTTTGTTGTTTATTTCATTGCACGTTTGAGAAAAGCACTATACATACCTCGGCGAGAAATATGGGGTTGCCGGCCTTAGACCTATCCGGCCTCGCTTCGCTCAGCCGTCTATATGTCTTCGGCCGGCAACCCCTTTTGTCCCGGCCTCTGTAGTAATGTACTATTATATTATTCGGTAAGCTATTATACAAAACTATACACATATTGTAAGCGTTTTTTTTATAAATAGTTGATCGACATCGAGGCTGATGAAGTAGATTTTGATATTGTGCTCTATGGTTCATTGCGTAGACTTCCGATCTCATTTTGAATAAGTAAGGGCGATCTTTTACAAGTATGCACACTCTTCGTATGTACATGCATGGCAACGGCAAAATGTGTAATTGTTTAAAAAGTGGTCGACAACTATCTGTTACTCATGCCTTAGTTATAGCACGGATACATTTTTTTGTAATAAAATAACTCTTTCTATATCTGTAGAATTTCCCCAGAGTAACAATCCATAACTAAGAACTGATGACACATAGCCATGATAGGCCGTGATTGCTGCCTCTGTGTTGATGGTGTTTCTAAAGTCTCCTCAAGGCAAAAACAAATCTATCTAGCCGACGACAAACGTAATTTATATGTTCCTTCCAATTTAGATGCTGGTCAATAAATAGCCCTAACAATTTAATACTTTCACATTTCATTACAGACATATAATAATAATTGATATTTAATGTAATTTCATTACTATTATAAGAATTAAATTGAATATAAAATGTTTTTGTCATATTGATATTTAAATTATTATTATAGGTCCACTTATTAATGTCAACTAAAGCATTATTTATATTATTTTCATAAGAGTCCGTATCTCCACCCTTGACTAATAGTGTTGTGTCGTCTGCGAAAAGTATACATTTATGTGAGGTTGCTAGAGGTAAATCATTGATATACACCAATAATAACAGAGGTCCTAGGTTACTGCCTTGAGGCACTCCAGACTTAATCTCACGGAAATTAGAGCGATATTTAATTTTTACGAAACTTTTTAAAACGTTTTCTATATTCATTATTTCAGTACATTGTTTCCTACCTGTCAAATAACTCTTAATCCACTCAATTGCTGGTCCTCTTATCCCATAGCACTCAAGCTTTGCGAGAAGCTTTATATGATCAACACTATCAAAGGCTTTGCTTAAATCTAAGAATATTGATAATATCGGTACTTTATCATTCAAACATTCCAAAACATACTTAACAAGGTTAAAACACGCCAATTCAGTTGAGTAGCCTTTCCTGAAACCATATTGATCCGATCGCAATAAACTATTTTTTTCAAAAAATCGATTATTTTTGATATAACAGATACAAGCGTAATAGGCCTATAGTTGTTGGGATCTCTTCTGTCACCTTTCTTTAACAAAGGCTTAACTAGTGATAGCTTTAACTGTTCTGGGAAAATTCCTTGTGTAAAGGACAAATTAATTATGTGAGTTATAGGCTGACATAACCAATTAGCGCACATTTTAAGAATGCTCGTTTGAATATTATCGTAACCACAAGCCTTGGTATTGCTAAGAGACATTATAATTTTATAAACTTCATCAGCATCAACTGGTTTCAAAAATATTGATGAAGGATACTTGCTTATGTTACTTGTGACATATGTCGGATCATTGTTATTTCCAGATTTAAATGAAACAATCTCAATAAAATAATCATTAATAAAATTGCAAATATCTTGTGGGTTCATATATGTATTATTTTTAAAATTCAAATAATCAATATCATTATTATTTAGTTTTGAAGTCAGCTCGCCAGATTAAAAACTGAGGATGGTAGAATCGTTTCGTCCAAACCTGAGCTTCTGAGTGAGATAGAGTGCTTTTTATGGACAGCTATACACGTCAACTAGCAGAGCCGAAGTTGGTCTGGCGGAAGACCCTAGAGCTAGATTAACCCGGCACTATACCGAAGATATCCCGGACATCAGCCTGTACGAGATTAGAATGGCTCTTAAGCAGCTGAAGAACAACAGGGCACCCGGTGAAGACGGAATTACAGCTGAACTCCTGAAGGCGGGTGGAAAACCGGTCCTTAGGGCCCTTCAGAAGTTGTTCGACTGGAAGGGAAAACTCTAAAGGCATGGAACAGAGGTGTGGTGATGCCGTTCTTCAAAAAGGGTGACAACTCCTTACTGAAGAACTACCGACCCATCTCACTTCTGAGCCATGTCTATAAGCTGTTTTCAAGAGTCATTACGAACCGTCTCGCACGCAGGCTAGATGACTTCCAGCCTCCCGAATGTTAGCAACACTACCAGATAACAAATAAAATTGAGGGTAATGGAGAATCTCTTAAAAAATATATAAGTAACAGGCGGGTATTCTGGCGAAGGTCGGAAAAAAAAGGAAGGAACATTGTAACGGGCTTAACCCGAGAATCAACTTAATTAATAGAAATAAAGCTGTAATATTGGTAAATTAATCAATATACGTTATATACTACGAAGTGGAGTTCCTCTTTATTGAAAAGATCCTTGGCCTACAACATTTCCGAAGTGGTAAGAGCGTTGTGAGAAATATCAGGTATGTGTTTTTTTATTTAATTTATTCAATCGGTTACACGCCCACAATCTTTAATGTCGAGGATAAATATACGTATATAAATAGGTACCTACCTCTATGTAATTACACCATGGGGTCTATGGGTTAGAGGTTTGGCTCATTGATATTTAATTTCATTCACAAGTGCTTATGTAGTACTTACCCATGTGAAGCTATAAGAGATCGATAATTCGTTCAAATGTTGACCTTGCAAGGTTAGCGAGAGAGATGAAATTGTAGTAACAGTATGTGCAAGTTCTCGATTGTCACAAATGATTTTAATCATAATTTTTGTTAGTTATTTGGTACCTACAATGAAACTACAATTTGATCGCTGTTGCTTTGGGCATTATATTCACTACGAACTTACTATTCGTATTAAATAAATCATGGACTAGACTAAATAAATACTTTTACGAAATTTCTAATGTACTATTAGGTACCTAATTGACAGACCATAAAGGTGAGTGTATAATATAGGAGATCAATCCACAAAGCGATCTTAATTGTACTTTGATCCGTGCATACGTGCTATTTTAGCCCGTCGTAGGGGATCTTGGCAGTCTAGACGTAGGGTTTGTATTAACAATGAATGTTTATTGACAATTCGTCACCCGTGCGCGTCGGGTACTATAACGCTACGGGTCAGGATATGATGGTGTCTGTAAATAGGATGAGTCGAATTTTGTGTTGTTGTCTCGAATAAATGGTTGAAGTTTAAATCTCATAACTCGTCGTTAGCGATTCGGCGTCTAAGACATATGGACCCCCAACGGCGTTCGATCGTCGTCATCCCAACAAATGCTGTATTAATTGTATTGTGTTATGTGGGAAGTTATTATACTAATATTCTATGTGATGCACAGCTTTGCTATGTGTCATTTATATAGTTTTGGGGTGTACTGTTTCTAGCTATGTAACATGCATTTACTGGTGTAACAGTTTGTACCTAGTAACTGGATCCGAGATTACACTTATAGTATCATAAAATAAAAGTATGGCGAAAGTATCTAGTATTCCGGTTCACTTTCGGACGGATTTATTCGAATCTTTAGTATTATAATTATTTCCTGGTCTACATAAGTAGTAGTTGATAACCGATGGTTTGGTTCAGGAACACAACCAATTTATATAGATTAGCACATAGATCGTGCACAGAGGCGTCTGACGATTAAACTTGGCGCAATCAATAATTAATTAAACCGGTATCTTTATTTACATTGTTTACCTACTTAATCATTATTCTACATCTCACTCCTAATTGATGTCGCAATTAATTTATTTATTTCGACGTAACTAATGCATTGTTTATTTTCTTCCTAATTTTCTCCTCCTTACTAACTGTCATTTTACAAAATTAAAAAAATAGTAGCCTCCACCATCACCTAACTTGCAATTAAATAAATATAATATGAGCCCACCGGGATTATCGCCGGGAAGGTCAGCCTATACTCCGCCGCTTCCTCGCCGTAAGAGGAAGCACAACCGTGCTAGTAGACCGTCCAGGTCATCCACACGTAACGGGAGTAAGCGACGTAAGGAGTCCAGATCAAGGGTTCGGCTACGGCATTCTAGTAAACGAGAGACATACCGGAGCCGATCTCGCCAGCGATCGTGTCGCCGTACCAGTCGTGATACCAGCCTCACGGACAATGCCTCGACGTCGGCAACTAGCCACACTACGAGTAGCATAAGCATTTCCCGCTACCGTCGTCGTCACTCTCGCTATAGATCGTCACGAGCGCCTCGGCGCACCACTAGCTCTTCGACAGATAGCGCGAGGAACACGAAACGAAGAGTGCGCCGCCGCATGCGACATGGCCGCAAGAACAGACGCACTAATAAACGCAAACACAGTGTGTCCACGAGTACGTCATCGTCCGGTTCATATTCAAGTCAATCATCACATACGCGACACAAGCGGCATAGAGTGAATAAGAAACGTACCTCGTCTGATATATTCTTTGATAAATTTTCAAGACTTATAGATAACAGGGGAACTCGTTTTGAAGGAGCTCAGAACGTAATCCCTGAATTTGACCCCGATACTTACACGCAGACAGCTGCCGTCTGGGTGCGTAAGGTAGATGACACTGCCAAAATATACGGCTGGGACGATAAACAGATAGTGTATTATGCCATGCCGAAACTCTCTGGATATGCGAAAAACTGGTACCAGGGTCAAAGTTCAGTAGGGCTTAGCTGGAAACAGTGGAAAATCAAGATTCTTAAAACTTTTCCTGACGATCGTAATTACGCTGATAGACTATATGAAATGCTCGATCGAAAGAGCAAAAGAGATGAATCTTTGGAAGAGTATTTCCACGATAAGGCAAGGTTGGTTCGAATGTGCAATATTTTAGAAAGGGATGCTGTTGACTGTATTATAAATGGCATATTCGATCATAACGTGAGGTTAAATGCGCAGGGCTCTAATTTTAAAAAGCCATCTCAACTGCTTAGATATTTAAGGCGTATTTCAAAAAAGAACCATTTACAAAAAAAAGTAGGACAGCCCTACAAATATAATCAAATAAAACAGAACGATTCCACTAACAATGTAAACAAACCAGCAACATCGTTTCAGCCTCGTAATAAATATAAGCTTATTCGTTGTTATAATTGTAATGAACTAGGCCACACGGCAGATGCCTGTAGAAAACCTTTGAACCGCTGTGAAAAATGCGGTCGCCTAGGCCATAAAGCTACCGAGTGTCCTGGAACGGGATTTTACGACAAAGGCAGAGCCTCAGCCGACAAGATAAACAAAGGAACGGGGAGAAGCACTGAAGAGTCAACTCGCAAAGTGATGCAGATTGTGGCTGACGACAAAAATCCTAACGGCAAGTATTTTAAAACGATTACTGTGAATAATACACATTGCACAGCATACATAGACTTTGGGAGCCAATGTACCTTAATTAAGTTAAAGCTTGCGGAAGAAATGAACTTACCATTAAACAAATCTAGCTTACCAATTATTAGAGGATTCGCTTTCGGCAGCATTACTCCGTTAGGTAGGGTTACGATTCGTATCGTGGTAGATGCCGTAGATGCCGTTGTAGAAGCGTTCGTTGTGAAAGACGAGTTTCTACACGCTGACATACTAATTGGGCAATCGCTTACCGAGCTCCCAAATGTTGTTGTTTTTAAAACAAATACGCAGCTCACTTTGTATTGCGATGAGTCTGAAGCGTCACGAATGCAATTATTCAATACTACCGATACCACACTCGAAGGCTTGAATACACTTGAAGTTAAAGCAAACACACCTTACACCGGGTTATTATTTATTCCTGGCAATCTATGTTTAAAACAAGGTTGTGAATATGCCCTATTACAAGGGGTATATAAATTTGAAGATGGCAAAGGTCGCTGCCTCATAGTGAGTTGGGCTAAGACTCCAATAAAACTAAAAAAACGGAAGATGATAGCCCGTGCCATTTGTTTACCGACAAATGACACTCTTGCCTTGCAAACCACTCACTTAGACGTAAACACAATAATACCAGTTAATGAAGTAGTCAACCCGCCCAATGAAACCAAACAACCCATTACATTAGATATGGTTAATGTGGGGCCTAAAGTCACGTTAGAGCAAAAAGAAAATTTGCTCAACCTTCTTAACGAATATAGGGATTGTTTCGCTTTGAATACCCAGGAACTAGGATTGACCAATGTCACCGAGATGGTTATACGCTTGAATGATGATACTCCAGTTAGTTATAGACCTTATCGTCTCCCATTCAGTGAGCGCGTGAAAGTAAGAGAGATGATAGGTGAGCTTTTGGCTAATAATATTATCCGGGAGTCGAACTCACCATACGCTAGCCCTATAGTTCTCGTACGTAAAAAAAATAATGAGTATCGTCTTTGTGTAGATTATCGTTCCTTAAATAAAAAGACTATAAGGGACTGCTATCCCATGCCAGTCATCGAAGATCAGTTGGATCATTTAAGTGGCAATTCCTGGTTTACTAGTCTGGATCTCGCGTCCGGATATTATCAAATACCTGTATCTGAAGAGTCGCGTCAATTTACGGCATTCGTTACGCCCGACGGGCATTATGAATACACTAGAATGCCGTTTGGACTAGTAAACGCACCAGCAATTTTCCAAAATATGATCAACAAGGCTTTAGGTGCAAAGCGCTTTGAGTTGGCAATACCGTATATGGACGATCTACTATCGACGGGCCGTTCGTTTGAAGAAGCATTCAATAAGGTAGAGGGCATTTTAAAACTACTGAGAGAAGCTAATCTTACTCTTAACCTGAAAAAGTGCTTCTTCTTTCAAACAGAAATAAATTATTTGGGATATGAAATATCCGAAACTGGTTTAAGGCCCGGTAACGCTAAAATTCAGGCGGTGTCTGAATTTCCAGAACCCACTAATGTTCACCAGGTACGTCAATTTGTCGGCTTGGCAAGTTTTTTCCGCCGTTTTGTGTATAACTTTGCTACAATCGCAAGGCCCTTAACCAGACTCACAAAGGCTGACGTAGCGTGGACATGGAGTGATACAGAGAAAAACGCCTTCCAAGAAATTAAAGCGAAACTTATTACGCGTCCTATCCTTGCTTTATACAATCCCGAATATTATACTGAAGTTCATTGCGATGCTAGCAAATTGGGAGTAGGAGGAATGTTGCTTCAAAAACCAGATAGTGATAGCTCTTTACGCCCAGTTGCTTATTACAGTCGTCAAACGACACGGGAAGAAGAATTTTGGCATTCATATGAGCTCGAAACAATGGCCGTTGTATTGGCATTGAAGAAATTTCGAGTGTATTTAATTGGAATCGAATTCATAGTCGTTACAGATTGTAACGCGTTGCGCCTGACACTGACTAAAAGAGATCTGATTCCAAAAATTGCCAGATGGTGGCTCATGCTTCAAGAATATAGCTTTAATATCGAGTACCGACCTGGGTGTAGCATGCAACACGTTGACGCGCTAAGCCGGAACCCAGTGCTAGCACCGGATGATCAGGAGGAACTCAATATTTTGAACATTTCAACCGCTGACTGGTTACACACAGTTCAAATGACGGATCCACGTCTGAAGCATATTAAAACCGTTTTACAAACTAGCGAAGACGACTTGAAAGATATCACGAATAATTATGTCCTACGTGAAGATAAGCTATACAGGCGTGACGGACGGAAATTAAAATGGGTGGTACCGAACGGAGCTCGGTGGAGACTGTGTCAAATCAACCACGATGAGGCAGGTCACTTCGCTGTGGAAAAAACCTTGGAAAAAATGCGTGCTGATTACTGGTTTCCGAAAATGAAACGCTTCGTTTCTAAATATGTAGCGGCGTGCATTAACTGTGCTTATAATAAGGAGGTAACAGGTAGAAAGACGGGATACTTACATCCCATTCCAAAAGTCAACTGCTTATGGCATACATTACACATGGACCATTTGGGTCCCTTCGTGAAGAGCAAACGTGGCAATACATATATTCTGGGCATAATTGATGGATTCAGTAAGCACATATTTATAAGGGCAGTAAAGAATACTAAGACCAAAACCACAATTAAGGTCTTGGAAGACGACCTATTTGCTGAAATTGGTTATCCTAAAGTCATTGTCTCAGATCAAGGTACAAGTTTTACATCCAAATCGTTCAAGGCCTTTATTATGCAAAAGGGAATCAAGCATGTGCTCAACGCAGTAGCAACTCCCCGAGCAAATGGCCAAATTGAGCGCTATAACAGAACCATTTTAAACTCGCTGGCGGCCATGAATCATGGCTTGAACGAAAGAGATTGGGATGTAAATATTCCTAAACTCCAATGGAGCCTTAATAACACCGTAAATAAGGGGACTGGAAAATCGCCCTCTGAGATCGTTTATGGTCAAAAAACGACAGGACCAGCTGAGGGGATCATAAAAGGAGCTCTTCAACAGCCTGAAGATGAGCTTGCTGATGAGCGGGAGGAGATTCGAGAGCAAGTACAAAAAAATATTAACAAAAATCAACAAAAAATGAAAGAAAGGTTTGATCAAGCTAGAGCTCCTACAAAAATATTTAAAGAAGGTGATCTAGTTATGATCCCTAATCATAACCCCGAGAAAGGAAAAAGTAAGAAACTAGCTCCGAAGCATCGGGGCCCTTTCAAAATAACAGCAGTTCTTGGTAACGATAGGTACCAAGTCACCAATATCGAAGGGCATTCACAACGCAAGTACAGTAACATATTTTCAGCTGATCAACTTAAATACTGGGTTACTTTTCAGTCATCTCCTGGTAGTGCTGACGAAACCGATAGCGATGAATCCGTATTGGCTCCTCAAAGTAGCAAAGACGATGATGCTACGTAAACTATAATTTAAAGTTTATGACTCTCTTTGAAAAGATTTAGTAAGCATAACACCCTTTCCTATTCCTACTCTTTTCAGTCTAGGTTCGGTATCAAGCATGGTAGCGACGGAAGCTACTAAATGAAGACGGATGATTACAGTATCTGACCCGCGGGTGGCAGAAATATTAAAATAAGAGCAAATGCAAGCCCTCGGGAGGAAAATGGCAGCCTAATCAGGGCTCTACTATAATAAAAAAATGTCCTCGGGTGACACAATTATAACATACAAAAAAAAAAGTGTGATCACGTCTACGGTGACGTGTGCACTTACGAAGAACATGTGTGGGCACGTCTACGGTGACGTGTACCTTACGCTTACAGAACAGGGAAGGTGTGATCACGTCTACGGTGATGTGTACACTTCCAGAAGATGTTTCGAAAAGGATTATATACGTAGTGATTTTGATAAAGTTATCTTATTCTTGTTTAATAATTCCATTAATAGAAGACTAAAATTGCAGATTTAAAGAAAAATGTTTAATATAGAAAGCAAATGTTATTTTAATTTTTTTTTGTGTCGAAGCTATACTCTTATTGAGAATGGCCGAGCTAAATCGGAATAGGGACATTCCTGCAACAGAATGGCCGTCTGTTAGCAACACTACCAGATAACAAATAAAATTGAGGGTAATGGAGAATCTCTTAAAAAATATATAAGTAACAGGCGGGTATTCTGGCGAAGGTCGGAAAAAAAAGGAAGGAACATTGTAACGGGCTTAACCCGAGAATCAACTTAATTAATAGAAATAAAGCTGTAATATTGGTAAATTAATCAATATACGTTATATACTACGAAGTGGAGTTCCTCTTTATTGAAAAGATCCTTGGCCTACAACACGAACAAGCCGGTTTCCGAAGAGGCTTTAGCACCGTAGACCACATCCATACGCTCCGTCAGGTTATACAGAAGACTGAGGAGTATAACCTGCCCCTCTGTTTAGCGTTCGTGGACTACAAGAAAGCCTTCGATTCGATTGAAACGTGGGCTGTAACTACAATCTCTCCAACGGTGCCAAGTGGACTACCGGTATATCGAAGTGCTGAAAAGTTTGTACAAGAACGCCACTATGTCGTTGCAGCGGGGAGTCAGGCAAGGAGATGTTATTTCTCCTAAACTGTTCTCCGCTGCACTGGAGGATGTTTTCAAGACTCTGGACTGGAGAAGGCTAGGCATCAACATAAACGGCGACTACCTTACTCACCTTCGGTTTGCTGACGATATAGTAGTCTTGGCTGAGACCATGGAGGATTTAAGTACAATGCTCAATGACCTCAGTAAAGCCTCCGAGCGAGTTGGTCTAAGGATGAACATGGACAAGACGAAGATCATGTCAAATGTCCATGTCGCACCAACTCCCTTAACAATCGGACACTTTACGCTCGAAGTTGTAGACGATTACGTATACCTAGGACAGACTGTCCAGTTAGGTAGGTCCAACTTCGAGAAAGAGGTTAATCGTCGAATCCGACTCGGCTGGGCAGCGTTCGGGAAGCTACGGCACATCTTTTCGTCCAATATTCCGCAGTGTCTCAAGACAAAAGTCTTTGACCAGTGTGTGTTGCCAGTGATGACATATGGCACTGAAACGTGGTCGCTTACTATGGGGCTCATAAGAAGGCTCAAAGTCACCCAAAGGACAATGGAGAGAGCTATGTTGGGAGTTTCTCTGCGTGATCGCATCAGGAATGAGGCCATCCGCAGCAGAACCAAAGTGACCGATATAGCCCTCAGAATCGCTAAACTTAAGTGGCAGTGGGCGGGGCACATAGCACGTAGAACCGATGGCCGTTGGGGCGGAAAGGTTCTCGAGTGGCGACCACGTACCGGAAGGCGTAGCGTGGGCAGGCCCCCCACACGGTGGACTGATGACCTGGTGAAGGTCGCGGGTGTCCGCTGGATGCGGGTGGCGCAGGACCGGTCATTGTGGAAGTCTTTGGGGGAGGCCTATGTCCAGCAGTGGACGTCTTTCGGCTGAGATGATGATGATGATGAGTTTTGAAGTAGTTGCAGATATAATATCCCACATTGCTTTACATTTGTTTTTATTATTATGTATGTATTTAATGTTATTAATTTTTGGTGCCTTCATGATACACTTTTTAATATACTGCTATATTTTTTTAGTTGTACTCTATTGTATTGCTAATCTGTCTTTAAAAAGTTATATTTCAAGTATAGTTTACGTTTAGTGTAACATGAGTTTCGCAATCCTTTTGTTAACCTTTTAATTTTTTTATGACGGTTACTAACCTTGACTTTTATAAGTTGGAAACAGAGATTATGAAATAGACAAATATGATCATAAAATAATGTAAATTGATTTTGGGTACTTATTGGCATACAATTCTAAAGTAAGGTACCTCCAGTATGTACGTATTGTCTCCGTTTCAGCTCTCGACAAAAATTATGTTTGTCTGTCCGAATGTTCTCCTCTACAGGTCGCATTTCTCAACCGATTCTCGTGAAAAATTTTGTGAGCAGGTTCGATCGAATCGTACTTATATAATTTTTTGGTCGAGTCAGTTTTTGGAAATATTAGAATTTTAAAAAAAATGCGAGGTCTATAGCTCACAGAGGCACTAGACAGTTATAACTTGATTTACTAACTTGGGCTTGAATTGTAATATTTTGTTTACTAAGTATTTACATCCTTCCCACTTCAGAAAACGAAATCTTTTACATACCTACCTACAATGGCCGGCTTGCTGTCTTGTCCGCTCTAACCATTTTTTTATATCTTACCATCTTTTTTTTCTATTTGTATAGGCCATTTTGACTTTACGAGTTACATGTCACGGTTATGTTATGTACCTACTAACACATTTGTACATTATACCATTCACATTTATATATTGCTTATAATCAGTCAGTCATATCAGTAAATTGTCATGCATTGACGTTATTATCGGCATTTACTTATTAACTTTATTATTATTATTATTATTTATGAAATATTCTAAAATGTTTGATTTCAGCCACAGAAATTCCACTTTCGAACTTAATCTTACGTTCTAATACTTTAATGGATGATTCACAGTAGGCCGTTCCGTGTCCGGGCCGGCCCGTTTTCTTCTAGAGACATACGCCGGCCGTTGCGTTTGCTGTCATAGAAAACGGGCCGGCCCGGACACGGAACGGTCTACTGTGAATCATCTTTTACTTTAACTTGGTGAATTTCTGGGGTACGCCACATAGGTACCCCTTTTTTATTCCCCTTCGGTGATAAACAAGCTGACATCCGGCCTGATGGTAAATGGAATGAACCATTCCACTATATACGGTATTCCGCTAAACCCGCTAGAAGCGGAATTCGTCCGCAACAGATAAGTAAAAAAACTCAAGTTCCTGGCTGCACCATAGACATGTACGGCCGGAATTTTGTTTCGGAATTCCGCGATGTAATAATAATAACTGACCTAATTGACATATATTTACTAGGCCCCATTCTAATTGACATATACCTAACTTGACGGTCAAATAGAGTGCGCGAAAGATGTTCGACAGTATTGGGTACTATAGGTAGCGTTCACATTACTTTATAACTACAACTTAGAAATAAAAGTTGGAAAACCCCCGACATTTTCATTTCAAAGCTCAATATCTCAAAAACGGCTGAACAGATTTTCATGAAACATTGCTACGAACACTCTGGATAAAATTATCTATGACACAAAAAAAACTAAACGAGAATCGGTTCATCCGTTTGAAAGCTACGATACCACAGACAGATATACAAAAACACAGACAGACACGTTAAACTTATAACATCCCTCTTTTTGCGTCGGGGGCGTAACGTTGTAATTAATAATTATAAATAATAGAAATCACGAAATATCTATTGTGTTTACCTAAAGTGTTTTCACTTACTAATAACATCTTTTGGGATTGACCAGGATTATAGGTACTGATGATGATGATCCAGTATTAGATTTTGTGACTATTTTGAGTTTTTGCTAGTGCTTGGCACCATCGTGTGAATCTACGCACGATCGACGGTCGGGCGACATATTCGGTTCGCCTACTCGTAGGTCTGTTGGCGATCATAGGCGCTGGACTCGGAGGAAGACTGTAAGAAAAACAATAGGTAAGATTAGCAAACTAGTCACAGTCCGTGAAGTCTCAGAACAGAACATCTTCAAGTTCGGACGAAATGGCAATTTTCGGTATAAGAGGATATGAAAGCCGGGGAGAAAGAAGTATATAGACCCAAAAATTGTTTTAAATGTGGACGAATTGAAAAAAAAAAATTTTTAAGAAAAAAAAACCGACTTCAATGGGGGAGTCCGGTGAAAGATTATTAATCTTAGATGGTGCACTCTTAGATTCCATACAATAAAATACAAAAATGGCTATAAGTATTTTTATAATGGTAGAAGACTAAGTACCCTCAATTCCTCATGAAATAATGGAAAAACCTTGCTTGCTTGACAAACAAAACGAAGAGAACAAATCGCCAAACGTGAACTACGCGTCGTTGAAGAGTTCCGTTCTGATCATCATCAGCAGTTCCACTTCATCAAATGTCACTTTTATGAATGAAAATGCTTGATTAGTTCATGAAAATACTAAAATCACTATTTGTGTGCCTTTCACATTTGAGGAGTTTCCTCGATTCCTAATGGATCCCATCATCAGAACTCGAGCATGACAAAAATAAATCGTGAAAATAGAACTTGCTTAACAAACACCGCTAGAAGGACAAATCGCCAAACGTGAACTTTTCGTCGTTGAAGAGTTCTGTTCTGATCATCATCAGCAGTTCCACTTCATCAAATGTCACATTTTTGTATGATAATGCTCGATTTGTTGATAAAAACACAAAAATCACTATATGTTTGCCCTTAAGATTTGAGGAGTTCCCTCAACTCCTCATGGATCCCGTCATCAGAACTCGAGCATGACAAAAATTTATCGTGAAAATAGAACTTGCTTAACAAACACAGCTAGGAGGACAAATCGCCAAACGTGAACTGTTCGTCGTTGAAGAGTTCTGTTCTGATCATCATCAGCAGTTCCACTTCATCCAATGTCACATTTTTGGATGCAAATGCTTGACTTGTTGATAAAAACACAAAAATCACTATATGTTTTCCTTAAAGATTTGAGAAGTTCCCTCAATTCCTCATAGATCCCATCAACAGAACTGCCTTTTGACATAAACGGGACCAACTTGGATATATATACATACAATCAAAAAAAATTTTTTCAAATCGGTTAAGAAATGACGGAGTTATGGAGTAACAAACATTAAAAAAAAAAAAAAAAAAACAAAAAAAAAACATACAACCGAATTGATAACCTCCTCTTTTGAAATTTTGAAGTCGGTTAAAAATGAAAATAATTTTCGAAACATACCCAGTTTGGGCTTTTGTACCATTTTGGTGCAACTCTGTCTACCGGTCTGTCTGTCACAATGTTAAATACCTATTTCAGTTACTACATACTTGTGATATCAATTTAAAATTGAGAGTAGTTGTAAGTGTTGTATCCAAGAAACATCACATTCCACGTTTATGGAAAATGAAAAAAATATGGATATTAGGGGGCACCAAACATCAAAGTATAGTTATTAGGTCAAGTATGGTATTATGAGGGGCGCTAGTCGAGTAACCTCCACGAGTGTCTGGGCTCTTCCAGTTCCTCTGGACCCTCGCGGGTCTGGAGGAAGGGGAAGGGTTCTGGCCGGTGCGCCCTGGAGGCAACGGTAAGTGATTCATCTTCGGAGGGATCGCTTGCCGGTGCTGCCAATAAAGGATGATTCACAGTAGGCCGTTCCGTGTCCGGGCCGGCCCGTTTTCTTCTAGAGAAATACACCGGCCGTTGCGTTTGCTGTCATAGAAAACGGGCCGGCCCGGACACGGAACGGTCTACTGTGAATCATCCTTAACCCGGAGATGGGGTCGCTCTGGGTGTTCTTCTGTTTTAGCGGAGGGAGGGAGGATGGGGGGTTCCGCATTAGGGAGTCGCAGGACACTGTGAGTTGGTTCAAGTATTTTCCTCTTATTCGAATTCCTTTATTCTTCCATTCCAGATTTGTGAAAATATCGTCTAGTACCGCAATGAACAGTCTCGGTGACAGAGGGTCGCCCTGTCTGACTCCTCTTTGTATTGGTATGTCTTCCCCTTTTTTTTCTAGGCGGACTCTGCTTTTGCTTCTCTGGTAAGTGTTTCTAATGACATTAATGTATTTTTCATTGATCCAACATTTATTGAGTGCATTCCAAATCGACTTATGGGATATACTGTCGAATGCTTTAGAGTAGTCAATAAAGTATATAGGGGATAGTTGAACTCCTTATACTTTTCGAGTACTTGCTCCAGGGTGTGAATGTGGTCTATGGTGGAAAAACCTGCTCGGAAACCTGCCTGTTCAATGGGTTGGTTCTTTTCTATGTTTGGTGTTATGCGGCTCAATAATATTGATGAGAATAGTTTGTACACACTGGACATTAAACTTATTGGTCTATAGTTTCCTATGTCGGCTGGATTGCCCTTCTTATATAGTAGTATTATGTCTGAGATACACCAGTGCTCAGGGACTGTTTCTGTCTCTAACACCATGTTGAATACTTGCATTAAGTGGGGGGCCAATATGGGTGCGCCAATTTTTAACGCCTCATTACTTATGTTGTCGGGACCTGGCCTTTTCTCATATTTAAACCTTTTGATGTGTTTGAGTATTTCGTCGCTGCTAATTGGGTTAATTCTTTCTTGATTTTCTTCTGTTTTTCTTGTTAGTGTTTCAGTTTTTTCGCTATCTTCGTTTGTTCTCTTGTAAAGTTCTTTGTAGAATTCTGTGGCTTGGTCTAGGATGTCTTTTCTTGTTTTTGTTTCTTTCTGTTCTTTCCTGAGTTTCTCAATCCAGTCCGTTTATTATTTCGTTTTTTATTTGCACGTTTATAGCTTCGGTAATTTTTCAGGTTCTTCTCTATAATTTGTCTTTTATGGTTTTTGTAGTCTTCTTTTATGGCCTTGTTGGTTTTTTTAAATATGTTTTTCAATTCGATCTTCATTTCCTTTGTTTTGTTTTTCGATGTGATCAGTTCTGTTCGTCTGTTTATTAATTCTTTTGTAGTTTCTCTTAAAATTGGTGATTTGGTTTTGTGCTACTGTCAATGTTTTTAATTTTTGAACTCTTTATTATTATGGTTTCAATGTTGTTATAGTAACTTTGCAGATCTTGTATTGGCTGTGCTGGATTGATATTTTTGTTTATATTATTTTGTAGATTTTCAATATATGTAGGTTTTTCTGTGGCCAGTTTTGCTGTTGAGGGAGTAGACCGGAATGATCTTCTGCTCATTTTTGGGGCTTTCAATGTGAAAGTGGCTCTGAGTAATCTACGGTCTGATGGATATGCCACCTTGTTCAGCACTTCCATATTTGTTATATTCCTTGGTTTGTTACATAATATAAAATCAATTTCATTTTTTATTTTTTTGTTTGGAGATAACCAAGTCCATCTGCGATCAATTTTCTTTTTGAAATACGTGTTCATAATAGATAGTTTTTGTTCACATGCATATTGTATGAGTATTTCCCCTCTTTTGTTCCTATTTCCGTAACCGTATTTCCCTAGAAAGAGATTTTCATAATTTTCAGGTGTTTAAATCATTTCAGGTATTTTGGTGTTAAAATCACCCATTACGAATGTTGTTTCTTCCTGTATTTTGTTAGCTGTTCGTAAATCTTCATAGAATTTACTTAGTTCCTCTTCACTTGCTTTCTCAGTCGGAGCGTAGACTTGTATAATGCATATTAAGTCATCTCCAAATTTCATTTTCAAGACTGCCACTCGTTCTGAAATTCCAGAGTAACTGATAATATTCTGTTTGTATATTTTTTTAATGAGAAACCCCACTCCATAGAGTCCGCTTGTTTCTCCTGTGTAGCAGAGAATGTAGTCTCGATGTTCCTCTATTTTATTGCCTATTTTTCTCGTTTCTGCTAGTCCCATTATGTCAAAGTCGACGTTTTCAAGGGCATTGGTTAGCTCTAGGAGGCGCTCAGGTGTTGATAAAGTTCTTACATTATAAGTGCATATTTTTAATTGACAACATCTTTTAAGTGATGGATGAGGGTGTTGTGTTGGTCATCATGCCCCACGGTGACCAGCCGGCTTGGGGTGTTATCTAATGTTGTTTTGGTTGACAATGTTGTGTGGTTCATACTTCCTGGGTTCCGGTCACCAGGGGCGGTTATTAGTTTTTTGCTTGCTCTGAAGTAGATGATGTCCTGCCGCGTGCTACGAAGTTTAGTATGTTTGGTTTGATTACTCCTTTTGAAGTGCTAACGTTTGGCAGAGATTCTCCGGCACGAACTGGGCTGCTGTTTGTTTGTAATTTTTTGGTCTGAGACGGAGTTACCGGTGATTCAGTTTTTTCTCTTTTGCGCTTCTCACGGTGGTTATCATTGGGTTTCTTTACTACTAATTTGTCATACTTCAGATAAGCAATGTTTCCTTTCTTTAAGTCTTCCTGTAGTTTTGGCTGGAGTTTCTTTCGTGCCTCTAATACTTCTTTGGGATAGTCTTCTTTGATATAGATACCTTCTGGCAGGTTTTTCTTATTTTTCTGAATCAAATGTTTTTTCCACAGTGTTGTGAATGAAACTGCGACTGGCCGGTTTTTGCTTGACCCCTGTCCAATTCTATACACATTTGATATCTCTTGGCTTATTAGATGAACTCCCATTTCCACTATGATATCTTTGATATGATCGACTAGTTCTGTTTCGCTTTTACCATTTTCTTCTATGCCAAAGAATATTAAGTTGCTTTTCTTCTTATCTTTTTCTATACTACTGATTTTATGCTCCAGCTTTGTAATTTTCGAGTTCAAGTTAGCATTTTCTTCCACGAGAGATTTTAATCTTTCGTCCATTGCTATCATAACGTTTTTTGTAACTTCTGCCGATATCGACAGGGTTTGTTTATTGAGTTTTTCTTCCAACTTCGAAAGCAGTAGTTCCGTGTTTATTTCCATCTTCTACTTTTGACACTGACAGTATTTTGGTAGGAATTTGGTAATCTTGCTCTGGTAACACTGAACTCTTACTATATTTGGTCTATAGTCTATGATGACGATGAAGTTAGAACACTGAGTTTGAACTTTTTGAGGTTATGTTAGCACTGGAAGATGTTGCAATTTTGTTTACACAGCTTATTTCCGTGCACTTTTCACTTTAACACACACTTTATTAATTTCTGCGAGATTTTATCACAACTATGTAATCGTTCGGGAGGTTTTGACCACGTTCTCAATTATTATCGGCGGAGAGCAATGACGTACGTGTTTTCACTAATGAGACCAGAACCGGAAAAAAAAGTATAAAGAACTACGGACCCGTAGCCCTGAGTCAGGCCGGGGCCAGGTGACTGCGAGGGAGAAAACCTCTATAAAAAGTTACAAGGGGGCATGTGAGAGTGAATCCGGGGGTTTTCACTCTCTCCTGGCCCGTGTTGGAACATAGAGTTCCTATATGTACCAATACAAACTCAATCCGTTTTAGATTTTATACTTTTTCTATGACGGATGTCAACGGTTTGTTTACTTTTGCTGTGTCGGCCCAAATGAAATGATTCACAATAAATTACTCGAACTGATAAGGTGGTTTGACTCAAGATCCCGGATCTCCAACATGGTAGCAGAGCGTTTTTTTTTTTTTTTTTTTCAAACACATCGACGTCAGGCATCATTTCATCAGGGAAATTGTTGATGAAGGTACAGTTACCCTCAAATACCTTCCCACGGACCAAATGGTGGCTGACGTGTTAACGAAACCGCTACCAAAAGAAAAACATGATAAGTTTTTATCTCATTTATTTCTTGTGTTAAATGGGTGAAATGTAGGTATCTAAGTGGTGTACTGGTATGGAACTGGTATAAATTTATTTTAGATCCGTTTCATATATTGTTTCGAGTGTGTACTGTTTTATATGTAACGGATATATTTATTAATTTATACAGTTTCTACATGTTTGATATTTGTTGTTTTAGTTGTACGGACAGCAGATGTGTCACTACTTTCTTATTTGCTTATTGTGTTATGTGTTAACTTTACCTGTTGACGGTGAGTTTATATTGGTTCAAGGGCCAGTGTTGGAACATAGAGTTCCTATATGTACCAATACAAACTCAATCCGTTTTAGAATAGTCTTTTATACTTTTTCTATGACGGATGTCAACGGTTTGTTTACTTTTGCTGTGTCGGCCCAAATGAAATTATTCACAATAAATTACTCGAACTGATAAGGTGGTTTGACTCAAGATCCCGGATCTCCAACAGCCCGGAGGTCCTTTGGTCGGCAAGTGTGGGGTGTCGCCCCGCACGCTAGCTGTCGGGTAGGGGGCGTTAGCCTCAACCGAAAGGGGATAGCTTCGGCTTCGCGGTGGTGTGCCTCGGCGATCCCGTGTCACCGCCACTTTTGCTGCGTGACGGGCATACCCTGGTGGTTTTAGACGGTAGTCCGGGTGGTTCCCGGGAGTCTTTCATACCTGTCCTAGTTCCCCGGCTAGGCGGAATGCGTAAATGCATTGCCCCAGGTAAGTAAATAAGGGTACTATATATGAAAGGTCATGAGTTTTACATTCTGAAGCAGATTTTCTTTTCTTTCTAAGGTAGTTAAATTTTGATTCATGAATTTTTAAGAAAAAAAAACCAACTTCAATGGGGGAGGCCGGTGATAGATTATTATGCTTAGATGGTGCACTTTTAGATTCCATACAATAAAATAAAAATAGCTATAAGTATGTTTATAATGGTAGAAGACTAAGTACCCTCAATTCCTCATGGAATCATGGAAAAACCTTGCTTGCTTGACAAACAAAACGAAGAGAACAAATCGCCAAGCGTGAACTACGCGTCGTTGAAGAGTTCTGTTCTGATCATCATCAGCAGTTCCACTTCATCAAATTTCACATTTTTGTATGATAATGCTCGATATGTTGATAAAAACACAAAAATCACTAAATGTTTGCCTTTAAGATTTGAGGAGTTCCATCAATTCCTCATGGATCCCATCATCAGAAATCAAGCATGACAAAAAATAACAGTGAAAATAGAAATTGCTTAACAAACACAGCTAGGAGGACAAATCGCCAAACGTGAACTTTTCGTCGTTGAAGAGTTCTGTTCTGATCATCATCAGCAGTTCCACTTCATCAAATGTCACATTTTTGGATGAAAACTTGTTGATAAAAACACAAAAATCACTATGTGTTTGCCTTAAATATTTGAGGAGTTCCCTCAATTGCTCATGGATCCCATCATCAGAACTGCGTTTTGACAAAAACGGGACCAACTTGCCTCCCCCAAAGACTTCCACAATGACCGGTCCTGCGCCACCCGCTGGATGGATATATATACTTATAATCAAAAAAAGAATTTTCCAAATCGGTTAAGAAATGACGGGGTTATGGAGTAACAAACATTAAAAAAAAAAAAACATACAACCGAATTGATAACCTCCTCTTTTGAAATCTTGAAGTCGGTTAAAAATATCATTATCTAGGTTAGTTTTTTTTTTCATCAAATAACCTGTTTGAACGTAGTTTTGTGTGGAACCCTCAGTGCACGAGTCAGACTCGCGCTTGCCCGGTTTTTTTATACTGCAGCGAAGGCCTTGGTTGCCCCCCCCCCCCCCCCCCCCTCCTGCTCGGCTGATAATCCCCCACCCCTAACTGATATTGTCCCTTAGGCCCTGAACCAAACTCCGGATCTGCGCCTGCGTTTACCTTAGTAAAATGGCCCCAGGAACAAAATGTGCGCCCATTACTCAAATTTATGCTTGAAGACACGAAATTGAAACCATGAACCGCTATCTTTGTAGCCACGACCACTGCTGTTTCTTTATTTGGGTTAGGTATTAAATTATGTACACACCTAGATGCCCGGAGGACGTTCGAAAGACGTTCATAGAAGTTGTACGCGTCTGAATTCACGTACAACATAAAGTTGTGCTTGTAAGAATCAGGCAGAGCACACTCCCGGTACACGCACGGAATCATCTTTTGATTTGCATTTGAAACTGAAACAAAGAGAACATCAACACCTCTATTTAAACATACGACATTAAACATACGAACTCGTTGTATTCCAGGTAAGAGTGAACAGGCATCTTGTGGAAGAGCGTGTTCCATCTGTAAACCTTGTCTTAACTTATCATCAGGTTAATATTAGACTAGTCTGGCATCCAGCGAGACTATTAGCCTAGACTGGTAGCCACCATATGGATACATTAACTGCCTTAAAGAACGGTACTGCGCAGCTGACTGCAATGGATATGAATGAGCTTAAAATTGATACGGGCGTATTCAATGTCGAGAGCGCCCTAGGCAAGCACCTCATCGGCACCCTGTAGCCGGTTTTATTATTTTTCAAATATTCCGCTAGGGCGCTCCTTTGCAGCCTTGCGCCGTGCGCTCTAGTCAAGTGCCTAGTTTGCTTTAGGGATAATCCGCCTCTGCCTGTGTACTTCACTGAGAGCTTACTGCATTTCCATGGCAGATCAATGGAGGAGTAACTGACCTATTTTGTCAGCAAGCACGAAGTCTGCGTAGAACCGGTTCAGTCTATCAGCCTCCACTCTCCTCTCAGCTTCGATTCGTCGCACAGCCTCTTCCGGAGTTTCAGCCTTGGACCTAGCAGCAGGTCGGTCTTTGAGGCTCTCGAAGAAGGCAGGGGAGTAAATGAGGATAGTGAAGCGACAGCGGGTCGTGATCAGCTTGCACATTACGTCCAGTGGCATCACGCTAGGTAGGAGGTGGTCGCGGTACCTGGTAAACAACTATAAAATCAAATTAATAACATACTAATATAAATCGTTCATCTACACGTTTTACTAGTTGAGTAATATATGTACATACTGATAGACATAACCTGGAGCACGGGTAACTAAATTAATATGTCTCATATACACTGTAACCGACGGTCACAGATCACCTGTGTTCCGTGCGAACGGTATAGAAGGTTATGGGAGTATTTAAAGACCAATTATGGCGGCAGGGTATCAATTCTTGTTGCCAATCTTGAATATATCAGCAGTTAACCTCTTGAGTCCTGAATATCAAAATTTGCCTGAATAAATTATACTCTGTCAAATTGACAAAAAGTCACAACTTAATTGGGACCTATGTCCTATGAGTAGGACGCTGGGTGTCAGGAGGTTATGAGGAGTGGGGGGTTGAGTGTTTTGGGGTCGAAGTTGCACACTGACCACTAGGGTTAAGTGGTCTGTGAAGTTGCACCACGTCCGTAGGGAGGACCCACCGTTACCCACACGTGACTCCTGGGTGGTGCTAAAAGTGCAACAAACTGGCAGCCGTACTGTCTTCTCGAAGATCTCACAGTTAGAAAATAAATGCCGTACGACTATTATTAGGAGTTGACACTTGGTAAACCACAATGATAAAGTGATTACATACTCTGAAATCAGGCAAGTTTCTGGTCAGTTCCTCGACGAATGCCTGATCGGTGTCGGCGTAGAGCACCAGAGCGTCGTAGTGGACGGGAGCTCCTGCCTCCAGGTCATCATACGTTAGCAGCAGGTCTTCCATGTTCTCTGATGAATAAGAACAAAACATGATCAAACATCGTCATCACCATCATCCTAGCGTTATTCCCAGTACAGTTGCATCCTGAAGCCCGGGGTCCGCTACCTAATCCCAAGAATTGGCGTAGGCACTAGTTTTTACGAAAGCGACTGCCATTTGACCTGATGATCAATGTTCTTCTTAATAGTATTAATGACTCGAGACCCTAATTACGGCGTTTGAACTGAGGAGTTCCCATTCCAATTTTGACCTGTGTTACAGATTAAGTATACCTAATAATAAATTACCTGGGCCGCCCGCTGCCCGCCAGGGTCCAAGCTGCGGCCTTATATAGGGGCACAGTAGATTAAGTTGCAATGTACGTTTTACTAATGTCAGATGATGAAGTGGCACCGTCTAGTTCAGAAAGTCTTGCAACCTTGCAATCTCGGCTGCTTATTTTTATACTGCTAAGCTAGAAGGCGTAGCACTAGCTCCTAGCTCCTTCAACAACGGTTCTACATCTGTCTTGGACGGTATCTGTTCAGCACATCTCAAGGAGCTTGCTTTTGGCTCGGCGGGTGATAACTGGCGTCGGTTGTTGGAGTGCCTAACAAAACTATGTAACTTCTTGTGTGTGGCCAGTTAAATTCGCTGGTTTGTTCCTATATCTACGTAGCGTCTTTGTGCGCGTTGACGAAAAAGGATGGAGGTATAAGACCCCTTGCTGTCGGCAGCACATTTCGTCGTTTGACAGCTAAACTTGGGCGTCGTGCTGTGAGGGATGAAATGGCTGCTTACCTGCAACCACACCAACTAGGGTTTGGCACAAGATTGGGTTGCGAAGCCGCTATTCATGCAAATCGAGCTCTTTCAGGAGATCCCAGTAATGTCGATTGTGATGATAACATAATTAAACTCGACATTAAAAACGCATGTAACAGCGTTGTGCGTGATGTGTTACTTCGTGGAGTTCAAGAGAAGTAGCCTTCCTTGTTTTAAGTCTATTCTTCGCCTTCCTCTTTATGACGGATCCCTTATTCTTTCCCAAGTAGGCGCACAGCAAGGGGATCCGCTTGGTCCACTAGTTTTCAATCTGGCCATACAACAAGTAATCTCTGAGCTCACATCCCCGTTAAACACCTACCTTTAGAGAGGTTTAGAGATCAATTCTAGTAAAGGCGAGTTTTTTTCCCTGCAGTGCCAATTCGTCTTCTTACTTTCTCTCATTTAATGCCTTACTTCCTGGACTTAAAAAAATATCCACACAAACTTTTAGTCGGACGGCAAGAGGCCCGATGGTTTAAGTTTGGTTCCATGGAAGAACGGGAAGTGCGTAGCACGTTTGGAATGCCACGTGTGTCAGCACTTTTGCGATCCAACGCGGGAACGCGACAAGCGTGATGGGCACCTTTGGGTCAGGAATGACACGAGACGGATTCTAATACTAATCATTATGTTTATTTATTTTTTATTTACTTTATATAGCTCCGTATTTTAAGTTTTATTGTTATAAATAAATTACCTTTGTTGTAAATGGTTATAACTGTTAGGCATATTATTAAATTTATTTAATAAATGATAAAAATACCTAAATATATGTGGACAAATCATATCATACACAAATCGACCTAGTCCCAAACTAGGCAAAACCTTAATAAGTTAATGCTGTAATTAAGAAATAATATAATATCTAGAACGTAGATCATATTGTATATTCGAATAACTGAAGAAATATTTTTAGTAAGCAAGTCATGTGGACAGTTTTCGTTAACTTGCAAATAATAATATGGAAATTGTAACATAAGGTGTTATATAGGGTGTTTGGTAACAGGATGCAAACAAAGACTTTTACGGATGATAGAGGAAAACATTTTAGATATTTTAGAAACAACTTCCAACATATTTTCCAAGATATGCACCATTTTATTTTGAAAAATGTATGTTTTCCATACTACCATACATTTGGAAAATGATTAGATTTTTTAATGTTCCCTTTTTTTCTGGCTTATCGTAATTTCTCAGTAGCTGTAGGAACTAAGGAAGTTTTTGAAATCAATTGAATTGGGACCAACGACTTTTTACTGCCTGTATTCACGTGGTATTCTTGGAAACTAAGAGACTTTGTACTAAAGCAAGTTGTGTCTAAAATGACCTCCTCTATCATCCCTGAAAGTCTTTACATCCTGTGACCAAACACTCTGTATATTAAGTATCATTTTAATTTGTAAGTTATAACTGATCCTTAAATAAATAAATAATGCAATAACTATTGTATATTTACCAGGATTGTTCGATTGCTCTATTACTGAAGTTATTTTACGTCATGAGTCTATAACACGCGCGCGCGCAGTCCTCACTCGCGCACAGTGCGCTCACCACTAATACATATGAGCAACGGTTTTACTATTAAACAGTTTCAACAATATTAAACTCGCTCGACTCGATGAATCATGAATGAATTCGAATGAATAATGATAAAATCCCCAGTATAGCGTGACCTCTAGATCCGTAATAATTATGCGTATTCGGAGGTCAAACCTGTTTTGGTATATACTAGTCTCCTTAACTGTTATTGATATTTCCTTGAGCGTGCCGTACCTAATTCAAAGTGATATATATATCCTCAAAACATTTTTTAAAAAACACCGGTGACAAACTAGCTTACAGGCTGGCCCGATCGTAAGCAGAAACTGACCCCATGACCGCTTACGGCCCTACGAGAATCACATGAGCGTTGCCGACCATTTATTGACTTAGGGATTCGATGTGTTGTGATAGCTCAATAGATATGCAGGTCTCTTCACTAAAGCGTGAAACGCACGGAGCGGGCGCGACGCGGTGCGGGGCGTCAAGACGAGCCAAGCGAAGCGCTAGGGCACTACCTATATATCTTTCTGAAACTGTCGACTGTCGATTACTGCTTCATATCATGTTAATTTTGTATTAAGCAGTAACGATGCTAACGAAATTTCCAAATTTCAAATTAAATGGAAAAATGATGTCGCAGGTTCGAATCCACCTAGAAGCATTTTTTTTTTCAATTTTTCCCTTCAATTTGATATTCATATCATATGTTACACACGCCGCCTCTGATTTACCGCACTACCGCATACCGCGCGATTTTTTGGCGCACCGCGTTCGCTTTAACGCAAAACCGCCTCCACTTTTTGATAATTACTTCATTCACACAAATTTTGATAATAAATTAACATATAACCAGGTATGTCCTAAAACTACGACCAAGACCACCGGGGGATGGGCAGCAGCCTCCCTGGAGTGCGATGGAGATACTGCGATCGCCAACCCGCATGCCAAGCGTGGCGATTATGGCATTTACCCCCCATAAAATTGGGGGAGGCCTATGTCCAACAGTGGACGTCCATCGGCTGATATGGTGGTGGTGGTGGATAATAAACAACTCGCATAAATGATACGGGAATTCCGAGCATCACGCAATCGAACACTAGTTGAAAAACATGCATCGCCTTATCACGTTATAAAAATATCCTAGACTGACCATTAATACCTAGACCTTATCTCGTTGCACTAAGGTTCACAATTTGCGAGTTGGATGTGTGGTCGACGTTACAGGTTATCATGGTATGGGTCAGTTAGTACAGTACTCGGAACATGCGAATTAACTTTGTTTTTATTGTGTATATTTTTTTCCTCGTGTTACCAAATCAACGCCTGTTCTAGTTCTTAATCAGGGTAGCGATTCATTCCACGAAATAAAAAAATGGTCAAGTGTGAGTCTGACTCGCGCATCGAGGGTTGCGTGCAACGATAATGTACCCGTCCCGACTATACACATATACTTATAGTGTTCAATTTCTCCAAGAGGTGTAATTAAAAAAAATATTTGAAGGTAAAGTTTCAAGTGTCACTGTTAATGTAAACATATTAAGGGCACATTGACAGAAAATCTTATTTTGTAACATGCAATGTAAACCTATTATGTCACAATGTGTGAAAATATTGTTTTGGAAGACACATGGTAAACATAACTTTGGTGCATTAAGTGAAAATATCTATAATTATACGCTATACGCTCAAAATTAGAATCTTGAGCGTATAGCGAGTGACTCAAAGACACGAGATGCAAATATCTTTGCTCTCGTATGATATATACAACTTTTCACCTCAACGGCGAGAACATAACGCAAAGGAATAGTGTTAGAGAGAATGAAGTTACTTAAACTAACCTACGATATGAAAAATTATAAAGTAAGTTTTTTTCACGCTCGCAGTAAAATTGCATTTGGCTCACTGGTTTCAAGCTGCAAAAGTCGTTTTCACGCTCGCAGCAAAATTGCATTTTGCTCACTGGTTTCAAGCTGCAAAAGTTGTTTTCACGCTCGCAGCAAAATTGCATTTTGCTCACTGGTTTTAAGCAGCAAAACCGCCATTTTCGAGCCGCAGAGGTGAAAACAATTTTAAAAGTTTCTCATTCTAAAAGAAGAACGTGACAAGTAAGGCGTGACAGCGTAAAAAATCGTACAGAAGCATTATTAATAAGGCAGACTTACTAAAGAAAGTGTCCTGCTGTTCTCTTTGTGCGTTGCGACCTTAGAGCATTAAACCAATTTGGTTTAATGCTAACCAGTTGGTTTAATGCTCTAAGGTTGCGACTGTCACAATTCAGCCTTGTGACGTCATACAGTCGATTGTAGGCTTTCTTCACATTTTCGTGAATATCTTGAAAACAAATAGCTATAAAAATATAAAAAAAAAATTTTTGGGTTTCTTGTTGACAAGTTAACAAAATGAGTTCATATTTTATACTACTTGAAAATTTGGAATGTTGTCAATAGCTTATGTAAAAATAAAGTGTACAACTATGAACCTTAACGCCGTATGACTAAAATAGCAGAAGGTAATATAATAACAATATATTACCGTCTCAAGACGAAAGTCTTTGACCAGTGTGTGTTGCCAGTGATGACATATGGCACTGAAACGTAGTCGCTTACTATGGGCCTCATAAGAAGGCTCAAAGTCTCCCAAAGACCAATGGAGAAAGCTATGTTAGGAGTTTCTCTGCGTGATCGCATCAGGAATGAGGACGGCCTCATTCCAGCGATGCAGCAGAACCAAAGTGACCGATATAGCCCTCCGAATCGCTAAACTTAAGTGGCAGTGGGCGGGGCACATTACACGTAGAACCGATGGCCGTTGGGGCGGAAAGGTTCTCGAGTGGCGACCACGCACCGGAAGGCGTAGCGTGATGGGCAGGCCCCCCACACGGTGGACCGATAAAGGTAACCTGGTAAAGGTCGCCGGTGTCCGCTGGATGCGGGTGGCGCACGACCGGTCATTGTGGAAGTCTTTGGGGGAGGCCTATGTCCAGCAGTGGACGTCTTTCGGCTGACATGATGATGATGGTATTACCTTTTCCTATATTAGTCATGAAAATAAATAAATACGGCGTTATTTCAATCTGAGCAACAGATATGTTAATTAGTAGCGGAAACTGTTTGGCTTATGGACTTGCATTTGCCCGTTTATTTCCCAAAGGATTGAAATACATACTTATTTTCCCATAATACTATTCGATAACTTGCGTGTTGCGTGTGACGTTATTAGTAGTCCTAGTGTCAATACGGCTAGCGTCCAGCTAGTTTGTCCCTAATTTTTGGGAAAAGTTGTCCCTAATTTTTGCCCTTTGATTGTGCTTTAATTGACTTTCCTTTTTTTATCGATGTCAGCTTCCGCAAAAATGCTTTCGTATACATCGTACGTCCGGATTTCTGGCTGTTCTCCTCCACAGTGCACAGGTCGCATTTCTCAACAGATTCTTGTGAAATTTTGTGAGCAGGTTTGTTAATTATAAATATTTTTTTGAGTCAGTTTTTGGAATTTGAAAGAAAAAACAAAATTTCGTGAGGTTGTAGACGAAGCCACTACTAGTTGGTCCCATATAGGCATTTGATAGTCTATGGCACCATGAAAGAAATGGACAAATAGCCATCGAAATATAAACATTATATAATGTATTCTTTCTTTGCCTACTCACTACCGATCGGGCACTGAAACGTCACTGAAAACATAAGCTTCACCTCTGGCACTAGATTTTGTGACACCAGTTATGAGCGACAGTTATGCTTCCATACTTATTATATTTCGATGCGAATAGCGCGTAGCGTACTTTTCTTAATACAGTCAGCTGCATAATAGAACAGCTTCGTTGATTGTAGCAGCCTGGCTAACATTTTTTTTTATGATAGACTGACCAGCGATTGGCCTTAGTCTCACCTGATGGAGAGCGATGACAAGGCCTAAGATGTTGCTCACTGATTCAGTAATAGCCTATTCACTCTTGTATTGAAGAGACCCAGATTGTATGTATCAGGAAATACAGACGGCGGCAGTAAATTCCAGTCCTTAGCTGTTCGCATTAAGAAAGAAGAAGCAAATCGCTTCGTGCGAATAAAAGGTAGGCTGACAACGTAAGGATGCAACCGCTTACCGCGTCTGGACGTCCGGTGATGGAATGGGGAGGGCGGAACTAAGTCATGTAATTCCTGTGCACACTCTCCAAAATGTATCCGATAGAACACAGACAGACAAGCGACTCGACGACGGTGTTCCAAGCTCTGTAACTTAGATTCAACCGCTGTATCATCCTCGAAAAGCCTACGAGCACGGCGCTCTATCGAATCCAAGGCCGCTAACTGATACTTGGCGGAACCGTCCCAAAGGTGGCAGCAGTACTCCATGCACGACCGAACCTGCGCTTGGTACAAGGATAGAAGCTGTTTCTGTGTGAAATACCGCCTCAGCTTAATACAGGACACCAAGTTTTTTAGCTGCAGTTTTAGCCTTGGATTCGATAGTGGACCCAAAGTTCAAGTTGGAGCTGAGACTCAAACCAAGGAGCTCAAGGTGATCAGTCAGTGGTAGGGATACATTCTTGGAAAGTAGGAGTCAAGGTGAAAGGACTCCGTTTCGCAGTGAAAAGGCACGCCTGAGTTTTGGTGGTGTCGAACGCGATCAAATTAGTTTCACCCCAATCGGATACGGCTCTCAAGGTCACATTTGTCCGCTCCACCATATTTTCCCTGAGGGATTGAATCTCACCGCTACCAGCCCGCGAATCGGACAAATATCTCTCCGTGACTGTGCTGTCGTCGGCGTACCCAAAGATACCGGGCTTAAGCAGATCATTAATGTGCAGCAAAGAGAGTCGCGGAGAGAACTGAACCCTGAGGCACCCCGGCAGTAATTGCCAAAAGATCAGACGAGCACCCGTCAATGACAACTCGAATAGATCGGTTTCTCAGGAAGTCAGTAATCCAAGAGCGCAGACCAGATGGGATCCCATACGCAGAAAGCTTGCTTATAAGGCTGTTATGCCAAACCCTATCGAAGGCCTTGGAGATATCGAGAGACACGGCTAAAGCTTCACCATGCTTCTCAATGGCCTCGCCCCAAAGGTGAGTAGCATGTATCAGAAGGTCCCCAGTGGACCGGTTTCGGCGGAACCCGTACTGCCGGTCACTAAGGAGATCGTTACCTTCAAGATACGCCAGGAGCTTGGTGTTCAAAACACGTTCCATAACCTTGCAGAGTACGGAGGTGATTGCTATGGGTCGCTAGTTCGATGGGTTAGCACGACTACCTTTCTTCGGCACAGGCTGTACGTTTGCAAGCTTCCACGACTCAGGAACTAGACCCATCCTCAGGGAAAGTCGAAACAGGCGTGTCAATATAGGAGACAACTCAGGAGCGCAAGTTCTCAACACTAAGGCTGGAATACCGTCAGGACCACTAGCCTTATTCACGTCAAGACAGCGCAACGCTTTCAGTACCTCCTTCTGATGTATTTTTACCTCGGACATTGAAGTCCCACAATAGGGCAACGAGAGAGGTACTGCATTGCTGGCATCGAGACGCGAATTTTGCGCAAATAAGGAGACAAATAAATTTGCCTTCTCCGCCGCAGTATGAGCCAGTGATCCAGCGGGCTTTAGTAGTGGAGGAAGTGAAGGGCGACAGAAATTCGATTTCGCAAGAGACCAGAACGCCTTACTCCCAGAGGGGTAAGAGGCCAGTTTGGCCCCAATGCGGCTGACATGTAGAAATCTAGCCTTCCGCATCACCTTCTTGCAGGACTTGGCAGCCTTGTTGAACAATTGTTTCTTTACGCGCACGTCCGGAGCTTTGCGATTACGAGCATCAGCCCACGATAAATAAGCCGAGTGCTTGAGCGCTTCAGCCTGAGCACATTGGGCGCCAAACCATGGGCGAGCTAAGTCACCAACAGAAACGTCAGAGTAAGGAATGAAGTATTCCATGCCCACGTCCGTGACAGCATTCGCGCAGCTCGACGGATCATCGCTGGTGAAACAGACTTGCTGCCAAGGATAAGATGCAAAGAAGTGCCGCATCTCATCCCAGTCTGCAGACTTGTATCGCCACACTCGCCGAGAGCCCTTTGAGCTGAGATCGGGAGGAGAGTGAGACGACACAGATTTCACCAGACAGTGGTCAGACGACACCGATCCGTCCGATGGAGACGACACCGATATATTGTATCTGTCTGGATCCGTTGTCAGCAGAAGGTCCAAGCAATTGGGTGTATGGCTAGCAACATCCGGAATACGGGTTGGCTGATCAACCAGCTGAGTGAGATCCAGCGATAGTGCAAATTTGCGCGCCTCTCTCCCAGCCTGGTCGGTGTACTGGTAAGGGCACAACCACTCTTCATGGTGGGCATTGAAGTCCCCCAAAAAAACCAACTGCGCTCGCGGGTATCGTTGCTCAGCCACCCCCGCCGCCTCACTGAGGTATTCGAAGAGCCTAGTTGTCTCCCTATCACCGCTGTGCGACCGGTAGACAAGAGCGTAAACATTCTGATGTACGCCTAGATCCACCAGCATCCATAAAATGGAAAAATCAGGATCCTCAAGGTTGCTGAGACGTCGACAGCAGATGTCATCACGGGCGAATACACACACTGCGGCGCGAGGCACAAAAGCGTGCTCCAAGGTATACCCAGGGTAATGTAAGTAGCCAGCGTCTAATGGACATCTGATTTGCGTCTCGGTGAGGCGGAGCAAGTGGGGCTTTTCAGTCTCGAGATGGTGGTGGACTGCAGCGAGATTTGAGTGCAGACCTCGGATATTAGAGAGGTGCACTTTAAATGAGAGGAGGTGCATCCGCCGTTGAAACTTACTCTTTTTCCTGACTTTCATAAATTATTAAAGTGAATAGGCTAGAGGGCGGCAGTTGAACAGGCGCAGTGCTGCTTACCCAGCAGCGCACTAAAGCCACTACACCAATAAAGGGGTAGCCTGGTCTGGTGACTGCGGGGACGCCCGAACCCCCCCAAAGACGGCTGTCGGGTCCTCTCTCCGGTCGCCAACTTTTTTGGGTGGGCTTTAGTTGGCGGGGCAGCCTTTCAAGATTGGCGAGACCCCTACTTGGGCCCCCAACTACCTGCGGTCGGCCAGCGGAGAACCGTGCTTCGGATCCCGCTACCCTCCGCGACCAGGCACCCGATGCAGCAGACAAGAGGCACTGAAACCGGTAAACAACAAAGCAAACCTGTTCAGACCCGTCCTCTGTGGTGGCTACTCCCGACTATATGCCGGAACACGACCTGGGCCATTTGGCGGCGTGATTTAGTCTGGGAGGGTTACAAGCCGCGGTCGAAACCTACCACCAGAGGGCTGTTCATTTGGCGCTACCCAGGGGATACGTGTGGGTATCTTGAGCTAAAGCCCACGGACGCGAACAGCTTTATCCCCCAAACCACATAATCGCATATGTCGGACACGTAGCATCCGTTTTTACTAACAAATATATTATGTAACTAAGTGCGAGAGGAACGACTGTTACATCCCAATAGGCAACAACGCAAGCTGCCAGCTAGGCAGTCATGTGAAATATGTGTATATATGCATATAATTACGGAACCTTTAGGTACATAGGATCGTCAGGCGTCAAGCGAAACGGGTCTAAGAAAAACCAAAAACAATGTTTGAGATGCTTTATTGTCATTCACAAGTGCAATCACTACCTTTCTACTCTACTGCGGGTATACAGAACACACTATTGATACATACATCAGTTGCATCGCAAAACTCAACCTTACATCCTGGTGATATTTTCTGTACTTTTCGATTAGAACGCGCGACACGATCGATAGCTTACAGGTATTTCATTCTTTTTTCCCTTTTTCTAGACAGGTGAAACGTAACATTACCGCAATGTCATAAGTCAGGGAAAACTTGTCTTTCTGTACAGTACACTTGATCATATTCAATTTGTCACAGCAACTGACATGAAAGTTAAGTTCTCTAAGTTGTTCTGAAAAAATGAAAGGTGCATACCAAATAGCCTTATGACAACTAAAGTTGCTGACTTGAAAAAGAGCGTTACACAATAACAGAAAAATATTACCAGGAATTGTTATTAGACAACAAATTACAAGATAAGTAATTAACAAAATGTAAACACCGACGAACTCTCCATTATCGTCACAGCATCGTAAAACTCATACGTAATAAAAGATAACTAAAATCAACGAGAACGAATAACAAACACTATTTACAACTACTATTATAGTAAGCTCTTTATACATTGGAATGTTTCTAATAGCGAAAACTGCGATTGCATTTATTTCGCGTCAATTACATACAAATTCACGCTACACGGCTCACAGAGACGACCCCGGGTAATACTGGTGTTCCTAAATATATGAATCAAATCAACTAACTGGGCTGTTACGATGACACTAAATGCGTCTTGGCCTCCGACAAAAGAGCACGCCATTTTACTCGCTCCTGCAGGCGTATGATGGTTGCCATTTTATCACTTATCGTTGTGGAGGGTCACTCATCCAATATCTTTGTCCAATATACATTTGAACAAGAAATTGGATGATTTCATCAAACTTGGAAGGGACCCCGACATTTGATCAAAGATTCTGGCGACATTTAAATCAATATAGCTACGCATGAAAAATATAAAACTTGGACAAGGATATTGGATAGGTGGAATGGGCCTCCGTCAAATAAATTTGATCAAAGATTGGACAATGATATTGGATGACTGGAATACCACCCTAAGACGCCCGTCACTCTCGCACTCGGGTACTTGTCAGAACGTGACGAATGTCTTGTCCATGACGATAAATGATAAAATGGCAACCATTATATGCCAGCTGGGCAATTGCTCGCTAGATTGCACCGGCTCCGAGCTCACGCAGGTCCGCGTCCACCAACCCCTTCCAGCGATACTTGGGGCGAGCCTCAGGACGCCGTCCGGTCGGTCGCCCCAAGTATCTGTCGACCTTCTCCCATCGTCTCTAGGTGACCTCGAGAGGATGAGTCAAATCATGTTTTGAGGAAAGTAACACAAACAAGATGTGTGAGTCAGCCATAATGAAAAATAATTAAAATTCATGATTAAATGTATCCACTATCCATTCCTCGTAAACCAAATTAAATAAATAAATTAATATTGGGGGATAACCTTACACAAATCGACCTAATCCCAAAGTAAGCAAAGCATGTACTATGGGTGCTAGACGACGATATAGATACTTTATAGATAATTACATAGGAAACACCCAAGACTGAGGAACAATTTTCGTGATAAATGCACAAATAAAGCCCTGACCGGGATTCGAACCCCGGACCTCCGGCTTCGTAGGCAGGGTTACTACCAACTAAGCCAAGATGTTCGTTAAATTGGTCAATATCTGCACCAAATGGGGTTACGGATATACGAGGAGTGATCCATAAGTTTTGATAATCAGTATTAAATATGGGAGATATGTAAATCGTTATATTTTTAACACAAAATGCACACTTTCTATATTTTCAAATACTTGTTAACGTCATTCAATTGTTTTATTTTACCCCAATAAAAATAATTTTACTTTTTGAGGTCAAATTTTATACCTTCACTAAGTCATCACCAGCTCTTAATTTTCATGTAGTTGGTTTTGAACATAAGTGAATGAGAAGTAGTAGTCGGAAGTTAGGGCTAAATAACAATAGGAACGGTTATCAGTTTTGATCTTTACTCGAAGAGCAGCACCTTTGTCAATTAGAAGGCTCTGAAGTACAATTTCTCCCGAAAATTCGTGTTTTTTTCTTCTTCAGCTTATTTATAATATTTAACATAACTCTGATAAAATAATGTTATACAACTCTCCAACAATATTTGAGCTCAATTAGTGAAAGCTAATTTCGCAGTTTTTATTGGTAGGCCTCAATAGTCCAGGAAGAAGTCAAAAATACACCCTAATATTGGTGACAGAGCTGGAGATAAAAAAAAAACCTAGGCACAGATAACTTGCTTATCCTTTAAATCATAATGATAAACCGAAGTTTTATTTTCAATTACAATATTCTTCATTAGTGCATCAGGACTTTTTCAACACCGCTCCAAATAATTACAAAACCAACTCTTATATCCGCCATCTTCTTATTTGTTCAACTCGGATTTTTTTTGTTCAGCAATTACAGAAAAACAAATGAATAATGTTTATATATTTTTACTCTAATTTAATGTTGATTAGTGTCATGGTACAGCCCACATTAAAAGAATATCATTAACGGGGTGGTTCATACCGATTATCAAAACTTATGGATCACCCCTCGTAAAATGCCCTATAGAATTAAGTTCGCCGATGTTACTTATACTTGAACTGTGCAATTAAATCAGTAAATCAGACCATTCCTACATTCCTTTTTGTTTTATTCATACGTTTTGGGACATTTTAATTACTATCCGAGTAAATACATTTATTTACGAGCAATTGCAATTTTAATTCCATTAGGCATACCGCAGCATTTGTTTATTTAAGAACCACCAACGGATAATACATCTAAAACAACACACATATCTTAAATACAAAAATCCAACAAAGATGCTTAGCCACTTACAAAGTCACCACAGCTCACACCTGAGTGGTACAAAGAGTTAGCATTATTCGTTCGACGACCTGTTTAGCCTAGTTGGTAGCGACACTGCTTCCGAAGCTAGAGGTCCCGTGTTCGATTCGAATCCCGGCCAGGGCATTATTTGTGCATTTAGCACGGATATTTGTTCTTGGGTCTTGGATGTTTTCTATGTATTTAAGTAGGTATTTATCTATATATGTATGTATATAGTAGTCTAGTACCCATAGTACAAGCTTTGCTTAGTTTGGGACTAGGTCGATTTGTGTAAGATTGTCCCCCAATATTTATTATTATCATTCAATTAATGGGATAGTTAGGTTAGGCTTTGGTAACTAGCAAAGTTGGTACTATGCGAGTTGGTACTATGCGAATTACAGATTTGGTAACTAACGTAGTTGGTGTTTTGCGAGTTGATCACTTTACAAACTTGGTACTTTACGAAATTGGGGTTTTGCGGAATTGGACATATGAGTATGTTGGCACATTGCGAATTTGGTACTATGCGTCGAAATGCCAGATGCGACTAAACAGGAATAATAATTTAAACCGATCTAATTCCATCTGTTTGGCCGAATATACACTTATGTAATAGTAGATTCTTATACATCCCGCTCATTAAAATTGCAACCATGTTATTATAACCAAAAGTTTAGTTATCGTTAATCTCAAAAACCCCTTAGTCGGCCCGGCGGCCGTAGGCACACAAGCATTTCGCACATTTGACAGTATATTTGTGACCGCGTAGCGTGATGGCTTCCTAACAATATGTACAAATACTTGGCCGAGTCAGCCATATTATTGAGTACCTAACAAGTAGTTATTGTGTACAGTCAGGAACTTTAATTTGTGACCCCGTTAAGGTTGACAGTGCTGTCAAACTGTATAGAAGTTCAAAGCAAAATTTTGCGAAATGGGTCACAAATTAAAAAGCGTGACCGTACAATTTTATTACGATTGACGTACAGTTTGTCGTACTGTTTTTGCTGCTAGCGAAGGATTAAATTATTTCTTAAAAACCTGTACAATTGTGTTAATTGATGGAAAATGGTTAGAAATTTTGCATCACAATTTGAAATATTTCATCGTTAATTTCGTACAAAAACAATGTTCAAGTTAGATTTCTTTGTGATGTTAACATATTGTGACTAAGCCATAGATAACAGCTATCTATATATTTTATGTACCGATTAAAGTTCAAGTGTCAGCCTCACAACTATTTCTCCGAACTCTAATTCAAGACCAATGTGGGTTGCCACAACAAAAAAATATATTTTACATCAGTGGTATGTTTTCAATTATGAAAAAACTGCACTGATATAACTTATTTATCATTATTATTAAACTTATGATTTAAATAAACAAGTTTTTGTTACTTATTTACGTAAATATAAGATTCTCGATTTAATATAACGCAGGTGGTTATTGGTAGCAAAACTGTAATTAAACAAACTTAGTCATGTGTAGAAATAGTCCCCATTATAAATGCATCGTAATATATAATAAAATCCCCAATCTAATCAAGCAAATACCTACTAATATTTTGTTTAAAAATAAATTAAAGAAATTATTGATTAGTAATTGCTATTACTCTGTAAAGGACTTTCTAAACGATAATAATTTGTAATGTTCTCATAGTTAACGAATCGTTTTTATTTATTTTAATAATAATTGTAAATAAATGTTCTTATTAAACTCATTATTTTACTACATATTTAAAAAGTGTTAAATTGATATATTGGGTATTTAGTTGTAAGTATCTTAAGTTAATATTGTGTGCCCTAACAGGGCGTCATGGACTGACTTTTACAATGTAAGACCTTAATTGATATGTACATGATTTTGCAATTAAATAAATGAAATGAAATTGTACTTGAACAACTTCCGATGTGAGCAACTTTTAGTACAGTTTATAAACAAAAAAACATGAGTTTCCAATTTAGGTCATTAATTTAGAGAGTCAACAAAATAGCAGATCAAATGTCTACACACATTGATGGTGATAATGATTTTGATGAAAATGAATAAATAATATTCGTAAGTACGTTTACTTTGACCCTTCATTTACTTTCTTTAGTCGGTTTTTAAATTGAAAAGATTGATCTGACAAGTGGATGACTTAAGAAGACAATTTATATACTTATAATTATAAACGAAGTTAATATTACAGATTCGACATTATTTCGTAATCTATTGAATGTGTTGGTAGTTTTTTGACGTTCATAGGTGCATGTAATATGCCTAATTTGAAGAATCATAAAAAAAAGAAAAGGACAGACTAAGTACCTTATTTTTAAAACCTAATTTGAAGTTTGATGGTCAACCAGACTAATACAAAGAGTGTTCAAATTTTACCTCACTTTTCTTTAAGAATATATATTTTTTATTAAAAAAATTAGCTACGACTAGAAATATATAATTATTAATTTAATTATTGATATGAAAGTGAAGCTTTCCCGTGCTTTGGAAGGCACGTTAAGCCGTTGATCCCGGTTGCTGTCTATGATAGCAATCGTTAAGCCAAGTTAGAGGCCTCAGGGCGGCTTGAGAACTTCTAACAGTCAAGTTGCCCACTCACTTGACAAGCCTATTCCCACTAAGGTCGGTTTCCCCCTCGGGTTGGAAGGTCAGATGGCAGTCGCTTCCGTAAAAACTAGTGCCTACGCCAATTCTTGGGATTAGGTAGCGGACCCCAGGCATTCTTGAGGATGCAACTGTACTGGGAATAACGCTAGGAGGATGATGATGATGATATGAAACGGTTGGCTACATCTGAAATATTCACATGACAATGTCAGAAGTGACTGACATATTTGACAGTGACGGATATGTCGTAGTTTTTTTGGTCTTGAATTAGAGTTCCGAGTGTAGTCAACAGCAAAAGTAGGTGATCATTTTAGTACTTCGCCACTTTCACTACTTTGACGCATCCCTACTGTCGCAGTATTTATTTATTTATTTAAGCTTTATTGCACAAAAAACAAATGTACAAATGGCGGACTTAATGCCAAAGGGCATTCTCTACCAGTCAACCACTGGACCAAACAGATACACTTAAAATTAGTGCTGGGTAAATGTAGAAACATTGAGAATATAACACAGAGGTAAATTAAAATATAAACGTACATAGACCTAATAAATAAACATTGATACAAATATATATATATATAAATATACATACTGATACATAAATATATATCTTATATAATATACTGTCGCAGTATTGTTACATAAATGCGATGAAGTACTAAAATGATCATCTAAATTTGCTGTTGACTGTACCGGCAGCATTATATAGGTAGTTAGTAGTAGTCAAAATAACTAAATGTCGGCAAAACTTCCATATTGCTGTAGGAGTAAAGAAATATACTAATATCATTAGGTAGTGTCCCGAGTAAAAAATATAACGTCCGTCAGTTACGTTACCAAAAAATACTGAACACGTATTTTACATTAGTCAATTAAACAAAAAAAAAAACGGGCAAGTGCGATTCGGACTCGCGCACGAAGGGCATTATCTATAAAAACGGCAAAATAAATCACGTTTCTTGTATCCCATACAAGGAGCCTCCTTAAATATTTATTTTATTCTGTGATTTGGTATTTGTTGTTATAACGGCCACAGAAATACATCATCTGTGAAAATTTCAACGAACTATCATGGTTCATGAGATACATCTACTACCTGCCATAGTAATAGGGTCCTGTTTTACCCTTTGGGTACGGAACCTTAAAAATGATTAAGATAAAGCGCGTTAAAGTTCGGCAGTGGGGGCTCGTGACGTCACGCCGCACTAAAGTGTAGCACGGCGTGACGTCACGCGGAACTATAATGGTATGCCTTTTCATAACTTTTTGTTTAATTGAAAAAAAGGAAAAGTATGTGTTTAATATTTTATAATAATATAACTGACGGTTTTTTTACACAGCTCATTAGCTGCTACCATCTATATTGATTTAAACTTTTATTAGTATAAGGGATTTAGGCTGAGTTGCACCAAACCGTCTATAATCGTAAGCTGTGTCCGTTAAAATTTTAATGTATGGAAAGTTTGACAAGTTTCTATGGGATGACAGCTGCCGGTGCCATAATTAACATTGATCAGTCTGTGATCAAAAGTCGGCACAACCCAGCCTTAATTGCGTACAATTAAATTTATTGACCTTTTTGAGGTTACCCTACGTTGAGGATGTGTCATAACATAATTATGTCCGGTTTACTAATAATAATTTGCTACTATCTACACCTTGTCCAATAAGTTCGAATACAGTTTCAAAATCTCATTAAAATTAAATTCTTATAACAAATGCAATAAAAACTATATTTCGTGATATATATTCTTATATACAATATTCATAATAAATGTTTTGGGATGACTCCACCTTTAAGCTTCAAACGTTTTTCGAATCCGTCACGCCTCCATCGGCATTTCGCCTCAAATTTGTACGTCAACTTTTTTTAAATGCTCCAAATTCTTAATTTTATAGTTATTCAGTTTCGATAGCATGTACGACCATACAAAAAAGTCCAGCAAGTACATTTAAATCCGAAGAACTTAGGGGCCATTCATTTTTTGGTAAGAAATCCGTTAAATTGGCCTTACACCAAGCTTGAACTGAGTTTGCAGTGTGGGATGGAGCTCCGTCTTATTGGAAACAATAGTAGCCGTCCCCAAACATCGTTCTTAAATTCGGAGCAACATTTTTTTCCAAGACTTCTGCTTTATACTATTGGCATTGATTTTTACCCATTTGTCGATAAATACCAAAGGAAGTATGTATGTATGTATGTAAGCATTTTATTGTACACAATAACAGTTTAAAACATATACATGTCACACAGGATCAGAGTACAAAGGCAAGCTTATCTCTATGAGGGATCTCTTCCAGCTAACCTTTGAGGGATTGAGAGATTAAAAAAAATGAGTTAGACAAACTTACACCGTGTAAATTACACCCTTGCAAAATGCTCCCCAAACCATCACTGATGGTGCACTTTGGAATCTTGGCACATTCCACTGATCATCTAGAACATGCAAATGTTTGCTGCCCACAAACGACCATTTTGAGCATTGTAAGATTGCTCAATACGAAGAGTTTTTCGTTCGCAAAAACGAATTCATCCTCTGCGTGCCAGGAAAGTATGGTGTTTGATCGATCATTTTTTTTTCTTTATAGTTTCGGAAATGGTGTGCAATTTCCTTTTCTTGTAAGCGTGACACCCGAGGTCTGCTCTCATGATGTTGTGTATTGATCCTCTTGAAATCTTTAAGTCTGCAGCTATTTTTCGGATCGAACGGTGCTTTTTCCGGCGGACACGCGCTCTCACGATTTTCACGACCCTATCCATTCTTGCTGAACGCATGCGACCACATCTCTTGCCGCCTTCTAACGGGGAGGTCTCCTTGTATCTTCTAATTATAGTATAAACTAGGTTACGCTTCCAAAAAGTTTCAATGCCGCAAAAATTGCTCTGGGGCTATTGCCCTTAAGATAATTTGAGATAAAAGGTTCCCGCAACTGCTTCATCATGGATTAAAAGCGAACGACTTTAGCTAAATATTTTTAAAATATCGTTATTTATTTATGACATTATAAACTTTAAACAATAATGACAAAAATGTCTGAAAAACGACCAAGTTTTTTAAAATTAGTGCTAATAAGTGTATTCGCATATATTGGACACGGTGTATTTAATGCTGACTGTACAATTTGGCAAGAAATGTTACAATCATTGTGAAACTGTGTCAATCAACTTATCCTTGTTTTTCTGTTCCGTCAGCGAGGAGGCAAGTAACCGAGTTTCTTACAAAAAATCTTATAACGTGGACTTCTAGCATGCTACATGGATGACCCACGTCAGAATGGGTTCATAATCATCGCTAAAACTCATATCTGGTAGATTCTCCTATAACCTATAACACCCTATAAAATCTCGGTTTTAAAGAATGACTCAGGAGACGTCACCATAGTAACGAGCAACAAGGAAAAGTTGATGACCGAACTAACACATTCATTAGAATAAATAAAAATAAATTACTTTAACTTATGTGAAAGTAAGGAAGTGTTCTTCGCTTACTTGGCTAAGTACACCGGTAATTAATGTCATATGAAAAGGACATTGCAGTTTTGGCGTTCAGTGAGACAAAACATATAAGTACAAACATTGTGTCATATTTAAAAGTTGCATATATAATTTATTTAAATTTTACAAATTTAATCACTGAACTGATTTACAATATCAGATTTATACGAATTGACGATTTTTTTTTAAATTGGTTTTTAAATTGAGATATTTTATATACACTAATTATACACCGTGGGCCCTAGTAACCCGAAAGATTCAAACTAACGATTCTAGAGCCTAATTAGAGTATATAATGTGGTATAACATAGTCCAAAAACCCATAACTTAAGAGATATTCATTATTTAAAACAAACCAAATTGAAAAATCTCAAATCTAACACACCCTAAAGGCGTGACGTAGCCACTTACTACTTTTTTGACTTGACACTTCATGTCCTGAAGACATTTGCAAGTCACCCAAAGATTTGTTCACAAAGAACCGGTCAATTAATTTGATTTATTTTGTACTGAAATAGTAGTTTAATTAAACAAATAATTGGACCCATGTTGATATAACATTGTTTAGTCGCAGTGTCGTAAAAAATACGTGGTTAAAACCTTTCGGGTTATTGGGGCCCGCGGTGTATACTTTTAATACATACATTACAAATTCAGATGGCTTATATCTAATAGATATGATTACATTAGTTATTTGTCAGTAATATAAGACATGTTCAAAACGTTTTGAGGCTCATTTGGAAATAATTACAGTGCTTACACTTCTAATAATTTGACAACCCAGCTGTCATTTTGAAATCTTAATATCTATTAAGTATTGTTAGTAAGTTCCTAGGACATGTTAAACATAATATTATAGTTGTTTTTCTAATTAAATTAGGAATAAATATGGGGGCAAGAATTACGATATGAATTATTAGGAATAAAACTTTGTATGCCGTCCACCACGATCAGAATACTTAATACTAGTCATCACATAAATCATCGTCATACAAGCATTATCCCAGTACTTTTTTAAAATAAAAATTCTGTAATACTAGGCAAATATATTACCACTGTATTGAACTCTATAATAAAATACCATATATCATAAAAAAAAAACGTCAAGCTCACAATATATTTAGGAGCAAACTTAAAATGTGGCTCATAAATAAGACCTTTTTAATGTCAACAAGAATTGACGACACACGAATCTCTACAGTAGGTAAATAAAAAGTATGCTAAAATAAAATTAATTTCAAGTATGTAATTATTGAAATATTGATTAATGTAACAAAAAATGTAAATTGTGATAATTATTAATAATTGATAATAGATAATGTGGTAATATTAAACAATAATGTATCAATAATGTTCATGATATGCCCAAACAGGGCCAATATGACACTAAAAATATTATGTAAGATCTGTAATACCATGGTTGCAATAAATCAATAAATAATGACTTATAATCATAAAATAAGCTGCTAGCATTTTTTTTTGTTCTATGTGAGTCCGATCGAGTGGACAGCAAATTGACTCTTAATTTAACTGAAATAGGTTTCACATTTCTCTAAGATAAAATAAATAATAAAACATTAACATTAATTTGATATGCACAATAACTTAAGTAGAGTTAATATGTTAGTAGTAATAAAACTAATTAAGTACATTAAAATTCTTCAACTATGTCTTTACACTGAGACCTAGATGTTAAGTGTTAGGTTATAGATATATATACAGGGTGGCCCATTCAAATCGGTCAGTATGGGAAAGTCTAAAACTATAAGACATACGAAGATTTGTTCTTAGGAACCATGTCACCGATTTTACAAGTAGAGAGGTACAAACAACCATAGATACAATTTTACATGCCTGAACTTGTTGAATATTGTAACGGTGGTCACTTTGAACACCTACTATGATAAATTAAAGTATGTGAAAAAAATGCATTTTATTCATTTTAGACATTGGCTGTGTTCCGAATCACGCTCACAGCGCTCACAACGCTTACAGTGCTGGCGGCCGGTCCGAATCAGTTAGCGCGCTCAAGGTCGCGTGAGCGGTGTTTTGTTTCGGACCGGTCATGAGCGTGTTTACTGTCAAACGTCAACTGAATTTGAATTTTGAGTTCGTCAATTAATCATAGTATGAAATTCTGGGCTGGGTTTTTGATCTGTAGAAAATTGAAATTAATCGCAATCTGCAACGAACTAATATAAAACTGACGACATGTTCCAGGACCAAATTGTAGAGCATAGGGAATAAATAGTTCATCTTCACACCTTAGAACCTGAATGGTCGCGTACGGTACGGTTTCAGAGGAATTTTCTCCATTGGACGCTCTGACTGTGGAATGAACTCCCTGCCGAGGTTTTCCCGAAGGACTACAGTATCGGGTTCTTCAAGAAAGGAGTATATAAAATTTTAAAGAGTTGGTTATGCATGTGACACCCCTGGAGTTGCAGGCGTCCATAGGCTGCGATGACCACTTACCATCAGGCTGGCCGTACGCTTGTTTGCTACCGACAAAGTACAAAAAAACTAATAAATATAACTGTAAAGTTTATTTTTCGCGCCTAAAATTAAATGTCAAACGTCAACTTGACGTTTGCGCTCAAGGTGCTTACGGCTGGGAGTGTGAGCACCGTGAGCGCCATCCATGACGTCATCAATGACGTCACGACATCTCGTGTAAACGCTGTGAGCGTGAATCGGTCCGACCGTGAGCGCGCTCACAGCGCTGTGAGCGTGATTCGGAACACAGCCATTATGTTTCTTACAGACATTTACTGCTTAAGACCTACACAAACGATATCTGAATAGAAATAGTGTAAGTTTATTTTTTCAAAACAACCGGGTTCGATTCCCTAGCTGGGTACAGTGTTTTTTTTTCAAATGTATGTATGCAGTTTTAGTTTTTATCAAAATCGGTGACATGGTTCCTAAGAACAAATCTTCGTATGTCTTATAGTTTCAGACTTTCCCATACTGACCGATTTGAATGGGCCACCTTGTATAGACAGTCAGCGCCATATAGTTTATACCATATATTTTGTATGATGCACCCAACTATTCAGCCAGTTTGGCAGCTACGTACAATATCACGCTGACTGTACTACAAAACATATCATCATTCGAGCGCGAAGTGCACAACGGGAAAAATCAAACTTCGTGCAAAATGCACAACAAGCATAAAGAAGGAATCACTTTGCCCACATCATGCCCTAATCACATCTGAACAAACGTACAGTCACAAAGTACAATATATATATACTGAGATAGAGATACCAGTGAAATGATCACTCCACATAGATCGTAGCGCCGTTGTGTATTTAGTAAGAACTAACCGCGCGACCGCTGCATGTCTGTCACTTCAATACGCAAGTGCGATAGAGATAGCACCGAGTGACATCTGGTACAAACAAGTTAAACTAATATTTCCATAGAAAAATTCGTACTTCGAGCTGAAATGCCCCTGCGTACAATCCGTTTCCTGGCTGCGCTTAATTATATTTTGGGTGTAGTTAGATTTTCTCCGTTGTGCATTACGCGTATATCCTCATTTCACACACACATACATGCATATATATTTTGTTCTCAATCAGTCTTACGGTATAAATGTTTTAAATTGTTAGGAGTTAATCAATAAGCGTCAATGAATCAATTACTATCCGAATGGAAAGGTTAAATAAACACGTCACAACAATATGAGGTAAGAGGTGTGCGTTTGTTAAGCCATTTACAGACGTGCAAGAATCGGTAGAACTTAACTCAAACGGTATATGGCGGGTTACCGTTTAAGGATATTTGGAAGCTTTTGAAATGTAGTGTTGGCGGTGCCCAAGCCCATGTTCCTTTGTGAGCCCATGGTGCTCTGTGAGCCTATGATCATTTGTGAGCCAATGGTCCTTTGTGAGCCCATGGTCCTTTGTGAGCCCATGCTCCTTAATGAGCCCATGGTCCTTAGTGAGCCAATGGTCCTTTGTGATGATGCGGGTTACCAAAGTGTAATGAGTTAAATTGATTTATCCCAGCAATGTACTTGAACTTGAATACGATTCTTGTACGTCTATATAGGTCTAGGAAGCCTTAAATAATTATTAAAATTGTACGACGTTCACTGCCGACAACGCGTCAAGTGGTTTAAAATTCACAATAATCACGTGATGCGGACTTGAAGAAAAGTAATGATACGATTTTTGGTAAAACATTATATACCTACATTATTGAAGTGCTTAGAGCATTTTAAAACAGGAGACACCATTAATATATATACAAACGGGGTTGTTTTATATCTTATGGTATTCTATGAATATCCTGCAATAATGTATCTTGAGACATTTTACAAATCATTTTGACATTTCGCACCTGTGGGTTAACTCAGAAATTAGAAATCCGCAGTTCGCATGTTGCCGCCCCTTTTCACTCTCCTGTCACACACCATATGAGTAAAAGGGACGGCACTATACGAAGTTCAGATTTCGAATTCCTGTCATCATCGTTTTTAAAAGCGACCTCTTTTTACCATGATTTAATGCCTACTTAAAGACGTATATCATTAATTAGAAAATCCTACTTAAAGATATGTGATTTTAGATAACTGTATATATACGACAAAAAACTGAGAAGTCTTCTTAGACCATTAAAAGGAACCTTCAAATAAATATCCTTGTAAGTTTAAATCTCCAATCAATTATAATCTTTAACTATATCAATATAAAGTTGAAATTAGCAGCAATGAACATTAACTCAAACCGATACCAAGGCCTACTTTTTATGATCCAATTTGTTTACTAGAAAGGTACATAAGTGATTCCCCGCGGATGGTGTTATGCAGAAAACAACCAACAGTTTTCATAGCTCCACATGCATAACACCATCCCCATTCAAGTCTTTTGGCATCTTTATTACTACAATACACTATTCATAAGCTTTAGTACCGAATTCTAAGTCACATAATATAAAAGAGGAAGTTTGAGACAGTTTAATATACATAACTTCACAATTCAATAGTGACATATGTTGAAAATTGTGGAATACGAAAAGCATCCCTAAGATAATATAAATAGAGTTGCTTATCTCTTTATTGAATGTGAGCAGTTATTTATTAACGACACTAGTCTTACGCAGTTGTTCAGCAATAATATGCATATTATAAGACAATACCTGGATCTATATTTGTATATAGAATCGTAAATAGTGCTATTTACGAATATTTTATAAAGTCAATAATTATACGCTTTATTCTCATAACAATAACGCATAATTTTCATTAGCAAGAACCGGCTTGGCCATTCAAATAATCTGCCCTACGGCTGGCAGTGCTGTACCACCGTACAATATTCTTGTACAAAACGATCTGACTGCCTACATGACAGATCCAGTCTTTATTTTTACTCACGTAAGGTTCAAATTCGCTCAATCATGAGCAGCAAGCTTCGCCTCCCTACTTATTCGCTGTATGTGCCGAAATAGGGTCATCAACCGTGTAGGTTCGGTTTGATACTTAGGTTAAAACCGACTTTATTACAATGCACATAAGCTTCAATTATGCGCAGCCCGTTTCCCCTGCATATACCCCTCCCACCGTTTAGCCGTGTTAATCAAGACAGGGTCATCATCCAACCCGGCCAGTAGGTAAAGCTGATTCACATGAGTAGCGTGGTAGTCCCAACGGGCAATGTTAGGACTGACACCCAGTGTGAAATGCCTCAGGTCGTAGAAGCTTCCACTGCCTGTATCGAAGAGTGGGAGTAAGGTTTTTAGTGACGTCATACCGTCGTCGAACATCTTCTTGGCTAGGGAGATGGAGTTCTCTCCCTCGATGGCGTGGAGGTCGTACAGCCCGAGGAGGGTGTAGATGAACCCGTTCAGCACGAAGAGAGGCGGCTTCGTGGGGTATTCCTCGTACCTGGAACATTACGAACGTCGGCCTGTTTAGCCTAGTTGGTAGTGCCATTGCCTCCGAAGCTAGAGGTCGCGGGTTCGGTTCCCGGTAAAGGCATTTGTTTCTGTGGTGAGCAGAGACATTTGTTCCTGAGACTTGGATGTTTTCTATTTATTTAAGTATATATCTATTAAATATATCGTCGTCTAGTACCCATAACACAAGCCTTATTGAGCTTACTGTGGGACTAGTTCGATTTGTGTAAAAAATGTACCCTAATATTTATTTATTATACAACCGCAGCCTATGGACGCCTGCAACTCCAGGGGTGTTACATGCTCGTAGCCGACCCTTTAATAATTTATACACTCCTTTCTTGAGGAGCCCCTTACTGTAGTCGCTCGGGAAAACTTCGGCAGGGAGCTCATTCCAACACGGAGCGTCCGAGTGGGGAAATTCCTCTGAAACCGTACCGTATACTTACTTTATAATAAAGAGAATCAAACTTTTAGGTTAAGATTGAGGGCCCTGCTACGACTTTACGCGAATTGCGGTTCGGCAAGCGTTTTATCTGTTCATTGCACGGTCGAGACGCGCAACGCAATGCGGTTAGTTACGATAAAACAGAAGTCTAAGCTCTAAATAACTTTCTGTATTTTGTTTATTTTATTTGTTACAAGCTTTTATTCCCGACTGTACTTTTTCACAAGATAATCATCAACTACTGGTTGAGTCGGTTCGAATGAGCCCAGGTTTATCTTGTGTTGTTTAGGAGTTGCTATGGCCACCTTCTGCTTCCATCACCAGATCAGCTCGGTGGTACCATAATATTGTATTGTCACCAAACTTACATAACTATGCCAAATTTAAGGAAAGTCGCTGAAAAAAAGATTGCTTGATAACTTACATACGAGAACGAACCACCACCACCACCACCACCACCACTATATCAGCCGAAAGACGTCCACTGCTGGACATAGGCCTCCCCCAATTTCATGGGGGGTAAATGCCATAATCGCCACGCTTGGCATGCGGGTTGGCGATCGCAGTATCTCCACCGCACTTAAGGGATGCTGCTGCCCATCCCCCGGTGGGCTTGGCCGTAGTTTTAGGACATATCCGGGTCCGAGAACGTACAGTGCAATTTAAATAAATTTATGTAATAATCAATGTTTAAGTTTTTTTTTATTATTATTTCATTACATTAGAAAATTCATGTATACATTGGTTAGACAGAGAAGTGTCATTAAACCATATCGGGTTTGTATCGACACAGCAATCAAATCAAATCAAATCAAAATACATTTACTACCGCAAACACAAAAAATCCAAGACAAAAGGTATCATCATCATCATCATCATTCAGCAGAATTACGTCCACTGCTGGACATAGGCCTCCCCCAAAGACTTCCACAATGACCGGTCCTGCGCCACCCGCATCCAGCGGACACCCGCGACCTTCACCAGGTCATCAGTCCACCGTGTGGGGGGCCTGCCCACGCTACGCCTTCCGGTACGTGGTCGCCACTCGAGAACCTTTCCGCCCCAACGGCCATCGGTTCTGCGTGCTATGTGCTTGTACAAAAGGTATACAGTAACTTATTTCTAGATAGGTACATATTTAAGTGCAAGGTAATGGGTACCAGTCTCAGCGTATGCTAGGCGTGCTACCCAGCGCTGATTTTCAGCTTGTTCCCTATGACAGGATTGATCGCAACCCTACGGGCATAATACACACACATTATTTGTATATATAATAAAAGGAGTAAATGCACTGGTACAATTCGATTTTGAGAAATATTTTGTGTAAGCTATAGCAAGTCATGGCTGTAGTTGTTTATGTGAAAGTTAGTGTTTTTGAGTAAGTGTCTGTAAGGGTGTGAATTAGGATATAGTTTTGAGAGCAATCGTGGACAATAAAGTTTATAAACTTACTTAAAAGAGCTAATTGTACGACACATTGTTGCACTAGAGAGGTATTATATACGGTCGGTAGATATTTAAAAAAAAACATTCAGGGTAGAATTTACGGTATTTATCCTATGATTTATCACAAACACACGTGCACACATCACACACACATGAGGACGCGTGGCACAATGAGTACTGTCACACTGCAAATCGGATGACACTGGCAACGCCATCTGTTATGATAATGTGGAACTGTAAACGAGCGGTTAAAACGCGCTTTCTACTCAATACTTTATTGCAATTTCACAAAGTAATTGTACAGGTGGCAAACTTATAAGCTAGAGCTTTGTGATCCCTGTTGGGCACTGCAATATTATTATAATTCCAGGGAGAGGGGAATTTGATAAACAATAATTATTATATTTATTAGCAAATGTACCTACCTTAAAAATAAAAGTCACCTACAACTAAATGTCTAAAGCAAATCAAGAATGAACGAAACGCTCCTCACAGCTGTCAACTGGCTGTTGACAACGGCTGTCAAACAGACGTTTAAAGAATGTCGGCAGACGTGAATATTCCGAGAGAGACTCAGGGAGGAATCGCAAGCCATCCTGGACCCCTGGCTCCAGGATGAGAGGATTGCGCAGCGGGCTGGATTAAAAGGTGAATCATTATTAAAAGTCTTTTTAGTAATTACGTGTTGTTGGGTATGACATCCGGACTGAAAGCGCTGGACGATTATAATAAATAAAGACGTCTACAAAACTTCGTCGCATTTGAGATCTGGAACTCACCAGACGTGTTTGTCCATCCACATGGCTTTCACGCCGCCGGCGTGGCTCGGCACGTCCAGCAGATACAACGCTTTCTTGGCGGCGCGGAGGTACGCAGCGTCGCCGCTGCGGTGAAACGCGCGCGCCAGCAGGGAGATGCCGTGGCCCTGGCTCATAGCGGAGTGCCTGGTGGGAAAGAGGACACATACATGAGAAATGTATGACCTTCTCGAACGTCTTCTCAGTCTATGCCTAAAGCCCCATTTACACATGCACAAGAATCGCATGCAACCTTACCCTAGAAAATTTTAGGCCTTACAAATTTTAAAGTTTTGAACTAACAGATGTATGCAATAAATTATATAAACATGAAATTATGATCTAAGTGTTGATAATTCCAATAAACTGATTGAAGAATACGATGCCTTTATTTTTTTTTGTAACGGAGCTATTTTTTTGCTCTTATTGCGTTTCATAATATCAGCCAAAAACGTCCAGTGGTGGCCATAAGCCTCCCCCGAAAAGTGCTACAATGACCGGTCTTACGCCACCCGCATCCAGCGGACTCCCGCGACCTTTACCAGGTCATCACTCGAGCAACCTTGTGGGGGGTAGTCGTCACTCGAGAACCGATTTCAAAAGGTGATAAAACTTTAAGCAATTGTATATTTGTTAGGTACTTAAGTAGCTAATTATTAAAAACGTATTTTACACAATTTGACATCCTAGTATTGTGATCTCGTATTATCATTCATATTTCGTCATTAACATAGATATAAGTTATTGCTTTACTAACCCGATATGGATACTGTCCGAAATAAAGTATTTTTGATTTTGATTAATCGTGTAAAGGGTGCCAATCAATCATTTCAGATAACTTCGTTGTACAATATGATACTTTCAAGTAACAGATCAGATCATTGTCCATGTCTCATGTCAAGCAAGACCAACAATCAACAACTAGCTCAATAACTTTATTTAAGTTTTGATTCACAATGGCGTCGCCAAATGAATGCACTTTCATTATCTTGTCTGTTACTGATGAAATCACACTTTATTTATAAGACCTTTTTATTGTCATGCAACAACTGTATTAAGAATAATACCAAGAATGGCAAAAGCAGCTTTACTCCGTTATGTTAAGGTTAAAACTCAAAAAAGATATCGATCTTAACCATAGCGCATCGAGTGACATTCACCGATCCATAATTATCTCGGCTCAATTGCACATGCAGACTATTCGTGCCGCCCGCGATTAAATTAGGTTATTATACATAGCTAACACAGTTACGAGTAACTGACCGTTCGTGCACTTTATGCGCATTGCAATAAGGGTCACTAATGGTCAGTTAACCGTATTGGCGTTTGTAATAAACAACACACTTAAATGAGCCTTTTTCAACCTTACTAACAACGAGATAAAGTCTGCTTTATAAGGGCTGTGCGGCTACAATTGTTTTTAAACGGCCGCCACAGTTTACAGCTTATCAATAAAATAAATGAAATGTGTGTACAAAGTTGATTGATAAAATATATAGGGATAATACCTAACACAGGGATCGATTTACTCCTTTTTTGACTGATACAATACCTTTTATATCTGGAGCGCTCGTGGCCCAGTGGCACCCGCGTACTGCGTGCGGTATGCGAGGTTAAGCAATGTCGGGCGAGGTCAGTCCTTGGATGGGTGACCGCTTGAGTGGTAACTAACTGAGCGCTCCCGTGCTTTGGAAGGCACGTTAAGCCGTTGATCCCGGTTGCTGTCTTTGATAGCAGTCGTTAAGCCAAGTTAGAGGCCTCCGGGCGGCTTGAGAACTTCTAACGGTCAAGTTGCCCACTCACTTGACAAGCCTATTCCCAATAAGGTCGGTTTCCCCCTCGGGTTGGAAGGTCAGATGGCAGTCGCTTCCGTAAAAACTAGTGCCTACGCCTATTCTTGGGATTAGGTAGCGGACCCCAGGCATTCTTCAGGATGCAACTGTACTGGGAATAACGCTAGGAGGATGATGATGACAATACCTTTTATATCTATGATTTTTGTTAACTGTTTTTTGTTGTTGTTTCAAAATAAATTTTATTCATTCATTCATTTAAATTTTAAATAATCTAGATTTCAAACTTTTTTAGGGTTCCGCACATCGAAAAACTCTGTTAGGATCACTCATGTGTCTGTCTGTCACAGATAAAAAATTGTGCAGAACTACTCAATCGATTGAGATGAAATTTGGTACACAGATGTAAGTTGGTGACCCAAAGTTGGACATGTAACTTAAATAAATGAATTTTAAACAGGTGGGGTAAATTAGGCACAATTAAAAAAAATGCAAACTGTATCGTGTGAACTAAATGAATGGGCTCAATGCGTGTTTGTTTCACGACTAAATCCGCCTGACTGTCCACCGAAAGTAAACAAGAGTCATATCAGAGAGTAAGTATGTAAGTACATTTTACGAATGCAATGTAATCTGCCTATACTTTACAGGCATATTAAAGATAAACGACTTGTGAATGAAAGCAACACGCACGTTGAATGCATGTTAATTGACAGCAGTGACAGGTCGTCCATCATGTAAGTGATTTAAACGTGACGGGATGACAACCACTTCTTATTGTGACAACAGCTGCTCTGCAAGGAAATCGATCATTTATACAAAGAAAACGACCGTTATAGGTATGTTATAATGTCTATCTATACTAATTAAAGCTGAAGAGTTTGTTTCTTTGTTTGTTTGAACGCGCTAATCTCAGGAACAACTGGTTCGAATTGAAAAATTCTCTTTGTGTTGGATAGTCCATTTATCGAGGAAGGCTATAACATCACGCAACGACCAATAGGAGCGAAGACGCGGACGAAGTCGCGGGCAACAGCTAGTATTATATATAAATATATTACCTAAAAACTATTCTTTCAAAGCATTTAAAACAACTGTTGCTTCTAGAAGCACTTAAGTAGGTTAAACATAGTAAATACTTCTAGAAACATGCTTGTCATCACAATGCCTCAAATATGGCCAGTGAAACCTCCCAGCCCAGCCATCAAACGGAGGATGGGGTTATATGTTACAATTTACAAACAATTATATCATCATTAGAATAAGGTCTTTCACAACACTAGAAAAATATATGTTTTTTACGTTACCAATGAACAAATCATACGTTTGAATTGCAATTTTAAAGATTTAAAAAAATATAAACATGACAAGAAGGACGCTGTTTGACCATAGAAAATTGTGCCGTGCACATTTCCCTACAAACTTCATACTGACCGAGCGTTATTGACGTTTCGTAAAAAGTTGCTGATTTGACTATCACTGAAATAATGCATTACAGCTAAGAACGGAGTATTTACCATGTATATCAAATGACCATGACCAGTTCAGAGCGTTCGTGGCCTAGCGGCGCCCTCGTACCGCGTGCGGTATGCGAGGTTAAGCAATGTCGGCCGGGGTCAGTCCCTGGATGGGTGACCGCTTTGAGTGGTTACTAACTGAGCGCTCCCGTGCTTTGGAAGGCACGTTAAGCCGTCCATCCCGGCTGCTGTTTATGATAGCAGTCGTTAAGCCAAGTTAGAGGCCTTCGGGCGGCTTGAGAACTTTTAACAGTCAAGTTGTCCCAATAAGGTCTAGTTTCCCCCTCGGCTTGGAAGGTCAGATGGCAGCCGCTTCCGTAAAAACTAGTGCTACGCCAATTCTTGGGATTAGGTAGCGGACCCCAGGCATCCTCCAGGATGCAACTAAGCTCGGATAACGCTAGGATGATGATGATGAAATGACCATGACCAAAATGAGATGATTTGTTAATGACCATGTTAGCTTGAAATCTTAAATTAAATTGTCATTATTATCATCCGCTTATATACGTCCCACTGCTGGGCACAGGCCTCCTCTTTTAGATGAGAGGGAACGGGTAGTAGGCCCCACGCTAGCCCAGTGCCGGTTGGGGACAGCAATTACATATATGCAACAATGCAATACACTTAAGCACATTTTTTGTAATAATTAGCTAAATCTTTTCCCCAATGTCATTGATCCCCTTTTGTATTAAAAAAAAGCGTTGGTCGCTTTCTACAAAACTACGGGCCATTATACACTATGAGTATCAGTCTTCTGGAAGCGCTCTCTGTCAAAGCTAGCGTTAAAAGGGTTAACATGACGACATTTAAAAGCAGTTCGTGATTGCTGGAATAGCTTTAATAGCCAGCGCGAGATTGATGCGCGTCGGCAATCTCGCGTGTAGATTAAAATGAAGTATCTTTTTATTGCAATTAACATTTGTATTGTATCAATAAAACAAACATGCGAGGTGCCTTGGTATGTGGGTAATTCGCGGTACGCAGGTGGAATAACCGCACTGGTCGAGGATGTCGTCATTTTTAAATAAATCATTAATAACACACCACATAGAAGGAAATATTCTTTGGCTGCGGTATTCTGTAAGATCCCCAATTGACCTGCTCAATTGGCTCTAATGGATGTGCTTGTGCATGGAGCATGAGTGTACTGTTTATATATACCTATCACTCGGCAACTGGACTTAAGCCGTTTTTAAGAAAACTTAAAATCCGAAGACACAGGTAGACTAATTGTAGATACTACATATTCGAAAGAGACGACCACTTCTTTACTAAATTACATATCCAGCTCAGCTGCTCCAGTGTTTGCTAGAATTAATTCAGCTTCTGAAAGAGAAGCCATAGAGGTGGCGCCTATGACCAAGAATTATAGGACATTTTTAGTAGGAAGAGTAAAACGGTCATTGGGGCTAGGACGCACATAAACCAGTACTTCGCGTAGAATCCTGGCACGTCATAAAAGTGGCGACCGTGACAGGACCCGCACTCGCATCGGATATTAGTATAAAAGGCTAGGCTCACCATCCAGGTCTTAGATCCAGGCCCGCCGCGACCCGGCGGCGCACAGGCACCGGCCAGCCGCCGCTGCGCGCGCGCTGCCGCCGCACGAGCCACGCCGCCGCCGCGTAGAACATGGACATGTGCGCGTGAGTGCTGATAGTGAGGTTGTCCAGGGAGCCGTTGCCGCTTAGGATTATGCTCGATATCTGTAGAAAAAAAACACATGTTAGGCGGTCCATCAGGATGTGTATTGTAATTACATTTTTAAACATGTCAAAAAGTGACTAATTCGGCCTTTACCAGATAAAAAATTATATGTCTCACCCTATATGACGATGATGATCATGAAAGTAATTGCTACGCTATTCCAAGACCCATATGAGACTTAATGTACTTTATTATTGTTGAGATCTGTACCAACTATGGTTGCAATAATAGATATGATATATATATAAATTGCAAAAGCTCCGTCTAAAACGCAGTGCAAGTCAATCTCCCACAAAAAAAGGCTTGGCAATTTGTTGAACATCTTTAACAAACGCACCAAAGTGCTACGTTAATAAAATCCTACGAAGATTGACCTGACATCAACGGTAGGAATAGGTGAAAATGTACCTTGAACTTGGTTCTTGGCGACTTGCGCTTGGGCCGGTCGAGCAGCGCCCAGCCCTTCTGCATGTCGACGATCAGGTCGCGCGTCAGCCGCCGCCACGCGGCCTCCGTTCCTACCCCGTAGTACACGTGCTCTTCCTGTTTAACACCACGAAAACGTTCTAATTTTGTCCTTTTCTATGGAATGTGTCTATTTGTTTACAGTTTGTTGTGTTACCCCCTTGCCTTCACCAAATGGACTCTACTTTTCGCCCTCTTTTAACGTCGTAAGACCAAAAAAAAGTCATGTTCCATATTTCGACACTGAACTCCCCCAATTTTGTATAAATATCATTACTGTGATAATAAGTTTCCGTTTTAGCCATTATAATTTTATCACATTTAAGTTTATGAATGAGTGGCTTCGCTGGGCTGGGGGTTTGCTGGAGGGAAACTCATCTCAGATTTTGTCCTTCTGGAGGTGACATCTCAAAGGAATGTCTCATACTAGATACGCCAGTATCAAGGATTCCAAGAACTTTTTATATTATACACAAAAGAGCAAAATCTGTCGATTTAAAAAACACTTACCTGCGCGTATATCAATTGCGTGTTTGTAACATAATGCAAATAGGCAGTCTCTTTCCTCTCCTTGTTCTGAAGCACCACCGTCAGCGACGAGTTCGGTCGGAGCAGCAAATCCACGCTCAACACGAAATCCTGGCTTATGTTCACCTTCAACCATACTTGGCTCGACGCCTGATCCGTCGTAGAGAACTTCAACACATTGGATTGCGCTTTAACATCAAATTCCCTTGACATCGATGCGTCTTTACTGACAATCCAATTCTCTAAATGCTTGTCACTATCATCTAAAACCCTTATTCTTGGTTCAGGCTCGGTAATGTTCTTGCTGTAATGGGACAAGCCAAATTGAGCTATCTGCGTTGGGTAATAGAAGCCACGGGGCTCCCATTGCGTGGATACGGGCACGCCTTCCGTCCCGCTGACGCATTTGACGCGGTCTCTCACTTCGACGTTGTAGTTCTCGAAGGTAACGAAAGTTCCACGCGGATCGTATTTCTTTTTCGGATGATAGATTTTGCTGTAGCTGTGTGACCATTCGAATTTCTCTACGCCGTCTACTGATGTTAATTTTCCGTAGATCTATGGAAAAATCGTATATGGGTTGTGATGTACACAAAAAAAGTTTATGAAAAACAATAACTTTAAATTCTTAATATAAAATATCCTGGTCACGGCACCAAAAAATAAGGACTAGCCACATTTGACCTAACCATCAGAGTACTATAGTCAAAATTACCTCAAAGTATTTGCCTATATGACACAATTGATCGTTCCAAGCAGAATGCTACTTTAAACCAACAAGGTTAAGGTGTTAATTACCTCGAAGTCTAAATTACCTCAAAGTATTTGCCTATATGGCACATTTGATCGTTCCAAGCAGAATGCTACTCTAAACCAACAAGATTAAAGTGTTAGTACCTCGAAGTACTTGCGTATGAAGTTGAACGGCACGTAGACATCGTCCCGGTCGCGGCGGCAGGCGATCGAGTACTCGCCGTTGATCGAGCACTCGATCTCATCGCGGGCAGTTCGTTCTGTCAACGAGTTTGACAGCATTGAACCGACTGTGGACAAGTATAAGCTGGTAAGAGAATAGAAGATTCTTTATAATCTGGGATGGAGAAATTATTTAGATGACTGTAGTTACTGAAGGGGTTGGTAGCGTAAAACCTGTTATATGGTAGGGCACAGCGGAACGTCATATAGCTCCTATTTGGGACAGCCTAACACTAGGGACGTACTTCCACCTCAGAGAAGACCGCGAGATGACGCTCCGCTGTGCAATATAACACTCGTCATTGAGTCATGTAATTTAGCAGCGATATAATGATCATGCCGTGGCAGTAATATCGATTAGACATTAACTGCTTAATTGACCAGTCGTTGTGACAGCCAGGTGCAGATAAGGCTACGCTTGCCACATGCTTGTGAATCGAGAGAATAGTAACGAGAAAGATGAAATAGTCCAAAGGGGCCGGGTTAGAAATAAATTTTGTTATAATTATCTGATGTGACGATCTCTGTTGCGCTCTCACGCCTGGCACAGTATGACACCAGAGCTTATCAGATGAATGCGAATGGAACCATACGAAATCTATGAGACCAATTTTGTTTTGTCGCGTCGGCTTATGTATGTCCGCACAGAGCGTCCACCATCATGTACTCACGGGGCGGGCGGCTGAGCTCCCCGCAGCGCGCCCAGAACAGCGTGAGCGCGAGCACGGCGCAGCACAGCGCGCCCAGCGCCACGCGCAGGTTCACACGCACCACCATCATGCCCGCGCCCTGGTTACACGATAAAGAAAGTTAGAAAGTCAATTTTAGAATTTTACACATAACGAAATGTGTCACTCTTTGGGGGAGGTCTGCCCAGCAGTGGACGTCTTTCGGCTGATATGATCATGATGGTCTTTAATCAACTTGACACGGTTCAAACTCACATAATCTTTAGGTATGCATGTGGTGTTGTTGGTGGTGAGTAAGGTTGGCACAGCATCAGAGGATGTGCTGTGAGTTCCTGCATGTCTTAAGCTGTCAACATAACGAATCCCCAAGACCACAAAGGGTCAGCAACGCGCCGGTGATTCGTCTGGAGTCGCGAGCGTCCATATGTAACGGTGTCTGCTTACTATGAGGCAGGTCTTAAGCCTGTTTGCCACCGTAATTGTATAAAGAAGATATTCTTATAGCCACCATTGGCGACTTGGAGCATATCGTTTTGTCGGCGTGTGATGTAAACAGATGTTTGATGAGCCCGAAACATATGGTCAACTGTGACAATTTAACAATTTAAGTACATAGCACGTAACACGTAGAACCGATAGCCGTTGAGGCGGAAACGTTCTCGAGTGGTGACCACGTACCGGAAGACGTAGCGTAGGGCCTGCCACACGGTGGACTGGTTTTATTTATTTTATTTTATTTATTGGAGAAGCAACAGAAATGTACAATGAAAGTATTTTAAACATTAGGTGTGTACCTACTTCCTTAAACGCTCTCACTAAGAGATTTACTTATATTGCAAAATAGGTAAGCAAAACAATAAAAAAACATATAACGCACTCTAAAAGCTAAAGGTAGTACTAACAATAAAGGAATACATATAAAAATATCAAGTTTCAGCTAAAGTATCGAGAATTTGTTTTTGGAAACGTGGTCTGCTTGAATTAAAAATATCTATTGACGTAAATGATTTGTTGAATGCATTGCAAAGGCGGCGTAATGGTGCGCGTTTACCAGCGTTAGTCGAGCTGGTCGGGACGGCAAACATGGCGGCTGAGCGTGACGTACAGATGGGAGTCTAAGCCGAATGCTCCCGAGCAGCTCCTTGCAGTTATAATTGTCCCTGCATATATTGTACAGGATCGTCATATCAGAGCATTTTCGTCTTGATTCAAGGGAGGTTAGTTTGTAATGTGTTGATGACCTGGTAAGGGTCGTGGGCAGGCCCCTCTTTCCTACTGGGCACTATGGGCACGTGCCCAGGGCCCCGCGATTAACAGGGGCCTCCTATTCAAACACAATAATTTTTTAACAAAAAAATCACCGATTCCTAACTTTGCCAGACCCCATCCTCTTGGTATATAATTTGAGGAGTTCCTTATTTTTTGCCTTACCCCATCCTCTTGGTATATAATTTGAGGAGTTCCTTATTTTTTGCCTTACCCCATCCTCTTGGTATATAATTTGAGGAGTTCCTTATTTTTTGCCTTACCCCATCCTCTTGGTATATACCTTGAGGAGTTCCTTCGATTTTTCCAAGATCCCGTCATCAGATCCAGACTTGGTGACAATGGGACCAACTAGAAAACACACCCATTCAAAAAAATTTTTTTTTTAATTGGTTGAGTAATCTCGTGGTGAACATACATAAAAAAAATATTCCGACGAATTAGGAACCTCCTTTTTTTGAAGTCGGTTAAAAATAGTGCTAACAAAGGTTGTAAGGGCCCCCTTATCCTAACGTGCCCAGGGCTTCCGATAGGTTAAAGACCCCCTGGTCGTGGGTGTCCGCTGGATGCAGGACCGGTCATTGTGGACGTCTTTCGGCTGACATGATGATAATGATGAATTGTGAGTATGATCAAGACCCATAACACAAAGACATAACAAAAATTGCGTCATTTAAGAAGCATCTCTTTAGTGTGCACAATAACAAAAAATCGGAAGTACAAAGGTGAACTGAAACGTGGTCGCTTACTATGGGCCTCATAAGAAGGCTCAAAGTCACCCAAAGGGCAATGGAGAGAGCTATGTCGGGAGTTTCTCTGCGTTATCGCATAAGGAATGAGGCCATCCGCAGCAGAACCAAAGTGACCGATATAGCCCTCCGAATCGCTAAACTTAATTTATTTACACAGCATTACAGTTGTAACTTAACCATTTAACTTAACTTAAGTGGCAGTGGGCGGGGCACATAGCACGTAGAACCGATGGCCGTTGGGGCGGAAAGGTTCTCGAGTGGCGACCACGTACCGGAAGGCGTAGCGAGGGCAGGCCCCCCACACAGTGGACTAATGACCTGGTGAAGGACGCGGGTGTCCGCTGGATGCGGGTGGCGCAGGACCGGTCACTGTGGAAGTCTTTGGGGGAGGCATATGTCCAGCAGTGGACGTCTTTCGGCTGACATGATGATGATGACAAAGGCGAACTTATCGCTTTTGGGGATCTCTTTCAGTTAACCTTCGAGTAAATGAGTGAAGAAATGAAGAGAGATTCCACAAGCCAAATATTATTTTATGCATTCTTTAACTATTTTTTCTCTCTGCAGTGTACACTCTAACAGCCACGTGGCCAGGAAATTTTCGGGTTTGAGTCATGGTCAGGCCATCTAGGTCAATCAGCATTTAGATGATGAACAGACTATTTGTGCTAGAGCGGGTATGACTCAATGAAGTTATTGATTATCCCCAATTGGGTATCTAAAGTGACCTCATTTTCAAGATGAATCTGCTGATAGTCAAGAGCCATAAAACGGGTACACTTGTTATCAAACTTGTATAAAATTGTTATGTTGTACAGTCAACTGCAAAAATATGGGTGTATACAACTTACTCAAAAATATGTCCCATAGCTCTTATGTAGGTGGATTAAGGTTTCGGTACACATTTAAGAGAGGATTAAATCGATACATATTTCTGAACTTGACTGTACTAGCTGGACCACCGGGGAATGGGCTGCAGCATCCCTGGAGTGCGGTGGAGATACTGCGATCGCCAACTTCCATGCCAAGCATGGCGATTATGGCATTTACCCCCCATAAAAATGGGGGAGGCCTATGTCCAACAGTGGATGTCCATCGGCTGATATGGTGGTGGTGGACTGTACTAGCTACAAAAGTTTCTAGTCGCTAGTTCCCTAACTCCAACCCGGACTGCATACACGTCTTGGTGTCTACACTGACTACACTTGAGATCATGGAGAAGAAACAAGTCAAGAATTAAGGTTTGTAAACACATAAATTATTTGACAAGTGATACCAATTGAGACTTGCACATTTGCACAATAACCCGTGCAACTAACAATTAGAACAATTAACAGAAACTGGGGCAAATCTAAAATCTTCTAATTGAAACGCATGGCGCTTGCAGCTGCAGTGAAATCTGAACAATGAGGTTAATGGTTTAAAATTAGAATCTAATTAACTGTCTGGAATGGAGATGGGGAGATAAATGTACTTAGTGTGAACACTTCACTTGTACACGATTTTACTCTGAGTCTAATGTACAGTTAAATGTAGGGGTACATTATGAGCAGAGGCTGGAATATTGGTGGTATTTATGAGCTGTCATAGTGACTTCTCAATGGTAAGTTATAAACAACACAAGCTTAATATAATCAAAATTATACCGAACAATCTCCTCGTGTGTCAAGTCCATCAGAAAACCATGATATTGGCAAATCCTCCTTGCTAAAACAACCGAGGAGTAAAAGCCAAAAAAAAAAAAAAAAACAACAACACAAGTAAATTAAAAATTGATGTAGATAATAAATTGTACCTACTTAGAACATGTAAAAGCTAGCAATAAATGTGTTTAACTTTAATTACTAATTCAAATAATTATGTTCCAGTAATAAAAAATACACAATACTAGCTGTTGCCTGCGATTTCGTCCGCGTTTTCGCTCCTATTAGTCGCAGCGTGATATTATATTATAGCCTTAAGCCTTCCTCGATTAAACAGACTATCCAACACAAAAAGAATCTTTCAATTCTAACCAGTAGTTCCTGAGATTAGCGCGTTCAAACTAACAAACAAACTCTTCAGCTTTATAATATTAGTAAAGATTTGTTTCTCAAACGAAAATATTTCAAGTTGAAAATTACTTACAAACCCAGTAATTAGAAAATGGTCTCATATGTATTGAGATTCCGTGATAGATTCAGATTCATTTATTTCATGATCATAATTACAATATATGTTTGCATTCATGTCTAAAATATAAGAAATAGCATCATGATCGTCAAATAAGATATAAAAATAATAATAATAAATAACAATTTCTCCCATAAGGAATCGTCATTACACAATTAACATAAAATATAGGTAATTTAAAAAATTTAAAATAAAAGCAGAATCAATTCGTATTGAAACACATTTAAAATATTCGAGTTAAATGTCACTACATAATTTAAAAGATAAAAGAAACAAATGTCAAAGAACAATTATAGGCAATTCACAATAAAAATAATCATAATAATTTTAGCAAAACGACCCTTGACATTGTTTCATTTGTGACATCCTTTTGAAGCGAATCAAGATGAATATAATTAATATGAATAAGCTTACAAAGCACTTGTTAGCAGTAACACAAATAATATCCATAGAAAATCTAGAACCTTATTATACATACAGGGTGTGGCCTGTAATAGGAGCAATAAATTTAAAGGACGCTTCCTTAGAGCATCTGCAGTAAGCTCTTGTGTCCAAATTTTTTTTATCTTTTTTCAATTGGGAGAAATGTTGATCTAAAGTTACGACCTCCAAGTAATGGATCTTGGCACCCAGAGATTATAGCGCGGCAGTCAATGCTGATTTTGAGGTTGCCTCAAATTATGACTCATAATCGTTGTCGCATTTTTGGTTTGAAAGAATATTTCTGGCATATTTTTAATTTTTTTTTATAAATTTTTAGTCTTTTTTGAATAAATTGTTATTAATATCACTCCAGTAGAGTAAAAAAGTACAGATAAGCTACATTTGCGAAAAAAAAATTCCAAAAGAAAAACTTTTTTTTTTTTCAATTAAAATCATTTGGAAATAATTACTGGAGAGCTCAATAGTGTACCGTTTAATTTTTTGCTCCTATTACAGGCCACACCCTGTATATCGATGAATGAGAAGTCACAATGACAGTTCAAAAACGCCACTAAAATTCCAGTTTCTGATTATGAGCCATGGCAGTTACAAAAAACATAAGTGAGGAGTTAGAAGGAGGGGAAGACTGTGACCTTGTTGGATCACAAAAACACTTAAGAGAAGGTATCAGTACCTATAGGCACTGGCAGAGACATGAAGAGAATGGCCATACAAGAGCTATGCTCTTAAATCTATGATGATGAACCACAGGTCAGTATTGTGACTATTATATAGGCCATTCCCCATTCCTTGTCGTCTATGGGACAGGATGATGATGATGAGTGCACTATTAACCTGTAATGACTTATAACTTTAGATTGTTAACATTTGGACTGCGGAAACATTCTTCACCCAAGGTGCTGTCAATTTCACAGACAAAAAGACAGCAACAGACTTTAAAGTTAAGCTTAAGTATAATCTAATCTTTCCTCATCTGTTGAGCACCCATCTAGAGTCAAGTTAGCATAGCACCACTCCCATTCTTCCCATGAAAGTATAGGCAGGTTTGGAAATAAGGTTGATGTATGTTGATTGTTGTGGTTGATGGCCTAGCAACCTATCACTGCAATATCATATTTTCTTCATGTTAAGACCGGCAAATGGGCAGTGAAACTTGAATTTCATGCACTCAGCCTGCCCTTTTTGGGAATATGACAGAGTTTAAGTATGTTTATATTAGCTTTTCGAAGGCACTCAAGAAAGTAGAGTGAATGAGGAATTGTCTCAGCTCTATGTCATAGATTAACTAATTAATGATTTAAATAGTCATGACAACATCAAGAACAAATCCTGCTGCAAGAATTCGTTTTTAACTTTCACTATCTTTTCAATGTTTATAGACCGTCAGTATAAACATTTGGCAAATAAAAGACTTTCTTTCTTTACATTAAATAAGTGACACACTGGTTCAATATTATTCTATGTAGTATCAAACCGACAAAAGAAATGTTAATGAATTCCATAGTAAATATGAATAAATTAACAGCACTGCAAATAATAAGCAAGAAAGACATGAAGAATTATTCTTTTAAATTCACATACATTCTAATTAATAATAATATTTATTAGTAACATTGTGTACAAGAAACCTGGTAGAGTGTGACAACATATAAATGTACATTTCAAACAATATTGTTAGTGAGCAGATCAAAACAATCTGCGATGTTTTGAAAAGTTACATCAAATAACAATTTACAAACAAACATGAAACTGAAACCTTACCTTCTCATGAAGAGTTTTATTAGTCTGATCACCGTAAATAGATGTCGCCGTGAATCTCGGTAATTTCAACTCTAATTATAGCTGTAGGACCAGCGGGCCCTTCCAGCCAGACCTGCGTAGGAAATGTTGCGTAGGCGGACACAAACATAAACGACGCTCGACAAATCCACAGAACACCGTAGACTCAGATACGTACCTAAGCGCTATATTTACAATTACACGTTGACAAAGAAAAACTATAATAGTTACTACATTTTCATATAATTATACTCACTCTGAACAAGCCAGATACATTCCATCCGTGCCGATATTGTTTGTTCAGTGATAAATGCACACTTTTCATGTAACTAACACAAGATCACATGGTGTTTAACTTTAGAAGTCCAGTTATATTTGAAGTATATGTTTAATTTGCTTTTTATTAAATCGGAGTGCGATTTATATGTATACGCGCTAAACACGGCTCCGTCCCACCTCCGTCCGCTCTGCAGGTTTTTATTATAATATATATGATTTGACGTCTTCTTGCAGCTGTGGGCGTTTGACAGCTAACGTCAGATGCGTTCCGTTATAAGCATGCGCTATTTGGGATACTCGAATAAAAGCAAACCGCAAATTTTCGTGATCGTTAGCAAAGAGAATATAATACTCCTTATCGTTAGAAATTGACGCTGACGTTGCCCTGACGTGCTGCTATACTCAACGTCAAAATAAATTTAAAGAAAATATGTGATAAGTCTGATAGTGTATTTCTGTTTTTCTGATGTATAGAAAGAAATAATATACTAGAGATAATTTAAGATTTTTTAAAGCATGCACGATATCTAGAGTAGTACAAGCATACGGCCCGACCATGGACTATCACCGTTGCCTATGGACATTTGTATTCAGTTTTTAAGTAGGTAATCATATTATTTGTGTACAGTCAGCGTAATATAGTAGGTACGTAGCAGCCAAAGTGGTCAAATATTTCGATAGTACCTGCACCATAAAAAATATATGGTGTACCAGCACAACACCAGCACCAATATCTGCCATAACAAAGCGCGCATAAATACCTGACACGGCTCTATTTCTAGCGCCGTTAGGCCCGTTAGGACGTGTCAGATATTTTCGCCGCCTTTGTTTTGGCAGATATTAATGCTGGTGACTGTACCTACTAATATTACGCTGACTGTATCATAACTCATAACATTATATCCACAGAGTATTTTTGTATATATTAGTAAATCATAACAGTGCTATTACAATGGGGAATGTCTGAAAATTTTAAAAGTCCTTGATTATTTTTCTAATGATAGGAATAACCCTCGCCATGAACAGAAAAAAGTTTCAGATTTTTCGGTTGCGCCATATATTTTTTTAAAATATAAACATTTTATATCACCTCGCGTCTGCCCCGTATCAGACTACTACGACATTTCTAAGTCTGTCGAATATTTAAAAAAAAAAACGCCTGCTTGGATCTGTGGTACGCAATGACATTGACAGTTCATCATAGGTTGGTCGTATGACTTGAACTGTCAATGTCATTGCGTACCACAGATCCAAGCAGGCGTTTTTTTTTTTAAATATTCGACAGACTTAGAAATGTCGTAGTAGTCTGATACGGGGCAGACGCGAGGTGATATAAAATGTTTGTATTTTTATAAAATATATGGTGCAACCGAAAAATCTGAAACTTTTTTCTGTTAATGGCGACGGTTATTCCTCCCATTAGAAAAATAATCAAGGACTTTTAAAAATTTCAGACATTCCCCATTACATATTTAATCAATGAATACCTATTTATTTTACATAAAAACATGATGTATAAAAGAGAAGGTATAATAATTTTATGGTCTCACATGTTTTGGTGCTAGTGTAACAATAATATATCATGCAAATTTCATCCAAATAATAAAACATGTCATCTTGGGAATGAAAAACATAATACTTAGAACTAGAAAATTAAACATGTCCATAAATTAATTAACTTAGCAAAATACAACTCATATAACAATCCAGTCTTTACGGATACCATAAATTAGATAATAACTAAAATTGTACTATTAAAACTAGAAAATACAAATACTTCGTTTATTGTATAACTTTGTTTTATTTATAAGAATATACTTTAATGGCGTTAGTCCCACTTGTCAAGGTTTTTAATAAGTACGGCTTCTCTTAACCAGATTTAACGCCAATACATTTACAGGCGGCTAAGCGGATCATGCGTAACGAGGTAATTGCTTCATCTACTTAGTAGACACTTAGTCAGTTGCGTCTTTTCGTAAATATTTGTATAAATAAAAGTAGATATGCATTTTGTGGTGCACCATATATCAATCGTGATACCGCGAGATTATATCGATGTAGGTTTTTTATGCCTATTTAAACTATAACTATACCTTACTATTTTTATTCATATTTCAAATTTTCCGAAAAATGATTCTACGAAAAATATCTAAAACATTTTCAAACCTGCTCACAAAATTTCACGAGAATCGGTTGAGAAATGGACCCGGGTATGTCCTTAAACTACGACCAAGACCACCGGGGAATGGGCAGCAGCATTCCTAGAGTGCGGTGGAGATACTGCGATCGCCAACCCGCATGCCAAGCGTGGCGATTATGGCATTTACTCCCCATGATATTGGGGGAGGCCTATGTCCAGCAGTGGACGTCCTAGGGCTGATGTGGGGTTCAGAAATGCGGCCTGTAGAGGAGAACAACGGGAAATCCGGGATTCCGCCGGCCGGACGTATGAAACGGAGGCCTTCGTTTCATTCGGTCAATTTGCAGCTAATATTGTTAAACTATTTTTTTAATGAACTAAATAAATATTGGTGGACAATCCAATCTTACACAAATCGACCTAGTCCCAAACTAAGCAAAGCTTGTACTATGGGTATTGGACGACGATATACATACTTATATAGATAAATACATACTTAAACACAGAAAACATCCAAAACCCAAGAACAAATGAGAATAAGAATAAATTTATTTTAAAACATACATGGTTTTCCATTTATATTACAATATGCGTCAGGCTCCGAACTAGGCTGAGCCTGTATCTCGGGACCTCGCAGTGCGTTGTACACATTGAATTTTATAGGAGGAAACCGTGCTAAATGCACAAATAATGCCCTGGCCGGGATTCGAACCCGTCCCTCTAGCTTCGGAGGCAGTGTAACCAACTAGGCTAAACAGGCCGTCATTAATTACCTAGACTTTTTGTGGCGTCGACTGTACCTAGCTGGTTCACCCTAATATTCACCGGTCTCCATTTTGTGCCCGAATCTGTGCAAAGCGGTGCACTGCACTAATGAGTCAAGTTTGGCGTGGCGAGGACCCTCGCGGCGAGTGCCCGCTTACCCGCTAGTGCCCGCTGATTGCTACGACGTGTCGCCGTGGCTCTTGCTACGACGATTCGCACTAGTTCAGTTTTTATTTTGTACGTTACGTTACCTACTTAAGGCGAAGGGTACGGCAAGGCATTCTCCATACAAAGGTTGTGCAAGTTTTATTCGTTAGTTTTGGCAGTACAGCATTTAATTTTAATTTTTGCTTGTACATATTGGATATACGCGATATATAAGGCCTGGTTTCCCCCTCGGGTTGGAAGGTCAAATGGCAGTAGCTTCCGTAAAAACTAGTGCCTACGCCAATTCTTGGGATTAGGTAGCGGACCCCAGGCATCCTTCAGGATGCAACTGTACTGGGAATAACGCTAGGATGATGATGACATTGGATTACGCGGAACTTAAAATTGAAAAAAGTATATATAAAAGTTAAAATAAAAAGAAATAAATAGAAGAAATAACTAACAGAAAAATAAGCATATTGACAAAAAAATAATAACTGTAGCGCAAACACAAGCGAAGAAAAACGTACACAAAGTTTGTATGGAAAGAGCGTGCCTACCCCTTCGCCTTAAATATTTCGTCTTTTAAGGCGAATTTTGTCTCACTATCTCGTTAAAGTTAGCTCGATAATCAGCTTTGCCCAAAAATCGGCATGTAAATAAGTTTTTTGCGAAACGAAAGCTAGACTGCTTCTATAATTATTTAAATTTATCAATTATAACATGTTCTGTGAGGTTATAGACAATGGGTCCACTATTTTGAAAAAAATCCAAAAACTGAATCGTCAAAAAAATTACATATAATTATCGAACTGCTCACAAAATTTTACAAGAATCTGTCGGAACAGCCGTATATCCGGACATACGAAATCATTTTTGCCCAAGCTGGAACGGAGACGCATCGCTCGCGCTTCGCGCTCATTCGGTCGTTTTAAAATCATATAATGAGATAATGTAGGTAATGAGATAGCAAAGTTTGAGAACCAATTATTTATTTATTTAATTGAAATTGACATTGATTCAGATAAACGTCTCGCTTTCGCATCAGTTTCGCATTTCGACATGAAGCGATGTGAAGCATGAGCGCGTGGAAGGGAGAGCGCGAATATTGAAATACGAAACAGTTTCGAAGCGACGCACAAAATAGATCTCTCGGTTCGTGATGAACAATTATGTTACATAGATATTGTTTTTGAAAAACCCAGTGATAATACGGGCCGGGATTCAAACCCAGATTGATTTTTTTTTCAACTAAACGTATGAAATTGAAATTGATTTGGAATTTTAATCGCACACTCATTCGGATTGATACGCAATATGAGTACAAATCTGATTTCAATTTAAAATTGCTTCTCTCTGATATATCCCAAGGACAACAATGTACATCCACCGCCATCATATCAGCCGAAGGACGCCCAGACGCCCACTGCTGGACATAGGCCTCCCTCCAATGTCATACGGGGGTAAATGCCATAATCGCCACGTATGGCATGCGGGTTGGCGATCGCAGTATCTCCACCGCACTCCAGGGATGCTGCTGCCCATCCCCCGGTGGTCTTGCTCGTAGTTTTAGGGCATACCCGGGGCCAATATACTTAGTATGCAGAATATTGTTGATAGTGGAACCTCGAACCGTCTGAACCCCGAGTCAAACGTAAGTATACCAATTTTTTGATTTTTTTTTGTCGAAATTGCGTTTAATTTGTGACAGTCATCATCATCAGGCCTCACACATCTTGACAGATGATTCAAACAGCGTCCGCACGCGAGAGACATCACCTCTCGTGACTATATAAGCCAATCCGGGATCGACATTTGCGACCACATTTGTGGCACACGAATTGAGGGACCGTAACATCGGTACAGTCTTGATGGTCATGCTGTTTAACACGCTTGTGACAGTAGCGTTTCATTTACCGCGCACTCCTTTTGACGCAAGGCTTTTACTCGTAAATTCAAATCTGATTTCAATTTGAAATGCTTCTGTCGAATAGTTCCCAAGAACGCCAATAGGTACGGAATATTGTTGCAAGGTCGTGGCTTCAAACTCGTCTCGTAACTGGGATTTGAAAAAAAAATTAAACCGGCCTAGTGCGAGTCGGACTCGCGCACCGAGGGTTCCGTACAACTAAAAAACACATGCGGTTTATCAATATACTGGTATTTGTTGGTAACATATGCGTAATAAAAAACATCACCTTTCAAGCTCATAGGTCAATGTGAAGTTAAAAAAATCTTCGGAACTAAATGTGTCACGGACGACAGACTTACACACGAGACAGCTAAACGGAGCCCCCGTTTGGAGTCTTCGGGTACGGAACCCTAAATATTACGAAATACCATTTGATATTTGACAGTAACTTTTCGATGAAGGAAAATATCGTGAGGAAACCGGTCTAGTCGATCTAATCGTACAGTCAACATCAAAAGTAGATGATGGTTTTAGTACCTTGTCACTTTCACTAGTTTAACGCATCCCAACTGTCGCAGTATTGTTATGTTAATGCGATAAAGTACTAAAATGATCATCTACTTTTTTTTTTTTCTACATTTACACACAAGTAGCATGGCGTTTTAAAATGAGAGCATAAATACGTTTGTATGGAGAACCAAGCGTACTGCGCCCTCTTAAGCGGACGCCGACCTCCTAATGCCGGAACCACACAATGCCCCAAAGTAAAGGAGGACGCAATGCGGTGGAATGAGATGAAAATATGTCTATGTCCCTTTAACGCATAACTGCGTCGTGTACATACCTTTTTGGTCATCATGGGCCATTGTGTGGTTCCGGCATTAGGATGCAACCGGAGGGCCACTACTCCGAACTTCGTGTCGTGCCGCCCCTTTCACTCTCGTGTTATTCACAATATGACGGAAAGGGACGGCACGATACGAATTTCGATTTTCGAATTTCGGAGTAGGCCCTCGGGAATACGCGAAAGGATGATGATGATAGTGATACGACACATTTTTCACAGATGGTCTATTTTTCCACCATCTTACTCCGCGAAAATGATTTTGAAATTGGATATGAATCGTATTGATAAAGAAAAAATGTGTAAGAGGTGGAAGCACTAAATCCAACCTAATACCTAAATCACTAATACCACTACTAATAGCACTAATACCTAAATCTTATTATGAAATAAACAGCTTAATTTTTTTTTTTTACTTACGATTATAATTCTTGATACAATAATTTTGAAATCATCGGGTGACATACAAAAAATATATAGAGAGAGCCGCCTCCTTTTTCGAAGTCTGTTAAAAATGTAGGTCCACGTTGACTTACGTCGGGATTCAGGAATTAGGTAGTTATCGTCAAGATTCTTGACGATACTCGTAACTACCTAATTGACTCAAGAACATAGCGGAATGGTCTGAAAAGCTATCCGTTTGATTCTCACCTTTTTTTTAAATTTAAAATTGGATTGCTCTAGCTTTCAAGTAATAAATAATCACTAGTTACCCGCGCGGCTCCGCCGCGTCTACGTACTACGAAGAATGCATGAATGCAATATAGCCTATCTATATTCTATCCCGTGGCTTCGCTCTCGATTACAAAGTTGATTTAAAAACATTTGTGTCACAGTCAATCATAAAAAAACATATTTGCACCCCGATCCACCGCATAACTGGGCCTTGTACGTGGGCCATGATGGGCTAATGAGATATCAACCTACATGCATTTCTGTAGGATTCAACTTTGTAGGGTTTGACATCCTCAGACAAACATTGAAAAAAAATTAGCAAATTAACCTTTTGAACGCCATACTTTATGAACCACAGTGACACTTACACGCCAACTCATTTTTCATAAGAGATAGAATATAAACCATAGTATCACAGAATAAGTAATAGTACATAGTATAAAGTACGAAGGTAATTTTCATATATCATAACACCTATGTTCTCGGCAATTAAAGGTTGTAATTATATTTTTAACGCATTATCTATAGAAATACATGTAGGTTAATATCGCATTGGATGCCGTCGCCATGACGGATATATTTGTCGTTGTATTGAATCGATGGTGCGCAAATACTTCAAATGCGTTGTTGGCGTCGTAAAGGTTAATTAGTGCAACATTGTTTTCTCGTTCGTTTGATCTAAATCCACCAATAAGTAACGTCTACTCCAATGAGAACTTCTTTGCTTATGATCTCTTGATCACCCTACTGGTATGGCAATAGGTGGAAGAGAGACACACTTAGACACAGCGAATCTCTTCTCTTTCAAAATGTTTTGCAGCTTATCTATGATTAACTCAGAAACAGTTCTGTAACTCACAACGTAAAGTTTAATTTGGTTTGTCATTGTTTTGGCAGGTATCAATATCAGTCAAGATATACGGAACGTATATTTGAAGCGTCATTGGTTTGTATACCAACTTCTTTGCTTAAACCATGACAATATAATATTGACATAATAGAGCACAATAAAAATAATTTTTAAGAAAAAAAAACCGACTTCAATGGGGGAGTCCGGTGAAAGATTATTAATCTTAGCTGGTGCACTCTTAGATTCCATACAATAAAATACAAAAATGGCTATAAGTATGTTTATAATGGTAGAAGACTAAGTACCCTCAATTCCTCATGAAATCAAGGAAAAACCTTGCTTGCTTGACAAACAAAACGAAGAGAACAAATCGCCAAACGTGAACTACGCGTCGTTGAAGAGTTCCGTTCTGATCATCATCAGCAGTTCCACTTCATCAAATGTCACTTTTATGAATGAAAATGCTTGATTAGTTCATGAAAATACTAAAATCACTATTTGTGTGCCTTTCACATTTGAGGAGTTTCCTCGATTCCTAATGGATCCCATCATCAGAACTCGAGCATGACAAAAATCAATCGTGAAAATAGAACTTGCTTAACAAACACCGCTAGAAGGACAAATCGCCAAACGTGAACTTTTCTTCGTTGAAGAGTTCTGTTCTGATCATCATCAGCAGTTCCACTTCATCAAATGTCACATTTTTGTATGATAATGCTCGATTTGTTAATAAAAACACAAAAATCACTATATGTTTGCCTTTAAGATTTGAGGAGTTCCCTCAACTCCTCATGGATCCCATCATCAGAACTCGAGCATGACAAAAATTAATCGTGAAAATAGAACTTGCTTAACAAACACAGCTAGGAGGACAAATCGCCAAACGTGAACTTTTCGTCGTTGAAGAGTTCTGTTCTGATCATCATCAGCAGTTCCACTTCATCCAATGTCACAGTTTTGGATGCAAATGCTTGACTTGTTGATAAAAACACAAAAATCACTATATGTTTGCCTAAAAGATTTGAGGAGTTCCCTCAATTCCTCATGGATCCCATCATCAGAACTGCCTTTTGACAAAAACGGGACCAACTTGGATATATATACATACAATCAAAAAAAAATTTTTTCAAATCGGTTAAGAAATGACGGAGTTATGGAGTACCAAACATTAAAAAAAAAAAAAAAAAACAAAAAAAAAAAAAAACACAACCGAATTGATAACCTCCTCTTTTGAAATTTGGAAGTCGGTTAAAAAGTGACACAATACGTATGTCATTTATGTAAACATTACATTTATTTTCTGCTTTATTCGACAGAACTGAACAGGCCCTGTTCACATTATCCGATCCGATATCGGCGTTGGAGCCGACACGGTTATGTATGTATGTATGTATGTATGTATGGCTTTATTGTAGATAAAACACGGCAAAATGACAAACAGACAAAAAGTGGAAGTAAAAAGGCTAGCTTATCCCTATATGTATAGAAAACTGCCACAGATATCAAATCCGCTCATTTAAGTTGAACAATTTCTGAACATCTGATCTCTTCTCTCTAATGCACAAATCAATAAGTTTGAGAAAGACAGATAAGTGATATCTGACAGGTGTTCACCTGTCAGTGCATCTGCTTTCAAATATATTTGTTTATATGCAAATTGTACTGAACTGACGTTTGTGACGTTTTGCATTATATGGGATTTGAAATTTTGGTGTGCTTTTAAGTGGAAACAATTCGTTAGCAGCCGAAAATGATCGTTCTATCTGTCCCGGTCTAATTCATCTTGCTTAACCATAAGGATCCAAAGAGACAACTATAAGAAAAATCGTCTTGCTTAACACTGTGGATCTGTTAGTATTATTAATTACGAAAACTGGTCACTGTTCACATTGCACGACACGATATTGGTCACATTTCCATACATTTGTCGGAGCCGAAACCTTCATCAAATCGGATAATGTAAACAGGGTCTTAAGTTGGGAAATGAATGGGGCCCTTTACACGATTATTATAATGACAAAACTGAGATGTCAATATTATCGCGTTTTTCCAAATAGTTCGTGTTTTGGTTCAATATGCATCAATATTCACGTAAATCGTATGGTGATATGAGTGTGTCACGGGATAATAATCACCGTGTAAAAGGCCCCATGAAATTAACGGATCAATAAAATTTGTATTGTCTTTATAGACCGCAATAATATTGACACCTCAGTATTATTGTGAAAATAAAAATCCACTAAAGGGCCACAATAAAAAATAAGTTAAATGTTGACACAAAACGTCTGGCATTCATGTAAACTGTAAATACTTAGACCGAATACACCGAATATTATGTATTGTCTTGTAAACAAATTAGTAATTTTACTTTCGTTTATAGTTAATAATATTGAGTATTTCTCGACTCAAAAGATTTTATTTTGTAATGCTGTACCAGATATTTCTTACAGGAACATTTTAATTCATATTTGATTTTATGTCATCCGGAATCATACAATAGCCAGTTCCCAAGTCACGTGTTAACCAAGCTAAATTTTGACACCTCGTACAATTCTACCAAGGTAAGCTGACCCGTCGCTTGTATGCGGCGTCATCGAACACGATTTTGAGGCTTATATTTGTCGGGGCATCCAGGATTTTTCGTAAATATCAATTTAAAAAAAATCCAGGATAAAAATCAAAAAACTAAGACCTTATTGCAAATCTGCAGCATGGGACGAATCCTATGGTATATAATTTATCAAAATAGGTCCATAACTGTAGATCTGATGGGCGTTGTAAGGATCGGCTTCGCGTAATATATATATAGATAGATAGATGGTTGTACCTACAGTTCTTTTTAAACTTATTTAATTGTCTTAACTACGAAGTGTCTTCTAGTGAGTGAAAGATGTTACATTTATGCACTTTCGACAATCCTGAAACTCAAAGCATACACATAATATGCTTCATTTAATATTCTTAACACATTTGGCTCCACTGAAACTGATATTAATTATGTTGAAAGCATGTTATAAAGTTGCAAGAATTTATTCTGCAGCATAATGCAATAAATATATGTCACTAAGACTAATGAAACTGGCTCATTTAATTGTTCATCAATGCATTATTTACTAGTAAATGAGTTTCTTTACATTCTACATCGATCGACGTTTTCTTCTTTCAGTGAAATGCGAAAATAATGGATGCGACAACCCTGAAGATGCAAGCATGCCGCATCCGTTGCCGGCGCGTAGCTCGCTGATTGTAAGGAGGTCAGTGTGCATGGGAAGTGGGTCAGCAGTGAGCCATGGCGCGGTGCAGCGGTCGGGGCCGCTCGGGCGCGCTCGGGCGCGCTCGCCGGCGCTCGGCCGCGCGTGCGCGACGCGTCCATCGATCCCCGCCCACGCGGCCGCTGAGTGGAGCGGTGCCGACGGATCCCGGGCTCGGTGCTCGGCATGGCGGCGTGAACCCGCGCCGTTGCGGCCTCCGGCGATGCCGCGATGGCCAGAGAGGTACGGTCACCGCGCGGTCCACCGCCGCCGCGGTCCCGCCGCGTTACGCAACGGGCACGCCCGCTGACACCCATGTCTCCACCGCTCGTTGTAACCGCGCCCGTGCACGCGCAACGCCCGCCTCGCTCCGAACTTCCTATGGACCTTCAGCTCAGTGCATTGGTGAAAGCAGTGATGAATCTGTGTAACGCGTTGCCGCATGTGCCGTTCCGTTCGCGCGCGCCGCGCCTCGCTATTCGCGTCCCGCTCGCTCTGCAGTAGCATGCACTTGCAGTCTGCATTATTCAAAATCTGTGCCGGCATCTTATTTGGGGATCGTTGGATCATATCGATCAGGGAGTCTGCTAAAGTCAACAAACATCTGGCGCGATCAATATGTGACGAAAACCTTTAGGATTCCGGGAGATCTTGTGGAAGTCCCAATAGCCATGGCTACGTATGAGGTAGCTACCTAGCAGTAGACTTAGTGGTGGTACCTCTAAGTGGTAGCTCCTAGCGTAGCGTAGCGCTTACACAACGGCATCCCACACATACGTGTATATCCTATATACTTGGGGCAACGAAGTAGCAATGTATTCCCTAGTTATTCCAGCCGAGATGGTTAATATAATTAGCAGTGTTTGGGGATCTAGGTTATTTAATTAGCGAACTAAATCCTATTTGGGTGACTTACTATGTATAGTTTCTAGGTACGTACAGTTACTCGGCGTTAGGGAAGATATTGTAGTATAATGCGTGTGAAGATTTGCAGGATCATTTCGGCAAAATGGGTATATCTTCCAAGTAAATGCGTGTGTTAGTTTCTCATAAAGAATAGTTAATAACATATACTTTTATGACTAGGCACGTCCATCACATAGCATTGTAAAGAAGCGTGACTAGATTTATTGTACCACGATGGTGGGAAACAACCGTACGGCGCATCTAAAGGTAAGCGTTAAATAAGAAATTTTTTGACGGACACTTTAGACGGGGTACCAACTAGAGTTGTTAGCGACCCCGCCTACGAAGGTGTTGGTACCGGGTTCGGATCCCGGTCAGGGCATTTATGTATATGATGAGCAAGTATATTTTTTCCTGAGTCTTGTATGTTTTCTATTTATTTTAATATGAATTAATTTATCTATTTCTAATTTATATGTTCTGTTTATGTATGTCATCCCCTTGTAACCATAGTACAAGCTTAGCTTAGTTTGGGACTATGGGTCAATTTGCGTAAGTTTGTCTTAATGTTTGTTACTCCATAACTCCGTCATTTCTTAACCGATTTGAAAAATTCTTTTTTTGATTGTATGTATATATATCCAAGTTGGTCCCGTTTTTGTCAAAAGGCAGTTCTGATGATGGGATCCATGAGGAATTGAGGGAACTCCTCAAATCTTTAAAGCAAACATATAGTGATTTTTGTGTTTTTATCAACAAATCGAGCATTATCATACAAAAATGTGACATTGGATGAAGTGGAACTGCTCATGATGATCAGAACAGAACTCTTCAACGACGAAAAGTTCACGTTTGGCGATTTGTCCCCCTAGCTGTGTTTGTTAAGCAAGTTCTATTTTCACGATTAATTTTTGTCATGCTCGAGTTCTGATGCTGGGATCCATGAGGAATTGAGGGAACTCCTCAAATGTGAAAGGCACACAAATAGTGATTTTAGTATTTTCATGAACTAATCAAGCATTTTCATTCATAAAAATGACATTTGATGAAGTGGAACTGCTGATGATGATCAGAACGGAACTCTTCATCGACGCGTAGTTCACGTTTGGCGATTTGTTCTCTTCGTTTTGTTTGTCAAGCAAGCAAGGTTTTTCCATGATTTCATGAGGAATTGAGGGTACTTAGTCTTCTACCATTATAAACATACTTATAGCCATTTTTGTATTTTATTGTATGGAATCTAAGAGTGCACCATCTAAGATTAATAATCTTTCACCGGACTCCCCCATTGAAGTCGGTTTTTTTTTCTTAAAAATTATTTCTTTATAATACCTACTTAGAAACGTGTGTCATGCAAAAGTTTACCTTTTTATGGTATGAATAAGGCGCTTTTTCTCTTTTTAGGGTTCCGTACCCAAAGGGTAAAAACGGGACCCTATTACTAAGACTTTGCTGTCCGTCCGTCTGTCACCAGGCTGTATCTCAAGAACCGTAATAGCTAGACAGTTGAAATTTTCACACATGATGTATTTCTGTTGCCGCTATAACCACAAATATTAAAAACCGGCCAAATGCGAGTCGGACTCTTTGCCGTTTATATTTTTTGTACGGAACCCTCGGTGGGCGAGTCCGGCTCGCACTTAGCCGGTTTATTTATTTATTCTATTTCCACACTTACAACTATCTTTACAGGTACTAACCTAAGACAATAGAGTAACTATTAACATCTAATACGACGACGGTTGCAAACAAGCATACGGCCTCTCTGACGTGACTCCTGCCAAACGGCTGGATTCGGCGCGCATCTTACTAGAGTCAAAGGAATTTCAACCATCTTTACAGAAGCATTGTTATTTTTGTAGTAACTGAGACTGTAATTTTTAACCGACTTCAAGATTTCAAAAGAGGAGGTTATCAATTCAGTTGTATGTTTTTTTTTTAATGTTTGTTACTCCATAACTCCGTCATTTCTTAACCGATTTGGAAAATTCTTTTTTTTATTGTAACTATATATATCCAAGTTGGTCCCGTTTTTGTCAAAACGCAGTTCTGATTATGGGATCCATGAGAAATTGAGGGAACTCCTCAAATCTTAAAGGCAAACATACAGTGATTTTTGTATTTTTATCAACAAATCGAGCATTATCATACAAAAATGTGACATTTGATGAAGTGGAACTGCTGATGATGGTCAGAACAGAACTCTTCAACGACGAAAAGTTCACGTTTGGCGATTTGTCCTTCTAGCTGTGTTTATTAAGCAAGTTCTATTTTCACGATTGATTTTTGTCATGCTCGAGTTCTGATGATGGGATCCATTCAACTCCTCAAATGTGAAAGGCACACAAATAGTAATTTTAGTATTTTCACGAACTAATCAAGTATTTTCATTCATAAAACTGACATTTGATGAAGTGGAACTGCTGATGATGATCAGAACGGAACTTTTCAACGACGCGTAGTTCAAGTTTGGCGATTTGTTCTCTTCGTTTTGTTTGTCAAGCAAGCAAGGTTTTTCCATGATTCCATGAGGAATTGAGGGTACTTAGTCTTCTACCATTATAAACATACTTATAGCCATTTTTATTTTATTGTATGGAATCTAAGAGCACAATCTAAGTATAATAATCTTTCACCGGACTCCGCCATTGAAGTCCGTTTTTTTTTCTTAAAAATTATATATTTAATTATACTATTATATTGTTTTGAAAAAATGACACCTCGCCGAGTTTCTTACGCCGGTTCTTCTCATGGCAGTTTATTTTTCCGAACCGGTGGTAGTTTATTGACGTTCATAGGTGCATGTAATATGCCTAATTTGAAGAATAAACTACTTTTACTTTTGAAGTTAGATTTCATATTTCAGTGCCAGCGGCAGTGGTCTGTTTCTATGATTTTAGTAAGGTACGCGCCGACTCACATCCCAGCCGTTTGGTACGACTCGTACATGACGGTAAGCACGCACCGCAGCCTATGAACGCTTGGGACTCCAGAAGCATCACAAGCGCGTTGCCGACCCTGTATTGACTTGAGGATTCGTTGTGTTACACCTAGAGACATGCAGGTCCCTCACTCTCGACACAGCGTGCTCTGGCGCGACCTTAATCACTGCCAGGAATAAAACACTATACCAGGTGTACAATCCAAATGGGTCAGTATGGAGAAGTCGGAAACTATGAGAGATAGCGAGATCTGTTCTTAGGAACCATGACGTCGATTTTAGATTTAATAATAATTACATTCAAACTTTTTTATTAACTCTCATACATAACCGGGAATCGAACCTGGTCAAAATCAATGTGTATAAATTCTGCAAGTCGCAAGAAGCACAACACTAATGGAATCTTGTTTAAATAATTGAAAGAAAAACCCACCAATAAGATAATTATTTTATTTCAGTAAATGTTCAAAATGGTAGCCATTCTGTTGAATACAAAGATTAATTAAAAATATTGACCAGGTTCGATTCCCGGTTATGTATGAGAGTTAATAAAAAAGTTTGAATGTAATTATTATTAAATCTAAAATCGACGTCATGGTTCCTAAGAACAGATCTCGCTATCTCTCATAGTTTCCGACTTCACCATACTGACCCATTTGGATTGTACACCCATACATAACCAATAAGTGAGGCCATTTTCATTAGTAAACACAGCGAATCCTCAAATCAAAAAATCGGCTAAGTGCGTGTCGGGCCAAGCGCAATGTAGGGTTCCGTCGTTATCCATTCGGCTCATTATGCGAATTTAGAACTTCACAAACTTATATTTACTATGTTTTTGACAGAAATAACAACATTATATATGTAATCAATAGAAATTGTACGAATGGTTGCTTTTCCAAGTACCTACATTTCACAAGTTTAGCTAGTAATATCTAATAAGTTGTGATAGTTTTAAAAAAATATTGGGGGACAATCTTACACAAATCGACCTAATCCCTAACCCTAACTAAGCAAAGCTTGTGCTATGGATACTAGACGACGATATACATACTTATATACATATATACATACTTAAATAGATAGAAAACATCCAAGACCCAGAAACAAATATCCGTGCTAAATGCACAAATAATGCCCTGGCCGGGTACGAACCCGGGACCTCTAGCTTCGGAGGCAGTGTCACTACCAACAGTACCAACTAGGCTAAACAGGCCGTCAGGCCGAGTTTTCCTTTTAAATTCATTAAATATATATACCATAATTTTTTCGACATATGTAAAAGGGGAGCGATGCACTTGCCTATAACAAAAATTAGCACAACCATCAGGCAGGTCGTATACTTGCTTGCTAGCACCGTAGTAATACATAAAAATCGGCCAAGAGCATGTCGGGCCATGCTCAGTGTAGGATTTCATATTAGTTTCCCAGTGAACTTAAGAAAAAAACAATAACAAGCAAAAGGGAATACCTTCGCAGCATTTCATATGTCTTTTACCAAGAAGGGAAAACTTTTTACGATAACTCAAAAACAGCTTAACTGATCATGTCCGCTATAGTTTTCATTGAAAGTCTTTATCCAGCGGTGCCCTCGTACCGCGTGTGGTATGCGAGGTTAAGCAATGTCGGGCGAGGTCAGTCCTTGGATGGGTGACCGCTTTGAGTAGTTGCTAACTGAGCGCTCCCGTGCTTTGGAAGGCACGTTAAGCCGTTGATCCCGGTTGCTGTCTATGATAGCAGTCGTTAAGCCAAGTTAGAGGCCTCCGGGCGGCTTGGGAACCTCTAACAGTCAAGTTGCCCACTCACTTGACAAGCCTAAAGGTTGGAAGGTCAGATGGCAGTCGCTTCCGTAAAAACTAGTGCCTACGCCAATTATTGGGATTATGTAACGGACCCCAGGCAGCCTTCAGGATGCAACTGTACTGGGAATAGCGCTAGGAGGAGGATGATGACTTTCATGATTTTTTTATATGTTTTGGACCCATAGTTCAAAAGTTAGAGGCCCCGCCTTTTGACTCTTTGCTTTGTTCCTCCCGCTTTGAACTTTGGACACAATTTTTTTCTTTTGAAGTGATTATTTCCGAAAATATTCACTATATCAAAAAAATGATGAATGAAGACCTCCTATTCATTTTAAAAGACATATCCATCAACATAACACACAGAGTTGAAGCAAAAAAAAAAAACATCCCCACTTTACGTATAGGTACCCTATATACTCTTATAATAGGTATATATTTTTTATTTAATTTTACGTTCACTGTCAGATTTATTGATGTATGTATTAATAAAAAAAAACTGTTAATAAAAAAGCTTACATTCGTTTTAAACGAACTATCTAACGATACCCCACACGGTGGATTCTGCGAGGAAAAAATTGCATCCCAACTTTACGTGTAGGGGAGGTATCCCAAAAGTAGGTCGATTTGTGTAGGATTGTCCACAAACATGGACCCGGGTATGTCCTAAAACTACGACCAAGACCACCGGCGAATGGGCAGCAGCATTCCTTGAGTGCGGTGGAGATACTGCGATCGCCAAACCGCATGCCAAGCGTGGCGATTATGGCATTTACCCCCCATGAAATTGGGGGAGGCCTATGTCCAACAGTGGACGTCCTAGGGCTGATATGGTGGTCCACAAACATTAATTCATTTTATTTATTTATTGTGGTACTACGGATTATAAAACCAATAGCTTACTTTTTAGTAGACATCATATGCATAAACCATTACTTTGGTGCGTGTCATAGAGAGCCCATGCTCCTAAAGTATACCGTTCTAGTTTTCCAGTAAACAGATTGTAAAGAAAATGTTTTTTCTATTTATTTGGACAATGAACTAGCTTATCTAGAGTGTCTAGATTATTCTAGACCTTTTGTTCTGTGATTCGAAAGCGAATTAAGCGCTCACAAACAGACCACGTAGTCAACCGATTGACCTATGTTTTCAGGATTCTGTGAAACCAGGTCACAGAATAGATAAAAGCTAAAGAAGGCAGTCATTTTTTGTAAGAAACTCAAATTAAGGGTGCATTCAAGTTAATGAACGTACCTAAATATTGGTAGTTCTGTTCGTCAATTAGTCTTTTAAGGGTTCCGTAGTACCTAAATAGGAAACCTTAATAATTTCGCCATGACATATTTTGGTACGGAACCCTAAAAACATGTTCAGTGCATCTGGGTTAGCCTTCTTTATAACAATCCAAAATATCAAATCGATATCATAAGTAGTTCTCGAGATATTTAAGCCTCTAGTGCATACTAAGCCATATATGGCCGATATGATTCGTGACTCTAATCATCGCCGTGCGTTAGAGTTCAACTTTAAACGAATTTTCTGCTGCGTCATGCATTACAGGGCAATGTGACAGACAGACAGTCAAAGCGGCACCATAAGGGTTCTTTTTTTGGCACTATGACAAGGACTAAAAATGATATATCTCTCTCTATCGCTCTTATTCAAAATAGTATATGGCCATATCCAGTAGTGGTATTATTATTTGACGTCTACTTTATCTACTCTAAGCATATCTCACGTTTCTTGTACTGGAATGACAGCTATCAAAAGAACAATCTTAAATCTCGTAGACTGTAACAAAATGGCGTCTGTTTGTCGCCAAAAGATACCCTTTCCTCGTGAATGACACCTACCTATAACATAACAAATATAACCTTTTCCCGTACAAGGCGTACGTGTAGGAGTAAATCTCTGAAGATTAGTTTAACCTTCAATCAAAATTCAACTACTGCTTAGATTATTACCCACGTATAGAACACGTTCCATAAAAGTTTGTAAAGGTCATAGTGTCAGTGAAGGCAACATGCTGAACCGCAGGTTTGCTAAATGCCCAGAAAATGTTAAACTAACATAGAGCATACAGTCAGTCTTTTTATGCATGCAGCCTGTAAATCAACTGTACGAAAACAGCCTGTGCGTCCTCTATAACAAACGCATTTAGGAGGCTGATGGAGTTGCCGCGCTACTATAGTGTATCGGGAATGTTCGCGGAGGCTGGCACGAATGACTTCCATGTTACTATGCGTAAGCAAGTCGCGTCCCTGATGCGGCGTGTTCGCGACAGCCCTATACCTTGTAATCTGCCCGGCTAGTACGATAGCTTATACCGTCACGTTTTATGTGACGTTTCAGTACATTTTTAACCGACTTCAAAATTTCAAAAGAGGAAGTTATCAATTCGGTTGTATGTTTTTTTTTTAAATGTTTCTTAGTCCATAACACCGTCATTTCCAAACCGATTGGGAAAATTATTTTTTTGATTGTAAGTATATATATCCAAATTGGTCCCGTTTTTGTCAAAACGCAGTTCTAATGATGAAATTCATGAGGAATTGAGGGAACCCCTCAAATCTTAAAGGCAAACATATAGTAATTTTTGTGTTTTTATCAACAAGTCAAGCATTTTCATTCAAAAATGTGACATTGGATGAAGTGGAACTGCTGATGATGATCAGAACAGAACTCTTCAACGACAAAAAGTTCACGTTTGGCGATTTGTCCTCCTAGCTGCGTTTGTTAAGCAAGTTCTATTTTCACGATTAATTTTTGTCATGCTCGATTTTTGATGATGGGATCCATGAGGAATTGAGGGAAATCCTCAAATCTTAAAGGCAAACATATAGTGATTTTTGTGTTTTTATCAACAAATTGAGCATTTTCATACAAAAATGTGACATTTGATGAAGTGGAACTGCTGATGATGATCAGAACAGAACTCTTCAACGACGAAAAGTTCACGTCTGGCGATTTGTCCTCCTAGCTGCGTTTGTTAAGCAAGTTCTATTTTCACAATAAATTTTTGTCATGCTCGATTTTTGATGATGGGATCCATGAGGAAATGAGGGAACTCCTCAAATCTTAAAGGCAAACATATAGTGATGTTTGTGTTTTTATCAACAAATCGAGCATTATCATACAAAAATGTGACATTTAATGAAGTGGAACTGCTGATGATGATCAGAACAGAACTCTTCAACGACGAAAAGTTCACGTTTGGCGATTTGTCCTTCTAGCTGTGTTTGTTCAGCAAGTTCTATTTTCACGATTGATTTTTGTCATGCTCGAGTTCTGATGATGGGATCCATTAGGAATCGAGGGAACTCCTCAAATGTGAAAGGCACACAAATAGTAATTTTAGTATTTTCATGAACTAATCAAGCATTTTCATTCATAAAAGTGACATTTGATGAAGTGGAACTGCTGATGATGATCAGAACGGAACTCTTCAACGACGCGTAGTTCACGTTTGGCGATTTGTTCTCTTCGTTTTGTTTGTCAAGCAAGCAAGGTTTTTTCATGATTCCATGAGGAATTGAGGGTACTTAGTCTTCTACCATTATAAACATACATTATAGCCATTTTTATTTTATTTTATATCTATCTAAGAGTGCACCATCTAAGTATAATAATCTTTTACCGGCCTCCCCCATTGAAGTCGGTTTTTTTTTCTTAAAAATTATTGCCATATAACGTGACGGTATAAGCTATCATACTAGCCGGGCTGTTACTTCAACCATTTGATATTTCGGCGTGTTTAGCCTAGTTGGTAGTGCCACTGCCTCCGAAGCTAGAGGTCCCGGGTTCGATTCCCGGTAAGGGCATTTGTTTCTGTGGTAAGCAGAGACATTTGTTCCTGAGACTTGGATGTTTTTCTATGTATTTATGTATATATCTATTAAATATATCGTCGTCTGGTACCCATAACACAAGCCTTATTGAGCTTACTGTGGGACTAGTTCGATTTGTGTAAAAAATTGTCCCAATATATTTATTTATTTATTTATTATTATTTATATTTAAGAATTGATATTTTTAGTGATGAGGCTAAGACGTATCGTTTGTCTCGTATGTAATGGTCTCAGACCAAGTAAAAAATATAGACGGAGCGTCACGAACAACAAAATGAAGCCACTTTTCTAAAGATGTGTGCGTATGAGTGTTGCTACTGGAAGGAAAAAGGCCCTATAAATGGGGTAATTCGTTCAAGTTCCCTATTCGTAGAGGGTACAATAAACCAGGATAGGCTAATAATAAAGATGATGACTACTAGTAACCGTTAGTCACTAATAATAATAACACTAAACGTCACTAAACGTAATGGGATACTCAGCATCCTATTTTGAACCCCTGACCTATTTTGTACGAAATTCAAAAAAATGCAAAATATAACGTTCCGTTTTGGTAACAGAATTTAACTATTTACCTATTGTATGCATTTTTGCATTTCGGAAAAAACAATGTTTAAAGTTCTACTCAATATGACATGACTGTCAAACTTAAGCGGATCACAAATTAAAGTCTTTGACTGTACTACGTGCGAATTTAATTGTATACTTATTTTTTGAGATTAATAATAAGAATGGCATTTATAATGACGGTGTTTCTAATTACAGGAAATAAAAAGGCCATGTAGAAATTTTAGTATACATTTTATTGAAGTACAAAGTTTTTTCAACTAAAGTTAGTTACATTTTAACAGACCCTAAAGAAACAGTGAGTCGTATGCATTTTATTTGGGAGTTATTGAATGAGAATCTATAAAAAGAAACGAGTAACTATCCTTTTAGTTCGGTTCGTCACTTCATCTAAGCAAACTGGTCGCAAACCGGCACATCAAATTAGCTGGTCGCTAACCGACCTATTGAACCTACACCTACGGTTGGGGTAACTAAAAATCATACTCTGGTATCACTCGTGCTTTATGTTACGTCAATCAACGTCAACAGAATGTCGAGGTTTTGTGTTCCAAGCGAAGTAAAATTTATTCTCTAAATAGTGTTTTAAAGTATTAGTTCACAACTTACAAATGAGAAGTTATATTTTTTGGATTTATTGCACCTCCTGGTGTTATTTTTGCACCCCTTAATCACGCAGGAGACCATATTTTCAGTGTTGGTTTTTGACAGTACATGACAGCATGTCGACATGTACTGAAGTTTTGGGCTTGGTTTTGGTTTGTGTTTGTGTGAGTGAACGTGTATTTACTTAGTGGGCTTGGTTTTGATGGCTTCACTAGGTTGTTCGTGACACTCCGTCTATATTTTTTACTTGGTCTGAGGTAATGGTTGATTGAATCGATTTTACGGCCGATTTTTGAAATGTTTTTGTGATTATATATTTTATATCACTTGATTGTATCAGTCTCCTCAAACAATTTTTTTTTATTTATTATGTTTGGCGATCTATATTCCATACAATAAGAAACATTTTAAAAATAAATAAGAAAGTCAGACATATTCTCTTAATAACAAATTCGCTATGCTGATGCCGTAACTGGTCGGTCTGTCTATCGTTTATGTCAATCAATAAATTTTGCACATATTTTCCAGCTTTACGGAGTTTTACTAATATTTAGGTGTACAGCGTCAACAAAGTGGTTTTCGAACCGTTTCTAGTGTAAATTCGAACCACACATGTGGACACCGCGAAATATGACTGTTTTAAGTGTTTCGCACGCTGAGTGGAATAAAAACCCGTAGTGTTATTCGCGCTGAACGCAAGGCAGAAGCAAAAGTGTCGACGCCTGCGAAGGCACCAGGCTCTTCACCAGTATCGCTGACATGTCATGCCGCAGACACGACGTTAGTGGCAGACAGCAGCCGTATGTCAAATAAGGCGCGGTCGTTGGACGACGGTGTGCCGCACCCGCTGTCACCGCATAAAGGTACCGTCCGCATCCACATCCATGTCAGCACCAAATAAGGGGCTGGAACTAAAGGCCAAACAACGAAAGGCGTTGATTGAACTTCAGTGCGATAGAGAGTGACATCTGGTACAAGCAAGTAAACTAACATCTCCATAGAAAAATTCGTACTTCGAGCTGAAAGGCCCCTGGTATCAGTGGCTCTTATGTTGTATACACAGATATCAGAGTAAAGCAGATCCGCTCATTTAAGTTGAACGATTTTTGTACGTCTGATCTATTCTCACTAATGTACAAATCAGAAAGTTTGAGAGAGACAGACAAGTTTATTTGTTTTTTTTTTTATTAAAATGGATTGCTCTTGGCCAGCATCTAGCCAGGGGGCAAAGATGAGGCCGACGATGAAGCGAGCTCACCCAAGTGACATCTTACACGTCTTCACCTGTCAGTGTCTCCGTCTTCATAACTGAAAATTGTACTGAACTGACGTTATGGTGTGTTAAGTTTATATGGGATTTAACATGCTGGAGTGCTCGCAAATCGAGACAACTTGTTAACAGCCGAAAATGATTGTATTATCTGTCGCATTCTAACTCATTTGGGTGCACCATAAGGATTAAAGAGACAACTATATGGAAAATCATCTGGCTTAATACTGCGAGTCTGCTTTTCTCTGATGTCTGTGGTTGTATATGTTTTTACAGCTGTCACGGATTTTTCTGTCATTTATTATGTCAATCAATAAAATTGCGCATATTTTCCAACTTTACGGAGTTTTACTAATATTTAGGTTTACAGCGTCAACAGATTTTTTTTTGGTTATAAATTTATCGTTATAAATATATGCGCCATGTTTTTCGTGTTTGCAAACATCAAACATGTTTTTCGAACACAAAATAGGCGTGGCCTCAATGTTAAGGCCGGTCCACTGCACCAAAAATCCAACAAAACATGTTTGATGTTTGCAAACACGAAAAACATGGCGTTGTGGACCCGGCTTAACAGATTTCTATCAATTTAAGGAAATATCTTCTGAATCGAAACGACAGACTTAGTCACAACACTAGTTTTACAAAGAAAACCACATAACACGTAACTTTTTGGGTGGTGATTTATTATCGTAAAATCGTCAACAACAATGAACTAAAAAAGTAACATAACTTAAATTATGGTTAAGAAATGCAAAATATTATTTTTATTTACTTGAAAAGCCCTAATACTATTTCGTGATTTTATTTATAATCCCGATAAGTCTTGCGTGTTTACGTTCTATGGGTGTTGTGATGTGTCAAATGGTTGAAGTAACAGATTACAAGGTATAACGGCCTCTGAGCGCAGTTGCGGAAGCTTACTTATGACAGTCCAATATTATGTCACTGGATGCAGTTTCATAGGTCACGAATGAGCTCCGAAAAGTGATAGTTTTGCTTGTATTAAATACCAACACTAACATAGCCTCTAAGTGAATTGTGCTACTAACAGATATGGATGTACGCTTACTCCAAAAAAAATGTATGATTATAATATTATTATTGGTTGATGGAGCGAAGCGTCTCCGTTTCAGCTTGGCAAAAATGGACTCTCCGGACCTCTAACAGTCAAGTTGCTCACCCACTTGACAGACCTATTCCCAATAAGGTCTAGTTTCCTCTTTGGGAGGTCAGATGGCAGTTGCTTCCGTAATAATTAGTGCCTAGAGGATCCCGGGTATCCTTTAGGATCAAACAGTACTACGATATGGCTAGGATGATGATGATTATTATAAGCCCGACCAGGATTGAAACCTGCAACTTTTAGTAGTGTCTAACAAACGAGTTTGTTTTGAGACGAGACTCAAGTTACCCACTCATAAAATCTGCAATTTTCATCGTGAAATCGAATACAAAACAAACTGGGCGGTATCGATTGCAATAATTCGAATCGAATCGAGCCACAGATAAGGGCTGAGAGGGGAGTATTTTAATTTCCCTTATCGCCCCCACAACGCTATCTATCGGTTATTTTTCAAATGCCGTTTCACGCGTAAATTGATGTTTTTTATTTAATTTATTTCAACATATTTTGGCTGCGCTGCCATTTTAGGGTTCCATACCAAAAACACGATAAAGGTACAAGAGGTTCGTATCTGTCTGTCTATCTGTGTCTTACATAGTTAACCCTTTTCTTGACAGTGTATCAGTATATAATACACATTATTGGATGATATTTTTGCATTATTTTTGTAGACCTTTTTTTGCATTACAAGGCGTAAATGAGGCTTGAACTCACGATTTTCTTTTTAATTTGCCAAGAAAAGGGTTAAATATCTCAGGAACTACTTGTGTTACTGATTTGAAACTTGGAGAGTTATGAGCAAATCTAACATACGTTTACTGCAGCCTCGATCAAAAGTATTGAGCATCCTGGAGCGTTCGTGGCCCAGCCGCGCCCGCGCACCGCGTGCGGTATGCCAGGTTAAGAAAAGTGGGCGCAGGTCAGTTCTTGGACGGGTGACCGCTTTGAGTGGTTACTAACTGAGCGCTCCCGTGCTTTGGAAGGCACTTTAAGCCGTTGATCCCGGTTGCTGTCTACGACAGCAGTCGTTAAGCCAAGTTAGAGGCCTTCGGGCGGCTTGAGAACTTCTAAACAGTCAAGTTGCCCACTCACTTGACAAGGGGGGTCGAAGTTGCACCCCGTCCGTAGGGAGTACCCACCTTTACCCTACACGTGAACCCTGGGTGGTGCTAAAAGTGCAACAAAAACTGGCAACCGTACTTGTCTTCTCGAAGATCTCACGGTTCGTAAATAAATGCCATACGATTAAAAAATAAAAAAACTCGGTCAATAATTACAAGAATGTACATTAACGTAAAATATAAAAAAGAAAACGTTAGTAGATATCATTTCGAAGTAGCTATTCATCGTGGAAAACTGAAGGCTTAATGATAATGCTTGATTTTTAGTTTGACTTTTATATGAAAAAAAAAACGCGAGAAAAAAGTTCATACGGAATCGTCGGTTCGTGAGTCAAGCTCGCACTTGACCAGTTTTGTGGTTAATAATATGATTATTTATATAAATTTACGAGTAGAACATAAGTTATAATTTGTCTAAATATCATATTTAAGTAACATGGTACATATCACTTAGTTTCATCACCTATTTGAAATAATGAGCAGCAAAAATTAATTGCCAGCAACTTTACACTCAATAGCAAAAATTGTTATTTGTTGAACAAGTGAGCAAAGACAGCAAAGTAGATTTTTGCTGCGAGTGTTGATGTTGAGTCCCGAGCAAGCGAAAGATTCTATAATTGAATCACGAGCGTAGCGTTTGATTCAAAATTGGAATCTTGAACGTAGCGAGGCACTTAAAGACACGAGATGCAAATATCTTTGCTCTCGTGTGATACATACAACTTTTCACCTCAGCGGCGAGAACATATAACGCAAAGGAATAGTGATAGAGAGAATGAAGTTACTTAAACTAACCCACGGTGGCTACGAAATAAAAAATTAAACGGTAAGTTTTTTACGCTCGCAGCAGAATTGCATTTTGCTTACTGGTTTCAAGCAGGAATAGCCGTTTTCACGCTCACAGCAAAATTGCATTTTGCTCACTGGTTTCAAGCAGCACAATCGCCATTTTAGAGCCGCTGAGGTGAAAAAAGTTATTTCTCATTTTCATACGAATTAATTTAGCACCCCCATTTAGTAGTAATACCTAGTAGTAAAACATTTTATTGTACACAATAACAAAAGAGAAAAATACAGAAGGAAAGGCTAAGGCTAAGGTTATCCCTTTAAGGGATCTTTTCCAGTTAACCTCTGAGGAAATGAACAGTAGACAAATTCAGCAACCTGTACAACAAGGTACAAGAAATACACCAGATTATTACCATATGCTGCATATTTGTTATTGAGTGTTACATCCCTTGATATTCTGGTATTGAATCACCCCAGCTGACCTGTCCTTGTCTTCAGCAATCCTTCTCTTTCGCCCCCGAACTGTCAGCGGTTTTAATTCCCCCTCCATTAATCCGCTCATAAAGACTCCATAAACCCGAAGGATTTTTGCAGGCGCCGGAGTTATTGTAAATTGATGGCGCTAATCGGACCCCTCTGTCTTAGTCGCTGGATAGAGTAAAAAACAATCTTAAACTGAACACCCCTTCAGTTAAGCTTGAGACGCACAGGGGGCGGCGCGACGCGCGCCGGGGGACGTCGCACCAAAAAACCGCGCAATATTCGTGCCGGATGGCGGAGCAGACGGCGTGTGTGGCATAGAAGGCTCGTTGGTAAAGGAGGGTTTTAAACGTTTAGGCTTTGTTACCTGTAACTATAAGGATTATACTCAGGCGGGCGTTGTTAGGTTGCTTTGTTCTGCGCTCGTATGGTCCAAATTAGAGGCAAGTTCATGTGTCTGGAACCCATATGAAACGACCTATACCCTAATGCTCGAAAAGATACAGAAATGTTTCCTTCGCACTACCTCGCACTTCACACCTATCATTTCGATTATATTAAATATTTATATTTAACTAGCGGCTCTGCTAACATAATTTCACGAGAATCGGTTGAGAAATGCGACCTGTAGAGGAGAACATCCGGACAGACAGATAGACATACAAAATAATTTTTGTCGAAAGCTGAAACGGAGACGCTTCGCTCGCTCGGTCCATTATAGATATTTTTTCGATTTGTCGGCCTGTCTAGCCTAGTTGGCAGTGACACTGCCTCCAAATAAAAAGTTCCAATTGGATCCGTAAAAATGAGGAATATTAAATTTTAAGGCGATAACCTTAACTCCGTATCCACCACCACCACCATATCAGCCGAAAGACGTCCACTGCTTGACATAAGCCTCTAGACTATATGCCATAATCGCCACGCTTGGCATGCGGGTTAGCGATCGCAGTATTTCCACCGCACTCCAGGGATACTGCTGCCCATCCCCCGGTGATCTTGGTCGTAGTTTAAGGACATACCCGGGTCCACTCCGGGGTTAACTCCGTATGTCACGACTAAACTTACTTACCCCTTATAGGGATAAGTTCGCCTTTGTACTTTTATATTTTGTTGATTTGTTTCGTTGATTGTTTTTTTATGTTCAATAGAGTGTTATACATACATACTAAAACAGCGATATGCTTATTTTCATAAAAGTAAAATAGTAAAAAGTAAAAAGTAGTTTATTCTTCAAATTAGGCATATTACATGCACCTATGAACGTCAATAAACTACTTCTACAACGGTTGGACCGATAACTTGCGTGTGATGGCATAAGCTAGTATCAATTTAGTAGGAGGCGTCGAGCTGGGTATGCCTCTATTTTTGATCTCTATTGTGCTCTAATTGTAGTTGTTCCCATATAGACAATTGATAATCTCTAAAACTGGTTTGAATGTCACCATAAAAAAGTCACATAGCGTATTGTATGATGTTACAGTACCGGCTAATACTACATCACCTTACGCGGTGTTTTGAAGAATTCGGCTACAATTTTAAACTTTTACATCACACCTTGCCAAAAAGCGCGTTTTTCCGCACGCTGCGCGTCCGGAAAACCCCACTTTTTGGCCAAGTGGTGACGTAAAATTGTGTACGATACACGGGTCGTAAAACAGAAAACCCTCTCTCGCATATTTATGACCCTCGCCTGCGGCTCGGGCCTCAAACATCTGCGATATCGGCCTTTCTTTGTTTTACAACCCTTGTATCGTAAATAGCTATTAATTACCTACATACATAAACGTAAAAAGTAACATTTATAAATTCATCATCAGATATAAAATATCTTAAAACGGTTAATAGCTATATACGACCCGTGTTTTGTACTCAATCTTACGTCACCGCTTGGCCAAAAAGTGGGCTTTTCCGGACGCGCAGCGTGCGGAAAAACCCACTTTTTGGCAAGGTGTGGTGTAAAATACTTATAATTACGAGTAAATATAAATTTAATACCAAAAACCCCGCGAAAAATAAATATACGACATGTATTTATTTAAAAAAATGCATATTTACTGGATTTTTAGAAGCGAAATTCAATGCCAAATAGCTTTTTAAAAAGGAATAGAATTTAAGCTATTTAGAAAGGGCGGGGCATCCAATTGAAATTAAATATTTTCGATAGTTAATGCAGTGATATACTAAAAAGTATTGAATTTGATATATTTGGCCGGCACTGTACCTATTATGGCTCCTCTACACAATCGGCGATAATCGTTGATCGTGTGATCGTCGAGTAATCGTGTGTTATCGGCGCGATCATTGTACAAGCATCCACACGATCGTCTGCAGTAGTTGTCGAACGGCAAGCGTACAAGATGGACGTGGAATGTGTTGCTGCTGCAACCATTTATTTCATGGCGGTATACAACCATTACGTAGTATTTATCGACTTGCATCCATACACGTCGCTCATAAATGCCGCTAAGGCGTCATAAAATATCCATATTGGTATATGGACGTCGCTTTGTCCGGCACCAGATTTCCTAGATGCGACCACCTTTTTATGGTTTAGGCGAAAAGCTGCAAGCAAAGTGTCTTTCTGATGATGACACTGCGTGCTTATAGCGGCGACGCAGTGTAGTTAGGTTAGAACCAAGAGATCCTGGAAAGGACAGTTCGGTTGCCAGGTTGTTGCACTATTAGCACCGGCACAGACTTCGGATTGCGGCTTACGGCTAAAGACCAACAAAGCGAGAGAAAGAAAAATCATCAAAATCAATGAGACAGAGAGCAGAGTCTTGATATGTCATTACATATTAATTCTATGAGTACCGGTATAATTACCGCGTATAATTTTAAAACAAATCACGCCTAATATAAATAAGTAGGTATGCAAATTCTTACCTTATTTTTATCTTTATGATATTTGTGTTTCGGATTCCAAATTTCTGGACAGGTCTACTTGAACGTTTCTTCATTAGACCACGCAGTAGTCATATTTGAATCGTCGTAAATAAATATTTTGCGCTAATTTAAGCACGCAAGTCTGCAGCACTCCACTGTCCGGCTAAGAATGAATGATCGGCGATCGTGTGGGCAGCTCAACGCAACGTGCGGCGATTCCCTTTGATGCGTGCACGAAAAACCGACAAATCACGGATCGCAGGCGATCATAGACGATAATCGGCGAGTACAGCCGAGTATGCCCTCTACACGATCGTGCTCGTTCGTAATCGTCTGTATCGTAATCGCCGATTGTGTAGAGGAGCCATTAGTTATTTATCTATGGGCCGTTCTTGCCTAAGCATATTTAATGTCTTTTCCGCTCACGGGAAAATGGTGTCCCGGACCTTTGGTAGGCGTGCGCGGAGCCGAAGTAACAAGTACCACATAGTCAACACATAGAGGCCCTTTTGACAATATAATGAAATGCAAGGGATACACCGAGCGGATGCTGTCCCTGCCCGTGTCATGAGACGCACACAGAGACAGCACCCGCCAGGGTGTACAGGAACGATTGCCGTGATGGAATCTAAATGAACCGGATTATTGGGTGAATATGATGGAATAGTGGCTGGGCTATTGAGTGGGACAAAGACGCCTTAATGATTTATAAATGTATTGAGATAGTCCGTAATTAACCTTATTTACCTAATTACTATCGCGTGGGTAGCAACCTTACCGCCCACAAAGGGAATATCGTATTACAGAGTTTACAATGTTTTAGAGTTGTGTACAATCACCTGCAAAAATATGTAGCGATTTAATCTTCTCATTAGACCGATGGCACGTATTTTTTACCCCCGACGAAAAAGGAGGGGTGTTATAAGTTTGATGTGTATGTCTGTGGCACCGTAGCTCTTAAATGGGTAAACCGTTGTTTTCACCCGCGATGTTTTTTCAGCGGCGAGAACATATAACGCAAAGGAATAGAGATAGAGAGAATGAAGTTACTTAAACTAACCTACGATGAAAAATTAAAAAGTAAGTTTGTTTCACGCTCGCAGCAAAATTGCATTTTGCTCACTGGTTTCATGCGGGAAAAGTCGTTTTCACGCTCGCAGCAAAATTGCATTTTGCTCACTGGTTTTAAGCAGCAAAACCGCCATTTTCGAGCCACTGAGGTGAAAAAAGTATTATAATCAAACTTGCCCACAAAATTTCACGAGAATCGGTTGAGAAATGCGACTTTTACGAGTAGATGAGAAAAGCGGGAAATACGGAAATCTGCCGGCCGGACATACTAAAGCATTTTTGCCTTCCCTACACTCGGTCAATTACAGCAAATTAAAAAAAAACCGGCCAAGTGCGAGTCGGACTCGCACACGAAGGGTTCCGTACTATTATCAATACAACATCAGACACTTTATTATAACCTTATTTAATTTAAATATTTTTTATCAGTAATAAGAACGTTAAATAATATCGAGTAAAATTTTGGTTAATTGCGAGTCGGATTTTAGTTTTCCCATACATTCTGAGACCCAGCGGCTGATGAACGCAACGAGCAACTATTTAAAAGTTTTTTTATGGGATTTTCGTTAAACATTTATTTTATACTCGGATGTCCGTCCGTCCATTCTGTCCGTGTGTCACTAGGCTGTATCTCAAGAACTGCGATAGTTAGACAGTTGAAATTTTCACAGATGATGTATTTCTGTTGCCGCTATAACTACAAATATTACAAACCGGCCAAGTGCGAGTCGGACACTTTGACGTTTTATAGATAATGGTAACGGAACCCTTCGTGCGCGAGTCCGACTGGCATTTGGCTAGTTTTTTCATTTACTTTTTTTACTTAAATAAGCTTAAGTTGGATTTTCCCCTAGTATTTTCGTATGATTTGTATTGGTAGCGTAAATAAAATATTTTTCCCCTCACTAGCTCGGAAAGCCGGCTTTTATCCTTTGAAACAAGCGGGTAAAAACGCATTTTATCCACAAGTGGGGAAAGTAATTTGACCTTGGAGCGTGTTTGAGTAGCTTTTGACAGATAACAAAACGTAAAACGCTCATATTAATGGTTCGTTTGATATCAATAATCATTAAATAAGTGGTTTGAGAATTTAATAAAAAATACCAAAATTAGCTTTATTTAATGATTTAAGTCGTAAACATTAAAATTCTCTAAGTAACATTTTTTTATAATGACTTTGAGTATAATTGTAAACGCACAAGTTGAGTCGATGCAATTTCAAAACGCATCGTCAGAAATGTCATCATTGTCAATGTCAACTAAAATATACACAACTTGTCACCGACTCCGACTTGCGTAAATATTATACACAACTTTCAGAGTTTTCTGTTATAATATTGTAAAAAAATCACTGATTCCAGTGATGAAAATCATGCCTGTGGAACTGTGTTTTTTGCATGTTGCACTTTCCTCGCTATAGTGAGGAGAAAAGTTTTGTGTTACACACGGGTGCAAAGTTGTATTTTACTTCTGTTGAAACACTCGCTACGCTCAGGATTCTATTTTAGAACCACTCGCTTCGCTCGTGGTTCAACTATAGAATCCTTTCGCTGGCACGTGTTTCAATTCCACACTCGCGGGTAAAATACAACTTTGCACCCTTGTATAACAAATAACTATTTCTGTGTTGTTTTTTGATCTCTAATTTTGTCACCGACGTTAGTGTTACCTGTCAATGTAGTCCGGTTTTAAAATATATCCTGTACGGATAGTACACCTGTGATGATTGATTCTTGATATTTGATTGTAGATTTGATAGAAACACTGATGGCGTTGTATGATTTTATTGATAACCAAGGTAAAATGTACAAGTACTAGGAGCACGGAGAGATAGATGATATATGCGAGATTGATCAACTATGGAATGGTTTTAAAGATAAGCTTGTAAGTACAGCCAGGGATGTATGTGGTGTGAAAGAAAGGAGCAAAGGGAAGAAGAAGAAGAATGTATGGTGGGATAAAGAGGTACAAAAGGCAGTAAGTGAGAAGAAGAAAGCGTGGCTAGATTGGTTGGCGATAAGAGCTGACCAAAGAAGTCAAAAAGCCACGCTTGAAGACGTGAGTGAAAGGAAAAGTAACTATAAAAGGTTGAATGTTCTGGTAAAGGAGGTAGTTAAAAGAAAGAAAGATGAACAGAATGATGAGATGGATCAGAGGTTGTCTCAGGATTTCCGGGAAAACATTAAGTTTTTCTGGAAAGCCATTCGACTAGCCAGAGGTAAAACTCAGACCTCAGAGCTAACCTCGATTAGAGACCAGCATGGAAGTTTATTGAATGATGAGGAATGCATATTAGGGAGATGGAAGGAATATTTTGAAGGTTTGTTTGAGAGAGAAGAGGAAAATACGTCAGGAGTGAATGATAATGCACTGCCACATGAGGAGTGTAGTATTGTATGGATGAAATTGTAAAAGCTTTGAAAGGAATGAAACCAGGAAAGGCAGCGGGGTATGATAGAATTTCAGTCGAGATGCTAATGGCTGGGCAAGGCGTCGTAGTAAGTCAGTTATATCTCCTTTTCAACTTATGTTTTAATACCGGCATAGTTCCAAAAGATTGGTGCAAGGCGGTCATCGTGCCACTGTACAAGGGAAAGGGCTCACAACTTGACTGCAAGAACTACAGGGGCATTAGCTTACTCAGCATCGTTGGCAAATTATATGCGAAAGTGTTGATTGAAAGGGTAATGAAAGAAACCGATGAGAAAATATGGGATGTACAAGCGGGATTTAGGAAAGGTATGGGATGTACGGATCAGGTTTTCTCGTTACGATGCATAGCCGAAAAATATTTGGCCCAAGATCAAAAGGTCTATTGCGCGTTCGTGGATTTGGAGAAGGTCTATGACAGAGTGGTGAGGAATGAACTTTGGTCGGTACTGTCCGGATATGGAATGAGCGACCATCTCATTCAAGCTCTGAAATCTCTCTACGAGGATTCCTCTGCTTGCGTGAGAGTAAACGGGTCCTACACTGAATGGTTTAGCATCGAAAAGGGTGTTAGACAGGGATGTGTAGCGTCACCGTGGCTGTTTAATCTATTTCTGGACAGTTGTTTGCAAGATTTGAAAGACGATGAATGTGGGTTGGAAATGAATGGGTTGCTTATCAAATGTCTACTCTACGCCGATGACCAGGTCTTGTTAGCGTCATCGGCTGAGAAGCTACAGAAGATGGTAACTAGCATGCACGGATTATTTGCGAGAAAAGGAATGAAAATGAATGTAAGCAAGACGAAAGTGATGATATTTGAAAGAGATGAGTGTATGACAGTTTGTGAAATTGCATTTGGGGACTTTGTTCACGAGAGAAGGTAAGCATGAAGGAGATATTGAAATTAGAGTGATAGCTGGGAATCGAGTGAATGGGGCACTTCACGCCTTTATGAGCAGCCAGAAAGTGTCAGAAAAGGCGCGGCTGGCCGTGCATAGAGGAGTGTTGGTGCCGACACTAATGTATGGTAGCGAAAGTTGGGTGTGGCAGAAGAAACATCAGAGTCGAGTGAATGCAGTGGAAATGAGAGCGCTGAGAAGTATGTGTAGCGTTACTTTGAGAGATAGAGTGAGAAACACCGTTATAAGACGGAGGTGTGGAGTGAATGAAGATATAGTGACGAAAATTGAGAAAGGTATGCTAAGATGGTTTGGACATGTAGAGAGGATGGATGAAAGAAGATTGACAAAACGAGTGTATGAAGGAAGAGTGGATGGAAAAGTTGGAAGGGGAAGATCTCGGCGAACGTACTCCGACCAAATCGGAGACATTCTGCAGAAAGGCCAGGTCAGGAGTACCCTAAATCGGCGCGCATGCATGAAGAATGTTATGAAAGTTCATGAAGCGAAAGTTGTATGTCAGGATCGTAGCAAGTGGAAATCCGTGATCTCTGCCTACCCCTCTGGGAAACAGGCGTGATTATATGTATGTATGTATGTATGTACTAGGAGCACGTATAAACGTAGACTGATTCATAGGTGGCGTAATCACCGATACATCGATTTATTAAAACCTAACATATTTAATGCTGACACGCGAAATGTGCGATACTTGGATCGTGCATATCCTAAACTAAAAGTCAGATATAATAATAATAATTATTATTATTAGTTACCGCCGTACTACGAAGAATGCAAGCGAAGCCACGGGATAGAATATGCGTATTCGGTAGGACGATTACAAAGTCGATTTAAAAACATTCGTGCTTGATCATCACGGCTAGTCGTCAAATTGACGGTAAATGTCAGCCTTATTTCAAGAAATAAGATCTACCTACTATCTCACACATTATTTTAACACATACAACTACTTCATATCTTTAATTTGATTACCTGCTTGTTAGGATACTACGAATATGTTATAAGCAGGGAGCGAAACTTTGGTGCCGATGACAGACGTATGACGTCAAGCTACATACAGAGTGTTTATATCTGGATTATTGAAGGAATTGATTTTGATGATGAAAGGTTAACTTACAACAATAATTTTGTTCTAGTTGCGATTACAGTATATGTATGTAGGTATGTATATAAATTAAAAATTGCGATGTTGTGTTTGAATTCTAAGCGTTCTGCTTATTTTTCGACAACCCACGAAATATAATTTGTTGTTTTTCATTTATCGGAATATGTTTTTTACAATTACTTAGTAAAATATTTTTTCTTATTGTCTTTGTAATTATTGTAATATTTACATTATTTTCAATATAAATAGTATTTTCTTTATTCATAAAAAATAAAATTTACATTACCATTATTGCATTATTAATAATCATTGGAGTGTCGCAATGTTGTTTATATAAAATCACCCTATATGTGAATTTGCGTCATAATGATGTCACCGGCACCAAAGTTTCGCTCTGGTTATAACTATAAGTAACTTGTTCTTTTATCATTATCATTTGTTTGCATGCATTTTTGTGAATCCATAACCCGTCTTCAAATTCAATTTGTATTCTCACACCCCTAAAGCCGCAATGATATTTTGTTAACCCGTTATCTGAACGGACTCCCACGATACAGGCTCAGCCTAGTGTGGAGGTTACTGTTACACTGTGTTATTAGCGCTAAATGTTAATTTGGTAAATAAATAACTTTTACTTTTTTTACTTATCTATGAGAAATTCTATGAAAAATATGCGCCTTAGCAACTTCAGTCAATTTGGCCATCTGATAATAATCAGATAATTTTAGTATTTTGAATGTGTGTGCGTTGATTGTTTCGGTGTAATGGTGCGTAGTAATAGGAAAATATTTTGTATGTGTGTTTTTATGTGTGTGTTACCTTCCCCAAATTACAAAATTATTTGTTCGGTAATGTGCGGTTATGGCGTCTCTTGTCTAAATGAGGCTCTAATAAAGTACGCAAACTCAGAGTAGCCCAGAGAAGACGTCTAATAATAATACCGCTACCGAGCGAGATGGTCATATCATATACTTACTACATTGAATAAGAGCGACTGTGAGGGATATATCATTTGTTGTCTTTGTCATAGTTCCGTAATTAAGAATGTTCTGTGATATGACTCCTATCCTACCCTCCCTTAGAGTACCCCTGAGAAAATTTCAAATAATAATACCACTACCGATCTACTCATGTACTAAATGGAATAAGAGCGACAGAGAGAGATACATCATTTGTAGTCTTTGTCATAGTTTCACTTTTTATTTGCCTCATTATCATGTCCACGTCATACCCGCCCAAATTAAAGAGGTCGATTATGATAAGGCGCCAGCCGTTTAAGACAAATTCTTAATTAAGGTGGGTAAAAATCAAAAAACCAAGACCTTATTGCACATCTGCAGCATGGGACGAATCCTATGGTATATAATTTATCAAAATCGGTCTATAACTGTAGATCTGATGGGCATTACAAAGATCGGCTTCGCGTAATATATATATAGATAGATATTGGGGGACAATCTTACACAAATCGACTTAGTCCCAAACTAAGCAAAGCTTGTACTATGGGTACTAAACGACGATATACATACTTATATAGATAAATACATACTTAAATACATAGAAAACATTCAAGACCCAAGAACAAATATCCGTGAAAAATGCACAAATAAATGCCCTGGCCGGGATTCGAACCCGGCACCTCTAGCTTCGGAGGCAGAGTCACTACCAACTAGGCTAAACAGGCCGTCGTCTTAGTGTTACATGTCAATGTAGTCCGGTTTTAAAATATATCCCAAACTAAATGTTACAAAAATAAATTGTTAACCAGCCAGTCCCGTCGTCACCGTTCTATTTAGCTCCGCGTGTCACCCCGAATAACATCGCTGACCGGAGCCAGCGAGACCGCATTACTAATAAAACAGGTCTAATGCAGTTCTATTCCCGATGCAATTCTATAGGTAGCTGCCACCGACGTAAATATTTCACCAACTTGACAATTAGCCCGTCAGTTAGATTATTTAAAACGGCCCGTTTAGCTTATTTTTAGGGTTCCGTACCCATAGGGTAAAAACGGGACCCTGTTACTAAGATTTCGCTGTCCGTCTGTCACCAGGCTGTATCTCAAGAACCGTAATAGCTAAACAGCTGAAATTTTCACAGGTTGTGTATTTCTGTTGCCGCTATAACAACAAATACTAAAAACAAAATAATAATAATAATTAATGGGGGCTCCCATACAAAAAACGTGATATTTTAGCCCTTTTTCATGGCTACCACTCGCCGAGCTAGATCTGAAGAACCGTAATAGACAGACATACACAGACTAGACAGTTGAAATTTGCACAGATTATGTTTTTTTATTGTGGCTACAAAAAATACCAAAATCAAAATAATAATAATAATTAAGGGGGGCTCCCATGCAACAGAGTAGTTGTTGGCGTTTATTTTTCTGGTACTGAACCCTTCGTGCGCGAGTCCGACTCGCACTTGGCCGGTTTTTTTTAATCTCTCAATCCCTCAAAGGTTAGCTGGAAGAGATCCCTCATAGAGATAAGTTCGCCATTGTACTCTGATCTTGTGTGACATGTATATGTTTTAAACTGTTATTTTGTACAATAAAGTGTTTACATACATACATACATAGTGACATTGTCTACGACGGAGCTGGAGGTCCCCGTTTCTGTGGTGAGCAAAAAACATTTGTTCCTGAGACTTGGATATTTTCTATGTATTTAAGTATGTATCTATTAAATTTATCGTCGTCTAGTACCCATAACACAAGCCTTATTGAGCTTACTATGGGACATCGATTTGAGTAAAAGTTGTCCACTAATAATTATTTATTCTAAAAAATTTATTTCCTATAAGTACATAAAATATTTATATAAAATAAAACTTTCTCACTTGACCCGAACAAAAATGTTCACTTTAAAGGTTAATATCAGACAAACGGATGCCTACTAAAAAATAGTAAAAAAACAAACTGCTTTTAAACTCGCTATTCAACATTCATCCACACGATGCGATTTGCAAGGAAAAAAATTACATCGCCACTTTACGTAGGGAGGTATAAGTACACATTTTTATTTTCAAAATCTTTGACGGCATTTTTTCGGCGTAATTAATAGGTATACCTATGCCAAATTACAGCTTTCGAGTAATAACGGTTATTGAGCTAAGCAACGGACAGACGGACGGACATAGTGACACTATAAGGGTTCCTTGTTTACTCCGGAATCCTTTGTTCTGGACTTACAAGCATCCACAGCCTTTGGTGTATGCTTACGTCAGCCGTGCCGTATTCTAGTTTGACTCTGTCATAGTATTTAAAATAATTTATACCAAAAAAAACGAACTCCAATTTTGTACTTGCTATGCCACAATTTGTGGTTTCCGTGAGCCAATGCTTGGTTACCTACAGAAAATACCGAAATCGGCATATGCGTGCCTATCAAATTCGAGGAGTTCCCTCGATTCCTCCTAGATCCCATCATCAGACCTTCACCAAATTTATATGGGACCAATGTGGGGGTACCTGCTTTGAAACAGAAAGAATTATCAAAATCGGCCAACGTGGTCAAGAGTTATAGGGGAACATACATACAAAAAAAAATCAAAATTAAAGAACTAGCAAACATGCCGACGAAATGAGTACCTCCTTTCTTCTATTGAAGTAGGTAAAAAAAATTCATCGTCAGACAAACAGCGGAGTCTTAGTAACAGTCGCGATGGCATCATTGAGTACGGAACTCTAAAATATATCTTCTATACAGTCATCTGGTTGATATCATAACCATAGAACCACCATAACACCATTACGAGCCAAAATGACACGAATTGCTGATATAATCGACTTTCCGGCAGTACGTCATCTATATATATATATATATGTATTTATATCATAACTGCTGCTGATAAAGCAAAAAATTCGCATTTTTATCACTTACATGGTGTAATAAAATACCCATAAAGCGGAATAAATGTTAAATTGTCCCTTTTCGAGCTGTTAGAGAGAAGCGATCCTATGTAGCTGAGTACTCCTGGGGGTGTTCTGTGGGTTGGTTGTATGGACAGGCCCCCCTGCCTCTGGCTTGCCTTAACCGGCTGTCCAGAGCGGAGTCGCTAGAGCTGTTGGTCCGGGGTGGAAGTGGTCACCTAAGTGGCGAGTTAGCTATATGTTTAAAGTCCAGTGCCACCTCTCTACCCCCAGCTCTCAGACCGGTGTTGTCCTTAGCCCATTTTTTAATGTCGCTATTTATAGGGGCCCATCTAGCAGAGGGCGAGTCACCGTGTGCCTGAGATAAAAATGTGAGACAGTTTTATTAGGCACACGTCCGTTGTCTCACTCAATAGCCCAGAAATTAGTCCATCATATTCACCCAATAGTCCGGTTCATTAATATTCCATCAACCAGCAATAGTTCCTGTACACCCTGGCGGGTGCTGTCTCTGTGTGCGTCCCAAGACACGGGCAGGGACAGCATCCGCACGGTGTACCCCTTGCATTTCATTAAATTGTCAAAAGGGCCTCTACGTGTTGGCTATGTCGTACTCGGCTGGTACTTCAGTACCTCGGCACTTCGGCTCCGCGCACGCCTTCCAAAGGTCCGGGACACCATTGTCCCGTGAGCGGAAAAGACATAGTAATGCTAATGTCAGCTCCACCTATATTTTAATAAAATGACAATCTATTTTAGTAAACAACACAGAATGTTTGAGTCCATATTTACCTAATATCCCCCGATTGCGAGGGACATTCTTGACATTCTTGCCAAATACATACTACTTTTTTTTTTTTTTTATTTCTTGGCCATGGATACAAAGTCCTTCAGCCGAAATACTTACTACAGCTTACTAGGGTTGCCACTACTTATTGTCTTTGATATTTTGGATAAGGACCCAATTTTCGGACCAGAGTTAACGCTATTAATTAATCTACAATTTAATTATTGATCCCGTTATGACACGAGAATTTATAATACAATTTATAGGTAGTATGGGTGACTTTTGTGTCACAGCGTAATCAATTTTATTAATAATTATAGTCGAATTAAAAGCCTTTGCCATGGTCCAAAAGTTTGGTCCTCGCCCATTTTTTGACCCAGTGAAACGAAGGTCTCCGTTTCAGCTTCGGCAAAAATGCTTTCGTATGTTCATCTGACGGATTGCCGGATTTCCGCTGTTGTCTTTTACAGGCCGCATTTCTCAACCGATTCTCGTGAAATTTCATGTGCAGGTTTGATAATTACATAAATTTTTTACGTGTATTTTTTAAAATGATGAAATTTGAAAAATAAACGCATTTGTACAGCTCACAGTGCCACTAGTATTATAACGCGTTGTATAGCAGATCGTAATTTTGTAAAAACAATAATGTAAATTAATATAAAAGCACTTTTTATTTATTTATGGTAACAATACATATATACCCGGGAATGTCCTTAAACTACGACCAAGACCACCGGGGGATGGGCAGCAGCATTCCTAGAGTGCGGTGGAGATACTGCGATCGCGAACCCGCATGCCAAGCGTGGCGATTATGGCATTTACCCCCCATGAAATCGGAGGAGGCCTATGTCCAGCAGTGGACGTCCTAGGGCTGATATGGTGGTAACAATACTTAGTTGTCAATAACTATGTTTTGATTCTTGCGGAGTCGCAAGCGTTCATAGGCTACGGTGTCTACCACCATGCCGTAAGCTTGTTTGCCACCGTCGTTGTATTTGCGCAACGGGCTACGCTCGTAGGCCGTAGCCATGTATTCGCCGTATGTAGCGCGTAGTAACTACGGACAGAGTACCCGAAAATCTGTCTCGTCGCTAAATGTGTAAAAAATATTTTTTTTTTCCCGAAACGCGATGCAAAAAGTAACTCTATGTCTCTTATAATAAAGTTCACATTACAGTTAACACGGTTGCGCCGTAGCACACGTAGGCATTCGATGTACTCCGTCTAAATGTCAATTCATGAAAGAAAACTTAGTACTGTTACAATAGAGTTCAAATTTCAATGACTACACAAGTCGATGTAACTCGTAGCCGACGTGTTGTAGCTACGCCGTAGCACGTGTAGACCCGCTACGTGTCGTAGCAGATAAATATAAGGGGGAAAAAATTTTTTTTAAACAAATCGAACTAGTCCCATAGTAAGCTCAATAAGGCTTGTGTTATGGGTACTAGACGACGATATATTTAATAGATATATACTTAAATACATAGAAAACATCCAAGTCTCAGGAACAAATGTCGCTGCTCACCACAGAAACAAATGCCCTTACCGGGATTCGAACCCGGGACCTCTAGATTCGGAGGCAGTGACACTACCAACTAGGCTAAACAGGCCGATAAATAGACAGATATACTGACAGTGAATTTTACCAAAGGTATCGGCGAAACTTCACACGCAAGGCTAGTTGGTCTTAAAGGTGCCTCCACACATTAGCGCCTCGGTAGTAGCCGATAACATACGAAAAACCGTATGTAGCGGAACGCGCCTACGAGACAAGCGCCCACCCATCGGGCTCCTGGCACTGAAAGTGTTAAAAATTCGCTTCACATTACATTTCACACGTTCATTGCCGGCTAGTGCTACGCTCGTGGGCCGTAGCAACGTTGGTAGCTCGTAGGCCGTAGCCACGTATTCTTCATATGTAGCCCGTAGCAGCTACAAACCGAATACCCGGCAATCGGGTCCTTGTTGCTAAATGTGTTCATAAAGTCTTTACGTGCAAGATTTTGTGAGGATTCGTAGCAGTCTCGCTGCTACGCCGTAGCACGCGTAGATGCGCTACACGCGAAGCTATATTGATATTGTATTGTATTTCATATTGAAATTTCCACATTGAAAAAGTTAATTTCTTAAGGGGACGTTTACTTTCACGAATTTTACTATTTAAACATGGATCGTAAAGTCAATATTTTAATGGATTATTCTGTTAACGAGAAAACCTATGCCCAGCAGTGGTACATATGTACCTACAGTCGAGGGCATATAATTATAATTTTTTGGACCTTATTTCAATGGAATAAGGTACATAAATGTATACATATGGGTGCCCTCAACTGTATACTGTGAATAAGGATGTTTTTTAATGTGAAAATAACATTTTTAATACTAAACTATAGGTAGCTTCAAATCTATAAACGTGTTGTGAAACGATAGCATAGGTACTTAAGTGAGTACCATTTAGCCGGTGTTTCCATATTTTTTCTAAGAAAATGTATGATCTGCGGCATGCACTTTTGACACGGTGACCTACATTACTAAGCGTCTCCGATTTCACTATCACCGCCACACCAACACTTAACACTCAACCCTTCATCAGCTGACAACCAGCAACCGCCACCAAAAGATGCACTTTTCGTTGCTCCCTAATTTCCACAACTCACGGCATCACTAGATTACGAGCGCGCTGCAGTGCGGGGCGAGGCGGGGGGGGCCGCGGGGGCCAGCGGGGCGCGGGGCGGGGGTCACGGGGGAGCGGGGGCGCGCGACCGGGTTACGAGCCCAGTGCGGCCGCGGCGTTCCGCCCCGGCGGACGTCGCCGCGTCCTACATAACAAAAAAAACCGCTGTGAAAATGATAGTCGAAATACAGGAGGTATTTTACGTTGTCGTAATTAAATACAGCGCGATTGTGTCGGGTCGTTGCACGCGGGCGGTGCACTAGTGCAGTGCAGTGTGGGGCGTAGTGCTCACCTGATGAGCCGATAACAGGCTAAAGCTATATCTACACCGTCTGTAATTCACAATGAAGGCTGATACGGTTTCATATCATTCATTTAGATTAGCGGTACTACATATTCATTTTTACGTTTTTTTTTTAGATGTGCCCCCTTTATAAAAGTAAAGATACAGAATGAAATTTCACTTCTACATTGTTAAAAACATTCATGTTAATGTTATTTGATTTTATATATAAATTATCGTACCTTGAATGTTTTTACGGAAACTCGTCAGAACTGATTACATGTAATAATTTTAAATGAAATGGGATCAAAATGGGTGTTAATGCATGGTAATAAATCGCCTCTTATTCATACCACGATTAAATAAAACTGCAATGCTTTACAGAAAAAAAAACTTATTGCCCCAAGCGAAATATTAACATTCAAACGGTAGAATACTATGAGGCAATCTCTACCACTATAATAACATTTCATTAAATCAATTTACGAAACGTATTTAAAATCTGCCCATTTCACTTTAACAAGCCATTGAAATGTGTGTTTGTATGATAAAATAAATATATCACGCGCACATTATAATAATACTGAATTCTATTTGTATTTAACATTAAATTAAAATAATTTACAAACTATTAAAATCCTCCGATTTCACTTCATCAAGTCATTAAAATGTGTGTTCATTATATATGTGTGTGTATAACGGTGTGTGTGTGTCTGTGCAGGAAGTTAGAGGAAAGAGGCCTTTCAAGATATGGGACAGTTCGCGGAGCGTAAGGAAGGGACTGGTCGTCACTAGCTTCGAGGAACTCATACACAGAGGTAAGATTTTTCATTTTTTTAACCCCTAAATTGAAAAAAAAAATTGTGAGTTCAAGTCTCATTTGCGCCTTGCAGAGCAAAAAATTGTCTAAAAAATGCATCCAATAATGGGCATCTTATAACTTATAAGGTACACTGCCAAAAATAGGGTTAACCCGAAATTGACTAAATTAAAAAAAAAGTGAGAACACATTTCGTCATTAAAAATTACAATTACAATAAGCATTCGTCAATATATTTGTTGCTTTCATATTTTGTATACTATTCACCAAATAACAAAGTAGCGTGTTGCGCAATCCGCTATGGATAATTAAAATAAGAGTAAACTACTAAAGTTAGAAACTAAACGAATCATCCATAGTTTTAATAAGTATTTAGCCTCTATTGCAACTTGTAGAGCAAAAAAATGGTCAAGACAAAAAAGCATCCAATATTATGTATCTTATTAGTATCTTAGACGACCTGTTTAGCCTAGTTGGTAGTGACACTGCCTCCGAAGCTAGAGGTCCCGGGTTCGAATCCCGGCCAGGGCATTTATTTGTGCATTTAACACGGATATTTGTTCTTGGGTCTTGGATGTTTTCTATGTATTTAAGTATGTATTTATCTATATAAGTATGTATATCGTCGTCTAGTACCCATAGTACAAGCTTTGCTTAGTTTGAGACTAGGTCGATTTGTGTAAGATTGTCCCCCAGTATTTATTTATTATAAGATACATTGCCAAAAAAAGTGTAAACCCTTAAATTAAGGGTTTAATTTAAGGGATAAGCCCTAAGCCTCGTTTGCGCTCTATGGGAAAACATAAATCGATTAAAAAAATTCAATAAGATGGCTAAAAAATGTGTGCATTAGATACCCTGACAATAATGGGGTTAGCACTTTTACTGCTAATGATTTTGTAGCTATGCGTAGCCGATAACATGTGAAAAACCGTATGTTGAGGAAAGCACCAACAAGACAAGCGCCCGCCAAGCGGATTCGCTGTACTCTGTACTGAAAGTGTAGCAAGGTATACTTAGGGTAGGTTGCACCGAGCCGTCTGTAATCGTAAGCGGTGTTCGTTAAATTCTGAATGTATGGAAAGTTTGATAAGTTTCTATGGGATGACAGCTGTCGGCGCCATATTTAACGGTGATCAGTCTGTAAGTTGGTGCAACTCACACTTAGGCTGGGTTACACCGAACCGTCTGTAATCGTAAGCGGTGTTCGTTAAAATCTGAATGTATGAAAAGTTTGACAAGTTTCTATGGGATGACAGCTGTCGGCGCCATATTTAACGTTGATCAGTTTGTAAGTTGGTGCAACTCACACTAAGGCTGGGTTACACCGAGCCGTCTGTAATCGTAAGCGGTGTTCGTTAAAATCTGAATGTATGAAAAGTTTGACAAGTTTCTATGGGATGACAGCTGTCGGCGCCATATTTAACGTTGATCAGTCTGTAAGTTGGTGCAATTCACACTTAGGCTGGGTTGCACCGAACCGTCTGTAATCGTAAGCTGTGTTCGTTAAAATTTTAATGCATGGAAAGTTTGACAAGTTTCTATGGGATGACAACTGCCGGCGCCATATTTAACGTTGATCGGTCTGTGATCATAAATTGGTGCAACCCTGCCTTATTATGGTGTCTAAATGGTCGACGTCCGAGCGGCCGACCTCGCTGGAAAGACGAAGTTCAGTTAAGAAAGAAAGAAAAAACATTTATTTATGACAAATAGAAATACAGATAAATAGTAAATAAAAATATGACGAACATTGTTTGCCAGAAAAAGGCCACAGCTCAGCATGAAGCTGGCAAAGCCAGCGCTGTTCTTCCGTTGTGGCCCAGGTGTAAGTCACAGCTCGCCGACGAGGCGGCTATACTAGTAACTTAATTTTCTTTTCTAACATTTTTTCCTAACAACGTTATGTAATGTAGAACAAAAAGTAAATGTACATACGTGCATACCACACTTAAATTATTTTTAATCTATGGTACAAACTTGCAAAAACGAAACACAAACTACCAAGAAACTAAACGAAACTTCACTGCCACGCCGACCAGAGAGAAGAGAATATTATCACTTGACACTTTTACGTCCAGATGTCACAGACCACATTAAACTTAAATTCTAATTTTAGGATTGAGATTAAGGTACTATAACCTAAATTTTATTTTCTAAAACGAAAAACAAGCAAGACAAGGCACAAAATAGCACAGAATGATTGGCTCATGGGACATAAATTAGACCTTTGCGACTGATTGGCGACAAGCTGCCAAGCCTTCTAATTTACACACCGATTCGTCCTCACCTGTCACCTCACACTTCACCCGTTTTTATATGGAAACTGTCAAATGTCATTTGTCAAATTTTGCCAGTTTCCATATAAAAACCGGCCAAGTGCGAGTCGGACTCGCGCACGAAGTGCTCCGTACCATTATCTATAATTCGGCAAAAAAATCGCGTTTGTTGTATGAGAGCCCCCTTAAATATTTATTTTATTCTGTTTTTTAGAATTTTTTGTTATCAATCAATTAATCAAATAATTTATTTCAGAAACATGGTTCCATATAAATGACATAAAGATGTTAGTAACAATTAATCTTACGAACACTATGTTAGTAAAGAAGTAAAATTTGACAGAAATAATTTAAATAGAAATTAATTGTCAACATTAATGCACCACTGTGGTGTGGAGTTGTATCCATCGCCGCAGTATCGGGGAGTCCCATCTCTCGGCCAGCGTTTGTAGGATGGTGTTCGTGGAGCCTCGTCTCATCATCGAGGCGGCCCGCTTTCTGATGACGGCGTGAAAGCCGTCAATTTGCCGCTCCGCAAACATCGCGGAGGCGCTGCAGTGCCTCGGCAGCCCGAACAGCACCCTACACGCATCATTATACTGGACGCGCAGGGCGCTGTATGTACGTTGCGTATGTCTGACCCATAGGTTGCACGTGTAAACAGATTGGCAGTATGCCCTAAAAAGGGTTACTTTAACTGTATCGGTACAACGTGCAAACCGCCGGGCCAGCATATTACATCGCACAGCCAGCGCCCTACGTTCCCTCTCTATATCAACATTGTCACTCAAGTCATCGGTGACCCAGTGGCCCAAATATTTAAATTTGTGTACCTGCTTTAATGGTGTCCCACATAACCTGACAGGTGGTACATCAAGATACGTTTTAGTGTCAGCCTTGAAAACCATGAACTCGCTTTTAACCGCGTTATATTTAAGCCCATGGGCCTCCGCGTAAGCCTCACATATGCGCAACATCCTCTGCAGCGCACCAATCGAAGGGCTGAGCATTATACTGGCAACAGAAATACGTCATCTGTGAAAATTTCAACTGTCTTACTATCACGGTTCATGGGATACAGCCTGGTGACAGACGGATAGACAGATGGACGGACAGCAGGGTCTTAGTAATAGGGTTCCGTTTTACCCTTTGGGTCTCCTTCTTCTCTATCGTTTCGCTCTTGGCAGAGCGGTCGTGGTCACGTCGAGGCGTCCACGTCGTTGGTAAAGGCGGACACAGCTCTCCGCACGATCTCCCGCCATCTCTCCCTGTTGGCAGACTGTCTGGCGCAGTCAGACACGCGGTTTCCTACAGCGGATTTCACTTGGTCAGTCCAGCGCATAGGTGACCTGCCGCGTGATCTGACACCCTCCACCTTTCCCTGCACGACCCTTTGGGTACGAAACCTTAAAAAATTATACCACGGTAACCCGCAATGTACTGAAAATCACATGCGAGAATCGTGTGTGTGTGTACAGACGCCTTTAAGGAGCCCTTTAATGTACGAGTATATCTCAATGACCTTCGATCTCTAACTCTCCGTTTTCTCGTGTATTTATGGCTTATATGAGATAGCGGACGAGTAGTAAGTATGGTATGATGATGATGTTCTCCTGTTGTCCCTCATTAGGGACATAGGGCTCGCAGAAGAGTTTTCCATTTGTCCCGATCTTGCGCGGCTTCTTCCAACTCTTTCCATCCGAGACCAGTTGAGCCAGCCTCCTTCTCAACTGACCGCCTCCATGTGTTCCGAGGACGCCCCGGCCGTCTTCTGCCGGTAGATAGCCAGCGTAGACCCTGCTTGGACAGGTGGTCGTCCGATCTTCGAAGCGCGTGTCCAATCCAACGCCACTTTCTTTCCCGGATCTCTTCCCTTATGGGTTTCTGGTCAGATACACAAAGAAGTGTCACTCAATCACCAGATTATTCATAGATTAATAATATCAACAGATCCGTAATCAAGTATTTTATTGCTTTCATGTTGTTACATTGGTGACATTTGTTACATTAAGTAGGAGTATCAAACATGAGCCCTGCAAGGGCATCGCAACTGTTGCCTTAGGTAAGTAATTAAAAACTAACTTAACACTAGCAGAATATTAACATATATTATTAAAGTCAAACAAATAGCAAATTACACCGTATTGCAGTGTGTTTGTTTTGTGTATGAATACCTACGTAAGTGTACTTTAATTATGTGACCGGAAAATTGTGTAGGTAGTTGTGGTTAATTTGGTTTACTTTATTATTATTAACTGTAATTATTCGTAAATGATAAGTAGGTTATACTAATTAGTCTTCTAAGTATTCATTTACAGAATAATAAGCATTATTGATTAGACCTGCATATTTTCTTTCGTTGCCTTCGTTTTGAATTATCTCAGGTAGTTTGTTATACCTATACACTTTTATTGACATTTTTAAAGATAGTGTTAAGAAAGATGATTTTTCATATAGTTGTCTCTTTGAATCCTTAGGGTTAACCAAGATGACTTAGAACAGGACAGATAGTACGATCATTTTCGGCTGTTGACGAATGTCTCATTTAAAAGCACACCAAAATGTCAAACCCCATGTAATCCAAAACGTCACAAACGTCAGTTCAGTACAATTTGCAGTTATAAAAGCCGAGACAATGACCTGTCAGATATAATAATAATAATAATATTGGGGGACAATCTTACACAAATTGACCTAGTCCCAAACTAAGCAAAGCTTGTACTATGGGTACTAGACGACGATATACATACTTATATAGATAAATACATACTTAAATACATAGAAAACATCCAAGACCCAAGAACAAATATCCGTGAAAAATGCACAAATAAATGCCCTGGACCTCTAGCTTCGGAGGCAGAGTCACTACCAACTAGGCTAAGCTGGTCGTCGCTAAACTGGATATCGCTTATCTGTCTCTCTCAATCTTACTGATTTGTGTATTAGTGAGAATAGATCAGATGTACAGAAATCGTTCAACTTAAATGAGCGGATCTGCTTCATTCTGATATCTGTGGTATTATTTAACATCTGTCATGGGGTCATGTGTAATGGAAAAATACTAGTAGTAGTACTAGTGGTACTAGTAGTAGATAGTCGGCTCGTGATCACGGATGTTTTAACAAATTCGAAACCTTGGGAAAGCCTAAAAAAAAAGATTAGGGCGAGGTTAAGGCAATTAAGGCTGGGTTGCACCGACTTACGATCACAGACTGATCAACGTTAAATATGGCGCCGGCAGCTGTCATCCCATAGAAACTGGTCAAACTTTCCATTCATTCAAATTTTAACGAACACAGCTTACGATTACAGACGGTTTGGTGCAACCCAGCCTAAGTCCCGTTTACCAATAATAATACGTAAAAATCGTGCAAGTTTAAGTCAATATAAAATACTATTGGCTTTCATTGACTACCTACTAAAGTTTCACATCAACAGACATGAACTTGTCAATCATTTAATTTAATACGATAATTGTGGAGTGTCTTTTCAAAAGGGCTTATTTTTATCTTAGCGGTACTTCTAAAGAGAACCTTGCATAACAAAACTTAAGGTTGAAATTAGAAGTAGAGTTACAGAAAAAATAAACCCTTTTGAAAAGACACTCCTCAATTCATAGCCTCTTCGGGTCTACTCATATTCTCTCGAGTTTAGCCGATCGGAAAGCGTTATTCACTTTCACTACGTCTGTATATTATGCATAGGTGGATTATGTATACAGGGTGTTTGGTAACAGGATGCAAAGACTATCAGGGATGATAGAGGAGGTCATTTTAGATATTTTAGACACAACTTGCTTTTGTACAAAGTCTCTAAGTTTCCAAGATGTGCACCATTTTATTTTGAAAATTGTATGTTTTCCATACTACCATACATTTGGAAAATGATTAGATTTTTTAAATGTTTCCTTTTTTTCTGGCTTATCGTTCAATTTTTAAATAGCTGTAGGAACTAAGGAAGTTTTTGAAATCAATAGAATTCCGACTAATGACTATTTACTGCCTGTATTCACATGTTATTCAGATGCGAATAAATAAATTCGCCTTAAATTCGACATTTGCTTGCGTAGCTTGCACCAAGGTAATTATCAGTCCCGCCAAAGTGTCATCTTTGCCCCCTGGCTAGATGCTGGCCAAGAGCAATCCCATTTTTAATAAAAAAAATATATATATTTCAAACGAAACAGAAATATCGCATTGACGTTTGCAACAACATGCTCTCAGAGTAAGGATTTCTATAGAGATCCTATACGAGTTTCACCAAGGGAGACAAAAAAGTTCTTATGCAGCTAAATTGAGAACGTATCTTAAACGTCTAGCGGGTTACCATAAGCAGCCTTTTTAATTTGGGCGGGTAATCGTTTATTTGCCTCAAACTATTTCACATTACGTTTAGATGACATTGAGGCAAATAAAGAAAAGCGGAACTATGACAAGGACAACAAATGATATATATTGTTCTCTGTCGCTCTTATTCAATTTAGTATATGACCATCTCGCTGGGTAGCGGTATTATTATTTGACGTCTACTCTGTTACTCTGAGAACATGCTAATCGAGTGATAGTGACAGGGTTACAACAGAAAATAATGACACTGACAATTAATTGAAACATATTTGATTAGAGCTCTTACGAACATGTTTATTGAACTGGGTCATGAAGGTTTGATTTATTTATTTAAACTTTATTGCACAAAATGTAATTGTACAAATGGCGGTCTTAATGTGCATTGTGGCATTCTCTACCAGCCAACCGTTGGGTTAAACAGAGATTTATGAAAGGTGCAAAGAAAAAACTTTGATAATATCTACTAAGAAAATGCGAAGAAAAAATCTATATAAACACTGTAAAGAAACATACATAAATACAATGATGTTTATATGAAACTAGATAATATGTAGGTCAGAGGTGTTACTATTGTGTTAATATTTTGACTCTTGTCATCATATTCATCATCATCATCATCATGTCAGTCGAAAGACGTCCACTGCTGGACATAGGCCTCCCCCAAAGACTTCCACAATGACCGCTCCTGCGCCATCCGCATCCAGCGGACAACCGCCACCCTTACCAGGTCATCGGTCCACCGTGTGGAGGGCCTGCACGTGAAACTAGATATATGTAGGTCAGAGGTATATACTATTTTGACTCTTGTTATCATATTAAGTAAGTACATTAAAAAAAAAGTTGCAGACGAACTGAGAGCCTCCTTCCTTCTATTGAAGTCGGTTAAAATAAACCATTTTGAACAGTCACTCCTCGATTGTGAACTGTGAAGTTGTGGCTCATGAATCGGTGCCCGCAGGTACCTAACTTACAAACTTACGATTGGTTAAAAATTAACTGCCATTCTTAACCCACGACGCGGAACGTAAAAGAGGGGTGTTATAAGACTGATAAGTTTAAGACGTGTGTCTGTGTATGTGTGTATCTGTCTGTGGCATCGTAGCTCATAAACGGCTGAATCGATTTGAATGCGGTTTTTATATGAAAGCAGATTTTCGAGCAACGATTGTAACGGTTTCGTCAAAATCTTTTTAACCGTTTCTGAGATATTGAACTTTGAAATGAAAATGTCGGGGGTTTTTCAACTTTTCTCAGTTAACTGTTATTACTATGGAAAACGACATTTAGATCTATTAGTCAGTTAGGCAAAGTTATTTATTAAAAATAAAATTAAGACGACACTATTCTAATTTTGTATTCAGCAGTAACGCTGCTAACGAAAACTTCAATTTTCTAATTAAAGGGAAAAATTTAAAAAAATTGTGCACCGAGCAGGATTCGAACCTGCGACGTCTGGCATACGCGGCCAATTGCTCTAGCCCCCTCAGCTATCGGAACAAATCAAGCTCAGGCTCAGGCGTACAGCGACATCTACCTTAGAACTTTGGGCTTACTCGAGACTAAGGCTGGGTTGCACCAAACTGTCTGTAATCGTAAGCTGCGTTCGTTCAAATTTGAATGTATGGAAAGGTTGACAAGTTTCTATGGGATGACAGCTGCCGGCGCCATATTTAACGTTGATCAGTCTGTGATCGTAAGTCGGTGCAACCCAGCCTTACTCTTCTTCTTAGTTACTCGTACTTTTTAGGACTACACTTTCGCGACGCATACGCATACGCAGGAGTATGCTGGTTTGCGGCCAGAATGGCGTTCTCGTGTCAAAACGAGCGTAAAGAACTTTGAAGACGCTCGTCTCACTGATCTTGATGCGAAACGTCAGATACGTAAATCCCGGCCGAAACCCTCCTATAATTACACGTATAATATGTCTGGTCAGCTTTACTGCCCCACCTGCGATAGAATTTTTAAAAGCAAGGTTGCCGATCACGGCATGGATAGCTATAGTCGTGCTTCGTAGCTCGTAGCAGGAGGTCTATTTTCGTTCGTCGCATAGCCTTCCAATTTATTTCACGCGCTGTATCCCACGCATGTTACGCAAATGTGTCATAACGTGCGTGTCAAACATATTGCAATACGAGGGCTGTTCTTAAAGTTTTTAGCTGCTCTCACTCTATTCATGCGATATATGTTTTAATGATACCATTATGCGGGTAATTTGTGGGTGAAACTGTTGATGAAAGTCGCTTGGGTTTTTTTAAATTGTGTTTTGAGTACGACGTGGCAACAGCCCTATCGAATATGCGATGAACGGGTCACAATACCAATTTTGTATTGCGGGCAATATTAATTAACTAGCTGTTGCCCGCGACTTCGTCTGCGTCTTCGCTCCTATTGGTCGCAGCGGGATGTTATATTAGAGACTAGACTAGAGCCTTCCTCGATAAATAGACTATCCAACACAAAAAGAATTTTTCAATTCGAACCAGTTCCTGAGATTAGCGCGTTCAAACAAACAAACAAACTCTTCAGCTTTATAATTGACCGAGCGAGCGTAGCGTCTCCGTTTCAGGTTTGGACAAAAAATCTTTCGTATATCTGTCTGTCTGTCCGGATGTTCCCCTCTACAGGTTGCATTTCTCAACCGATTCTCGTGAAATTTTGTGAGCAGGTTCGATATTTATACAGAATTTTTTGTCGAATCAGTTTTTAGAAATTTAGAAATTCGAAAAAAAATATTTTTTCGTATGTCTGTACGGATGTTCCCCTCTACAAGTTGCATTTCTCAACCGATTCTCGTGAAATTTTGTGAGCAGGTTCGATATTTATATAGAATTTTTTTCGAAATCAGTTTTTAGAAATTTTGAAAGTTGAAAAAAAAATTTGCGAGTTCTACAGCTCACAGAGCACTAGTATTAGTAACGAAACACGACAAGTAAACGAAATTTTATACCCCGCTAACTATGAATCTTCTCTGTCTCTACCCACGTAATCTGTTTCGATTTCACGAAATTTAGTAACAATGAGTAAGGTGTATCGAATAGTAGTCTAGGTCGCGAGACTAGATTTATTTTTATTTTTACGAGGTCAACGGTGGGTACTCCCTTCGGACGTGGTGCAACTTCGACCCCCCTTTGTCAAGTGTGTGGGCAACTTGACTGCTAGAAGTTCTCAAGCCGCCCGAAGGCCTCTAACTTGGCTTAACGACTGCTGTCGTAGACAGCAGCCGGGATCAACGGCTTAACGTGCCTTCCAAAGCACGAGAGCGCTCAGTTAGTAACCACTCAAAGCGGCCACCCATCCAAGAACTGACCTGCGCCCACATTGCTTAACCTCGCATGCCGCACGCGGTACGCGGGCGCCGCTGGGCCACGAGCGCTCTCTCATCAAACCGAGATACTACTAAAGGTCACAACCTAATTGTTTGCATGCTTAGTACACACATATCTCACTCTCTCTCTCTCTCATACACACACACACACACACACACACACTCTCTCTAATACACAACACACATACTCACACGTCCCACTAACACATACATACTACTTTTTTCCCCTTCTCTTTCCCAATAAATGAGTACCATTGTTTTAAGTAAACCTTACCCATGGCTGTATGTAACCGGAGAGTATTGATTATATTTTTTTCTCAAACATGCAATGAAATATTGATGTTATGTTCCTTATAATAGGCTGCGAAGTATGACGTTTCAGGTGCGGCTAGGACAAGAGGTCGTTAATGGAATTTCATACAAATCTTGCAGGCCTAGGCCGGCAAAGTCCTCTTTTTTAATTCCATTCCACATAAATTTGTGGCACAGGCATCATGACATTCTGCCACTATGCGTATAAAAATATTTTTTTTTGTTGTTTATTTCATTGCATGTTTGAGAAAAGCACTATACATACCTCGGCGGGAAATTTGGGGTTGCCCGCCTTAGACCTATCCGGCCTCGCTTCGCTCGGCCGTATATATGTCTTCGGCCGGCAACCCCTTTCGTCCCGGCCTCTGTAGTAATGTACTATTGTTAGTACCTCTTTTTAAACCTAATCAGGCCGCCACGAAACAGGCATAGCATAGTGTGGGGTCGCAGGATATTATTAAATGTTATTCAGGATTTCTTTGAAATAAATAATTTTTATTTATTTTTTTAGGTTTGGGACTGTTCATCATCAGTATCATCACAAAAAAAACCTAAATTAAATAAAATCATTTAGTGATTTTATATTAAAATCAGCAAAACTAAGTTAGAAAGTTATTCCGGGAATTTACCACTACAGTTGTTAGGGATTTTGTTGTCAAAACCATTTTTAGGTATCAAAAATAGTACTATTATCGTAAATTTTTAAAAGCCCATACAAAAGGGCTTTTGGAAAAAAAATCGTAAAAAAAATACTTGCTGCTTACTAACGATTTTATCCCAGCTCATAACTATTGAAATTACCCACATAATGGTATAAATAAAAAATATATCGCATGAATAGAGTGAGAGCATCTAAAAACTTTCAGAACAGCCCTCGTACTATTGCGATGTGAGAGATATGTCGAATTAAGGCCCGGTGATATCAGAAAAGTGTTTTTCATATATTATACTCTCAAAGTGGTTCATTGTTCATCTACACAAGTTGCGTGCATTTAAACAGAAATATATTGAATTTTTTTTTGCTAATTAAATAGAGGAAGGACTGAGCAAGTTGCGTTGGGATGTTGTAGGGTTATCTGAAGTCCGAAGAGACGGGGAAGACACGATAACCCTAAGGTCTGACAACTTGCTCTATTTCCGGGAGGGCGACCAACAGTCCCAGGGAGGTGTCGGGTTCATCGTCGACAAGTCCCTCGTAAACAACGTGGTGAAGATCGAGAGTGTGTCGGCTAGGGTGGCGTACCTTATACTCAGAGTATCAAAGAGATACTTGTTGAAGGTCATACAGGTATACGCGCCGACCTCGGCACACTCCGACGACGAGGTGGAGGCTATGTATGAGGATATAACTAAGGCCATACATAGTTCCAAAACCTACTTCACCGTTGTTATGGGGGACTTTAACGCAAAACTGGGCAAGAGAGACGGCAATGAGCTGAGAGTGGGGCAATTTGGAGTTGGGAGTCGGAACCAACGGGGGCAACTACTGGCTGGTTTCTTGGAGAAGGAGGGACTCTACATGATGAACTCCTTCTTCAAGAAACGCGAGCACAGGAAGTGGACCTTGATGAGTCCCGACGGTGCAATAATATAATCGGTGCAATATTCAATGATGTATCTGTGATCAATACGGTTAAAACCGGAAGTGATCATCGTCTGGTAAGAGGCACATTGAATATATGCGTCAAGCTAGAGCGCTCTCGCCTGATGAAGTCTACGCTCCGTCCAGCAGCAGTCCAAATCCAAAACCCCGAGAGCTTTCAGCTGGAACTCCAAAACCGTTTTGATTGTCTAGGCGGCGACGTGGACGAATTCAATGACGGGTTTGTGGAAGCTGTCCATAGCATTGGGTCTAAGTTCTTTAAGGCCCAACGGACTCACAGATCCAAAAGGCTTTCTATCTCCACTCAGAGGCTCATCGAGGAAAGGAATGAAATGATTCTGCAGTCTTCAGCCGATGCGACATTATACAGGCAGCTCAATAAACGGATCTCCAAGCCCCTTACCCGCGATCTGCGCCAATTCAATACAAATCGTATTGAAGAGGCCATCGAGCAGAATAAGGGCTCTAAAGTGTTCTCAAGAGATCTGACTATTGGGCAGAGCCAGCTCGCCAAATTAAAAACTGAAGACGGTAGAATCGTTTCATCCAAACCCGAACTTCTGAATGAGATAGAATGCTTTTATGGACAGCTATACACGTCAACTAGCAGACCCGAAGTTGGTCTGGCGGAAGACCCTAGAGCCAGATTAACCCGGCACTATACCGAAGATATCCCGGACATCAGCCTGTACGAGATTAGAATGGCTCTTAAACAGCTAAAGAACAACAAGGCACCCGGTGAAGACGGAATTACAGCCGAACTCCTGAAGGCGGGTGGAAAACCGGTCCTTAGGGCCCTTCAGAAGTTGTTCGACTCCGTCTTACTGGAAGGGAAAACTCCAAAGGCATGGAACAGAGGTGTGGTGGTGCTGTTGTTCAAAAAGGGTGACAACGCCTTACTAAAGAACTACCGCCCCATCTCACTTCTGAGCCATGTCTATAAGCTGTTTTCAAGAGTCATTACGAATCGTCTCGCACGCAGGCTAGATGACTTCCAGCCTCCCGAACAAGCCGGTTTCCGAAGAGGCTTTAGCACCATAGACCACATCCATACGCTTCGTCAGGTTATACAGAAGACTGAGGAGTATAACCTGCCCCCCTGTCTAGCGTTCGTGGACTACGAGAAAGCCTTCGATTCGATTGAAACTTGGCCTGTACTACAATCTCTCCAACGGTGCCAAGTGGACTACCGCTACATCGAAGTGCTGAAGTGTTGGTACGAGAACGCCACTATGTCAGTCCGACTCCAGGACCAGAACTCGAAACCTATTCCGTTGCAGCCGGGAGTCAGACAAGGAGATGTTATTTCTCCTAAACTGTTTTCCGCTGCACTGGAGGATGTGTTCAAGACTCTGGACTGGAGAAGGCTAGGCATCAACATAAACGGCGAGTACATCACTCACCTTCGGTTTGCTGACGATATAGTAGTCTTGGCTGAGACCATGGAGGATTTAAGTACAATGCTCAATGACCTCAGTAAAGCCTCCGAGCGAGTTGGTCTAAGGATGAACATGGATAAGACGAAGATCATGTCAAATGCCCATGTAGCACCAACTCCCGTAACAATCGGACACTTTACGCTCGAAGTTGTAGACGATTACATATACCTAGGACAGACTGTCCAGTTAGGTAAGTCCAACTTCGAGAAAGACGTTAATCGTCGAATCCGACTCGGTTGGGCAGCGTTCGGGAAGCTACGGCACATCTTTTCATCCAATATTCCGCAGTGTCTCAAGACGAAAGTCTTTGACCAGTGTGTGTTGCCAGTGATGACATATGGTACTGAAACGTGGTCGCTTACTATGGGCCTCATAAGAAGGCTCAAAGTCACCCAAAGAGCAATGGAGAGGGCTATGCTGGGAGTTTCTCTGCGTGATCGCATCAGAAATGAGGCCATCCGCAGCAGAACCAAAGTGACCGATATAGCCCTTCGAATCGCTAAACTTAAGTGGCAGTGGGCGGGGCACATAGCACGCAGAACCGATGGCCGTTGGGGCGGAAAGGTTCTCGAGTGGCGACCACGTACCGGAAGGCGTAGCGTGGGCAGGCCCCCCACACGGTGGACTGATGACCTGGTAAGGGTCGCGGGTGTCCGCTGGATGCGGGTGGCGCAGGACCGGTCATTGTGGAAGTCTTTGGGGGAGGCCTATGTCCAGCAGTGGACGTCATTCGGCTGAATGATGATGATGAATTTGTAGTTTTTTTTTTTTTCCTCATATTCGAAATGAAAAGCCGAGTGTTTAACTGCGGTGAAACCACCTATTTCAGCCTCGAACTAATAGGGCTCTCTTTTTGTTCGAGTGTTAAAATATCTCGTCAGAAATGGTGCCTTTCAGCCCTCGTCTAACAATCTTACCTAGATTTTGATTTTTTGAAATTTTATTTGTCCTAGTTATAGGATTTTACATGAGGTAGAATACCATGTTCTTAACTTGATTATGTCGTTTAATAATTTAAAAATAACAATAGTGATTGGGGATGGGTTGAACTAACTTACAATTACAGACCGTTCATCGGTAAATATGGCGCTGGCGGCTGTCATCCCATACAAACTTGTCAAACTTTCCATACAATCGGATTTCAACGAACACAAACAACGAATCACAGACGATTTGGTGTAACCCACCTTATTATTAGTCTTTTTTTACCTCTTGACTTGGGCTTCGGATTTCAATTCTATCGAGAAAAATTTGAACAATAATCAATCATGTTTCGGATACAATCAGATCATATAATCAAAAATCATATGCCTGAAAATCAGGGCTTCTTTAATTGCTTTTCAAAGAACGCATAATTTTGCAAGGCACGCTCTTAAGAGTCCGTATAACCCTTACTCGCTGTTTTGTGAAACTTAGTAACGTTGTCTCTCACAGAAGAACTACATTTATACCAGTTTTAATGCATTATAATGAAAGATTGTTTCAATATTCACGGCATAAGTGTGCCACTGTTTGGAGAAAAACATAAATTGACGTCAAACCAGTATGAAAAGAAATAATATGTATTGCATTGATAGTATTTCCTGGTGAATAATTAGGCGACTTTTTTGAACTTGTGAACTTTTTTTCTAATGACTAATTTTAGAAAAATCGAACAAAGATTGCTAGTATTTTTAGCTAAATTAAACGTAAATTTATACAAATAAAAATAAAAAAAATACTGTACTCTTCGTTCTATACAGTTAATTAGAATGTAAACGTAAACGTATTGTTAGTAAATTTTACCAAAATCACAGAATAAGTAATAGTACTACCCAAAATTATCACTTAAAGATACACTTCTCCCAATAGATTTTTCGACGCAAATTCAATCTCGTGTAAGTACGACAATATAATATACATATATACACATATTTCAACGTATCTCATAATAGTTTGACTCGAACACTTAGGTGCTCGTAAGCCATCTCACGACAACCAATATTTCGAAGTTTTGATTAAAAACTTTTAACGGACTCTTAAGGCGAGTAACAATCAGTTGATTGTTTTATAAACGTTAAAGCCTCTAAAAGCCAGCGAATAATTCTTTAAAATATACATGACGCCTTGATATCTGAATTAACCTGAACGTTTGCATTTCGTGCAGCCCATCAGATACTATGTTAAAATTTATTGTCAAATTTGTATTCAACGTAACTTAAAAATTGCTTCACTGATAACGGGATATGTCAATAAATTAATATATCCACATGCTCCTTCACGCTTACACACCTCATCCCCTAAGCGTGACCGTGGTGTGCTAGCATAAATGGCTAATTAGCCGTAAGTGCCCCTGCCGTATAAAAGGCGTATGTCCACGTGAGATAGGAAACCTGCTCGTGTGACCAGGTCAGGCAATTTGCCGGCCTATTGCACTGACCTGGTTTGTGTCAGTGACTGTCGTGGGGCGGCAGTCTGCTCGGAGCGATTTTGACAGGCTGACGTGTCTAAGTGGCTGTTTTAGAATACGGTAAATGACCCTAGTATAAACCCCTGCTCTCAAATCTCAATTATAATAACATTGTGAACATGCTCCATGCTAGATTTTAGGAAGGTGTACATTTTGCTGAATTTGCAATTCAGCTGAATGTGTGATCCTTTTAAATTATAATACGTAAGAACTTTTCTTAACAACATTTAATGTAATAAAGAGCTTTCTTAAATTACATAAACGAAACTCGCGGAAATGGTCGGAAAAATACTGTTTTAACTTATTTTTGCTATGTTAAAGATTATTGAATGCATAAATATGAAAAATAGAACCTGTTTGATATTCAAAAAGCGTGACGGCACTTTTTGTATTTCCCTACAAACTTCATTTTTTTTAAGAGTTTCAGTTTTATTAAGAGCCCATCCATATTATCAGAGGATTCACCCGTTAATTGTAAGTGGGGTATTTTGATAGACAGACACATTCTTTTAAGCCCCATAGCTTGGACGATAGCTTATACCGTCACGTTTTATGTGACATTGAAGTACATTTCGGCCATATAACGTGACGGTATAAGCTGGCTAGGCAGACGCACTGAAAAATTATGAGACTTTTAAGGCGCGGTTGGATCAGTAGGGTCTCTCCAGTGACCTACATTTTACGTACAGTCAGCTGGTCACAGTATGCAGGAGGTCACATTTCTCTGCAGCTGACTGTACATGACAATTACCATGTTGGCACATAAATAATTTATTATGTCTCTGTGAAATAAAATATCATCTCCAATATTACCAATATTATTAGCTACCTTCCATTCATGTTGCAGTGTTGCACAGATATGGTCCTGTATAACAATCAAGGGTCGAAAAAACGCCGGTTCTTTCATAGGAATTGGGTACGCTACTGTATGAAATGATGGGTATTTTTCCGACGCTTGATAACAATGTATTGTAACCTACCATGCACCTACCATGCTAGCCAGGCAGATTACGTCGAAACAATTAAAACATCAAAATATTTTATATTTTTTTGTGACTAAGGACTTGACTATGTAGCACAGTAGATAAATAACCTATTTACCGTTCTTTCGCAGGAAAAGAGAAGTTATCGGTGTCGGCATCGGAGCCGGTGCGGCTGGTCCTCGATAGCGACGGCACACAGGTCGAAGACGGGGACTATTGGCGAACACTTCCGCCTAACACTGTGCTGCTGCTGCTGCGGCCGGGCGAGCGCTGGTACCCCACCGGCGTCGACGTCATCAAGGCTGGTGAGTACACGACACAAGCCGAGAGGTCTGCTGGCGAACTCCTCCGCGTAACACTATGCTGCTGCTTCTGCGGCCGGGCGAGCGCTGGTACCCCACCGGCGTCGACGTCATCAAGGCTGGTTAGTACACGTCGAGGGGAATGCTGACGAACACTCCCGCCTAACACTGTTCTGCTGCTGCTGCTGCCGGGTGAGCGCTGGTACTCCACTGGGTTCGACGTCATCAAGGCTGGTGAGTAGGAGAAATCCTATCTATCCTCCAAAGTTTCATCTTCGTTATCCTTAGTAAGTAGACGTGCTTTGCTGAATATCACCTAAGACTTCTCCTATAAATGTTTATTATGCAGCACTACAACCCGGTAGGCACTGTCGTCAAGGCTGATCTCGAAGTTGTCATCGTCATAATCACCGAAGGCGAAAAAACGCAGCAACTTACAAATAGCTCGAACCGAAAGTAAGATGTTTATGAGGTCAGGTAACAAAAGGTCCAGCCTAGCATCAGACCCTTTTTAGCAGGCCTTTGCAACTGCATTATGGTCTATATTCAAGAAAGCTTGTAATATATTTGCTTTTGTCTATTTGATACGCCATCCATTACCATTTGAATTAGCTATATCTGAGATGTACCCCTAATTTTCTCGGAAGTTTCCTATCTCTTCTTCTTATACAAATGTTTTCTCGCTTATTTAATCCTCATCTTTCAAATTTTATTTCAAATCCCTTTATTTTCTTTGTGATCTATGCCTCTAACCAATTTTTTATCATTTCCAGCAATATCAGCGATCCCAAAGATAGTATGCGAGACGATCCACGCCCTCGAGCTACACGATGAGACGCCTTCATGGAAGATCATGGACAACAAGGGGCGCGTCACTGTGGTGCTGCACTGGGACCAGCGGCCGCAGGCGTCGCCGGCCGCGCGCTCGCCCTCGCGCCAGGCCAAGCCCGACCGGCGGCCCTCGCTCGTGATCCAGACGTCGGTGGAGCGCGCGCAGCCGCCGCCGCCGCACATCACCGTCGTCAACCACGACGAGCCCGGGCCGGCGCGCGCGCGCCTGGCGCGCTCGGCCGGCAGCCTCGAGCACGCGCCGCCCGGCGCCGTGCACGTGCACACCGCCGAGTGCTCCGCGCCCGCGCCGCCGCCGCACCTCGCGCACTCGCCGCGCCCGCCGCCCGACGAGTGCGACTTCCACTGCTGCGCGCTGCACGAGGAGGGCCGCCGCATCGCCGTGCACAAGAGCGTCGCCACCTCGCCCATCCAGGACGCGCAGCCGCGGGCCTCGCCGCAGGGCCGGCCCAAGGGCCACGTGCGCTTCCTCGACGCCGAGTCCGCGCGCCGCGGCGAGCGCGACTCCTCCGAGAGCGAGACCGAGAACACGCTCGTCGAGGACGAGGCCGTCACCTCCGAGAAGTTCCTGCTGCTCATAGACCAGCTCAGCGTCGACCAGAAGCGGCACCTCACCATCAAGGACATCGGCATCATCCTCGAGCGACTCAGCTCGAAGATCCTCGACGTGGAGCGCCTGGACCGCGAGTCCGAGTCGGACGACTGCTACAACTGGACGATAAAGGCGACCATCCGCGGCGACGCGCTGCGCGAGCTCGGGGTCATCTACAACGGCAACTACTACGCGATCAGCGAGCACCCGGGCTACCGGGACGAGAACGAGGAGGCGGGCGACGAGGCGGAGGAGGAGGAGGAGGAGGACCGGCTCTGATCGGGCCTGTGCGGCGCCGCCGTGCCCGCCGCCGCCGCCGCCGTGCGGTCGCTGTGCCGCATCGCCGCGCGCTGAGCACCGCGCGCCGCACACCGCACGATCACCGCCGCGCCCGCCCGGCCGGGAGGAGCCGCCGGGAGGAGCCAGCGACGAGCGACGAACGAAGCGCTCGCGCTGTGAAAACTTAGAGACTTACTATGAAATTTGTCGCAGCCCGCCCCGAGGCGAGAGGCACGCTGAGCACTAATTAATAATAGCGGAATTACATATTGTAAGTAAAACTGACTTCCTATCGATTTCTAAGGTGATTACTGATTACTTAAGTGTAGCGGTCCGCCGCGCGAGAGCACAAAATATTCGTTATCCGAGTGTCAGTTGTATTCTTAGGTAAATAACAAATTATACACGTGTTAGCGAGGATTTAGTTTCGGCGGCCGCGCGCGGGCCGGCCGGCCGCGGCCCAGTGTTCAGAGGCCTAACGATATGCGAGTGTTGTACCACGAGATACTTAATCAGAACGTAAAATGCATCGGAGAATGTGTGAATTATATGTATGAATGCAGATGCGCATTGGAAGTCTGCCGTCAATACCGCGACTACAAAAGCGATCGATCGCGAATGTTTGTATTGTTTGTAAATTCAAATTGTTCACGTGAAATGATTTGAAAGCAATCTGTTGTACCGAAGTGAGGGAGCGACTGCGGGCACCTACTGCGGTGGTCAGCAGCCGACGCCGGAGGCTCCGGCAGCCGGTGAGCGAGGAGCCGTGTTACAGAGAGAATTAAATAAAGAAAGCACATACTTAACACTATGCAATAGATATATTAAATTATAAATAATAAAAGATGTTTAAAAGGTTGTAACTAACGATACGATTACGAATGATATATTGTCAAGCAACTACATCTTGCCAAAGGTATCGGTAGTCGTAAGTCGATTCTTGTATTTATTAGCCGTATGGAACAGTAGCATATTATTGTATAATTTTTTAATTTTTGTATAGAACCGAGACGTGAATAGTTCGTTCACTAATGTACATGATATGGATATAAATGAGGTTCAATAAGATACCAGGCCGCGAGGCTTCTAACTTGTATAGCTATTTAAGATATAATGTTAACAATTACCAACTATTATTATTAAATTATTATGATTATTGAGTACGTTCGCGAGACGGTCCGGCGGCGTGAGTGGGCCGTGGGCGGCGCGGGCGCGGCAGGGCCATTCTGTTCATATTGAACAACCTTACTGTACTAATCATGTTTGTGAGTATTTTGATGTCTTCGAAAAAGTTGGATAATAGCCCGCAAGCATCCGAGCCGACCCGCGGTCGAGTGATCGTACATTGTTTTTAGTGATGTTCTTTTGTTAACGAATTTCTGTGGAACGATGAATCTCACATTCTTGTCAGAATGCCATATAATTAGTTGTCTGCGGCGTACGTTTGGTTCGGAACTATCAGAGTTAATATTACCTATGTCTAATGACGTGTTAGAATATTGTAGACTAGAATGCGGTATTATCATTTGTTCATGTTTTTGGATGGATTTATAGGAACTTTTGAGTTTTATTTTAAGGTTTGATATTGTGGTTGTCATAAATTAATTTCAAAATAAGTATTACTCTTTCGCTATTAAGGATAGAAAAGGAAGAATATTGAATTACTTTAATTTCGCCCAATTACTGCTCCCAGTCAACTTATGGTATACAGTGTCAAGTGATAGCTGCCCATCAATGACATCACTGTTCGCTCGAACAAACAAACAAAAAAACAACCTCTCATCCTAAACGCATATACCTTCTCCGTTCCGTCGTGGGTCTAAATAGTTGTTGGGGAAGTATCTTAATGACGTTTGCAGAGACACAAGTACCCTCGCCTGCACATAACTTAAACTTGACTATCTTTGCTGGGACGCGGTCATTACTATTTTCAGAAACCAGATAAATTTATTTTGTATTTATAATGTACATTCCATGCGAAACTGTTCGCTGCAACTTTACTTACTGCTCTACCTCCTTCCTTTGTCGATAGCTTTTATTATCGTCGAATGCTCCATTATAATGTAAGCGTGTGCCGGGGGCGGCGTGCTCACGCCTGACTACCGCCGCTCAGGCGGTGCCTCTCGCTTCCAGCTGCTGGGCAAGCAACTTGCATGCCAGTCACTTGGCGTGCAAGCAACTTGCGTGCCAGTCACAAGCGTGCGAGTAACTTGCGTGCCAGTTACTTGATCGCGGGAGGCGCCGCTCCGGCCACCGTTAGCGTAGGTGCGGTGAAGTTTGCTGTCATGCGTTATTCCTCTTTCGATTTAAACGTTTACGCGATTCGTTTGTACAGCTAATGATGAGTCTATGGTGTTATGGTACGTTACGCACACGATTATTAATCTAGTTAAAACATTCCGTTTAAAACATTTTTTATGTGTATAGGAGTAATAATTATTGTAAATGGTTCGATGCCGCTCGCGTTCTCATTTGCGGCAATATATGCGACTGAGAAATTAAATTACTTAATATTTAACATAGTTAAAGCGGGACGCGTGTGAATATATGTTTACTGAGAACACTTGCAGACGTTGAATGATTTTGATTGCCTAATTAGTTTATTGACTTTTTGTACCGCCGTAAAGTAAGGCAGGTATTCGGGTGTGACTGGTAAATGACATTAATTTCTCGGTCGCCGATGAGGGCGTTGTCTGGGCGTTGGTTTAGCGGCGCACGTCACTTGTTTATCCGTGCATACTTGTAGATGGGATAGTGATTGGCATGCGATTAAGACCCGTATTCTCTGTGCCACATGGATCCCTTTCAATATTCAAATGTAGCTTTAAGTAAAATAGGGAACCTCTGTCATAATGGCTCCGTGTCTCCCGTCTTTAAGCATCACGCGATAACAGCGCGCGCCGCTGCCAAGCGTCTACCTTTGCCTTAGTTAACGAGTCGCTATTTTGACAGTAATTAGGTATATTAGGCGTCTGTGGGACGCACAGTTTTAAGCAGAGTTGTCCTGTTAGGCTGCTATTACACTATCCTTTTTGATGGCTCTTGGGAAACTAGGGGAGGGACTGAGAAAGCTGTAAATTGGGACATGAGTTGAGACCAGTAAAGTGATTTTATGACGCGTCCATGAAGTAATGTATTAGTTGATGTGAATGTGTTCAAATTAATTCTAAAGAAAAGCAGGCGTAGAAGGCAAAGGGTGTTCTTGAAGGAAAGGCAAAATTCTGGCTTAGCTGCGGGTGTTTCAATCGGTGGTACGGCTATTCTCAAAGGGAATAAACGGCAAAGCATGGTCAAACTGCCCTTTGCGAATAAGTGATTTTCCTTTTACCGACTAAACTGAAGATTTCCTTACATATTATCCTTAATATACGAGTATATATGTATTTGCTTTCACCAACTTTTAACCCAAACGCTTGTGGTTTTTTTAGAAAATCACATAAATAGGAATATGTTTTTTTTAGCTAAACTTCTCATCCGATTTGTTGTTATTTGGATATGTTGCATATATAATTATGGTGGTTTTCTAAAAAAATATAATGAATTCATATTTTGAAAAAAAAACGATAATATTTGAGTTGGACGAAAAAAATTATAATTTCGATTTATGAGTTTTTCCCAAAAATCACAAATTTTGTTGAAAGCACATAGTACATATATTAAGGGTAATGATTAGGTAGGTAAAAGGAAAATATATTTTTTGCTAAGGGCAGTTTGGCTATGCTTATCCGGCTATACCTTTTGTGTCTGAGGTCTAAATATTTAGCACGTCCAAAATATTTATATAGAATCCATGATAATCGATCACTCTCCAGATTTGTGTCTGCGTCTAAACTCCATGAACCGGTCAAATTATAGAAATGTTCGTAAAAAATGACGGGGTTTAGGTTGACCGCACACATACAATTTGAGAATGACCGTAATTAGACATACCTAACAGTTAACGAAATTTCATTCTCACCGGGCAGCACTGACTGTTTATCAAATAAGTACTTTTATGATCAACGACGATTGAGAACTCTAAAAGAAGCTATTTAGATAAGGACGGGGAACAAAATGGCCGATCCCAAATGAGACCCAGGTCCAGAATGAAAATGAAGATTATATTTCTAGAAGACAACAAAGAGGACAGTGTAACGGCGCCTGCGCCGGCGCCCTCTGGCGACACCTTGTGAATTGGCAGCCATTGTAATCGTACATAAATCCACGTTAGTAGAATATACATAACGTCTAGAAGTAATAGCTAATCTAACGATACGTTTCGTAAGACTTTCCGTTTTCAACATCGTTTTATAGACGGATCGATTGTGGAAATAATATGTTCTGTTCGGCTGTAGACAAAAGTTACATTTTATTGTAAATCATACTAATTCAAAAATACAATGCGTTTAGTTAATAGACCTTCATATTTATCCGCCCAATAGATCGTTGTGAATAATAAATTTTACCATAAACCTACTAATGGCCTTGTGAGCTGTACAGTAGACTTCGGAAGTAATATTTTTTACTTTGAAATCCCATTGTACCTCAGGAGTATATCTATTATTATCGAACCTGCTTACTAAATTTCACGAGAATTGATTGAGGAAATAAATTTTCATTAAAGATTCCTCTTGATTTTTTCAATTGTACCTATGTATTTAAGTATCTATATCGATTAAATATATCACCGTCTAGTACGTATAACACACGCCTTATATAGCTTACCGTGAGGCTAGTTCTATTTATGTGTAATAATGTCCCTTAATATTTATTTATGAATATAATTCCCAATGTTACAATAAAATGTCACTTTGTCTTCACTATTGTTACCATAAGCCAGACACATACGTACTATATTGAATGTTCCTAGCACATAATGAATGACCTTGTAACCAATAGGCCGATTAGCACCTAAGTAGGGGAATAAGTACCTACCGTTGTCAAAAATACGTGCCAAACCCAATTTTTATATACCTTTGTGTTTTGCTATGTATTCCGTAATTTTACTGCAATTTCTTTGACTGCCTGAAAACAACTTTCCTAAAGCACGCCGAGTGCATACTGAGAGCTTACAGATTACAGATTTGCAATTAAAAAACGAAAACAATTTATTTTATACATCCTACAGAGTACTTAATTATATGTGGGATATTTATTAGTCTCTAAAAGTATATGATACAACTGGGGCGAGGCAACAAGGAATGTCCCGTATTGCAGTTATCTGCCGAAACCGAACGAAGGCGTGGGCGTTAAGAATGCAGAGGTTTCCGGTCGCCCGTAGTGTATACAATAGTACATTACGATACCTGTGCAGATAACAGGAAATTCGCAACGAGTGGTGATACATTGAAACACGACCTAAGGGAGTGTTTTAAATCGACACGAGTTGCGAATGACCTGTTCGCGCGTGTATCGTACAACGTTTTACGGTACATATGGCTCTTTAAAGTTTCGACATATGAAGGTAATCTGCTGATTATCGCACTCGTGCGGTAAAGTAGCACCATACGTATGTACTGTAAAATATTTTTTCTCAAACATGCAATGAAATATTGATGTTATGTTCCTTATATTAGGCTGCGAAGTATGACGTTTCAGGTGCGGCTAGGACAAAAGGTCGTTAATGGAATTTCATACAAATCTTGCAGGCCTAGGCCGGCAAAGTCCTCTTTTTTAATTTCCATTCCACATAATTTTGTGGCACAAGCATCATGACATTCTGCGACTATGCGTATTAAAAATAAAACTTTGTTTATTTCATTGCATGTTTGAGAAAAGCGGCGGGAAATACGGGGTTGTCCGCCTTAGACCTATCCGTCTATAGTCTATACGTCTTCGGCCGGCAACCCCTTTTGTCCCGGCCTCTGTAGTAATATACTAATGTCTTGCCCTAGCCATAAAGTTCGAAGTCACAGAGCGGGCGCGGCGCGGTGCGGGGCGGAGGCGACACACACGCCGCCTCCGCTCTACCGCGCTACCGAATACCGCGCGGTTTTTTGGTGCGACGACCCCCGGACCGCGTTCGCTTTACCGCAAAACCGCCTCCGCCCGCAACGACGCTGCGCCGCGGTCTCTGCGTTTCAAGCTTTAAGTGACATTTCCCGCTCGCAAATCGGGCGGTAATTGCCACTTTACAGTCAGGGGTCACGTAGGAACTTAAGGGACTATCTTGCTCAATTAGTTTGCGAAATACATAACAAAACGTGAATGAAATTGTTTATTCGAGTGCCAATTAACTTAGTTACTCGATAGATAACCCGCCCAAGCTCGCATCGCATCAATGAATTAACTACCTTATTAATATTTAACGCGGGTTGATATTTCAATGCAAGCTGTGTGTGTTATATTTCGAAAATGACGCTCCCAAGTAATTGTATATCTAAAATTCAATGTTGCCCAATACGAAGTCTGTTGACTCGGGTGTGAAGCACACTTATTAACTTATTAGTGTATAATTAACATTAAAGTAAGTTTTTTATGGGAAGCACGCGAAAAACGAGCATTGTTAACTGTGATATATAAACGACAATTCGCTGATGCATGATGCTATAGACCTCCCATCCAACTCAGACGGAGCCCGTTGGGCGTGTGCCGTAATCCATAGGGGAGACGAAAAAAAAAGTAATGGAAGGTGGGAGCAGTTCCTTGCCACCTGTTCCGTGTCCACTACCCTTGAACCCCGGTTACGCCGCGCGCCGCGCTGGCACCGTCTCTGTTCAGACAGAGGAGAGAGAATTGAAGGATTTGTTGAAGGAGGATTTCTTCTGGTATTCCAGGAAGGCGTTTCATTGTAATGGTACGGTTAGCTGCAAATATACGTGCTACTCGTCCTCAAAATTATCTTACTCTGACTACAATGATGAAATAATAGGAGCTAAGATAGTTTCGAGTGCGTTTCATTTAAATATTTAAATGCATAAATTCAAGAAAGCAGAAACGGACCAAGGGGCTGTTAAAGGGCTCAAGCCCCTGCCAAATGTGATATCTCATCTCAGTGGGGTCAAGACCAACTCCTCTCCCCGACTAAATTCCTGGATCCTCCAGTGTTAGAAAGCTCAAGAAAGTATACATATTGAAGTTTATAAGTAATCGTTATGCATTATGGATGACGATGGCCTGTCTAAAAAACATACCTATAGTTTGCCATATTGGCATTTATATATCACAGTATAAAATAGTGATGGCCAGTTCCAAGCGCCTTGTGACCAGAAACCGGATACAGGTACCGTTCAATACCGGTTTTACCGGACGATATCAAATTTACCGGCCAATGCCGCTTTACCTGTCAGTACTTGTGTTAACGGGCAATAGCGGCTTTATCGGTCAGTACCGACATTACCAGTCAGTACCGGTTTTCTGGCGTTTGTGTTACCGGGCAGGCCGAGGCGCGCTGCCCCACTTATTTTTGTACCGGATACCACGACCGAGGCAGTACCGGCTTTTGTTTGAATTAAAACGACGTATCCGAGAGAACTTCACTGCCACTAATTTAAAATAAAAATATTGGAAACGAAACCCATGACTTTTATTTTACTTCAACATCATTTGTCTATTTGGCACTTCATCTAAGACGACAAACATTCGTTTTTTTTTCGATAAAAATACAGCTGTATATAAAATGGTTACAGTTGACTTAGTGAGAAAATTTATATATTTTTAAGGATTTTTTTTTTATTCAAGATGGGATTGCTCTTGGCCAGTATCTAGGCAGGGGGCAAAGATGAGGCCAACGATGAAGCGAGCTCACCCAGAAGATGCCTATTCACTCACGCCTTAAAAAGGTCTAGGTTAGGTATATGAACTCAGAAATACAAACGCCGGCAGAGAATTCCAAACCTTAGAAGTAAAAGAAAGGGAAAGGGCAAGGGTTCCGTAGTAAACAAGGAACCCTTGCGGTTTCGCCATATCCGTCCGTCCGCCCGTCCGTCTGTATGCGGCTTAACTCAATAACTGTAAATTGGCATAAGTATACATACGTAGTAGTAGTATCAATAATTTTTTTCACGTTTGTTTCAAGTCGTATTCTTTCCTTGGGTGTCGTAAGAGTCGACTATGGGAACCACGATGAAGTGTGTTGTGGGCGATGGGTTAGGAGCCTGTCACTGCAATATCATAATATTCTACATCTATAAACCTACAATTGCTAGAAGTGACACTGAAATTAATTTTCGTGTGCTCTGCCCTTAAAAGGGGTACCTTTTGGGAATATGGGCGTGATTTATGTATGTATGTATGTATTGCATTATGTTTACAAGTGAGTAAGTGAGTTACACATTATGGTAAGAGGCCTCCTCCAATTCCTTGTTGTCTTTGGCTGCGCAGGTCCATGACGTTCCGGCTATAAGAGAATATCAGTGGTAGAATTATATATAATTCATTTAAGAGGAAAATTATCACAGCTAAGTAGTCTTTACTACGAGTAGTTAACGAGTAATAGCCGAACTTAAAGTTTCTTCCCCACTTTACGTGTAGGGGAGGTATCATGGAAAACAAAATATAGCATTTTAGTGTTTTATCGGCAAGATTGATATGTATTTTACGCCAAATTACAGCTTTCTAGTAATAACGGTTACTGAGCCGCGGACAGACAGACGGACGGACATGGCGAACCCTAAAACATAACATAAAATCCTTATGGAGGGTGTTCTGCATCGCAACCTTTGGGTAGGTTTAGACAAAGACTAAAAAAGGCACCGATTAAACACACTTTCGGTGGCATTTTTTCGCAGCATGCCAGCGCTGGCACGGAATAGAACACTCGCCTATTTTTTGGCGCCAGTGACCTCTGCCCGCGTTTGGTTATGACTGATACTGAAAAGGCACCGTGTAAACGACTGTCGGTTTGCTACTCACTGGCGCCGTAATTTAGGCATCTCAAAATAGTCTCCGTCTAAATCAACCTTTATTCATTATATTATTTATTTATTATTATTTGTTTATCAGGCAGGCAGTTGAAACAACTGATGAAACCTGTATCCAATTATCTTTAAGTACAACTTCAGTGTTGAGCTAAATTTGAATAGTGCTTATCCAATTTGTTTTTGAACTGGTTGACATTGTGAGCCGAAACCACATCATCTGGTAGTCTATTCCAGGCCTTCACCACCCTGTTACTCAGAAAGTGTCTGTGGGGGTTGCTGTGTGACCTGCGAGCGACTAGCTTTAAGTGATGGCCTCTGAGTCGTGTGTTGTTGTTCCGTTCAAATATTTTGTGGAAATCTTTGAGATCGTAATGCCCAGATAGTATCTTGTATGTCTCAATCAGGTCACCACGTTCCCTGCGCTGCTTGAGGCTTGTGAGATTCAGAGAGCGCAGTCTTTCTTCGTATGGCTTATTTTTGAGCTTCTTTGGTAATTTAGTGAAACTACGTTGAACCTTTTCCAGCATCTCAATGTCTTTAACAAAATAGGGACTCCAGGCTTGAAAGGCATACTCCAGTAGTGGTCTTATGTATGTTTTAAAAATATTAAATGTATAGATACCGGTATTAAAAATACCAAAACCACTAACGGACTCTAAAATCTGGACACCGACACCTTACAGTCACCATCATATATATCCCAGCGAACAAGGTGCCCAAAAATATTTGAATCATCATATCAGCCAAAGGACTTCCAGTGGTGGACATAGGCCGTTTGAGTTTAGATATTATCATCATATCAGCAAAAGGACTTCCACTGGTGGACATAGGCCGTTTGAGTTTAGATATTATCATCATATCAGCAAAAGGACTTCCACTGGTGGACATAGGCCGTTTGAGTTTAGATATTATCATCATATCAGCAAAAGGACTTCCACTGGTGGACATAGGCCGTTTGAGTTTAGATATTATCATCATATCAGCAAAAGGACTTCCACTGGTGGACATAGGCCGTTTGAGTTTAGATATTATCATCATATCAGCAAAAGAACTTCCACTGGTGGACATAGGCCGTTTGAGTTTAGATATTATCATCATATCAGCAAAAGGACTTCCACTGGTGGACATAGGCCGTTTGAGTTTAGATATTATCATCATATCAGCAAAAGGACTTCCACTGGTGGACATAGGCAGTTTGAGTTTAGATATTTGTGGTGCCCTGAAGAGTAGAGATATATTCGATGGTGATTTTATAGTCCCCATAAGTTATATCGGAGCGGGCGAGGTGCTCATAAATATTTGAACTGAAAACACACTCTTTTATGAAGGCATTACCTATAGAGTGCATATTTAGATATTTTCGTGCCTTAAAGAGTAACTTAAAGAGTTATTTTATTTATTTATTTATATTCGATGGCAATTGTACTTCCAACCAGTATACGAGTATACTTTTAGAGCATTAAAATGCTCTAAGAGTTAGAGTATACATATATAATGTACTCTCTGCATCCAACGTTTTGCTGTCAATAACAAATCATTTTTCTCAAACGTGCAATGAAATATTGATATTATGTTCCTTACTAGTGCCTACGCCAATTCTTGGGATTAGGTAGCGGACCCCAGGGCGGTATGGGCCGGTTTTGCATTTTTGATCTTTCCGAAAGTGACACACGCCGCCTCCGCTCTACCGCGCTACTGAATACCGTGCGGTTTTTGTCCGACGTGCCCCGGACCGCGTTCGCTCTACGTTTCAAGCTTATATCACTAGCAAAATATGAACTACTAAATTATTACTACACTCAAATCAAACAAGTGAATGCGATTTTTGTGCGTGGTACGAGGTCACGAGTGTTATCTATCATAAGATTCATACGTTAAAAACAGCGTGGAGCGCTCGTGGCCCAGCGGCGCCCGCGAACCGCGTGCGGTATGCGAGGTTAAGCAATGTGGGCGCAGGTCAGTTCTTGGATGGGTGACCGCTTTGAGTGGTTACTAACTGAGCGCTCCCGTGCTTTGGAAGGCACATTAAGCCGTTGATCCCGGCTGTTGTCTATGACCGCACCGCAGTCGTTAAGCCTAGTTAGAGGCCTTCGGGCGGCTTGAGAACTTCTAACAGTCAAGTTGCCCACTCACTTGACAAAGAGGGGTCGAAGTTGCACCACGTCCGTAGGGAGTAGAGTACCCACCGTTGCCCTACACGTGACCCCTGGGTGGTGCTAAAAGTGCAACAAAACTGGCAACCGTACTTGTCGTCTCGAAGATCTCACGGTCCGAAAATAAATACCATACCTACGATTATTATTATTATTAGTTAAAAACAAAAACCAGGGGCCTAACTAAATTACTATTTTCTTGACTTTCATGACTTGAGGGTCGTGACTACACGAAGTAGTCGCTTTGCGCACTATTGTTCTCCAGATCGCTCGGTTCTTAGCCATCCGGATAGACGTCTGCGAGTTTCCTTTTCAGATTTCCTTCACGGCATCTGTCCAATGGGCTGGCGATCATCATTGACTTATTTTTTCATCCACGTGCTCCACAATTAGGAGTTTCTCCAGGCTCTACTGGAGTTATCGTTGCATGCATATAGCGGATAGGCGAGGCTTAATTCTCAATTCTGAGAGCATAGACGCATTAGTGCGGCGCGCAGTGCATGGAATACCTAACATTTTACGCCATCACTACGCTCTACATCTCGATTACGTCAATTCTGATCAATTCCGTCAATTCGTGCTTTCATGGTCTATGTTTCCGAAGCATATTAGAAATGTTGGGAAGATCAGGGTTCGCATCAGCTTGACCTTTATCCTGTTGCTGACTCCTCTGTTCCTCCAGGTCTGGTCCCGCATCACCGATTTTTTTGCGATTTGGGCTCTTCTCAGATTCGCCATCCGGAGTTGTCTCTTAATAACTCCGAATGGCCAAGGTACAAACAAATCTCTGTGCCATGTCCAAGTTGGTAGTTCTCCCGTCCGTTGTAGGGCTACCTACATCACAGTCCATTTTACAAATATCAGTTTGGTTTTGTCTCGATAATGATTTGAAGACTACAATCACCGTTTGAACTTTTTGCAGAAGGACGGCTAGTTCTGATTCATTAATAACGCCTACAAAGGTGGTATAATTCGCAAATCATAAAGAGATGTCTTCCGATTCGTATGCTTCCTTCCACTCCAACCTCCGAAATCTCCCAATACTCTTCTCATATGTTCGCCTATGAGATTGAACATTTGTGTTGTAAGGATACGTAGGAATGACCAGACAGGGGTCTGACTCCACGGTTAGGATGAAAATGTCTTAACACGGAGTTATAAATCTGTACTAATATAATATTAATAGATGAAAGCCCGGCTTCGCTCGGGTGAAATAAATAAGAAAGAAATAAACAAAACATTTATTCGTGACAGTTATGCAAACGACGAAAGAAATAGTGTACAAAAATGTATAAAATAAAAACATTACAACAACGGATTATGATGAAACTTCGAATCGTATAGAAATATAGTCTGTAGTCTGGATTGGGAATAAAAGTATGGAATGGAATTATATGGAATTGGGAGTAAAAGATTACGCAAACGACGTCACGGGCAAAGGTAGTATCTTTGCAAGTTAATCCTAAGCATTTTTATAAGGGTAGTATTTAAAGGCACATAAAAAATTTGACACCGTAATCAGTACTGATTTGTATAGGTAGCTAAAATACTAATCGTTCATTAAAATTCAATTCAGATGTGATTCAGATTCAGTCAGTATTTTTGGTGCGAAGTCAGAGCTGCTAACGCGAAAAACAAATGAAGTTCGTGTATCTCCCTCTCTGTCGCACTTGCAAATTCGAGCGACACAGAGGGAAATACACGATGTTCGTTCGTTTTCGTTTCGCGATAGCAGCTCTCTATTCTCCGCCAAATTCTATTCAGTGGGGCTCTTTACACTCAATATTATCGCGATTTTTAAACTTGTATGGGGTCTGTTAAACGCTTAATACTATCACAATACTGGTGTGTCAATATTATCGTGGTTTTCAAAATCGTATGATCGTGATACGGATCGTGATATGAGTATATCGCGTGATAATAATAACCATGTAACAGGCCCCTATGGATGTTGCTTCATTATTCAGTGTTTCACGTGATAATAATAACAGTTGGTAATAGTTTCTCCAATTAATGGAAGCTATTTAACAACTTGTTCCGTTTTGCCAAAGGTATTTCACATTCCGATACGCGCACCATCCAGGAATAGGAGCCGTCAGACCAGAGGGCCTACCACGATCTGAAAACGAAGTATTGCCCTCTCCGCGCTCGAATATGCAAGTGCGACAGAGAGGCATATATATTTAGTTTTCGGTTGGTAGCACCTTAGTCCGAGCGTGGCGGACGGTCGAAGAAAGTCAAAGAACATTCCGTGTGCTGTCTGTCACACATATAATTTTTTAGCTTCCCATCGACCTATGAACTTGAAAATAAGTGATAATGTTTATTATGAAGTATATTTTACCAAAAATATCAACATATTGATAAATCACATTTGTTTTTTAGTTGTACGGAACCCTCAGTGTGCGACTCCGACGCACTTGGCTGGTTTTTATTACATTTTGAATTTTATTTCTCTTATAGTAAAATACCCTATTCGTTTTAAAGTTGACGCCTGAGGGCCTACCGCGAACCAAAAACGAACTATCTTCCTCTCTGTCGTTCGAATATACATGTGCGAGAGAGGCAGATACTTCGTTTTCGGTTCGCAGTAGCGCCTCTAACGTCCGAGCGCGGCGAACGGCATGAGCTGAGGGTCTACTCCGAAATTCAAAATCCTAACTTCGTATGGTGCCGTCCCTTTCACTCTCCTGTCATAGACTATATGAGTGAAAGGGACGGCACCATACGAAGTTCGGATTTTGAATTTCGGAGTAGTCCCCCAGTACCACTAAGTTATAAGATAGAGCGAGATAGGGATAGAATTTTGCTAGACGTTTAAAAGCCATAAGTCACCTAGTAGTTTGTCACAAACAAAATAGAGACGCAGCTTTAAGATGGCGGACAGACTCAGCAAACATTCAAGTGGTGTCCTTTACCCGATTAATATTATCACAATACTGGGGTGTCAATATTATCGCAGTTTTCAAATTTGTATGGATTCTGCTTTAATATTCACGTGATACTTATCGTGATATGAATCCATGTAACAGGCCCCATACATTCGCTTTGAAGGCGGTTGTTGTGACAATCAGTCTAGCTAGCACGATAGATTATACCGTTACGTTTTATGTGACGTTTTAATACATTTCGCCCATATAACGTGACGGTATAAGTTATCGTGCTAGCTAGGCTGATAGGTGTATAGAACGCTTGAAAACTACAAAAACAAAACGCTGCAGACGCGGCTAGCCGAATCCACACAATGGGCGATGATGGCCCATCACCCAGAACGCAGCCCAGCAACCTGGCCAACATACCGGACGCAAAAATAGTTCACGATTTTCGAACGTAGCCGACACTGTCAACCAACAAATTTAATATAGCAATATAGTCTGTGGGCAATATGGCCGACGTTTTGTCATCAAATTAACACTTTTAAATGCAAAATACGCGACAATCCGAATTTTGCGGATACATATGTTCAACTCGAAAATCGTTATTTTTATACGTTCTTCAATTTGAGACAGGTCTCGTTCGGGTCTACCGTACCCCTGCACGAAATTATTAATATAGATAATAGGCTGCGAAGTATGACGTTTCAGTTGCGGCTAGGACAAGAGGTCGTTAATGGAATTTCATACAAATCTTGCAGGCCTAGGCCGGCAAAGTCCTTTTATTTAATTTCCATTCCACATAAATTTGTGGCACAGGCATCATGACATTCTGCCACTATGCGTATTAAAAATAAAACTTTGATTTTTTTTGTTGTTTATTTCATTGCATGATTGAGAAAAGCACTATACATACCTCGGCGGGAAATATGGGGTTGTCCGCCTAAGACCTATCCGGCCGTCTATATGTCTTCGGCCGGCTAACCCTTTCGTCCCGGCCTCTGTAGTAATGTACTATTTCTGGTATATATGGGAGAGTCGTCTCCCATAATAAAAGGTGCAGGTTCCAATTTAATAGAAACAACTAGATTTAGTACTTAGATCACTGTTTTAATATCAATCCACAATAATCGAACCAACTTGACAATAGATTAAAACACAGTTTCACAATAAACCATCAGACAACATTTTAGCAGCACGACAAGTGCACTCGGCCAACTCTAATGCAAGAATGTCCCCACCAGGCACAATCTCTCTATTTATAACCTTTGATTCAGGTAATGGCGCCAGGTGGTGGCGTGACGTCACAATGGCCTGACAAGTCAGGCCAGGTGCAGCTGTTGTTTACATTGCTTGCAAATTTTAGCTTGCAGCACGGCGACGCCGCCGTCATATACAAAAGGTACGTATCTTCTGGATAAGTAAGCTTTAAATCAGTATAATTTGGGCAATATCTGTAGAAGAAAAAGCAAGCAAGAACTGCATTTTCCAAACTCAATAACGTTTGCGCATTAAAATGGAAAATCCGAAACTAGCGGCGTCAAAGTGCGGGAATTCTTTCGGAATACCCGCTGCAGCGGGCAATCACGGATCCGTATCTTCTTAGTAGTTTGTGCATGGATCCAATTCGGGGCCTATACGACAACATGTTTTGGATTCAAATTAAATTTACATTTCGTCAGACACACTAGAACAACACGACTTACTAGAACCTGGAGCGTTCGTGGCCCAGCGGCGCCCGCGTACCGCGTTCGGTATGCGAGGTTAAGCAATGTGGGCGTAGGTCAGTTCTTGGATGGGTGACCGATTTGAGTGGTTGCTAACTGAGCGCTCCCGTGCTTTGGAAGGCACGCTAAGCCGTTGATCCTAAGGCTTAATTAGAAGTGTGAAAAGATTAAGATTCATTGCCACAAGCCAACCACGGTAGCTCAATTCGAAAGAGCGATGGACAGATGACAGGGGTCGTGTTTTTATTTTTTATACTCCGGCTAGAAATTGTAAATTAAGAATAAGAATACGAAATAGTTTATTGCCTTATAAACAAAAAATAACAGTTAACTATGTAGAAAGCGGCAAAGGAGCACAAATTTCAATCCAACACGTTTAGCAGACAGACCCGTGGGGAGGGCAAACACGGCAGCGGCCTGCCACCTTCGATTCGAGATTGCCCCCTGTCTGGAGCACTATACAGTTTAAATTTTTTCCAACGTTTGCTTTATTTGTTGGCAGTCTAGGAGGTAGTAGTGACGACAGCTGGAAGTCGAAAACTGCGGGTATTTTGATCCTTTGTGTGTGTCGTCTTGGGTAAAGGAGGGCAAAGCGTTGGTGATTTTTAACCGACTTCAAGATTTCAAAGGAGGAGGTTATCAATTCGGTTGTATGTTTTTTTTTTTGTTTTTTTTTTTTTTAATGTTTGTTACTCCATAACTCCGTCATTTCTTAACCGATTTGGAATATTCTTTTTTTGATTGTAAATATATATATCCAAGTTGGTCCCGTTTTTGTCAAAATGCAGTTCTGATGATGGGATCCATGAGGAATTGAGAGAAATCCTCAAATCTTTAAGGCAAACATATAGTGATTTTTGTGTTTTTATCAACAATTCAAGCATTTGCATCTAAAAATGTGACATTGGATGAAGTGGAACTGCTGATGATGATCAGAACAGAACTCTTCAACGACGAAAAGTTCACGTTTGGCGATTTGTCCTCCTAGCTGTGTTTGTTAAGCAAGTTCTATTTTCACGATTAATTTTTGTCATGCTTGATTTCTGATGATGGGATCCATGAGGAATTGAGGGAACTCCTCAAATCTTAAAGGCAAACATATAGTGATTTTTGTGTTTTTATCAACAAATCGAGCATTATCATACAAAAATGTGACATTTGATGAAGTGGAACTGCTGATGATGATCAGAAAAGAACTCTTCAACGACGAAAAGTTCACGTTTGGCGATTTGGCCTTCTAGCTGTGTTTGTTAAGCAAGTTCTATTTTCACGATTGATTTTTGTCATGCTCGAGTTCTGATGATGGGATCCATTAGGAATCGAGGGAACTCCTCAAATGTGAAAGGCACACAAATAGTGATTTTAGTATTTTCATGAACTAATCAAGCATTTTCATTAATAAAAGTTACATTTGATGAAGTGGAACTGCTGATGATGATCAGAACGAAACTCTTCAACGACGCGTAGTTCACGTTTGGCGATTAGTTCTCTTCTTTTTGTTTGTCAAGCAAGCAAGGTTTTTCCATGATTCCATGAGGAATTGAGGGTACTTAGTCTTCTACCATTATAAACATACTTATAGCCATTTTTATTTTATTGTATGGAATCTAAGAGTGCACCATCTAAGTATAATAATCTTTCACCGGCCTCCCCCATTGAAGTCGGTTTTTTTTTCTTAAAAATTATCTAGAGTCAGAAGCGTACTGAAACGAGGCAGCGCTTGCGATGCGAAAACCACTTCAAGGAAACACCGCGCGTCAGGGCCAATCAGCGTGCTTCCAGAGTTAGGCACGTCGGATTCCACGAAATACTCTAGCACTGGCTACGGCCACCACCCAGACCACCCTTCGGCAGTTGCTGAGCGACGCACGTTGAAAGCACATCTATGACGGTCGATACAAAGACTCCGCTCGCGAGTGATTTTGCCAAATCCTAAATAAATCTTATTACTTTCTATTAAATGGTATTTTCAGTTAGTGAATTCCTAACAGTTTTCAGAAGTGGGATCGCGTCGGTTGGCTGAGCGCGTAAAACATCTCGAAGATATCCTTCGAGGAACTCCACGCGGGTCGCCGCCGTCAGCGAGGGTCGGCGGATACTTTTCAGGCGCGCCGCACACAGAAGATGGCGCCATGACGCCCCCACTACCATGTTCGGGCCCAGATCAGGATCTCACCGAGCTGGCAACGGAAACGCTATGCGTGTGGCCTTCGGAACCGCCCGTAGCGCCTGCAAGACTAACTCCGTCAGCGCCGTTGGTGCCGGTCGTGTCGGCAACGGATCCTCCGCAAGTACGGGCCGGAGACCTCCAAGCAGCGCCTGTACAACGAACGCCCTTGCGGTCTCCGGCAGCAGTCGCGTCGGCGATTACATTTACGGATAACACTTTTAGCGGACCTGGTGGGACGTCACGAGTGCCGCTGCGCACGGCCGCTGCCCCGCCCGTAATCGGGGTCGCCCGCGACACTCACATCACTCCGGTGTCGCCATCGGGTGCGAGTATGCCAGTTTCGAATTCGACAGGTATGGGGTTGCAGGTCGCCACCGGTGCAGTTGCGACCGCGCCCCCGACTCCATCCTTATCGGACTTTCCGTATGTACAATCAGAAAATAATAATAACTTACGATATGTGGGTCGTAGCGACCCTATTCCAGAATTCGACCCGAAATCCTCTTTATTAACGATGGAGATTTGGATAAGGAAGGTCGAAGGTATTTCAAATATGTACGGTTGGGACGAAAAGACGCTTGTTTTTAATTGTTCGTCCAAATTAAAGGGCTATGCTAGACGTTGGTACGATCAATTGCAGGATGTGAATCTATCCTGGACCGAGTTTAAAACAAAACTTCTAACAGCTTTTCCATGTCATAAGAGTAAATTGAGTATGATGCGCGATTTAGTGAATGTAATGAGAGCGCCCGATGTAGATTACCTACAATTTTATTATGACAAGCTAGCTTTAGGTAACGCGTGTGGTATCTCGCCGTCTTTGATAACAGAATCTATAATAGGTTCAATCGGTAGTGAGCTTGTTGAGGTTGGAGCCATTTCTGCGGGATGTCGCGATCCCAACTCATTGTTAAATTACCTATCATCATTACAACGCAATACATCGGTTCCCGCGGGCTCTCGACAAAATAGTGGCAACACAAGTCACTATCAAGCAAAAATCAAATGCCATATCTGTAAAAGACGGGGACATACCGCCGCACGTTGTACTTACAAAATGCGCGATAAAAATGATAAGTCGTCAATATCGGTTTGTTCATTTTGTAACAAAAAGGGACATAATGAAAACAATTGTTACTTAAAAATGCGGAAATGTTCCTATTGTAATAAGATGGGTCATGTCAAAGAGGAATGCTTGAAATTAAAGGGGCGTAATTCAAATTTAACGTCCACGCAAACGGTACGCGTAATACAAAGTAAGGAGGAGTCGGCTTCGAAGTACTATATGACAGTTAAGGTGAACGGTTTAGATGCTCAAGCTTTTATTGATTTTGGTAGCTCTTGCGTCACAATTACTGATTCGACAGCAAAACAACTGGGCTTAAACACTCACAGTGTAACAAATAACAGTGTTATAAAGGGTTTCGGTGAATCGCATATAACGCCTCTCGCGGAAACAATAGTGACTATTATTGCGGACGAGGCTACTTGCGAAAATATAAAGGCGTATATTGTACCCAATAGTGCGCAAGATATAGGTATAATTATCGGTCAACCGTTCACTGACTACCCTAATGTGTATGTTATCAAGACGCCTACGTCTCTGCGAATGTACAACGCGAACTTTTTGATGGCATTACCTGGAACGTTTAATGACATTGAACGTGTCACCTTGCGTGCACCTGAGGACTTACACCTGACACCCGGTGTAAACAAAATAGTGTTATCGTGTTCTGAGTTTGACGGTTCTATAATTGTACCAGAGTCGGCGCACCTTAAACCGCGATCAGAGTGTTTAATTCCTCAACACACTACAAATATTGTCGATGGCCGAACGGTACTTAAAATCATTAACTTGGGCCCGGAAGCTATTACGATACGGAGTAATGAGTGCGTGGCGCGTGCTACTGTTGACAGCTCAGATTCTAAGTATAAAATGGGGCAAGATTTAAATCCTCGTACCAGGGCCGAACTCGAAAGTCTATTAGGGAAGTTTTCTGACTGTTTTTCTGAAAATGACCAGGCAATCGGTAAGTGTTCTGTAAAAATGAAAATAGAGCTTACTGATTCGAAACCGATTTATTACAGGCCCTATAGGATGTCGATCGAGGATCGTAACCATGTACGCAGTATAGTAAACGATCTTTTGCAAAAGGGTATAGTGGAGCCGTCCAACTCACCCTATGCTAGCCCTGCGATTTTAGTGCCTAAGAAAAATGGAGAAAAACGTATGTGCGTCGATTATCGCGCACTTAACAAGGTGACTAAAAAGGAGCGTTACCCGCTTCCGCTCATACAAGACCAGATAGATAGGCTAGCCAAACAGCGCGTATTTTCGTGTCTTGACGTTTTATCCGCGTATCACTGCATACAATTAGAAGACGAAAGTAAGCCTCTTACAGGATTCGTCACAGCCGATGGTCACTGGCAATATACTCGTATGAGTTTCGGTCTCGTTAACGCGCCAAGCGTTTTTCAGCGAGCTATAGACGAAATACTAGGGCCTCTTAAGTTTGAATGCGCCACTGCTTATCTTGACGACATACTGGTATATGCAGAAGATCACCACGCCGCGCTAGATCGTCTTCGTCGAGTTTTAGAGCGGCTGCGTGATGCTAATATGAAGTTGCGTCTCGATAAATGCTCGTTTTTAGTTCCCCAGGTAGAGTACCTGGGTCACGAGATATGTAACGGTGAAGTCAAACCTGCACAACTTAAGATTAATGCCGTGCGTGATTTCCCTACTCCGACAAACGTCCACCAGTGTAGGCAGTTTATGGGTTTGGCTAATTATTTTAGGAAGTACGTCAGTGGGTTCGCTGCTATAGCACTGTGTACGTTGCGTAAACATATGACGATGGGCGAGCTGAGAGGTATGAATGGGCTTACTTGTGATGAGCTGGTGGTTTAGTGGACTGTATTTGGAGCGGATGCCGTGGCTGGCCCTGATGGGTGATGAGCTGAAGGACGCTGCTGCTGCTGAACTGATTGATGGCTTCTGGGTATAGTCGAGCTGATGAGTCTTTCACGCACACACACACACTGAACACTGCGGGAAAGTCACACGCGTGGTTAATGTCCTGAGCTGATAGTCACTTCACAACTTCACTGTTAACTGCCGGCCGGCTATTCGAATGTTCGTTCTCACGCGAATGTAGAAAATTAGAGAGAGAGCTAGTGACGTCTGCGCTTGACGGCGGCTGAATGAGACACAGGTGGCGCGGCGTGTGCGCCGCTGAGAGCGGAAAGAGTGAGCGAATGAATGAAGTGTGAATCGTCGCGCTTATTGGCGCGAACATCCTGGGGGGGCCCGGAGTAGAGCCTCTTCTTGAGCTGAATCCAATGGTAGCCTGGCTATCTTGAGTACAGGTCTGCGGAGATGTCCATGGGCAGTGTCCAGATCCACAACTCGAATCACTCCATCCCGTCCGGGTATTGTGCGGGTAATTCGACCCAGTCTCCACTGTAGCGGTGGTAAGTCGTCTTCCTTGATGAGTACCAGTTCGCCAATTTGAGGGGGTGAAGAAGGGGAGAGCCACTTAGAGCGAGTCTGAAGAGTATGGAGGTAGGATCTGGTCCATAGAGTCCAAAAGCGCTGAGACAGAGCTTGTACGAGCTGAAAACGTTTTAGGGCGGATAATGGCCTATCGTCAAAGGATGGCTCGGGCAGAGCAGTAAGCGGCCGGCCGATGATAAAATGGCCCGCGGTTAATGGTTCAATATCCGAGGGATCGGACGAAAGTGGACAGAGAGGCCTAGAGTTGAGTACCGCCTCAATTCGTGCCAGGAGTGTGGAAAATTCCTCAAAGGTAAGGTGCTGTTCACCAACCACACGATAAAGCAACTGTTTCGTGGATTTGACGTTAATTTCATGTAAAGCACCGAACCAGGGTCCCTTTGGGGGGTTCAGCAGCCAGGTTATGTGCTGGTTGGCAAGCTTGTGTGTGATTGCATCATTATTTGCAGAGAGGAAGTTCTGAACTTCTTTGAGCTGATTTCTAGCGCCTACATAATTTGTGCCGCAATCCGATCTGATTAGGACCGGTGTACCGCGACGCGAGGTAAATCTTTGTAACGCCGCAAGAAAGGCTTCCGTGGTAAGGGCAGAGACGGCCTCCAAATGAACTGCCTTCGTTGTGAGGCACACAAATATGCAAAAGTACGCCTTCAAGAGTTTAGCGTTCCGTAACGTGCTAGACTTAACGAGAAATGGGCCGGCAAAATCAGTCGTGACTTGGCTAAATACGGGCTGAGGGTTAACCCTGTCTGCTGGCAGGTCAGCCATGAACGGGGCTGCAGGTTGAGCGCGGCATCGGAAACATCTAATGCATTTGAATACCCGGTGTCGGACCGCACGGCGAGCGGATAATATCCAGTATTGCTGGCGCAGAATGGCGTGCAGAGTGTCAGCGCCAGGATGACAGTGTACTGTGTGGTAATAGTCAATAATGAGGTCAACGAGTGGACTAGCGCGGGGCAGAATGAATGGGTGCTGAGCGTCGTACCTAATCGACGCCTGAGAGAGACGACCACCGACCCTCAAGAGACCGTCTTTCATAAATGGCGAGAGACGCTGGAGTCGGTTGGTGCAAAGTTTGTTCGTTTGGAGACGATGAATATCCTCCGCAAATTCATTCTGCTGAACAGAGCGGATCCAGAACGACAGAGCATCCCTACGTTCGCTAACTGTTAATGGTCCAGAGCACAGTTCATCCGGGCCGCGCTTACAATTAGAAATGAAGCGCTTTATGCAAGCCGTCACTCCGACGAGCTTGTTAAGAGAGCTGAAGCGAGTAAGCAGATCATGATCAAAATCAGGAATTGCTATATGAGCCGCCACCTTTTTTGGCTTGAGGCCTGGCAAGGCGTGATGACCCAAAGCGGTTGGCATCTGGGGCCAGGTGTGAGGAGGTTCTTTGAGCCAGCTGGGAGACCACCAGAGGTCATGAATTGAAAGAGATTGGGCTGACATTCCCCTGCTCGCACAGTCTGCAGGGTTGAGGTTCGTGGGAACATGTCTCCACGTTGAGCTGATTGGGCTAGACATTATTTTAGCCACTCGGTTGGCTTCGAACGTCTGAAGTCGGTGAGGGGGCGTGTTGAGCCATGCTAAAACTATGGTGCTGTCTGACCAGCACGTATGTTGATCTATAACAATATGAGCTGACAGTTGAGCTGACACTCGTGTCATGAGCTGTGATAAAAGGGCTGCAGCTGAGAGTTCCAGCTTAGGAATTGAGAGGCGATTCTTGATAGGCGCGACCTTTGACTTGGCAATGACCAGATGTACATTGACATGTCCGTTGGCGTCGAGCTCGCGCAGATAAATGACAGCGCCAAAACCGGCCTCTGATGCGTCTGCGAACCCGACAAGCGAGTAAGTGGACGTGGGCTTGTGTTTGCAGAAGTGCCGAGGTAAGCGGAGATTAGAGAGCTGAGGAAGATCCTGTGAAATGTGCTGCCACTCTGTGTGGACGTCATCGGGGGTGGGTTCGTCCCATTCCAATTTCAGAAGCCATAACTTCTGTAGAAGGAGCTTTGCGCGGAAGATGACCGGTGTAACCCATCCGTTGGGGTCATAAAGAGAAGCTACTGTGCTGAGAATAGAGCGCTTAGTGATTTGAGTCAATGAGGGGAGAGAGATGCGATAAGTGAACTCATCCGATTGAGGAATCCACTGTATACCTAAAACTTTAATTGAATTCGCTTCTGGGCTGATGTCAAAGTCTTTAGGCATGTCACATTGGTCATCTGGGAACTGTTCAAGGAGCTGAGGGGAGTTAGAGGTCCATTTACTGAGCTGAAAGCCACCTAGGGCGAGTAACTCAATCAACTCTGTTTGGAGTGCCTGAGCAGACTCCACAGAGTCATGACCACAGAGAATATCGTCAACGAAGACTGAATGGCGTAGGACCTGAGCAGCTTGTGGGTGGCGATGACCTTCGTCATCAGCCAATTGGAGCAGAGTGCGGAGGGCGTGGTACGGGCTTGATCTCAAGCCATACGTGACCGTATTGAGGGCATAAGTGAGCAGAGGCTGGTCAGGTGACGACCGCCAGAGAATGAGTTGATACTGTCGTTGGTCTGGGCGGATGAGTATGTTTCTGAACATCATTCTGATGTCAGTGCTGAAAACTACGGGGTGTGTCCTGAATGACATGATAATGTCAACAATATCTTGTTGGAGAGCTGGACCTGTGTGCAGGCAATCATTGAGACTGACGCCATTTGAGCTTCTACTACTACCATCGAATACGGTGCGTAGTTTATCGGATCCCGATTTGAGGATTCCAAGATGGGGAATATAGAAGTGAGGCTTATTCGCAAAGGTACTAGGGTGACAAGGTGACATGTGTCCTAGTTTGATATAGTCGTTCATGAAGTCAACATATTTAGAGCGGAGGGGCGGATTCGCTTGTAGCTTCTTTTCGAGGTTAAGAAACCTGCGTAGAGCAATAGCATGAGTGTTGCCTAAGGTCGGCGCTTCTGGTAGAAACGGTAATGTTACCATATAACGACCTGATGGTTCTCGAGTGGTTGTAGTGCGGAAAATGTCCTCGCACTGCTCGTGTAATGGGCTGATCTGTGTGTGAGATTGGGGTTCTTCTGTCTCCCAGAACCTCTCAAGGCTCTTGCAGATATCATGAGTAGATGCGCCAGATTCCGTTTGTGAGCTGATCATGTGTGCTGAATTAGACTGGTTCGTCGGTGTTGCATATAAGTCCTCAATGGGTCCTATCAATGCAAAGTCAAAAATCGTGCCGAAGGCTATGGGCTTCCCGCGGCCTAACGAGACCTTAGTCCCGTCCAGAACTTGGCCAAGGACGTCGGAACCTAATAAGAGATCGATTGGAGCTGGTGTGTTATATTCCTGATCTGCCAAGGGAATCGGAGCTTGGCCTTTCATTCGTGCAATGTGTGGGACCTTTTGCAATGGTAAATAACCTGTGACATTCTTCAAAATATGCGCTGTAGCTGTAATCGTGGGTGTGTCATGATGTGTAGGTCGACATACTATTGTGATTGATGCCTTTGATTCCTGCATATGATGGTCTCCCACTCCTGTGATTTTTAGTGATGCTGAGTTTAGCGGTAAATTTAATATTCGAGCCATGCGCTGAGTTATAAGTGTTAACATACTACCACAATCTAGGAGGGCTCTCGCTGTGTGAAACTGGCCATTTACGTCTGCTATTTTTAGCGAGACGGTAGGCAATAAAATGGGTTGAGTGTTGACGTGCTCTTCTCGTTGTGGGGAATTATAAGAAGCATGTTCTGATGTTGGAGCTGATCTCGCAGAGTGGGCTTGTGGTGTCTGTGTATGGGCTGAGTGTGTGGGCTTTGGGTATGAGTGTGTGAGCTGATCGGTATCCTCTTCATCGTGTTCTGTTATTGTGGATAGTCATAGTTGACTACCTATACGACACCTACTGGGCGAGCGAGAGTGATGGGGTGAGTTGTTCTGGGACGTGGGGTTCGCCTGTGAGGCGTGTGCTGAGGAGTGTTGGTGCTCATGGGCTGGACGCTGTCTGGGTTGTTCCCTCAAATGTGCTGGTAACAGATGAGCGGACGTATGGGTAGGCGACGAGGCACCGGGGCGATGAAGAGATGTGTGGTGCCTGTCGTTGCCACACTCTTTGCACGCCCGTGTGGACTTGCACTCATTTTCATAATGAGGGCCAAGGCAGCGTCGGCAGCGGTTGCGGGCCTGAATAAAGTCCCAGCGGCCTTGAATTGGTTGGTCGTTGTACCGTGGGCAGGCGATGAGCTTGTGCCCGGTATCTCTGCAGTATGGGCAGGGCATATTGTTGGGGGCGTTAGCGCCTTGAGCTGAAGGTTGAGCTGAGTAAACCGGCCTGTGTTGAGCTGGGTAGTCTGATCGACTCCTGACCGGGGTCATAGGGCGCGGTTCTTGATACGCGGGTTGCCTGGGCGGGCCACGAGGGGTATTGACCGGAGACTGCCTGCGGTACTGGCCCGGCTGTGGCGAGTGCTGAGTGACTTGGGAGGGACCTGGGCTAGACCACTCGGTCTCTACACAACGCGCGTGTTCTTCCAAAAAGGCGATCAAATTCTTGAGGGTGGGCAGAGTCTGGCGTGAACCGTATTTACGTTCAAAGAGGGTGCGGAGTTCACCCTTAAGTTTCCGTACAACTATGGATACGAAAACATAGTCACTATCTTTCATGGGAAGGTCGAGATTATTAAGGGCGCATTGCGCTGAAATGAGCGGTGTTAAAAAGAGCGTGCGGATATCTGAGCGCACGTGAATGTTGGGTAGGCCTAGGATGATGTCGACAAACCGGTCGATCAGGACGCGACGATTTTCATAACGCCGGGTCAGAATGTCCATGGCTACGGTGAAATTTTCGCTGGTGAGCTGAAGGTGGGATACCATACTGCGTGCCTCGCCTGTCAGGCATGAGAGCAGGTAGTGGAGCTTTACTGCATCCGAAATGGTGGTCATGTCATCAGTGAGACTCTTGAAGATGGCAATGAAGGAAGGCCAGTCTTCAATTTTTGAGCTGAACTTTGGGAGTGCAATTTTGGGCAGTACGGTTGCAGGCGTGGCTGAAGTGGAGGGGTGAGAAGTCTCCGGAAGGGCTGAGGTCACACTTAACTTTTCGAACGCGACTAGGATGTCGTTATAATCCGCAATCGCGCTGTCGTAATTGTCTGTATACATGTTTTCGGTCTCGTCTGAGAGAGTTTCGTCATCCAGTATTTCATGGTAGACGTCCTCTAATTTTGTTTTGTGCACCTCCAATTTTGTGTACCGAGCAGTAAAGTCCGACACCGAATATTTTTTTGTATCTTTGGCTAGTACGTCCAAAGCGATTTCCTTGAGCTGGGCAATTGCCTTTGCTGCCTCTCGGAAAATAGCTGCTTGAGATTTGGTCGGCATTGTGTTTTTTTTTTATAAAATGTATGAATCCGAGTGTATATAATGAGCGGTGATTGCTGGATGTGCTGGATGGTTGCCTGTAAGAGATTGTGTGAGTGAGCAATTTACATTAAAAAACAAAAAATTAAATAAAATAAAAAAAACTGTAAGAAATTTGTAACACCCTGTATATTCTAATTGTTTCAGCAGCCTGTATATTGTGAGAGGAGTGAATAAATATTGTTTTTTTTTTGTACTTAAAAATAATTTCAGGAGCAAAGTTTAATTATGTATGTGTTTTATGTCACCCTGTATATATAAAATGTGCTGAGCAGACTGTATGGGACGCTTGAGCGTTTTTATTTTTGAAATTTAAATGGAAACAAAATCGATGAGCAAGTTATTAAAAAGGTACCTTATGGTCACCCTGTATGGGGCTGAATTGAAGTCAACCTGTGTACTACTTCGTATTAATATGATATCGGTAATTGCGAAATGAGAAAACCGTATTTGTGCTTATTTGAGTATGTATAAAAGTATTTTTTATTTTTAGTTGAGGGTTTTTAATTATGTGTGCTGAACCCTATGATTTCAATCTTGTTATTGTTAATCCCCAATAGATCGTACCCTAATTCTTTATAAATATTAATCTAACTTCTAGGTTGCGGGCAGTAACGGTACTTATCTAGTTATGTAATTAGATGTATTGAGCTGAATAGTGTCCACAACTTATGTAGGTATGCTATAGTATACTGTGAGTGTCTTATTACTTATATTATAACGCCTGCGGCGCTTGCAACTTTGTAATGATGCGATCACAAACAAGTCTAGGATTAATTTATGAGTAATTCTCCACACTTTCTGGTTATTGTTGTTGAGAAGATGATCTGATTTGAATATGAGTTATTGCTAAAACGGGATGAAGGTCGCTAAGCGTAACCTTTGTACCTAGGTACCTACGAGCGGTCGAAATGTTCTGGGCCGATTTTGAGGTAAACAAAGTGTGGTTTGTTTCTTGTAAATTTGGTACCTTTATTAAAATGGGCTGAGTTTGCAATGTAATGTGAATAGGTACGTACGTTAAAATGGGCTGGGTTTTATGGACGAGGGTTTTTTTTTTGAAATGTGGGTGGGATTTTTTAGAAACTGTATATCCACAGGACGATGGACTAAAAGGATTCTGACGGTTCGATAGACCGTAAATTCTAACGGCTCGAAGGATCAAAATTATGTGTACGTTGCGTAAACATATGACGATGGGCGAGCTGAGAGGTATGAATGGGCTTACTTGTGATGAGCTGGTGGTTTAGTGGACTGTATTTGGAGCGGATGCCGTGGCTGGCCCTGATGGGTGATGAGCTGAAGGACGCTGCTGCTGCTGAACTGATTGATGGCTTCTGGGTATAGTCGAGCTGATGAGTCTTTCACGCACACACACACACTGAACACTGCGGGAAAGTCACACGCGTGGTTAATGTCCTGAGCTGATAGTCACTTCACAACTTCACTGTTAACTGCCGGCCGGCTATTCGAATGTTCGTTCTCACGCGAATGTAGAAAATTAGAGAGAGAGCTAGTGACGTCTGCGCTTGACGGCGGCTGAATGAGACACAGGTGGCGCGGCGTGTGCGCCGCTGAGAGCGGAAAGAGTGAGCGAATGAATGAAGTGTGAATCGTCGCGCTTATTGGCGCGAACAAGCACGGCCCATAACGATGCTTACTAAAATGGATCAGGCTTGGGTGTGGGGCGACGATCAACAACGCGCTTTCGATAGAATAAAATCTGTACTTGTAAGCCGTCCTGTTCTAGCAATATTTAACCCGGACTATGAAACGCAAATACACACCGATGCTTCCAAGGCTGGCTTAGGTGGCATACTGCTTCAAAAACAACCAGAAGGTACATGGAAGCCGGTCGCGTACGCCAGCAGGCAAACTACCCCTCTCGAGCAAAAGTACCATAGTTATGAGCTCGAGACTCTGGCGGTGGTAATGAGTTTGCTAAAGTTTAAGGTATATGTCAGTGGCATTGAGTTTGTCGTCGTGACGGATTGCAATGCCCTGCGCTGGGCTTGGGAGAAGCGTGATTTAAATCCGCGTATTGCGAGATGGTGGTTGGACGTCCAGGGGTTCACCTTTAATGTTGAGTACCGTGCCGGAACGTCCATGTCTCACGTTGACGCGCTGAGTCGTAATCCTGTCGGTGCTGTCATGCGCTGCGTCGAAAAAGACCTTATTGAATGTCTCCAGCAGGAAGATGACTCAGTGCGCTCAACCATAGACCAGCTACAGGACGAATTGGCTAAGAAAAACATAAAGGGCCTGGCCGCCGATTATTTGGTTGAAAATGGGGTACTGTACCGAAAAGTTAACAATGAGAAGAAGGTTGTAGTACCAAGGCAGTCACGGTGGTCGTTGGTCCAATCATTCCACGACGACAACGGCCACGTTAACTTTAACAAGACTTACGATGCAGTGAAGGGCAAATATTGGTTTGGAAATATGCGCCGCTTCATCCAAAAGTACGTCAGAGGGTGCATAAGCTGTCAGTACGCCAAAAAACCTACCGGAAGGAAAGTAGGACTTTTGCATCCAATAGAAAAGGTGGCCGTACCTTTTCATACAGTACATATTGACCATCTTGGCCCGTTTTGCAAGAGCCCCTCTGGCAATATGTACGTCTTTGCAATAATCGACGCGTTTACCAAATTTATATGGGTCGAGGCCGTGCGGGATACAAGCTGCGTGAACGCCCTTAAGACGTTAAACGTGTTTGTAAAAACTTTTGGGCTGCCTAGTCGCATAATAAGCGATCGAGGCAAGGCTTTTGACTGCCACGATTTTAGGAGATATTGTACCGAAAGACAAATAAAACATGTTATGAACGCTGTGGCCAGCCCTAGGGCTAATGGACAAATTGAACGATATAACCGCACTATTTTGGATGCGCTGGTATCCTACGCAGGAGAGGACCAGAACCGTTGGGACTTATATTTATCTAAGGTTCAACTGGGTTTAAATTCAAATATAAACAACACCACGGGGAAAAGTCCTCTGGAACTTTTATATGGATTCCAACCTCGGCTGGCAGGTGATTTGCTCGTACCAGCAAGGACTGACTCCTTGGATGGGCTTCGTGAAACTGCTGCAATTAAAACAAGGAGGGCTGCCGAGAACGCTAAATCGACATTCGATAAAAAACGACGAATCGAGACCCCCTTCCGTGTTGACCAGTTGGTTCTGGCCCAACGTAAGGTCTTTAGGAGAGGGTTGAGAAGCGGTAAGCTCGTCCCCCGTTATGATGGACCGTTCAAAATAACTAAGGTGCTTCCTCATGACCGATATGTCATAAAGGGAACCAATACTACTGGTCGAAAGTATGAGAACGTATTGGCTAGGGATAAACTGAAAGCTTTCTGTCTGCGTAATAACGATTCGGATTAGGCTTACAAAAAAAAAAAAAAAACTTCCGTGTGTGTGGAAACATTTCCGTATATTACATAATCTCGCCATTAGTTTGGTGGTGCATTTATTTCTCAGATTAAGAACTGAGTGTACGAGAAATGAATATTATTCTCTTGTGTATTTACTCGTACTGATGTAATGTAGAGAAAAAGGAATTTCAAAAAGTTCACCCTGTTAATGACATTGCTAACGCATGGTATGAGATTGTATGTTACCTAAATAAATAAAAGATGTAACTGTAAATGTCATGTAGTTACTAAGGTTTAAGATTTTGATTGTGGACTTGTGAAGCTAAAATGTACATTGATTTGGGTACTTGTAGTAGTAAATTATCAGACAAAATAATGGTTATTATGACACCACGTACCATGGTGATACCAATGATGGTTGTTGTGCCCTTAAATGTGTTATGTTATTATGATTCACAATGGAGGACAACCTTTAATTACTTATAATCGTGTTGATTAAAACAAATGTTCAATGGATCCTGTTGATTTAATTACCGTTGTAGCGCTACAAAGGGGCGTCTCCTTTAGAGGAGCTCATGTTTGAGCCCTGGTTTACACAGTGGTGTGTGCTGTGATTAGCCTCTTAAAACCATGCGGCCCTTCAGAGGGTATACTATTAATGGAAAGATTGAAGTAGACCATGGTGAGGGCTGGCTGGGACGATCCGTGCCCATACATCCGCAGACCTTAAGAGGTGGACCGGATGACAATACACATATGGAGAAAGTCCATGTGGTATGAATATATTTTTATTTAGTAGCTCATCATATTCTCGACTAACCATACATGGATGGTATTGAAAAGCAACGAATGTACATTGTTGGTCCATTATCCTTAAGAGGCTAGTTAGTCGCGAGCTGTACAGAGACCTTAAGAGGTGAATCATTAATGATAAACTTAAGAGTTTGTCATCCTGAAATTTACAGAAGTTGGCAACCTTAAGAGGTTGATCCCGACAACCTTAGGGGGTTATGCCAGATGGCCTTTAGAGGCGAATCATAAATGATAAACTTAAGAGTTTATCATCTTGAAACATTCAGATGTTGTCAACCTTAAGAGGTTTATTCCAATAACCTTAGGAGGTTATGCCTGATAGCCTTTAGAGGCGAATCATACATGATAAACATAAGAGTTTATCATCTTGAAACTTTCAGAAGTTGTCGACCTTAAGAGGTGACTATTACATCCTGTTGAGGCAAGAAAGATCTGTTCGGGACGCCCAGTGACATCAGGATGGTCGACTGAAACGAGGCAGCGCTTGCGATGCGAAAACCACTTCAAGGAAACACCGCGCGTCAGGGCCAATCAGCGTGCTTCCAGAGTTAGGCACGTCGGATTCCACGAAATACTCTAGCACTGGCTACGGCCACCACCCAGACCACCCTTCGGCAGTTGCTGAGCGACGCGCGTTGAAAGCACATCTATGACGGTCGATACAAAGACTCCGCTCGCGAGTGATTTTGCCAAATCCTAAATAAATCTTATTACTTTCTATTAAATGGTATTTTCAGTTAGTGAATTCCTAACAGTACATAGGCTATGGTGTCCGTAAGCTTGTGTGCCAACGTCGTTAAAAAAATCCTCAGCAGGGACTCATTCCACAACCACAGAGTTCGAGATGACGTCTATTTTTCACCGACTTCAAAAAAAGGAGACTAGTGGACTGACTTCAAAATTCTTTTTTTGTCTGAAAGGGTACGTTTTCTAGTTAGTCCCATTGTCACCAAGTCTGGATCTGATGACGGGATCTTGGAAAAATCGAGGGAACCCCTCAAATTATATAGCAGGAGGATGGGATCAGGAAAAGTTTAATTCGGTGTTTTTTTGTTAAAAAATTATTTGTTTAGAAGAAGAACGACTGAATGATTTAGGTCACTTAACAAATCAAAAGGCTGATTGGATACAAACTGTTTAATAGCATTCACAATGTAGGTACAGAACCAAATTAAAACAATACAATCGTAACAGCAAGCTGTTGTAGCGTGAGTTATATTTATAGCAGGCATTTTTTTTTATTCTACAAGTTGTGATAGTATGATTTTTTATAAGTTTTGATCCGAGATGGTCACGTTTGTCATTCTAGATAAAACTTGCTCTACCTTACGTTACGTTGTTTTTCCAATAGAGCTATAAACCTAACCCACATTAACTTTAAGAATGATTTATAGTCGGCAGTTCCGTGTGCGGCCCGGCCCGTTTTCTATGACAGAAAAACGCCGGCGGATCGCTGACGCTCGGAAGCAGCACGGCCCAACCGGACCGCTAGTTAGTCAACGCAAACGTTTGACGGCCAATCTAGCTGCGGCCGAGCCTCAAAAGCAGCCCGATCTCAGCCCGGCCCGGACACGGAACGGTCTAGTGGGAATCATCTTTTACCCAGTTTGGCCGCGGTTTGAACGCCAGCAAGCAGCATGAACGCCAGCGGGCCAACGCGGGAACGTGCGCTCATACACAGCGGGTTCAATGTAGGGCTCACTGGCGTCCAGACCGTGGCAGCATCAACATTACTCGCCCGCCGGGCAAGTTTTTGCCCGCGTCATCGCCCGGTGCTCAGCTTTGCTCATCTTGTCGAGCACCATCTGTATCTCAGGCCATGGGTCGTAGCTCTGGTACCTCGTCATGTGCTTGTGGATCGTCGGGTTCCGCATGTCCATGTTGCGGGATATACAATTCCAGTTGTGACCGGAGAACTGCGCGTCCACCTGGCGGTAAAATTGTATTATAACATATCATTGTGGAAGTCTTTGGCTCCCGCCTATGTCCAGTAATGGACGTCTTTCGGCTAACATGATGATAGATAGATAGATAGATAGAAGACATTTATTCACTACACAAAACAAAAGACACACAGATACAAGAAAAAGGAAAAAAAAACGCACATTCAACACAATAACGTGTGTCTTCGCGGCAGTGAATCGGTTGCTGTCTCAGCATTATGCTGAGGTGTCAGACACCTGCAGCGCTGGTTTTCAGACAGCACCGTACGTGACCCACGGAACGCAACACAACATAATATATAAAAGGTACACATAATAAATAAATCATATTAATATAATCACAATAATATACTTAAAAACATAATATTCTTAAAATAATTTGAATTGGCAGAGTTCATTACCGACCGAGCAGGAAGATTCAAAGTGCGATAATGATGAAGACTGTATAACAATAATAATAATAATAAATAATGTCACACGCTAAAAACAAGTAACAGCTTCAGAGCGAAACAATTATAGGAAGCTACAAGAGAAGAAGAACGTAAGGGAAAAAGAAATAAAGTGGGGATATTTTATGTGCTGGATGGGTTAGGAATTGGATTTTTGGAGCGTCAACAAATAGCCCTTAAGCTTGCGCTTAAAGGTATACCTGCTAGACGCTGCTTGGATAGGTGGAGGGAGATCATTCCAACACTTGGACGCCGCAAATCTGAAACTTCCTCGAAACGCCGCGGTTCGATGCTTAGCCACCAGAACCATTGCCTTACACCTGCGCGCACTTTTGGGCCATAAAAATTTATTCAGCAAATATGCTGGGACCCCAGACCGCACTATGCCAAAAAGAAGAGTGGCGAGGTGCAGGCGCCTGATGATGATATAATAATAATAATACATTTATTGAATAACTTTTGTACAAATGTTATAACTATAGACTAAAATTTACAGTTAGTTATGTGTAAAAAGGAGCCTGAGCTAGGGATTCCCTGTGTTTCAGGCAAAGAGGTACAGATATATGTCTATTAATATTCATCTAAATATAACAAATACATTATTTCTTGGTAACTAGTACAAGTAAAATTAAAAGACTAAAAAACAGTAATAAATAATAACTATGTAACATCAATTTAATACAGCCAATAGATTCTCTGTATCATCAAACGTCATTTTTAATAGGACATCTCGAAGCCTTTTATTATTACAATTGTGTGCATGATTGTAATAAGCGTATCTTTTTAGGAGAAAATGACTGCCTGTCGAGTTTGTTTCGGCGTTATTCTCGGCAGTAGTTTCTTTTTCGGAAACGCTAGTAGATTTCGACTTGTAAAAATGCCGTTGCGGCCTAGAGTTGCAGAATAATGATAATTTATTTCAATTAAATCAAAAAAAAATTTTTAATACCACGATCATGGCAAAAAAGGATGGCCTGCATGATAGTAAGTATAAAGAATCTTCTGCAAATATCTTTACAGTACATATGGTGCTACTTTACCGCACGAGTGCGGTAATCAGCAGATTACGGGCATATGTCGAAACTTTAAAGAGCAATATGTACTGTAAAACGTTGTACGATACACGTGCGAATAGGTAATTCGCAACTCGTGTCGATTTAAAACACTCCCTTCGGTCGTGTTTTAATTTATCACCACTCGTTGGGCGGAGGTGGGTCCAAGGGCAAGGAAAATTGGCGACCGGTCGCTACTTGCGTTGGGTCTGTCTCTATGGTAACTACCTGTCCGGCAGTTAACACGGTGAATGGCCTCGGGGGGAGCTCATAGTTGCCAAGATCCCCGAGGCAAAACTGATTGTACTCCTTCCCGAGGTTACTGCCTGTTAGCTGCCTGGTTCTACCGCTAGAAACAGGTAGAACGGAAACAATCAGTTGAGCCCACACAGCTACATCCCAACCTTCCATATCCCTCATTTCCCTCACAATCAGCCGTAAGCGATGACGTGGCATGTCGCAGCGGGCTCTCCATCCGCAAAGAAGGATGGTTAGCGGTAAAATGCCACCCACGTGTTTGTGCCGTGCGTGGGGACCCGTACCGATGGAGAATGTCGTCCTGGTAGCTGAGCCGATCAGCAGTCGGGATAGATACTGCTGTGAGGCAACACTCTACTTTGGGTCAGGATTCATTTCACACGGGAGGTCTTGGTCCAGCCAACTGAGATCAATCGGCTGCTGCGTTGACAGTAATCTGGACGCGAGGCGAGTTTCCTGGGGTGTGGGGTCTGTAGTCGGCGGAGCACGAGGCACGAGTCGTCTGAGGAGATGACGAGAGTCTTGGCGCCGTGCAGACTCATAGACAACACACTTTGGGGGGCTATGTCTGATTGGTAGCCCTGGTGCATCAATGCATCCCCGGTGGGCTCCGTGGTGGGTGGGGAGCCAATCAGATGAAATAATGTCGATGGTTACATGGATAACATCAAACCTAAAACGACGAAGGAAGCCGTACCCGCAAGGGATGAGGTGAAGGCGCTTAGCGCACATGCTGCACCGGCGGCACGCAACTCTGTCCCAGACAGTGGTGTGAGAGCGGGTAGCAGTGGAATAAGGGGGTCCGCAAGGACGCATAAGGCGCCTAGCGCATGTAGAGGCAGGGGCCATGGTGGAGCGGCCCACCCCGGAGGCACCGTCCGATCTTTTCCCCAAGGGTCGAAAAGAGGACATGCCCAGCAAGTCCCCGTAAGGAGACCGACTGGTGCAGGTGCCGGAGGGGCGGGACGCGGAACTGTGGCCAACTGCAACCGTCCGGCCGGAGCTCTTCCAAAACCTGCTGGCGAACCGGGCGCCGTCGATAGCGTGTCCGTGCCTCAGGGGGCGGGTGCGCCATCCGGTGGAGGAATCTTCAGCAGGAGGCAGAAGAGGAGGGAGAATGCCAAGGCAAGAGCGCGGTTGTCGGGCGAGGGCACCTCACAGGATGCGCCCACTTCGGGGCACGGGGTGGTGCAGAAAAAGAGGCCACTGGGAGCCAGTGGCGACACCTCTGTACTCGTCAGCGACTCCAAGAGAACGAAGATCACAACGTCGTTCGCTGAAGTCGCTGCGAGTGAGAGGATGGCCATCGTCCCAGTGGCCTTTCCAGGCGAGAGGATTGGGGTGGGGCATCTGGGGGCCATCCAGGGGCTTATTCTTGAGCGTCTGGCTGATGCTCCTGATCCTCTGCCCCGAATCACTATCGGCAATATAGTGGCGGGAGCCCTCCATGTCAATTGCCAAGGGAGGGAATCCGTCACCTGGCTCAGCTCGGCAATCGGGGGAGTGGTGATTGCTGGACTGAGCATAAAGGTCGTAAACGCCAGGGATCTTCCGAAACCGGTAAAAATGGCCTGGAAGACGAAGATCGTTGGCGGGCATGACATCAAGCTGCTGTTGCAAGTGGAAGGTGGTCGACACCTTGACGTCGGAGATGAACACCAGGCGCATCATACTGATGGACCGGGTGTCTGCCGACGTCATCAAGGCAGCAGGCTACCACCTGCACTCGGGTGTCGACCTCAGCACCTTCAAGCTCCTTGAGGATGCGGAGGAGAAGGGGCTTGAGGGGGCTGAGGGGGACGCCGGAGCAGGGACGGGCGATGGGGGACAGGCGCCTGGGGAGGCCGTGGGCGTAGCACCGGTTCTGAAGGCGCTACGAACCGGAAATGAAGAAGCCGAGGCGACCGAGGGAGCCAAGGATGTGGGGCAGTCGGTGTCGGAGGCAGGGGATGAGGTGGAATCCGGAGAGGTGAGCGACGTGTCTCGTATGACCCGAGAGTCATCACCGCTATCGGCGATTGGCTCGGAGGACCTGCGAGGCATGTCGGAACTGTTTCTGGAGAGCACCTTGTCACCCATGTCCTGTGACGAGACTGTCCTGGAGGTGGCTGCTGACCTCAGCAAGCCCCGGAAAATATAGAAAAGGCCAATGGCGTTTTTCAGGTGTGTACAAATTAACTTACAACACAATAAGGCAGCCACTGCCCTTCTGGCACGGCAGCTAAAATGCGACAAGTTCGATATTGCTCTTATTCAAGAACCATATTTATACAAAAATGAAATAAGAGGTTTAGGTGGTACAGGTGGTTCCGATCGTTTACCTGTGTCCAGACAATAATATGAGGACATGTATATATGTCAAAAACGGCATCAATGGCCTTTGTATGCTTTCTGTTCCAGGGATCTCACCACGGTGATGATCCAGAATAAGGGGGAGGGCAGAGAGCTCATATTCTCATCAGCCTACCTTCCCTATGAGGCAGCGGATCCCATCACACAGCAGCTGCGGGATCTGGTTGCATACGGCAGTCGGGCGAACAACAACCTGGTCATCGGCTGCGACGCGAACGCGCACCACGTCGTCTGGGGCAGCTCGGACGTCAACAGGAGAGGAGAAAAAGTACTGGATTTTCTGGTGAGCTCTTCTTTACAATTATTGAATAAAGGCAATGAACCCACTTTCGTTAATTCTAGACGAGGGGAGGTAATTGATATAACGTTGGCTACTAACAACACTAGTAATATCATAAACTCATGGCACGTATCTGATGATATTTCCCTTTCGGACCACAGATACATTTGCTTTAGGTACCAAACTAAAATACGAACAGCTATGGTACGCAAACGGAATCCCAGGAACACGGACTGGTCGGCTTATAGAAGTGACTTGAAGTTGGACCTAGGTGACCCAAAAGGTAAGCTAAACTCTATTATTGACATAGAATTTGAAGCGGACAAGATAGTACAAGCTGTACATACGGCCTATACTAATAACTGCCCGGAGAAAAGAACTCTGGCCAAAAAGGTACCCTGGTGGAACCCAGAGATAGCGAAGCTCAGGAGGGAAACTAGGGCAATATTTAATGACGCAAAGTCAGCTAATGACTTTGGGTTTTATGCACAAAAGCTCACGGAATATAGCAAAGCTGTGAGAAAAGCTAAGAGGAGAGCATGGAGAAACCACTGCGATCAAATTGAGTCCATACCAGAAGGAATGAGACTGACAAAGGCGCTAGCTGCTACGAAGTCAGCCCCACTAACAACCATTAGGGGTAGTGACGGTAAAATGACAAAAATGGGGTTAGAAACCCTTAAGGTGATGTGTAACACACACTTTCCGGGCTCTGAGATACACCAGAGCATAACGGACGGGGAGACAATTAGTGCGTTGGAACAAACCACAAAGACAACAAGGCACAATTGGGACACGTCCAAAAAGGTGGTAGATCATAAAAAGATAAAGTGGGCACTCTCGACATTCCAACCGTATAAAGCCCCGGGACCGGATGGAGTCTACCCCATTCTACTACAAGAAGGCGCTAGTGTACTAATCCCGCATCTATGTAGATTGTACAGGGCGTGTTTAGCCTTCGCACACGTACCGCGCGTGTGGAGGATGGTACAAGTAACCTACTTACCCAAACCAGGCAAGGCAGATTACAGTGAAGCCAAATCATATAGGCCAATAAGTCTATCATCATTCTTCCTAAAAACTTTAGAGAAACTGGTAGATAGACACATAAGGGATGGCCCTTTAAAAAGACATCCACTGCACGAATTACAATGTGCATATCAGCCAGGGAAGTCAACAGAAACGGCATTGCACCTGGTAACAACCAGAGCTGAACAGGCTATAGAGAATAAAGAACTATGCCTGGCGGCTTTCCTAGACGTGGAGGGAGCGTTCGATCGCACCACGTATAAAGCTATTAGCGAAGCGGCTGCTAGACACGGCATAGAACCAACCATATGCAAATGGATAAGTAATATGCTAAACGGCAGACTAATAAAGTCATCTCTTCTAGGGGATGAGATAATAGCCACGGCTACAAAGGGGTGTCCCCAGGGTGGGGTACTGTCACCAACTCTATGGAGTCTAGTGGTGAACTCACTCCTGGAAGAACTCAATAATGGTCCTATTCGCACGGTAGGATATGCGGATGATTTAGTGATACTTGTCAATGGGAAATTTCCAAGTACGGTATCAGGAATCATGAATGAAGCACTGAAGAAGGTGGAGAAATGGTGCAACTGTCACCAATTGTCCATCAATCCAAGCAAAACTGTAGTAATGCCATTTACTAGAAAAAGGATCCTTCGGGGCATACAGCCTTTAAAACTGTAATGAAAATATCTAGGCATCACGCTGGATAAGGAACTGAATTGGAAAAAGCATACTAATCTCACCATAACGAAGGCACTGAGAGTGTTTGGGATGTGTAGATCGGCATATGGCAAAACATGGGGGCTGAACCCAAAGGTACTGAAATGGATTTACACCATCATGGTGAGGCCCATTTTACTGTACGGAAGCCTGGTATGGTGGCCAAGGACTTTAAAGAGCACATGCAGAAATGACCTAATGAAGGTTCAAATAACGGTATGCATGGCTATAACAGGGGCGTTTCGAACCACGCCAACGGCGGCGCTAGAAGTACTATTGGACCTATCGCCGCTTCATATAGTGATTAAGTCTGAAGCGCGCAAATCGCTCTACAGACTGAGGCTTCTTGGACTGTGGAGCGATAGCAAGCCAAAGACAAAACACACAAACATGGAAACAGACAGTTTCTTAGATAGAATAACAAACATGGGGTGCGACAAAATGCAACCCAAGTTTGTGTTCCATAGGAACTTCACCACAAAAGTTCCCTCAAGGGCCGAGTGGGCTGAAGGTCTGGAATCACCAGGTACTGGTGGTGAAGACAATATCTGGTACACGGATGGATCTAAAATAGGATCCGGTACGGGAGCAGGCATATATGCAAAAGACTATAAAAGTAGCGTGAGCATGGGGCAATTCGCGACTGTCTTCCAGGCGGAGACATATGCCATAGTTGCCTGTGCACAGGAGAATATAGACAGACGAACCAAAGGAGAGACTATCTATATACTCAGTGACAGTCAAGCAGCCCTCAAGGCGCTTACGGCGCCGAGAGTGGACTCTAGACTAGTTTACAATGGCGTTCAAGCTTTGAATAAGCTCGGAAGGCATAATAAAGTGCATCTAGTATTGATACCAGGGCACGAGGGGTTCATCGGCAACGAAAAAGCAGATGAACTGGCAAGAATGGGATCTACAGGCCATTTTGTAGGTCCAGAACCGTTTGTGGGACTCTCGCAGAGAACCATAACATCGGCCTTAAAGGATTACGCCAAAGCCATACACCAACAGGAGTCAGTCATCGAAGGAGTGGACCCAAGCTGGACCAAGAAACTTTGGAAATTCAGCAGAAAACAGCTCAGAATTATAACTGGGGTGTTTACAGGTCACTTCGGGGTCAAGGATCTCTTGGCCAAGATGGGACTATCAGACAACATAGATTGTAGGATGTGTGGCGAGGATGACGAGACAATGGAACACTTACTGTGTGAATGTCACGCCCTTGCCAGACAAAGATTGAATGACTTTGGTAATGGGTACCCAGAACCAAAGGAATTCAAAGTACTCCCGCTGAGCTCCATCATCCAGTTTATGGAAATATTGGAGAACAGCTTAGAGTAGACATAAAGGAGGGGGCAATTGCACAAAAGATCTCATTGGGTCGAAGTGCATCCGTAAGGGCCCTCGTATAAACAAGATAAGATAAGATAAGATCACCACTCGTTGCGAACTTCCTATTCTCCGCACTTGTATCGTAATGTACTATTACACAGTCCTTACTTTCCTATTTTTTTCTCTTAAACCGTACGTCTCCGCAACTTGAAACTTTGTGGAAAGCTTTCTAATAGTGAGTACTATTTATAAAAAAAATATGAACGCTAAACTCGGTGTTGCATATTCTAAAGTCCTTCCTTGCAACTTAGCCTAAGTATTTAAATTGTATATACGTACAAAAACGAATTGTTCATACCTTATGCGTGACGCCGGTGTATATAGCTCCATAGAATATGATGATAAAATCGAACACCACGCATATGAACAGCGGAATTGTCTCCCAATGATGCGACAGACAATAACCGAGTTGCATCTTCTTCGGGAGGTTATTATTGTCGTACTGGTTCTGAGGCACGAGTCCCATCATGTGGCGCTTCGGCGCCCGGACCTCGGGCGCTGGGCGTCGTGGTGCCAAAAATCCTGACGCTATATCTTGCTTTTGCCGGAACGCTAAGGTCCCAATACTATACAATTTAGATAACAACATGACTTATTTTAAAAGCATAAGTAAACGACAATTTAGAAAAGGTAAAGGACAATGATTAAGGAGCCCGGGGCTCCTTAATCATTGCTTTAGAGGAAATTTTATGATAGAAACGACGTTGCTATTTATTTTGACAGTTTTTTCTTTCTGTCAATCGACATATCTCTTTAATTTTACATCTCTTCGGATGAATGCTAAAACTATCCTCCTTAGTAGAATGAATGAAGAGTTTTAATGTAGGTAACCTACCCTAGATTATCTGTGGTATGTACGGTTGGACTACTCTTTCGAACCAATGGTTCCGTATAATATAGCAAGTACAATTAATACCTAACTTTAAAACTTTAGTACTAAGATTTCTCAGCTTAAATGAATTCATTTTGCATTAGATCATCATCGTAGTCAATTAATTACTTAGTACCAGTTGGGTTTTTAGGGTTCCGTACCAAAAATGTAAAAAATGAATCCTTATGGTGCCGCTTTGTCTCTTTGTCTGTGTTACATTGCTAAATATCTCAAGAACTACTTATGCTATCGATTTGAAATTTGGAACAGTTATAACTAAAGAAAGCTAACCCAGATGAAATGAACATGTTTTTTTAAATATCTATTTATAGAAGGGGGGAAGGGGGATATCATATGAAAGGGCTTGAATTGCACATTTTGAAACCGTTTTTATTACGTTGGAAAAAAAATCGATCTATGGAGAAAAAAAAAATACCGATCGCCTACGAAAAAAAGTTGAAATTATTACATATTGTTGATATCAGTACACATTTTACAGTAAAAATATAACTATATTTCTATCTCAAATATATTTTATATCATCAAAAGGCATTTCAATACTAAGTTTGTAATTAAATTACCTTTGCATGTATTTTTACCGACTTCAATAGAAGGTAGGAGGTACTCAGTTCGTCTGCATGTCTGCTTGTTCTTTTTTTTGTTTTATGTATGTATGTTCCCCGATAACTCCTGACCTCGTTGGCCGATTTTGATAATTCTTTTTTGTTTTAAAGCAGGTACCCCGACATTGGTCCCATATAAATTTGGTGAAGGTCTGATGATGGGATCTAGGAGGAATCGAGGGAACTCCTCGAATTTGATAGGCACGCATATGCCGATTTCGGTATTTTCTGTAGGTAACCAAGCATTGGATCACTGAAACATGCATGTGGCATAGCAAGAACAAAATTGGAGTCGGTTATTTTTGGTATACATTATTATTGTTATATAACAAGGTCTTCTCAGCATAATCCTTCTTTATGAATACCTCTTTCAAATAAAAAAGTTATCATTGAAAACCGTTCACGTGATAAAAAACTATCCTTGAAAAACCAACTTACATACTACGCCATTCAGTCACGCAAATTAGTAACAAATTGCGCTGATAAATGGCTGTACCCATGGCATTCATATTCTACATCGTGGCTGTTTAATTTTTTCTTGAATTAATGAGTTCGAGACGCGTAAACGCTCGTTGTACGGACCCTCGGTGCGCGAATCGGACTCGTACTTGACAAGTTTTTTTAACAGCAACTCTGAATACTACTTATTTAATTTATATGAATTAAATGTTCAAACGATATAATAATTCGATAGAAGCACAGTGACCAGTGTAATCGTCATAATTTAATTTCAAAACCTAATTTTCAAAAGGTTCGCTTGTTTTATGCTGACGGAGAGCGCACGGCTTGAGTTCCTTCTCCGCCATTTTGTCGAGCACATCTTGCATCCGCGGCCAGGGCTTGTACTGCTGGTTAGTGACCAGGCGCTTGTGGATGGTTGGGTGGCGCAGGTCCATGTCCCGAGAAATGCAGTTCCAATTGTGTCCAGTGATCTGGATATCCACCTGGAATAGACACCAGACCGATTAGGTTCAAGGAGCGAAGTGCGGCTGGTTCCTGGATTCGGTTCCTTGACACGGACTTGGTGTAGAGACGCTAGAAAGTGGCACCGCTTATTGCTGTTTTATACAACGACTGCATAACAAGCTGGTGGCTGGTGGTGGGGCTGGTTGCAAGCCTGCCTGATGATAAAGCTGACTTCGTAGCTGTAATCACAAGCGCATTACCGATTCAAAGACTTGAGTATTAATTCTGTTGACAGCTAGAGACACGCAGGTTCCACACTCTCAAAACAAAGCATCCGCGGGACGGGAGCTATTGTCACAAATATACAGAGATATAATAGAGAGTTAATTTTATTTTATTTTAGAAAGGCTTATATCATAGATTTTCAAGTAGGTTTTTAAACTGACCAACACTTTCAGCGTTCACTACTTCTGGGGTAATTGGTTATATGCCTTTACTATTCGATTAGAGATTAACCCCCTTATTCATAAAACTTAACAAACCTCTGTTAACTAAAAGTTGTTTTGTCCCTTTCTCACAAACATAAATGTCAAAGTGACAGATAAGGACAAACCAACTTTAGCGGTTTGTTCACTAATAGAGGCTTGATAAATAAATGATGAAAAATAAAATAAAAACTTACCCCCTTATTCATAAACGTCCATGAATAAGGGGGTAAGTTTTTATTTTATTTTTATTTTATTAAATAGGCACACAAAACAAGTATCAATCATTAATACACCATACATATTTTTTTCTTATATAAAACTAGACTGATGCTCTAAACAACCCGGAATCAATACTGCGAGCACATCAGCAGGGTCTGCCACCACATCAGCTTTAAAACAAGCGAATACTTTGTTACCTATCACCCCAGGAGAAAGTCAATCAAAGGCTTTAATTCCACCACGAGCGTCAATCGTCGCCTCTGCTAGAGACCACCTGGAAAGTCCCGCAAATTTGCTAAATTTGCTAATGGGATCCTCCGTCGCTCTTACTGAAAAGGACCAAGAAAATACAAACTATGCGAAGCAGGCGTCTCCCGCCATCCTAGCTGAAACATGCGGGAAAATAACAGCGTGTCCTACGTCGTCACCCCTCAACTCTACCGCTACAGTAACTGCAGTGAAGAAAATAAATGTCAGCCCAGTCCAAAAGAGAACGCTCATTAAATCCAAATCAAGCGAAAATCTAATAAGGACTGATTCTACAGATGAAATGAATTCGTTAAAATCTATCCACGACAAGAGCATGTCAAGGAGCATGGAGCTAAACAATGACTTAGGCCTTATATCTGAGCTTAAGAGCGAGATTAAAGCGTTGAAACTTAATCTTTTTAGCACAGAAAGTGAACTCCAAACAATTATTATGGAGAAAAATGAATTTTCGCGCCAAAATGACAAACTTAGGCGTGAAATATCCGCGCTTAAAAATATATGCAAGACCCCATCACAGGCTAAGAAGGGCCGTATTAGTCTCTCTAATGCCATAGTAAGCTCAAACGTACAGTCTGAGAGTCTACTTAACACCTTTGCCCTGGAGCGTCAAATAGAAGACCTGCAAAACGAGCTTTTAAGGGCCGAACATGAAATAAACAGTTTGAAAAATACCATTAAGAACCTAGAAAAAGAAATCCGAGATCCCAGCTGCAAGCAACGGAAGCGTCCTTTTGAATTATCTTGTTCCGCAACCGTAGATAAAAACGTACGCTCTGATAATCACGTAAGAATAAAAAAACAAACTGAACAGTACTGTAAGAAGGGCAAGCTATGTATATTCTCCACCAATAAAAGTTACCATCTACTGCGGAATATGGAGTCAACGGGTCATTACCAGGGCATTGACTACTGTCATTTTATCACACCCAACGTAGGCGTCAATATACTGCTGCGGAACCTACAGAGTAAATTAGAGGATTATTCCAAACAAGATTGCTGCATTATTGTGATAGGGGAATCAGACTTCTATGATAAACTTGATTATAATGAAGTAGTAAAATTCATTAGGGGAACGTTGATGCGCATACGGAATACGAACATAATCATAACAACGCCTACATATATCTACGGGGCACCCCTATATAACAGAAGAATAAAAACATTTAATAAACTTTTAAGTATTGATATTAAAAAGTACAACTATGGTACACTCGTGGATTCCAACAAATATTTGAATTTAGAGCACTACTCCGCAAAGACCGGTAAAGTAATAAGGACCGGAGTCCAAAGTATACTGAAAGAGTTGGCGCAGCTTATCTCAAGTATTCAAACCGACAATTTGCGGGACTCCATAAACACCGACATTACAAACACTGATGAAAGTGTTAAGCAACGGACGGTTTTTCATCCGGTAAGCCCCGAAAAACCCGTAACATAAATATTTTTTACCAGAATGTACGAGGGTTAAAAGGTAAAATAAGTATTACGCACAATATATTGTCGACGTTCGAAACAAATGTAATAGCCTTGACTGAGACGCGGCTAGATGAGTCAGTCCACGACGCCGAACTGTTCCCGAGCGACTACAGTGTGGTGCGCTGCGACCGCGCGGGGCGCGGCGGTGGCGGGGTGCTGCTCGCGGCGCGCGCGCCATTCACCCTGTTGGAGTTAGACTGCGGCGCTCACTCGCAAGATGAAATCGTTTGCGCGCTCATCACAAAGGGACACATCCGATTTATATTGTGCGTAGTCTACTTGGCACCCCGAGTGCATGGCTCTCGCTACCAATCAACTTTTGATTGTTTAGAAAGGATCTTAAATATTCATTCTTATCCCACTATAATTGTAGGCGATTTTAATATGTATTCGACCACAGCTAGCGTACGAAATGCATTCGAAGATTTTCTATGTCACTGTAAATTAACACAGCATAATAGTATACTAAATAGTCTTAACCGGTTATTGGACCTAGTAATATCGAATGATGAGACAAATAAAGTCACAGTTACAGAGGCTGTCACTGGACTGGTATCTTTTGAAAAGCACCACGTCCCTCTAAATGTTGAAATGTCATGTCCTACATTATTTAGTAAACATTGTCCTAATGAAGTCCGTATTGAAAATTATCAATTAGATACTCTATCACCCGAGAGAAACTACCGAAAAGCAGACTTTCATCAGTTATACCATAAACTCGACACTACAGACTGGTCCAAAATGCAGGACTTATGCAATATAAATGACTGTACTGCGTGTTTCTATTCTATTTTGAACGAAATTTTAACGAAATATGTCCCCTTTAAAAAGAAAACCATAATAAACAGGAACAACCAACACTACCCATTATGGTTCTCCTCTGACTTAATCCATTTAAACAAATTAAAAAACTCCTATCATAAACTATATAAACAAACCGGTAACCAACTATACTACGCATTTTTTTCGTATTACAGAAGAATGGTAAATGCTAGATCTGAATCAGACTTACACTCGTACTGTCATAAATTAGAAACTAATATAGTAATAGACCCCTCCTCATTCTGGTCCCATGTTAAACGTCACCGTCTATCTTATAAGCCTGCTACGTTTGGCAATATGTCGTCACAAGAAGTCGCAGACTCATTCGCCAATTTCTTTCAGAGCGTATTCCTTCAGAACATCCCCAAACTTGACGCTATGGCAGCTTCTGCGGCCGCTAACACAGAATCATCCAGTTTAAATAACCGGCATGTAATAGTGGACTACGTCAGTGAAGCAGATATACGCACAGCAATCAATCGCCTCAGGCCCAAACAAACTCAGGGTCCTGATCGAATACCTCAATACCTAGTTAAAGACTGCCGTGAAGCATTTGTGCAACCACTTAAATTCCTGTTCAACTTAGCTCTAAAAAATAAAACGTATCCCTCAGTTTGGAAAACAACTAAAGTCCTACCAATACATAAATCCGGTAACAAATCTGACATCCATAACTACAGGCCAATTGCTGTTCTTTCAGTATTCGGGAAAATATTCGAATCAGTAATATATGCCCAGGTGTATAAACAGCTTCATGGTTGGTTTTGCGACGAGCAACATGGGTTCCTGCCAAAGCGTTCAACAACATCAAATTTGCTGAATATTACTACGCTAATAGCTAATAACCTGGATAAAAAAAAGCAAATTGACATAGCCTACTTTGACTTCCAGAAGGCATTTGACCGAGTTGATAGCGATGTGTTGCTTAAGAAGTTGTCTATGGCTGGGTTTTCTATTGACTTGCTCGAATTTCTGGCAAGCTATCTTTCACGAAGGCATCAATTTGTACAATATGAAGGCTCTCGGTCTGCTCCCTTCTTAGTAACATCAGGGATAGGACAAGGCAGCAATCTTGGGCCTTTACTATTTCTAATCCTCATAAATGACCTACCGGCAGCATTAAACCACTCAACATGCCTCTTATTTGCAGACGACCTTAAGCTGGCACTTCCTATTGACACTCCTTATGATTCCTCCCTACTTCAAGTGGATATTGACGGTGTTTGTGCCTGGGCCAACAACAATAGCCTTACTCTTAACGAGCAGAAATGTTCTTTAATGACTTACTCGCGTGGTCGTCTCCCTGTTACCTATAATTACACAATTGAAGGAAAACCACTGAAGCGTACAAATGCAATTAAGGACCTCGGTACATGGTTTGATCCCCAACTTACCTTCAACCCTAACATAACTGAGATCTGTAATGGGGCTAGAAAGTGTCTGGGATTCGTCATCCGCCAGTCCAAATTATTTACTTGCCGGCATGCTATCAGTGTCTTGTACAACGCCTTTGTTCGTAGTAAATTGGAAACAAACGCCATCATCTGGAATCCCCACGAACAAGAGTACACGCTCCGTATTGAAAAAGTTCAAAAGATATTCGTTCGTTTCTTATACAAAAAACTATACGGCAACTACCCTTACATGTATCCTACCCTATTCGTGCTTGGTATGGTAGGGTATACTTCACTGGAGACCCGCAGGAATATGTATTTAATAAAATACTTCTTCCAATTAATACGCGGCCTTGTGACCAATCCCCAGCTGCTTGATCTTATAGGACTCAGAGTTCCACGTCTTTCCGCAAAGCACCTACGTCCTCGTCGCCGCGATCTCTTCGCTGTCCCCCCTACAAGAACTCGCGCACTAGCCTCTTCCCCTCTGCATCAAGTACTAAAGCTGTTAAACAATATACTGGACAGTGACAGCCAACTGGACATGTTCTCAAGCTCGAAACCAAAGTTTATGGCGGCTGCCTATCAATTTCTAGAGAAAGTTGTCACTCCTAGCTCCATAACTGCTTAATTTGTATTGTTAAATTATTAAATACCTTGACCTATTAATATTGCATAATTTATCATTTTCACTTTTGTATTGACATTCCGTATTTCTGTATTCCTTTGTAATTTTAACTTAATTTTGTAATTTTAGCTGTATCATATTGTATTGACTTTCTGTATTTCTTTGTATTAATCGCAATCCAATTCCACTGACTTTTGTAAATTATTTATTTTGTTATCTCTTGTTGTATTATAAATTTGACGTGTACATTTTTTTTTATAAGTAATTACTAATTAGCATGTAAGGTATAACTGTTAGTGCTAATATTAATGGTAATAATAATAAATAAATAATAAATAAATAAAAAAAAATAATAAATAATAAATAAACTATGTGTACACAGTGAGATAGAAATTTCTACATTAGTTGACGGACATTATATAGTCGTGTAATTGAGTTATATGCAATTGAGTTTTTGCTGATAGATGCTCCTATTCCGACACGATATAGGTATCCCTATCTATGTTATGGAACGAGACCTAGGAGCAAACATGTAGGTCTGTAGCAATGTTTAAGCGGTTCACATTAATGAACTTTAAAAACAAGTCGATAAATTTAAGAACCTAAGCAAACCCGACTGCGTTTTGTGTAATTTGGAAATGAATAACGACACCTTTGAAGTCTATCGAGCGTTCAGGCTGCAGAGCGTGCCAAGCATTGACATTTGGCGCCAAAAATACGCCATTTTCTTTTATTTGTCACTCTCACAGTAAATACGAATCTAACGACACCTCTCAAGCTAAAATCCATCGAGGCGTTCAGGCAGCAGAGCGTGCCAAACAATTATACATACATACATACTCTCGAAAAACATAACCCGCCTCCACAAGCTTCTTCGCTTCTCCGCTTCGGGCCAGAGCGCACTCGGGTAAAAATACAAGTCAAAGTTGAGCTAAACTCAAAACGTAAATATTGGACATACTTACCCTGTCTGTAAAGCCATAATATACCGCTGCACCTATGAGGAACATATCGAAGACTACACAAAAAAGCAACGGGGTGAGCTCCCAGTGGTATCGCAGAACGTGGAAGAGGCGAAAATTGTCTGAGGCTGGCTGTTCATACTGTTTGGGGAACCAGAACGAAGTTTTTTGTCGAACAGGCGCCTGGAGCGTTGGCACCTTCTGGAGCCTCAGGAGCCCTGGCGCCCGAAGCAGTTTAGACCACATTATTGTTAAAACTTGGTCAAAGTAAAGGGTACGAATAAAACAAAAATGATTGTACCTAGTGGCGTGGCATCATAGATTTTGGTGTCAATATTATTCCACTTTTATTTCATAAGTTAAGTAATTCAGTATCTACGAACTAACACACAATAATAGTTTTACAATAAACAGATTAAATTCACCTTTTTTTACTGTCGCTTCCTATTCTTCTAATAAATAAATATGTTTTCTGTAGAATTATGACTCACTGGCAGGATATACAATATATAGGATCGATGAAAAGAAAAAAAACAATGACAGAATGTTCGTAAACGAAATTCAAAAGTCAAACGCAAACGTAACAAACAAAATTAGGTTTAAGCGCAAATATTTTCTGATTAATGAAATATGAAATAAATTTAATATTTTAATAGTCGTTGGCAGATTCTTCAAAAAATTGTAATAAAGGTCATGTTATAGCAGCATGAGTTTACGCACGCCGCGCCGGCGCATCTCGCCGCGCGCCCGGCGGCGCTACCAAGCTATACGGAACTTCTTTCGAAAGACTCTTAGTAAGCATTTTCATCCTTACTTACCGACTGTGCTACTTCAAGGAGCTAGACCAAACCACCTCATGGATTCTGGTCTCACCGTAAACTGTATTTCCTTTTCGAGCGTATTCTTAGATCAAATACTTTAACAAACCAAACTTCAAATCCACGAACTAATTCCTGTCATAGCTTACTTCTTCAAACTACTCAATATCATGACACGTAATCTTATTGTCTCTTGTTTGTAGGTTCTATTACGTCAATGTCGGCCATCAAAATGAATTCCAGCGGAACAGAGAACGTGATCGGTTTGAACAGGGCTGATACAGGACATCATCAGCTACACCCAGTTCGACAAAACTATCGTGACCTAGCTAGCGCTGGGAATCTTTACCGAAGACATACTGAAAACTTGAGACCGACTGAGAGAAATGGAATGAGCAGTACAAGACATCGCCGGTTTTCCGACCGAAACTTTGAGGAGGCAGAGACTAAAGTACTTTACAAGACTTCAGATAATCTCTGTGCGAATTCTTATGACTGCGGTCTAAGAATTCATAATGAACCTTGTGATAGACAGCACTCGTCTGACAGGATGAATTACGAACTTTGCTCCTCAAGCCACCACGTTCCCAAACGTAAATCGAAAAACACGACATACGACACTGCTTGCGAGAACTTTGGGCATGGATCTCGATTTCGAAAATACGATTCCCGCAGGGCTATCGAGAACTCCATATCAGGTTCTGAAAGCTACGAGTCTCTGGCTATACCACTCAGAGAGCCTCCTCGACCTAGCCCAGATTATAGCCGACAGCAAGAGTATACCCGACGCACTCAACCTGATGAGGTTAAGATAAAGAGACGCAGGGAGAAACCTAATCGTTACAAATCAAAAAGTCCACACATGCCAAATGAAAACCGACGTAGGAAGAAGAAAAATGAAGCACCAGCGAACGACGAACATCAATTTATTGCGGATATAATAAACAAACAGTACAAGCCTCTCAGCTTCTTTGGCAGAAAAGCATCCGATATCAGTCAAATTTCCACTCCCGTGTGCCGAGATCAACGGTTTTCTGCGTGCGAGATGGTGATACCGGACAGCGAATTATCCTCGTTGTGTCAAGGTCCCGAGACGTGTTACCGGTACCCTTGCGCTAGAGGCGTGAACTCGCGGATCGACAGGGCGCCCTCACCCCCGCGCCATCGCCGCCGCCGCACCGAAAACTATAATGATTCAAATCTTTACGATGTTGTTCCAGTTAAGGAAAAAACTAGCCCCAAATCCAGAAGAAAATTTATAGAAGACAATATGATACTAAACGAAGTCCCTCCGTCACCTAGAACTCAACGGCCTCGACTTATTCTAGAGACACAGAATTACAGCGACTACGAGGACTATGACACACGTGCAAACCTGTCACGAAGAAAACAATCACCGCACCGTAACAGAAGACCCGAGTACGAGTTCGTTAATAACTTCAGGCAAGATGTATCAACTGATGAGTCTCCTCGAAACACCAACTACGTAATGAGCCCAAAATGTCTGAAGCGTCAAAATAATATCACCAGCTTACAAGATGATAGAGCCACGGCAATGAGTAGTCAACAGTGCCTTACTTTACCGAACAATACCACAAATAATACTCTCAACAACAGCAAAATCCATGACCATGATGATACTTGTGTTACCGATAAGACCGACAAAGCATTGTGTGAAATAAAGGATATCCTTCAAAATTTTCTGCAAGAATTGAAAAAAGATTCATCGACATCTCAATGCGACCGAGCGAGCAGGTCAACCACAAAAAATAGCGCAAAACAGCTGGACGGGTCACTTCATGGAAGCGGAAATGAGACTAGCGATGCGCTGAAGAACACCGCTGAATCTTCCTTTAACTGTGGTCTCGGGCAGGGCAGTATGCCGGCCGTGCCACCGCAGTTCATAACTGGTTTTGCGAACCCATGCTGCTACCCGCCCATGATACCCGTCTACGGAGCACACGGCATTCCATACCTCGTCGCTAGCCCAAGCTGTGTCTGTGCAAACGCGGGCGGCGGACACAACCACCCGCGGCCACAAGCAACAGATACGCAATGCCGGACATGTTCAAATGTAAACTGCGCAGAGACAAGTGAAACGAAAGCTAACTGTGAGACTGACGTACTGATCAGAGAAATATACAACTACGTAGCAGGAAACTTGAACGTCTGTAAAAAGGAATCTTCCAAAACTTCTCAGGATCAGTCCGAGAGATCCGTAAACTTGCCAAGGCCGAGCATGCGTAAGAGTATGCATGCATTGCATCGGGACGCAAACGTGGGAACACCTCCGCTCAGGTGCTACTCTAAGAGCTGCGAGGCCATCGTCTCTCGGCAGCAGTTCGACACCTACTACTCCACCTACCCGAGCTACTCCAATTCCTTTCTCGGGGAAAGGCATAGTCGAGACGCGGTCTTAGATTATCAGAAGCCACGTGAAACTAACGAATATAGTTTCACAGCTAAGGTAACTTCACAAGTTTATCACATATTTTGAAGTAAATATTGACGTTTATTCGTTATGCGGCAAAGTATCGCGTTTCGGGTGCGGCGAAACGAACGGCCCATTACGGAATTTCATACAAAATTGGAGGCCTATGCCGGCAAAGAGACCGTTACTTGTTTCCGGGGCGCGCGCGCGCCGGGACTTCTGGGCCGCGCGGTGATCTCCGCCTAATCCAGCTCGTGCTTTTTAATAAATCCTTAATATTTAATTTAGGATTTCATTGCTTTTTTTTATAAACTGTACGGTATGCCTAGACGGGAAAGTCAAATTGGGGACCGGTGTCTATTGACATACTCCTCTTTAAAATCAACTTGTACACGAATTGATTTTTCCCAGCCTCCGCAATAAAGTAAAAAGTAAAACAGTAAAAGTAATTTATTCTTCAAAAAAGGCATATTACATGCACCTATAATATCTAAGTGATGTACATAGATAATATTACTACGTAGTTAATAACATACAAGTTTGTTACAGAGGAAACCTTTCACCGTTCCCAAACAACAACCCGCTCAGAACAGCAAATTCGTAAGCGCCTTACGTCTATTGCGGAAGAACAATAAGAGAACACGGAAAGAAATCCATGAAGTTTGCCAGAGCGAACAATCGATTGAAGTAGACGTGTTGCCAAAAACGAGGCATAATTTTAACCAAGAGTTTGCGACGTATACAATGCACGGACAAGAGTTCTTGCAGTCACCGCCACTCCACCACGACCCTCGCGTGCCACCTTCGTACGATTACGATTATTCCCCGTACAACTCGCGGACGGCTAGATTTTCCAGTCCAGGACCGGTTAGCGATAGATACAAACCACATTACGACATGCCTCCTCACCCGGCAGCTCCTATGTACGATAACCCATACGACCCTCACTGTAAACACCCTATGCAGCCTCAGGTACCCCTGTGTTTAAAAGAAGTAGAAGTTAGAAGCATCGGAATACAGAGTGAGGGTAAAACGACACGCTTCCGACTATTCCCTCAGAAGAAAGAAAAATTGGGGGAGCCACTAGAGCGGCCTCTAGTCAGTATCTTACGTGACGACCGCCCGAAGACGACCAGTGCTCAAACATTTGTAGATATGACGAAAGAAACAAAAGAAGAAAAACCATTCAAATTCTTCAACTCAAACTATAAAGCCACTGCTAGTAAATCAGAGGCTATGCCTTCTTGGACCGATAGACTGCAGAAGGATATTACTAAGAATGACAAATCTATGAGCAATGCAATGCTAAAAAAGCTTTTCTACAAGAGAAACCCGTTCTCTCCGCAGAACAGATTTGTGCGGACCATTATGGAGAAAGATACTCCGGTGTTCAAGTGGCGTCCTCGTATGTTCCTCTGATGTTGTCCCTGTCCCTGTACGTCTAGTTTGTAAAATGTGTAAGTGAAATTGAGTTGTGTCAAGTTTTTGGTAACCGAATTGGTTTAAGATTATTTAGGATACCAACAATTAGTTGTTTTATTTCGTGCTGACACAATTCACATGCAGATACAATTCACTCGACCACAAAGAGACGTATACATACATATGTATGTCTACATTTTGTCACCTTACCATTATAATAAGGCCTAAAATCATCATCTCTTTGTAGGCCCTTCACCAGACCAGACCCTAAACCCTACAACGTAGGGTTCAAGCAATAACTCTTCACAACAAAACGGTGTTCTAACTGGTCATAACCCAAAAAGCCCTTCGGAGCAAAATGCACAAAACGCAAAATGTACACTACACGCAAAATGCAACTAATAGCAAAATATAAAATTCGCACAATGTACCCTACGCATATTGTGAAACAAGCGGAACGTACACGAAGCAAAAAGTACATTCGCAAAATGTACATATCGTAAATGCACAATACTCGCAAAATGCACATTACGCGAAACGTGCAATACGCAAATAGCCACAATTGTGCGAATTGTATATTTTGCTATTAGTTACATTTTGCGTGTAGTGTACATTTTGCGTTTTGTGCATTTTGCTCCGAAGGGCCAAAAAGCAATATGTAGTTTTATCATTATCACATTTTAGTTTTATAGCTTTTGGTCACACTGTACCAAATCTGTTCCTATTTGTCACCCCGTCAAACAGTTTTTACTGGTCACAAGGTTACCGTTAGGTACGACGTCGAGCGAAGCGAGGACAAGTGTTAGTAGAACTGCGACCCGACAGCGCGCGAGCCGGGCAGCGGCCGGCAGAGCCAGAATCGAACATTTATTATTCTGCTTGTGACCAGTATAATAATAAAAATATCTGAACACGCACTCGCATGTCTCCGGTGAAAGTCCAGATTATTAGATTAGTGCTCAGATGCCATTTAGCTCCCCGCACACGTTGGTTTCCTGGACCCGAGTCCTCTTGAGCCAGATCATCCCAGGAATTAGGGCACGTAAAAACGGCACCTAACGCTAATTTTAACATTTGAGCGCTATCAACGATATTCATAAAATAATATTCAACGGACAGTGTTGATCCTGGCATACTTCTTTATACATACCCACCTTCTAAAAAAAATAAAGTGACAAATTGTCAACTGTTGTCAACACCAAGATGCTATCCACACTGGAATAAAATTAAATGTTTTCTTATAAATAAATATTTAGAATTCGTTTGAGATCATTTAGCCTTTAATGTTTCGGTGTTTTAAATTTGTATTGTCCCTGATCCCGTGAGGAATCGCAGTTCAGGTAAGTCAACATTATTTAAATTTGCTTTTGTGTCATACTGAATGCACTCAAAGAAAGAAATACGGTGAAACTCACTTGTGTAGTCACTATTTGCGACACGAGTACGGCGCGGTCGGCAACCGTGTCAACACTCAACCTGATGAAAGTGAAGGACTGGTTTTCCGGATGCGTGTAGTGCCCATGCCGAAAGTAAAATATAGAGGCACAGCATTTGACAACATTTCAAAACTTTAACCTCAGGCTTTAACGAAGTATATAACTGATTGATTGAGAAAGCCTCACAAATGGCAAATTACGTAGTTTTCATTCAAAAATGTGAATGCATAGACGATCCCACGTCTACGTCCCTTCTCCAGCTATTGTCACAGTGAGTGTATCCTCTCATCACTGTCATCAAGGTTTTTCAAGCCCACTAGAATCATATACTTAATACTACCCCGCAATTTAGTTACATAGCTTTCGGCATGTCATTAAGTTTGAAATGTTGCCATTTGTTGGTTGTAGGTTGGAGGGATGGCGTCGTGCTCGTGCTCGAAGGTCCCACCCCGCAGGAGGGGCATCAGCCGGTACAAGGGCATCGAAACACTCCTGCGACGAATCGCCTTCAATCTAGGTACCGCTTATGATCTCTCAAAGAACTATCAATTTCAATATTTGGAAGAATCCTACGTTGGTAGAAAAGCATGATACGTGGCTACGAGTCTATTAGCGAGAATGAAGATATAATTGAAACCAGACGCGCGACAGGGGCAGCTGACGGCACTAAGTCATCTCTTTCTTACGCTAACACAATCATCACACTTGAAGGGTTTAAATTAACAATGTGTTGTATTGTAAATTAATAGTAAGTATTTAAATTTTATTGCTATAATATTTGTCTTCAGGAAATACACCATCACAAACCGAAGTGAAGATCATTTCATGCATACCCATAGACGTGACGGACCTCCAGCAGAAGATCCAATGTCTAGAGAAGCAACTGGAGAAACTGCATGGTCAACACAGCGAGTGCAAGGACAAGGTAGATACGGCCGTGCTACCCTTGCTCGTGGACAAAATTGCTTATACTAACACAAGCTCCAAAGGTCCTGACGTCAGCCTCAGCACCCAACCGTCCTTCGGACCCATTTCAGACCCACAGAATAAACTTCACAAGAAGAGGCGCAAAAAACACGACGACCAATGTAAAGTAAAGAAGTCACTCTCATATGACAAACGACAGGCCAAATCTCGGAATGTCTTCGGACAAATAGTTCCCGAGAGAGACCGCACACGGCTGGTCTATTATGCTCAAATGGTGGGCAGCCCGATTAAGGAGTGTAAAAAACCTCCTGAAATTAAAGAGGAAGATAAGCCAGAAGACACGATAAACGCAGAATATTTGCAATCACTTATAGAACGGCAGCATTTGATAAAGATGTATATGGACGACGATATGTTAGGGAGCCAGGGGTCTGTGCCGGTGTGCCGTGACGTGCCTCGCTGCTCCGGCACCTCAGACGACATCTGCTCATGCTGCCGAGGCAACTTCCTCGACGTCGATTGCAAAATCCGCAAGCCACCGGTCTACGACCCCAACGTCGACAGTGGCAATGTTTACTACGACTCCAGTTTTTACGACATGACACCGGTGAGAGAGAAGCCTTGTCTCAAAAAGAACAAACTAATTAAAGAACGGACTCCGGAAATGAATTTATTGTTTTACCCTGAATATTACCGATTTAACCCAGAATATTCCTTAAACATGGAAATGTTACCAAATGTTTGTGGCAGAAAACCGGTTAAATTTCAAAAGAGGGAAAATCGTAATAAACAGATGTACATTCCGACTGAATCGTCTGGAACTGATGGTATCGTGGAGTTCAGTCATGTTTACCCAAAGCGATTGTCGCCAAAACACGGACTCAGGTATAATACAGAGAAACCCGTTTCAAAAGATGCGGAGTGCAATGCCCTTAGTAGAAATACCACCGAATGTCACGTGAAGACGTCTAAACTCAATCGTATTTTATCCGTAATGAAGATTATACCCTCTTCTAACCTCAACGAGCCCTTGGCCGAAAATACTGAATGCGTTCAACCGACAGGCAATATCAAATATACCGCGGCGCTCGCGAAAGCTCTTCAGACATCATCGTTGTCGAAATTTGGATCTACGCACACCAGTTTAAAAGTAACGCTTAAAAACGCAGCGTGTCTCGCCGTCACCGCGCACGAAATCGAATGCCAAACTGATCTGAAGGGCGCTCAAACTGACCTCACCAAACCTTCTGAACCAGATAAGACGGAATCGACTTTGAATCAAATCAAGACTATGCTCGAAACAGTCTTGACAGAAGTAAAAACTAACAATACTAACAGTGGACTGAGAGTAATGAGCGAAAAAGAGACTAAAGACGCAATTGTGCAAAATGAACCTATATCAAGTACAGAATGTGAGCGTGTCCTTAATAGCTTCACCTACAGCCCTTACGCTATGATTAATTCGTACATACCTTCATGCTCTCATCCAGTGCCTTCGTATTGCAGTTCTATGATGCGACAAACGCTCACTATGCCTCGTCTAACAGAGGTACCTCTAACTTTAAATTATGCGCAAAATTTTCCGGAATTAGTCCCTCAAACAGTCCCCGCGCACACCTACCATCCCGAAAGAAACCTGATCCAGCCCAAGCAGATGTCAACCTGTGCTACAAACACGATGCACGAGCCGAGGAAACGAAGCACAGAAACTGAAAATCTTATCAAGGAAATATACAAGTCAATGAAGTTAGACGTGGAGTACCCAGTAAAGAACGCATCTCGCGACGCCATCAATAACGCCAAATCAAATAATGAAAAACCTTCGCCTGAGCGTGACGCACCGAAAAAAATACCGCTGGGTCGAGAAGAGATGATATTCAGAGGAGACATAGGCAATAGGCGTGTGACCAGGATGGAGAATCCTAGCGAGACGAGTCTGAACTTGCGGCAGAGGAGGCGCGGTGGCTCGTTCCACCAGGCGCCGATACACGTGACCAGCGCTCAGAGGCGACATTGCAATGTGAAGAAGCCGAATAAAGAACCGCCCGAGACGGGATCTGAGAGCGAGAGTGACAGCGACGACGATCCTGCGCCCCGAATTTTAACTCCATCGGTAAGAAACCTTACACAATATTCACGTAGACCGTGGCAACCATGCGAAAATAATGAACCTCTTTTATAAAATCCTCTTATTATTTACAACGTTAATATGTTGCCCTGCTCAGCTCTAGTTTCACACAGCCTCATCTATCAACTTATTCGCCATTCCAAAGAAATTCAAATCCCATTCGATCGTTCCTTATTTATCATCTAGCAGCCAGCACCTTACACATCCATCGAAAACTACCAATCTAACATTAATAAACATGATAAACTATTTGACTTCTAAAACGATTATTCAAGTCCATTGCTCATAATTTGTATATTGAAGACGTTACTTTTTTACAGAAACCAGCGAAGAAAGGCTTCTTCGGCAAGGTCATGTCCTCAGTTGTGAATAAGATGCGTAGAAAAGAAACGCAAAACGTGGACAAGTATATGAACGCTCACACGCAAGAGTCTGAGACGTCCGAAGAAACTCCCGTTCAGAGAGACAGGATTGTGAAACACGTGTCGTACGCTCCTGCAGAGCAGCAGCACTGGGCCGAGAAATCACGGCCAATGACCTCGTCGTCCCAGACTCGCCGGTTAGGGCAGTCCCCTTACAGACGGCCGCCCGACCGTCCCATGCATCAGCCCCAGCGGGTGCCCCGCTACGTGCCACGCAGCGTCCTCCGCCCCCACACGGGCAGCTCCCAAATCCGACGAGCTATCTACCGCCCCCAAGCGCCCTACCGACCTAGGACCCCGCCGGAATACATGAAACGTCCTCATAACCAATACGACTGGCGCACGATGCCTACACGATCCGTCCACCGTATGGCACCCGTATCGACGAACGATTACAAACCTAAAGTCCCCGCGAAAAGCCCAGGCCTGAAGATAACTAATAAAACTTGGATGCGGAAGCCTGTGTACCATTTAGGGTTTGCTTGCGGCCCGGAGAAGGAAAAGATCATGATGCAATACTGAGGCGTGCAAAATTGTGAAAAAAGGGTGTTGCAAAATTGAAAATGTTTTGACTGTGCTAAATTGTTAGTGATGTCTTGTTGAAATTGTCCGCATAGTGATTGTCCTGTGATATTTTTCAATATAATTTGGAAAATAATCTTGTTTCTATTAACTACACACTCGAATTGCACAAATGAAAACGCCGTATCGTTGAATGTCAAGCGTTTATGTTCTAATTAAAATCACAAGTTAAATAAGGCAGTCACAGCGTATTACTGTTTCTCCGTATACCTCCACCACGACCACTTTGGCTTGGTTGATAGTGTGCTATGTGATAGTGACCCTGCCTTCGAAACCGGAGGTCCCGGGTTCAAATCCTGGTCAGGGCATTATTTGTGTAATTAACACGAAATTTCTGATTCTGATATCGCCGTCTAGTCGCCCATAGTATGTACAAGCTTTACTTGGCTTAGTTTGGGACTAGGTCGATTTGTGTGAGATTGTCCCCCAATTTTTTTTTATTGATTACCTGTAAGTATTCGGTAAACGAGTTACAGGCCGTTTGGACCAGGAAACACTTGAGCTACGTGCGAAACTTAAGATCTGAGGTAGCATCTTTTCATCACACTTGCTCGTAAAGGGTCTTATCGTACGCAGGCGTATAGAACAGTTATATAGATTTTCATTACTCCCGAGGGAGTTGAGTTTGCTCTGTGATTGGTTAAAATATTGACGCTGAAAAATCTAGTTGGCCGCGCACCGCAGGAATACTGCTCTGTGATTGGTCGAAATATTGAAGCTGCTCACTCCTCTCGCAAGGAGCCGTAGCGATCATATACTACCAGTATATGCAAAAAATCGAAAACTTCACCTCCAGTATAGTTTATAGTTATAACATTTGTACAAAAGTTATTTGTATTTATATTTGTATTTGTAATATTATATAATACTGGAGGTGAAGTTTTCGTTTTTTTTCAATTAGCATTGGTGCTGGATTTATTTATTTCCTCGCAAATGTGATGAAACACATTGTAATTAACTCGGGCGTAAAAAAATTGGAAACTCAAGTCATCAAAAGCTCTTCGGCTTCGGCTCGACGTCGGGCTTCTGATGGACTCTCGCTCGCAATTTTCCGCTTACGCCCCTCATTAAATAATGTACTATTTATTTCGGCTCGGCAGGTAACCTATTGGCTATGTGCGAAGTAGGTGGTGGGGGTAAGCTAGGCGATCGTAGCGCACACCATGGCAGAAATGTGTACTTACCGGGGACCACTGTCAAATTTACTTTCACGTTTTCTATTGGTTTCTTAACGGTTTCCTACGATTCATTTCGTTTGTATGTATTTATTTATTCTCTTATTTATTTCAGTAGAATTTCCAATACGGGGTCTTTCTCGTTTACTAAAGTAAATAAAATATTCATGTGTCATTATTTGACATCTCTGAGTTTTGACATTGTCTCGGGACCTTTGACGTTTGACGTTTCAGACGTGCACATAGCCAATAGATTGATAATATGTGGCCTCGTAATCTGAAAAGAGGTACATGTTTTTGTAACTCTACATTTAGGGATAATTAAAGCAAGCAACGATATTGACTTGGCGAAACATTTATTTATATATATATACGGGACACCGACAGAGTACATGTTAAAAGTTTTTATTTAAAAATATACATTTACTTGAGCTTACAGCCGTACATGCACCCCTATTACAGGTGACACATCATTTGTAATATAACACTTTAAACTTTATATAGAAACTCCCGTGAGTTTGAGACTTTAAATATAATGAAACGGGTCACTCAGGTCTTTAAGGTCGAATATCGCTCGACATGTTTCAGACTGCCGCTTAAGAGTGCGCAGTACGTTCGGTTCTCCATAGAAACGTATTTATGCTCTCATTTCAAAACGCCGTGCTAGAATAACATGAAACTTTGTATACACAATGGGATCCGGCATATCTAGGTCGGAAAATAATTTCTATTGCTTGAAATTATAATGGAGAAAAAATACAACGATTATTAAGGTTTTCATACAAGCCGTAAAAAACTGAAAAAAACCGCTGTATTTTTTTTCTTTTACATTTTCTAGCAACAGATAGTATTTTGCGACCTAGATATGCCGGATCTCATTGTGTATACAAAGTTTCATGTTATTCTAGCATGGCGTTTTAAAATGAGAGCATAAATACGTTTGTATGGAGAACCGAGCGTACTGCCACGTACTGCGCCCTCTTAAAGATATTACAGATACAACTGTAAATCATGCGTGTGCTAAATATAAGGATACAAACAATCACAATACACTCAATAAGTTACTAACATACCAAAATTTAAAACATCAATTGACTAAAATCACCTACCTACGTGGGTTTATATTACTTTCATCACATAAATGTCCACAACACAATGATACACAACATACAGGTTACTTTAAGTATGACACTGACATGTGCTCGTATTTCATTGGATATTCTACTTTAAGACCAATGTAATAGAGTTTCTATTACATAGACACTGTCTTAAAATCGTATGTTTTGAATAGAAACTCTATTACACAAGCGTTAAAGTAGACTATTCAATGGATTAAGAGTATATGTCAGTGGTAAACTCAAAGTAATCGTACTGTACAGAACTAAGAATAAAACACTGTAACTTACCAAAATAATTCTTCAATACCTCTCTATCGCCCGTCATCTCGTCACTCACACCCTTCCTCTTCATATCGTCTCTCACGCAATCCATCCACCTTTTCCTTGGCCTGCCTCTCTTACATCCCTATTTGTAATCTTTAATATGAATTTTATTTTATTTTAGCTGACTTCATCACTATTTTTGTATGTCTGTGTGTTTTGACGTGATAACGTCTTTAAAATCGTTTTAGTCGGGTGACATGTTCAGAAACTTGTGTCACACCAAAACCTCACGAGCGCGATCGCAGGTATAAGTGAAGTGCAAGTGAAGTAAGACGTTATCACGTAAACATCTCGATCGTAAACCTACTTTACAAACAACAATTTTTTTTTTTTTGTGTTTACTTCTGTTCAGTTTCACACAATACATTATTTGTATTTGAAAGTCCCGTTTTTCTTTTGTCTGCACATTGTATATACGAATTTTGTGGTAAGCACATACAAAATATGACCGAGGGCTACGACTGCTTCACAGCAAATTTTTCTGTTTGTTTCGTTTCGTTCAGCAAATATTTTATGTCATCAATGACAAATCTGGAACAAAAAACACTTGGTTTCAAATCAGCATTTAGATTAGATACAGCTTCCATCCACCACACACCCCAGAGAGAACAAGATGAGGTCAATAATAACGCTTTAAATATTCAAAAAATGCACTATTTTGTACTTCGCCATGCCATTTATCCTTGCTTACGCCACACGAACTGCTTTATCATCATCATCATCATCATTCAGCCGAATGACGTCCATTGCTGGACATAGGCCTCCCCCAAAGACTTTCACAAGAAAGGGGAAAGGTTCTGTTGGGGCGGAAATGTTCTCGAGTGGCGACCACGCCCCGTACGTCGTAGGCGTAGCGTGGGCAGGCCCTCCACACGGTGGACTGATGACCTGGTAAGGGTCGTGGGTGTCCGCTGGACGCGGGTGGCGCAGGACTGGTCAATTGCTTTATAGTAGATTAGAATTATATAGTTTTTATACCACGTCGGTGGCAAACAAGCGTACGGCCCGCCTGATGGTAAGCGGTCACCGCAGCCTATGGACGCCTGCAACTCCTAGGGGTGTCACATGCGCGTTGCCGTGGCGTTTAAGAATTTATACACTGCTTTCTTGAAGAACCCCATACTGTAGTCCGTTGTGTGTTATTATCTATGGTTATCATCATCAGTTCAAATTCGTGGTTTACGAGAGCAAATGCATGCTTTATATAATATGCGTGCCTGTCACATTTGAATTTGAGGGGTTCCCCAGCTTCCTCCTGAGTCCCATCGTCAGCTCTTCGCCATATTTATATGAGACCACATAGAGGTACCTACTTGCTTTGGGTCGAAATCGGACAACATGGTCCAAAATTGTCACATGCACAAAGAACATGCAAAACAATTGAAAACATTTCATTTTTTAAGCAGGCTTTTTTCTGATGAAATCAATAGAGGATAAAAAGTTAAGTAAAACCACATTTTTAAATTCACGAAAATATCCCAATTTCATATAAATAAAAAAAATCATATAAATCATTTCATATAAATTATCAATTTCAAAAATTCCTCATTCTAAAAGAGAGTAAGTGACAAGTAAGGCGTCACAGCGGAACAAATCATACAGAAGCACTGTTACTAAGACAGATTTACTAAAGAAAGTGAACTGCTGTTGTGCGCTGTGACTGTCACCATTACATTGTAGTTACGTCATTACTACGATTGGTAGGCTTTCTTCCATTTTCGTGAATATTTAGAAACGTAATAGCTATAAAAATATAAAAAAGAAAATTTGGGGTTTCTTGTTAACAAATTATCCGAAATCAGAAATATTTATTGCGTAAACTGTGTAGGTACAAGAAGTATAACCAGGTATTTTTTTTGATGAGTATCAACAGTTTTACCCTTTCCGGGCATACATTTTTTTTTCTTTATGACATAGGTGGCAAACGAGCAGACGAATCGCCTGATGGTAAGTGATTAGCGCCGCCCGCCGGATGGACACTCGCAACACCAGAGGGGTTGTAAGTGCGTTGCCGGCCTTTAAGATGGGAGTACGCTCTTTTCTTGAAGGTCGAATCGGTCCGGAAATACCGCAGGCGACAGTTCAATCCACAGTTTAGCTGTGCGAGGCATAAAATTTCTGGAGAAACGCACAGTTGAGGACTGCCAACCATCTAAGTGGTGAGGATGGAAATTTTGTCGCGTTGGGCGATGGCGGAAGGAAGCGGCAGGGATTAATCCGAACAATTCCTCGGAGCACTCCCCGTAATACATGCGGTACAATTTATATAATCTTAAACTGTTTTAATATTTTATCCTAAACTAAATTTTAATATACATTTAGGTTCACGGACTTATACAGGGTGACCACTATTTACTACAACCAAAATTCCCTGACTTTTCCCGGTTTTCCAGGCGTTTTTCAAGTTTTTCCCTGACCATAATCTTAAATGTAATAGATATAAAATATATAATTGAAATACATTTTTGAGTTTTTGCAGAATTATCTGCTAGCAAATTACAATTTATAAATACAATTAAACAATACAAAAACGGAAATAATACGAAGTAGTATCTGAATAGCTTATTTAGTTGGTAAGAGCGAAAGCATAGTTAGACGGAAGTCGTGGGTTCACATCCTACGTCAGGTGACGTTTTTGTAGTGTGTTATTGTATTTATAAATTGTAATTTGCTATCAGACAGTTCTACAATTACCCAATAATTCATTTAATTTTTGACCATTTTTTTAAAAGATGTACAGGAAAAACCAATTGAAACAGTACCTCTGACTACTGAATTTATTGGATATATACGTATTAAATGTATCATATAATCCAGCGAGAAATACTAAACGAAACACTTTATACGGGCCTTAATCGTATTAGTAATAGTACTAGACTTCAACGTTTTGCGTATTATGGTACAAATTAAAGCGACGAATTGAAAAACCTCATTTGAAGTCGTTGAACATCTTGGGTATAGTTGAAACAGAACTACCTAGTCATCAGTTATCATGTTTATTAATATATTTGAAAATATAATAACAAAATCTATTGCAACTTGGTAATCTGTTTTTCCAATAACGCAGCTTCTTTGGCAGCTCCTTCGAGAATTTTTTGCCTTTTTGCTTCTAGTTCTCTGACCATTTCCGCAGTTTTTCTTTTTTCAGCTCTGATTTTTGCCTCTGAACTTAAATTTTCCTTCTTTTTATGTAGCTCCTCCAGGTACAAGGAATGGGCATTACGAGCCGCGTGGATCAATTTTTTTTCAATATTTATTTTGTCTATAGCCGTGGTAGGATATAGCGTCATAAACGCGTCTTTGGGCAATTATAGACTCTTGCGAAAGATTTTCCACTAATATCTCCTTATTGATGGAAAAGCCACGCTCACTATAAGCGTTTCCGTGGGATAACACCATAACCATTTTTATTAAAGTTTGCAAGTCTTTATTTTCCTTTTTTATCAAACCGAGCCAAAGATCATCTAGTCGGTGACCATCCTTAATGGAAAATTGTTTCATTGATTTTTCAAATTCAGGTGATTTACAAATATCATTGAAGGCACTTTTGGCGTTATCTGCTTCATATCCTGAAAGCCGGTTATTTTTGACAAATATGTCCAACACTTTATCGACCCTCTCTTGTCGTTGGAACTCTCCATTGACTGCGATTGCAGGATCGAAACAAGATATTCCCTTTGTCAAAGCATACGAAAGTGGGGATGTTTGGCACAATGACACGCAAAATTCTATCAGACTCTTTCGGCAGTCCTGACGAAAACGCAAGAGATCAATATCTTTGATATTCCGGCTATTTCGAAGAGTATTCTTTACAGCGAAGCCCAAGTCGATTTCTTTCGCGTTTATCAGATTAGACTCCTTTTTCAAGTCAATCGACGTGATATTAGTGGCAGAATCCAATACATCCGCTTTAACAACTCTTTGCATGATTTTTTTCAGTGTGGCCAAAAGTGATTCGTATAAAAGTGGAGCAAGTGGTGCGTCGGATTGAAATAACGTTAAAAATGGCTCCACTTGCACCGCCACCGATTGAAAAAAGGCCAATTTAGCCTTTAATAATTTGTCTTCCAATGCAGCATTTACTACTGTAAAGCTTGCGCTGTCAGGTGCTTTGTTTTCGTTTTTAATTCCCTGCACATATTTTTCAACGTTGGGTATAATTTTAGTGGCGCGATCAACAACGCTAAAGTTCTCGAGCCAACGTACTGCACAAAATTTTAATGGGAATGTACTCGAGCCTGAAAACCTTGTATAGTCTTCACGTCGCGCGGGGCTATAGCAGAATAGGTAGTATAGAGAACGTAAAAACGCTACAACCTTCCATCCCGAGGCTTTCATTGATTTTTTAAACGCATTGTGGAGATTATGAAGTCCACAACTCCCCATGTTGAGTAGAATTGGGTCACCTGCTTCGCCCTCATTTTTGAGTTTGGACTTTAGGTCTTGCAAAAGTTTCTTATTTACATTAGGGCCATCCATCGAAACCTGCAATATTTTTTTTGTGTCAATGCCATCAGTCGTGGCAAGAAAAGCCTCCAACAAATCAGCAGCAGTTGCGTGCCCCAGAAAAGCTGAGCCGTAATATCTACTTCGGACTTGGTTTTTCTCATTGTCCCAATAACGGACAAATATGTCCATCTGCCCTTTCTGAGCAACTTTATTAAGCGATTCGTCAAAGCCAATGGTAACGACATCACAATCCGAACATTCTTCTTTTAATTGTCGAAAAAAGTATGGCGCTAATCCGTATACAACAGTGTAGGCTATTTTCGTTCTTTGCAAGCGCATTTTTTTTGCGATATCAGAGTCCGGAAACATCAGAGGAAAGAGATCCACGGCTTGTCCACCGCTCCTTTGTGAGCTATGACTTAGTACTTGATACAGACACCAAATTATTTCAGCCTTCGTAACTTCGTCCTTAATCAGCATTGTCATTATAACACGTTTTTCTTTAATATTAGGTGGATGTGATGGCGTGACCTGTCCTGCTGATTCGACTATTATGTCTGGGGAAGTAGTTGTAATGGGTTCTTTGGAAACAGGTTCCTTTTTATCTTCCAAGTAAAATGATTTAAGGCTCATGCTTTTATTTTGATTAGATAATGAGATACTGTGTTTTTTCCCATTCATATGGCTCGTGAGAGCCTGCTCGCCCATGTTACTAAGTGTAAAACTTTTTTTACATGTTTTACAGTAGGCAGAAAAAGGGTCATTTTTGACAGGTTCAAGCCACGGGTTAAATTTATCCTTCAATTGCCACTGACAATTAAAAGACGTTTTCTTCCTACTCGACATTGTAGATTGACCATCTGGAAGTAAAGAAAACAATTTTGACGAGGCGTTTAAGCTGTAAGTTACTTTAAACACATTTCACTAGCTATACTTAGACATCAAATGATAAACAATTTAAAACTTATGAGTTGGCACGTAAGTATTTGTACATATATAAAACGATATAATAATTGGACACATTTTTCGCCCAAGAACGTACGACACATACACTATACAGCCATGTATTGAGCATACCCGTGCTTTTCATAGAAAAATCTTAGTTTCGACCTTTTTCAATTGTTTATGTTAATTAAAAACGTATTAACACATAACACACATAAGTGAAATGTTTTTGTGTTTCACAAAGTGAAATGTAAAGACATTAACGCTCTACTGTTATACCGTCATGTTCCCCATATAAATACACAAATAACACAGGGGATTGAATTAACACGTTAACAGTCGCCATACAAAATGTTTCAATTTCCTCGCAAGTCCAGCAAATTACTTCCAGCCCTATACGATATTGTACTAATCTGAGTGCGTACCTAGTAGTTTTTTTAATGACCCACACGTGGAGTTTGTCGTGACCCAAACTTGGGGCACTGGACTGTGAAAGTGTTAAATCATGGCACATTTGGACGTAGTTAAGGGAAAAGGATCCAACCCACAAGAAATTGCCATTGGAATGTAGGACTTTTGTTTTAGCCAGAAGGTTCCATTTAAAAAAAATTCATCATGTGGGTTGGATCCTTTTCCTTTAACTACGTCCATTTTTGTTCTATTTTTGAACACATTGATTTAATATTTTGAGGCCGCTTAAATATTTTTAGTATGTATAAATAAATATCAAACAAATAAATAAATATTATAGGACATTCCTTCCTATACAAATTGACTAAGTCCCGCAGTATGCTCAGGAAGGCTTGAGTTGCAGGTACTCAGACAATGATATATAATATAATTTACCTATATAATATACAAATACGTAAATACATAGAAAAACACCCATGAACCAGGAACAAATATCTGATGTGTTCATCACACAAAATAAATTCCCTTACCAGGATTCGAACCCAGGATCATCGGCTTAGCAGGCAGGGTCACTACCAAGTAGCTAAACTGGTCGTCTTCCAAAAACATAGTATATATATAAAAACACTTAAATACATAGAAAATATCCATGACTCAGGAACAAATATCTGTGTTCATCACACAAATAAATGCCCTTACCGGGATTCGAACCCAGGACCATCGGCTTCGCAGGCAAGGTCACTACCCACTAGGCCAACAGCGGGCTAATTACGTAACGTTTTTGAGTGCGTAAGATAAATCTAAATGTCATTTCCCATACTAAAACTGACAGTTAGATCTACCTATCGTACGTACAAACAGTTACGTTATTACTTACCCTGCTGGTCGTCGTGAAAAAAGATTGGACACAGGCCAAGCCAAACTGATTGTTATAACAATGTCATAAAGATGCTGACATTGGAAACCTATAGAGATCAAGTTGCTTTAGTATAAATGTAGCCATATAATATACACGTACACAACAAAACGCCAAGACAACCTACAGGTATCTTACAAAACTGAGTATACTGTGTAAACTGTGTATATTTATGTGGTGAATGCAAATGTGTAACAGGAGACTTTATTCGTGTTGCTGTTAACCTTATGTGCATTATTATTTAAACCAATAAAATCGAAACATATACTCGTTTAAAACTTAGGCATTCTGTGAAAATTACAGAAATGGAACCTATACGCAAAGTTTCGAATCGGTACAATTTACTGAGGAGTTCTCCCGAGAAGACAACCCTGGATAACATCTAGAAACAAAGTACTCGACACGTCAGTACGAATCAAATGTAAGAGTTGTGTAAATAGTTGGATAATTAAACTACGCCCTTAAGGTATCATGTACTATTTTTGACAATATTAATCCAATGTTAAGAGCTATTAATGTTGTATTCGAGTTCACCATAGAAAAGGAACTTTAATGAATTTAGATAAACATGTTTATTAAATTAAGATAACGAAATTATTCAAATATTCTATGACTTGTAAAACTTAAAAGTTTATAAAACCTTTCGATAGTTATATCTTGAACGTGTTGGCGCCATTTTAGATATTAAAAAAAATGGCGAGGATGACAGCGATTTTTGACGTACACAGAACTTGACAGAACGGAACCGAATATAATGTTATGAGGTCTTATTGTTCGTATTGTTGTAAAGAATAATAAATTACTGTAATAAGAACATATCCTGGATTTTATTGGAGAGAACTTTCACAAATCAGAAGAGGCGATACACTACGTGCCGAAGAAAGCTGCGTGCCATCTACTTATCAATGTTACTAGATTAAAGTCTAGAGAGGTTTGGTTGGAACTTGAAAGGTAAAGTCAAAACTAATAGTATATTATAAGAGTTATAATCGGACAATATGCTTGAGTATGGTTGCCGCCCGCCTTCGCGTTCAAGGCCCTTCGCGGTGAAATCGGCGCCCTAGCGAGTTGTTGTGGTGGGAGAGCTACCGGCATGAGCGATGGTGGTTACAGCAGAGCCAACCAAGCAATTGAGGTTGAAGCAGCCCCATGACAAAAGAACACCGTCATCAGCACGAAGCCGGCGCGAGCGTGCCACCGTTGCATCTGGGAGGCGTGAGCGTAAGAGAGAACATCAAGCCTAACAAGGTGATGTTCAGCTTTAATGCAGGTATTTAAGCTGGTTGAGAAGTTGTATGCACAATCGAGCAAGTGTGACATCTTTGACTGACTAGGTACTCAAGCCTAAATTCATACAGCAGGTAATAGACAGCTAAATCTTTTGTCATGAGGGTCATGATTGCAGTAAAACAAATAGTCTGATTTTGATATCAGATTCATGGTTGTGAAACAAATAGGTATTTTTACATAACACACATCAGAGTTATTTGAAGCAAAGTGAGTTTAAATATATAACACTGACATACCTCAAAATCTGAATTAGTTTAAATATGTGTTAAGTCCAGTTTACAAAGTCACACATCAAAACTGATTATACGTAGTCGCTATCAGCTGATGGCAGTTTATATAAAAAAAAAAGTTTGATTAGAGCATACACAGTTGAATAATTAGTAAATTACAATGACTCCAATTACTGCACTTAATACTATCTAATTTACTCTCGCTGAGCATCAAGATTGGTAATTACTTTATGAAAAAAAAAAACAATGACAACGGTATTAGCATCATCATCACATTCCTAAGAATATCTCTTAATTTTAATTGTTATACCAGAGACTGACCTTAATGCAAAGAGTAATAAAAATACAATAAGGTCAACAATCTGAAGTAAAATAGTGTGGATAATGTATTGTTGGAATAGTTAACAAATTGTATATTATACCTTCACAAAATCATAGTAAAAGAAATGTCTAACAACTGTTATAGGTATGGTCTTGGCAAATAAGAATTATATTGAATGAAAACGATTAAATAACAATTCAATATTATTATTTTTATTGACCGGTGGGATCTCATTCCTTTTTGTAAGACATCTAATTTTGAACCATGAGAATTAATACACACTAGCTGTTGCCCGCGACTTCGTCCGCGTCTTCGCTCCTATTGGTCGCAGCGTGATGTTATATAAATATATAGCCTAAAGCTTTCATCGATAAATGGACTATCCAACATAAAGAGATTTTTTCAATTTAAACCAGTTGGTTGATTTATGAAGAAGCTGATTATTACACAAGAGGCATTGAGAATGCCTTTTGTACTTACTTCCATGTTCTTACTAATCATGGACACGAGGTAGTTACACTACGCGATCTAAGCAAACAAATAAGGTTAGATATGATCGGGAACCAACCGGGTAAGAATTTACTAATATAACCTAGAACGTTTTGGTTTATAATTGGCCCATACAAACAAACTGACAAAAGTGTATGTATGTGGTATTACGTGGTCATGATAAACCAAATTTGTTGAGACTAATCAGAACTCTTAAATAAGTAATTGAATCAGCAGCAAAAGTCATTAAATTGAACTTTAAAAAGAAATCATTGGAGCTTTAAAATAAATGTGTATCAGATGTAAGCATAGATATTGTGATTAGTTCGTTGAAGTTGGGAGCACGAGTAATTTAACTGGTAGTTACGCATTGAATCAAATGTACACAATAAAAAAAGAAACAGGATTATTTTGAAAATTTGCTTGGACATAAGTAAAATTGGATGAAATTTTTATTTAATAGCTGCCTAGATAATTGTAATAAAAAGCTCTGAAATAATGCATTACGTTATACTGAAAGTTATACATTAGAAATAATATATATTCTTTAGTACTGAATCAAAATCAGGTAGTTAGAACTCATACTCATGCTCATCAATGCATGTTGCAAAAGTTACATGTCGACGTTATACTAGAAGAAGACAAGATTAAAAAAAAAAGGCTAATAGAGATAATTTATAAGTTATATGACATATGAGATACTTATTTATCATAGCATAATCCGATAAGATCGTAGATTTTACCATACGGTATCGGTAATAGCTTAGAAACTGCAGTAAAACATAAACTAGCCATTAATAAAAAGAATGATGCAGTCTTTATCCAGAGTTAAAAAGAAAATGAAAACACTTGTAACACCACTTAGTCACAAAACTTCGCCACTACGAGCCCATTCCAATACTCGTGGGCAAGCCAGTAGAAGGATCAAATAAACAATCAATGAATGAAGAACGGGTTCGTAATATGTGTATATGGGGCAGAGATTCGTCATGAAAATTTTGTTAGGTACTTATATGTTACAGTGCCTTTATACGGCTCGAAAATGGTTCTATTGAGCCAAGACTCAGGTACGTTTTAATGACGTCAATTTTATTTACACAGTCGTACATAGATTAAAATCACTTGCAGTAATTAGCTACTTAATTTGGACAAATTTCAATCTCATATAAAGCTAGCAGTATTCAGTAACCAATGTGAAATTACTATGCCACCACCGCGATCTAGTAACGGTATAGAATTCCTTAAGGGGAAACCCTATCTAACAGCATAGTCGGTGGTGGTAGGCGGAATGGTAGCATGGTTGTCGATATAGTATTGGCGTTTATTTATATTTATTTTAAAGTCGTCGTCTATGGCATAGCATGCTAGTAGTAGAAGTTGAAGTTTCAAGTAACTAGTAGTAATGATAATAACCATATGAGCAAAATAAATGACTAAGCGATATGGCTTAATATGTTATAGTTAAGTAAAACAGCCATTGTGAGTCATATTGCATATATTTATACAAATATATATCGAATTTAGCAAAATATGTATCATGGTTTGTAACGTTCAGTATGCTCAGAAAATATAAATCCCAAGGTGTGCAGGATTACGGGGATGATAAAATACTATGAAAAGTAATGCTGTAGTTGACATGATGATTAGAAGTCAGTTTCACTGTGGACTAAATCATAAATAACTGAATAAAATATGGCAACTGGAATACGTAGAAAAATGCAAGTGACTTTCATATGAGTAAAAAAAAAAAAGGACGTTCCTAATCATTATAATCATATAAAAAAAAGAAAAGAAAAAAAGATCATACTAATAAAAAAAAAGAAGCACTGTATAATAATAAAGTCTGACAAGTTTACAGACTACACGCATATACTCTCAGAGTACCCCAGAGTAGACGTCAAATAATAATAACACTACGAGTGAGTAGTGATATACTAAATCGAATAAGAGCGACAGAGAGGGATATAATATTTGTTGTCCTTGTCACAGTTCCGCTTTTCTTTATTTGCCTCAACGTCATGTCAAATAGTTTGAGGCAAATAAACGATTACCCGTCCAAATTAAAATGGTTGTTTATGGTAGGCAACCAGGCGTTTTAAGACAAGTTTTCAATTTAGCTGGATAAGAGCTTATCTGTCCCCCTTGGTGGGACTCTTATAGGAGCTCTATAGAAATCCTTACTCTGATCATATAATAGTAATACCCGTAATAGTGAAAGTATGCTGTTGATAAAAAAAAAAGAAAAGCTCAATATGTTATAAACGGGCTCCGTAATGATAATCTGATTTCCATGATTGTGATATTTGTGATAAAACATGCAGCTTATGCTATATCTTAGTATTGACAGAGATACTGAGCAGTTTTTTTAATAAGAGGGAACAATTACAAAACTTATTACAGTTTGATATTTGCCGTATGTAGTGGCGAATAGAAGTCTCTAGACTAGACACGACCGTCTGGAGACGTGTGCGTGTAATAACGTAGAATTTAAACACACCAGCCTGCAGGCGGGTGTGTAAAGAAACATGTAGTATTTAGACACGCCAGTTTGGAGACGTGTGCGTGTAGTAACATGTTCTATTTAGACATGCTAGTATGGAGATGTGTACGTGCAGTGACATGTCGTGTTTAGACACGCCATTCAGGAGACGAATGCTTGTAGAAACATGTAGTATCTAGACACGCCAGTCTGGAGACGTATGCGTGCAGAAACATGTAGTATTTAGACACGCCAGTTTGGAGACATATGCGTCTAGTAACTGTAATATTTAGACATGCCAGTTTGGAGACGTGTGCTTGTAGTAACATGTAGTACTTAGACATTGCAGTTAGGAGATTTTAGCGTGTATGGGTTATTATGTAGTAGTTAGAAACGAAAGTTTGGGGTCGTGTATGTGTACATTTAGTAATTACAGTATTTTAATATTTTAAGGCACTGTGCTGCGCTGCCATCGGGCGAGTGGCGCTCGAGAAGTCAGCGGGCCAGTGACAGCCTGTGTAGTCGGCGGTCCAGACAGCTGGCCAGTCATCGCTTGCGCTGCCATCGAGCCAGTGGAGCTCGAGCAGTCAGCGGGCCAGTGACAGCCCGTGCAGTCGGCGGGCCAGACAGCTGGCCAGTCATCGCTTGTGCTGCCATCGGGCCAGTGGCGCTCGAGTAGTCAGCGGGCCAGTGACAGCCCGTGCAGTCGGCGGGCCAGACAGCTGGCCAATCATCGCTTCCGGCAGTCAGCGGGCCAGTGACAGCCCGTGCAGTCGGCGGGCCAGACAGCTGGCCAGTCATCGCTTGCGCTGCCATCGGGCCAGTGGCGCTCGAGCAGACAGCAGGCCAGTGACAGCCCGTGCAGTTGGCGGGCCAGACAGCTGGCCAGTCATCGCTTGCGCTGCCATCGGGCCAGTGGCGCTCGAGCAGACAGCGGGCCAGTGACAGCCCGTGCAGTCGGCGGGCCAGACAGCTGGCCAGTCATCGCTTGCGCTGCCATCGGGCCAGTGGCGCTCGAGCAGACAGCGGGCCAGTGACAGCCCGTGCAGTCGGCGGGCCAGACAGCTGGCCAGTCATCGCTTGCGCTGCCATCGGGCCAGTGGCGCTCGAGCAGACAGCGGGCCAGTGACAGCCCGTGCAGTCGGCGGGCCAGACAGCTGGCCAGTCATCGTTTCCAGCAGTCAGCGGGCCAGTGACAGCCCGTGCAGTCGGCGGGCCAGACAGCTGGCCAGTCATCGCTTGCGCTGCCATCGAGCCAGTGGCGCTCGAGCAGTCAGCGAACCAGTGACAGCCCGTGCGGTCGGCGGGCCAGACACGTGGCCAGTCTGCAGGCAAGCACGTGTGTATGTATATTTTAAGGCACGACTGCCTGGAGGCAAGTACGTGTATATCTGTATATGTTTATTTAAGGCACGGCCGTCTGGAGACGAGCACGTGTATATGTATATTTTAAGGCACGGCTGCCTGGAGGCAAGTACGTGTATATCTGTATATGTATATTTAAGGCACGGCTGCCTGGAGGCAAGTACGTGTATATCTGTATATGTTTATTTAAGGCACGGCCGTCTGGAGACGAGCACGTGTATATGTATATTTTAAGGCACGGCTGCCTGGAGGCAAGTACGTGTATATCTGTATATGTTTATTTAAGGCACGGCTGCCTGGAGGCAAGTACGTGTATATCTGTATATGTTTATTTAAGGCACGGCCGTCTGGAGACGAGCACGTGTATATGTATATTTTAAGGCACGGCTGCCTGGAGGCAAGTACGTGTATATCTGTATATGTTTATTTAAGGCACGGCTGCCTGGAGGCAAGTACGTGTATATCTGTATATGTTTATTTAAGGCACGGCCGTCTGAAGACGAGCACGTGTATATGTATATTTTAAGGCACGGCTGCCTGGAGGCAAGTATATATATATATATATATATATATATATATATATATGCTGTAGGACAGGTCTTAAAAATGTTATAGTTTTGCTGGAAGTTATCCATATTATTTTTGTTATTTCTGCACAGAAAAACGTTATATTGTTAGTACAATTTAATTTTGTATTATACCTGTATCTCATCTTGTTAATTATGATGAATTATAACCGTTTACATTGTCTGAAGAATAATTAATCACTATTTTGTTATTACTGCTCAGCAAAAGTTAATATTGATTATTAATGTAACAGTGTATTTTTATAATTTGAATATTTAAAACAAATTAAAATGTTTAACTAGCAGTAAATTATATAAACAAGAATTGAATCACTTCTCGAGGACGCGAAGTTTTTTCAGGATGGACGAACTGTAAGAGTTGTGTAAATAGTTGGATAATTAAACTACGCCCTTAAGGTATCATGTACTATTTTTGACAATATTAATCCAATGTTAAGAGCTATTAATGTTGTATTCGAGTTCACCATAGAAAAGGAACTTTAATGAATTTAGATAAACATGTTTATTAAATTAAGATAACGAAATTATTCAAATATTCTATGACTTGTAAAACTTAAAAGTTTATAAAACCTTTCGATAGTTATATCTTGAACGTGTTGGCGCCATTTTAGATATTAAAAAAAATGGCGAGGATGACAGCGATTTTTGACGTACACAGAACTTGACAGAACGGAACCGAATATAATGTTATGAGGTCTTATTGTTCGTATTGTTGTAAAGAATAATAAATTACTGTAATAAGAACATATCCTGGATTTTATTGGAGAGAACTTTCACACAAACGAGCTCAAACTCGATGGGGTTGTGTCGTTTTATTACAAGTGCCACCATCAGATCAGAAACATGTTATAATCGTAATTATAACCGTAATCGTATTCTATTGTCATCTCATCAGATTTAGGCATGCATATATTTGATTAAAGACAGATAATGGGACAGGTGAAACTAAATAAGAAATTGTAAAAACAATTATAATTTATAACTATTCAGAAAAAACCATTATTTTATAAAAGTACTAAAATATTTTATTCTAATGTACAATTGTACATACTTATTGTGACAAGTCCCAAAGGAGTCCTTGAACAGTGCTTAATACCTAGCTACTTATTAAGATTGTGAAATAACGAAATAATTAAATCACTTACCAAGGTCATCCAAATAAAACACAGAATAATTATAGTCCTTGTGTCCTCTTCTTAATTCACGTCCTTAATGCACTTTCGCCAATTAAAAACACATTAAAATCCAAAAAACAGTACTTGTAATAAAATAAGTACACAAAGCCACAATTTCACTGTCGTCTATGTCCAAACGCGTAATGAATACGAATGAATCAAATTTACCTATTGCAAAGGGCGAGCGCAAGGCGGTAAATAAAACACCTGATACCTACCATAATAGCCTTTGATTTGCCGCCAACCTGCGCCCGCCAAATGTCGGCGTCCTTTGACATCCCCGCCGGCGGCGATTTCCGAGTAATACAGTGGCACGTGCGCCGCGCGGTCGCATTTACCTATTATTAACCTATTATAGTAGATAAGATACATAATGTTTGGAGATGGTAAAATTAATAATTTGTTTTTTTTTTTTATTATGTACATACAGAGACAATTTTTATTCCCTGACCTCCATTAAATTTCCCTGACAATTCCCTGACTTTTCCATGACTAGCGAAAATCCCTGACTTTTCCCGGTTTTCCCGGTTTTCCAGAAAGTTATAAAATTCTTTCAAACTATAGAAGACTTTATCTATAAAAAAGTTTTTGAAAGTAATTCCTTCGAGGCACTTTATTTCGTCAGGCAAACGAAATGAGTTAAGGTTTCATACTACTTAAAAATTGGAAATGTTGTCAATTAAGAACCTCCTTCCTTGTAATGAAGATATACGGTAGGATAATACTATTCCTACGTACCTGTAGAAAATCAGCGGTAACGGCGCCGTAGCGAGATGCCAGAGCGCGTGCGCATCCCACCCAGCGAGCGGAGGGAAGTCCAACAACTCCAGCGACAGCGCAGCCGCCGACCACAGCGTGAACACCAGCATGCGGCCGGCGTGGCGCCGCCCGCGCGCCAGCTGCGCGCACGCCCACAGCGACCACAGCAGCCCGCCGCACACGCCTGCCGGGTTCACATAGCCATCAGTTAAGAGTGCGCAGTACGCTCGGTTCTCCATACAAACGTATTTATGCTCTCATTTTAAAACGCCATGCTAGAATAACACGAAACTTTGTATACACAATGAGATCCGGCATATCTAGGTCGGAAATTAGTTTCTTCCCGCAGCCGATACCATCTTTGCACCAGCCTGGTGGTGTGTTTGCAAGCTGATGGGCAGTAGTGCGAGATAAATGTTTGCTTTGAGGTTCCGCAAGGAGATGGATGTGCGTGTCTCGTCAGTATGGCCATTACTTTTACTATATCTGCTTTGTTTTAGTATGTAATTTGTATGTATGTATGGAATTCATAAAAAAAAAATCTTCGCTTTGTAACGAAAACTGCTTACGAATAAGCAGATTTTAAGCGATTTCGCTTAGCACCTTTCCGGGGACAAAAGAGTAAATGTAAATTAAATTTCTGTATAGCATTAGAAACGTTAGGTATTTTCGGAGCATTTTATTTATTGACTCTTTAAATTAACACTTACAGGCTAGACGTGTTAACCAAACATGAAGCCTTAATAAAGTAACGAAGGAGCATGACATTGATATTTTCAATAGTAGCATCCAAACTGTGCGGCGTCACCTGACGGAGGATTTCTTTCAATGAGCGTGCCTTGGACAGATTATAATGTAATTTAATATAATGGTTTATTTAAGTTTATTATATTACCACTGCATTATTTGCCTTGTGTGATGAAGTGTTTTAGTGCTAATCACCATCTGTTTTAATGTCAAAATGTTGTTACTGGTGAGAACCTGTAATTGCCTTTTTGTATCATATGTTTGGAACTAATGTACTCGTAGTTTAAGCAGCTGTTGGATCTCCGAATAAATAAATAAATGTACTACATAGCTGGTAACTATAATAAATAACTTGAATACTATTACTTATGTTACGCTACATTTATCGAGCTTCGAGTCGACAGATTCCAGGTACCGGCTGCTTGATGTTAGAAAGTGGATTCGGGGTCATGGAACATATCTAGTTTGCTGTCGCTGTTCAGTATATCATAGCCGTCAGGGCGTTTATTTGTGTGACTGTCCCCGAGTCTTGGATGTTGTCTAAGTATCAATGTATGTATGTATGTATGTAAGCACTTTATTGTACACAATTACAGGTTGAAACATAAATAGGTCACAAAGCGTTAAAGTACAAAGTCGAGCTTAATTTCAATCATGATGATTTTTTTCAATGTGTTGTGCTAAGTATTTAGTTGGTAGTACGGAGTTTGAAATTAATTATTTGTTGGTAAGTACAGTCACCGTATTCGCTCACCACAGACCACATTGACCAGCATATTGAACCCGTAGTCGATACGGCCAGAGTACAAGTAGCGCGCGTGCATCACGTAGTAACAGCACAGGAACAGTAGCAACGTTAGGGGGACCCGCTTCTTACGTCCGTGGAACACCCTGGAACAGAATGGAAAATAGTGATTCATTTATTTATTATAATCATCCTAGCGTTATTCCCAGTACAGTTGCATCCTGAAGGATGCCTGGGGTCCGCTACCTAATCCCAAGAATTGGCGTAGGTACTAGTTTTTACGGAAGCGACTGCCATCTGACCTTCCAACCCAAGGGGGAAACTAGACCTTATTGGGATTACGCTTGTCAAGTAAGTAAACAACTTGACTGTTAGAAGTTCTCAAGCCGCCCAAAGGCCTCTAACTTGGCTTAACGACTGCTAGCATAGACATCAGCCGGGATCAACGGCTTAACGTGCCTTCCAAAGCACGGGAGCGCTCAGTTAGTAACCACTCAAAGCGGTCACCCATCCAAGTAGCGACCCCGCCCGACATTGCTTAACCTCGCATACCGCACGCGGTACGCGGGCGCCGCTAGGCCACGAGCGCTCCAACGCAGGTCCCCATATAAATAAGTAGGTAAACATTTTTGTTTACTCAATTTTCACCTACTTATCTACAACATTTTCGTTACACCCTGTATAGGCTGATAATGATGATATGGCAAAAGACTCACCTGACAATAGCAGCGGCCAGCAGCGACATCACCATCGACAAGGCGCATGCGTAGTCCATGAACTCCGTGAACGGCGTGTCTCGCGTGTGGAAGATGACTGACCAGATCCACGCATTCTCGCAAACCTGAAATTAAAATGTAATTTAACCTCCTTCCTACCTATTCAATGTACTTCTGTGCTAGTGACCGCAAAAACTATTGGTCCAGTCACCTAAGCAATTAAAAGTATAACTTCCACCTCCCCATTTTAGGGGATGGGGGGCGAAAGTTATAAGTTTATGTTTTTTTTTGTTGGTTGTATACTAAACTTAGATTACATACCAAGTTTCAGCTTTCTAGCACTTCAGGAAGTAGCCAAACATTTTGATGATCATCAGTGTGTCAGTGAATGTGTCAGTGACGAAATCGGTGTAATTTAGATATCAATAAAATCTAAAGTATTAGAGCTATTCAATTGAGACTTTGTATGTTTAATTAGTCTATTATTGACATCATATCCTGAGAATATGAACTATCTGGTACATCGGAAAGCAACTTTATGAGGGTTCAAAAAACGACGAAACACTTTGAGAAAAGGTAGGTAGTGCCCTTGCGCTTCGCTTGGCTCGTCTTGGCAGGGGCACTACCGTGCCCCCAGATATCAGGTGTACATCTAGATTCGTCCGTAATAACGCTGCCTAAATATCGAAATGACCTGACTTGTTCAATTAACGTGTTGCCTAAAAAAATAGAACTATTGACCATCCTTTTTGATACTTTTTATGTCTGTTTTCTGTCCGTTAATTTCGAGACCCCATTCCGTAAATTTGTATTTATTAAACCCATAATTAACCACCCATAATCAAAACTAGAACCAATGGCCGTTGGGACGGAAGGGTTCTTGAGTGGCGACCACTCAGATCATAGAAAGAAATACATGTGAAACGGGGGCGTGACATGGTCAAAAAGAAGTGTAAGTGATAACATATGAAAAGGCGTCATATTTTCTGCGAGTTGTACATTGAACGTTTTGTACAATAATCACCCCGTACCGCGCTAAGCCACGGCGCAATGTACCATACCGCTGTAGCTTTGGTCGCTGCATGAATTATTTAGTGGTGCGAAGGCGCTGGCCCGCTGTCTGGCTCCGCCCAACTAGAGTGGTGCCGGTTAAAGGTTAAAATTGCAGTTTATGCGTCATCGATAAAATAGGAATAGAATGTCGAACTAGTCATTTAATATCAACGGTAAATTCACAAATCAATATTTAATAAACATAACTGTGTTCCAAAAGACTGCAGACCAACTTCCAAATTGATCTTATTAACCGACTTTGATAGAAGAAAGAAGGTTCTCACTGTCCTCAGTTCGTATTCATGGTTTTTTAAAGTATGTACCGCTATAATGTTTTACTTATACAACTTTGGTGATTATATGAACACCATCTAAACTGGCCATTTCAATAGTCATCAATATCTTAACATAATAATTTGAAGATCGATGTCGATAAAAAGTCATTTAACGTTTGTCTCCCTCTAGTGTTCATTGCCTTTTTTGAGCGGTGCTTAAAGCCAATCGCAGCGCTTGTTTTCATGATGTCGTAAACTCGGCGGCACCGCCCGAGGTTTTGTTTTTATACGGTAAAAACTGGAGACATTGATTTTCGTTGAACGGAAGCAATAGGGCACTTCTCCCTTTTTTATGTTTTGAGAGCGACCACGACCTGGAAGGCGCAGCGTGGGTAGGCCCCCTTCAAGGTGGACTGATGACCTGGTAAAGTCCGCTAGACGCGGGTGGCGCAGGACCGGTAATTGTGGCACTTTATAAGGGAGGCCTATGTCCAGCAGTGGACAGAGTGGAGTGGATCTTTAGGCTGATATGATGATGAAGATGAATCAAAACTATAAAGAACTCACCACAGCAAACCCATGCCAGAAGATCAGCAGCGGTGCACTCTTCATTGAAAACTGTGTTGCCAGCTCATTGTGCATGTAGACGTGGCTAGCCAGATTCAGGACGGACGCGAAAGCAGATGCCGGCTCCTGGACGCCCAGGATTCGGGCAAATGGCCACTGAAACAAGGATGACCGTTAGTCCCTGGAATGAGACTTGAAAATATGGTGACAGTGTTTGTTCCTGTTGCTTATGGTATGTTGCTAATTTAATAACATCTTGGAACAAGCAATTCTTGTAAATTTATTTATTTATCGATCTATCGAAAACCTTTAAAGGACAAGGACCAATAGGGTCTTTCACTCTTTTTTGAAAAGTAGCCAATATTAATCGGCCTGGTCAAATTAGATTTTTTATTACTATTTGAAATGATCGATAATAATTAAGTGAAATGAAATCGATAATAACTTAAAAAAATACATTTCAATTTTGCATTTACAATTTCCGCGCAAAAACGCTTGCTGCCATTTAACCATTTAAAATCAACTTGTGTCGTACGGCACTATAATAGTGATTGACAAATTTGCTTTTCGTAAGTTATCTTTCAACTGCCATTGTATATAGTTGTATTTATGTATTCAAATATCATACATCTATTTTATTTTACATGATCATAAATTTGACCCGGGATAATTTGGACCCGGGTATGTCCTAAAACTACAACCAAGACCACCGGGGGATGGGCAGCAGCATCCCTGGAGTGCGGTGGAGATACTGCGATCGCCAACCCGCATGCCAAGCGTGGCGATTATGGCATATACCCCCCGTGAATATGGAGGAGGCCTATGTCCAGCAGTGGACGTTCTTTGGCTGATATGGTGGATGGTGGTGGGATCATAAATTTATCGGATAGGGTTAGGGGAAATTGCAACAAACTGTCTGCAATTGTAAAATGTGTTCGTCCAAATCTGATTGTATGGAAAGTTCAATAAGTTTCTATGGGACAACGGCCGCTCACTACATAATTAATGGTTTTTTGTTTTCAATTTATTTGGGACAAGGAACAGTTACATACAAGGTTTCATGCTTTAAGTGTAGAAAATGTACAATTACAGAGTGTGAAACCAAGGACATTGTCCACAGATCAAAAGATTAGTTTTTTTTAGTCGTAACTTCGTGAAACCCGCACTAGAGGTGAAATATTTTTTTAAAAACATGTACCCGGAAAGTAAACATATGTGTAAGGGCACAGACCAAATTTTTGGACAATTGTCAACACTTACAATTTAATTGAATCCATTGTGACACAATACACGTGCATAATACCAGTAATAACTTATGGGTGCCGAACTTGGGCACTAACAAAAAAACACTACCAGAAACTTGGTATTTGTCAAAATCATATGGAAAGAGGTTTGCTAAACATAAAACTCAAAGATAGAGTCAAGTTATCCATAATTAAAGCCAAATCAATAAGCAAAAGAGTTGGTGAAATAATAAAACAACAAAAGTGGCGCTGGAGCGGCCACATGATTAGACAAAACTTGGACAAATGGACAAAAGAAATTGTGGAATGGCATCCAAGAGGAAATACAAGAAAAAGAGGGAGACCTAATCTTAGATGGTCAGATGATCTTAAGAAAATAGGAGGAGGTATCTGGCTGCAAAAAGCAAGGGATCGTGACAAATGGAAAGCTCTGGAACAGGCCTTTATCAAGGGACAAGACAAGGTTGTCGATGGAGAAGAGTAATAAAATCTTTTAACAAAATAAATAAAATAATTGATAAATATATAAGCATACATAATAAGAAAAATGTAACTTCAGCAATAAAGGCTATTTTTATTTTATTTATTTCATTATTGTGACACAAAAGTTGATAAACACAGATATATGTATACAGAGCAATAATTGTGTAGTTACACAAAGGTTGTCTGGAAGAGATCACTCTTTAGCAATAAGACTGCCTGGTGTTTTGTATCTTTGTTAATTCTTTTTGTATATTATGTTTTTATGTAAGGTGTGCAATAAAGAGTATTTGGTATTTGTAGTGTATTGTATTACAACCCCGGGTCCCGGGTATGTCCTAAAACTACGACCAAGACCACCGGGGAATGGGCAGCAGCATTCCTAGAGTGCGGTGGAGATACTGCGATCGCCAACCCGCATGCCAAGCGTGGCGATTATGGCATGTACCCCCCATGAAATTGGGGGGAGGCCTATGTCCAGCAGTGGATGTCCTAGGGCTGATATGGTGGTGGTGGTGGGTGTATTACAAATTTTTGAGTCAAGGAATCAATTAAATTGTAGATGAGTTAAAAGCCCCAATGACAGTCCAAAAATTTGGTTAACCTTAAATTATTCAAATTTCAAGATTTACTTGAAGTATTGCAAAAACTTACTTTCCCATGAAATTTGGGTAAACCATAACCTCTCTCAACAGATGCATGTACAGTCCGCCACATACATTGATGACGACACTCGTCGCTGCAGCCCCACTGCAGCAACCAACTTGATGAGTACATGTGTTTGGCTGCATCTGGCGTAAAATTATCATCTAAAATAAATAAAATATGTACATAAGTCCCACAATTTAAGTTTACATAGTGTCTACTAGTATTGTAGTAGGGATGTGGAGAAATGGCGGGACATGGATGCATTCGCAAAGTATTTGAAAGTATCAGTGACAGCATATGAAGGTGGGGAAAAGGAGAGAGGATACCTTGGCCCAGCACAGGCCACAATGTCTTTTTTTTTATCAAAAACCAAGTAACTGGGCTTGTGTGTAATATAGGAAGGAAAGTTTAGTAAGTTGAATAAATTCAATACCTTTTTTTAGGACAATGCTATTTTCAAGCTGAAAATTAGCACCAAGTTATTACAAAAACAATGTCTTCAACATAACAAAAACATTATTTACCTTGCGTGCAGTTTGCGTTCTTGCATAGTCTAACACATTTTTGGTAAAAAGGAGAGCGATCACCACCGCTCGATAAAACAAGGCCTATATTTAAGAAAATAAATATAATGATTGTTATGGTAAGAACGGCCTTCATTTTTTGTGATTATTCATTTACAACAATGTTACATGGACATAAGTTAAATAATGTACTATTTCGGCTTTAAAACAATTCCTAATAGTTTCATTTGTATTCGCTAAAATCGCTAATTATACCGGCAAAATAATTATGACTTTAAATGACAAATAAGAAATTCTCAGGGGCCTTTCAGCTCGAAGTACGAATTTTTCTATGGAAATGTTAGTTTAACTTGTTTGCACCAGATGTCTCTGGGTGCTGTCTCTATCGCACTTGCATATTGAAGTGACAGAGATGCAGCGGTCGTGCGGTTAGTTTTTACTAAATACACAACGGCGCTACGATCTATGTGGAGTATTTCACTGGTATCTCTATCTCAGTATATATATTGTACTTTGTGGAAATTCTTTCAGTCCACAAATAGAATATTGAATTGACAAATGACAGCTTCGACCACTTAACTGGTCGTTTCAAAATATACTCACTATTTCTTAAACGGGGTTTACGGACAATGGCATGGATGATATTTGGTTAAAAATTGATTGAACACTGTGTTTCTAAATAATAAGTAATTGAACTATTTAAAACTGATGTCCCAATTACTTTCTTTAGAAATTTTAAAACGGCCCCTCAAGAGCTCAAAACAATCTCTTATTAGTCTGTGGCTCAAAAGAAATTGTCAAAAACAGCTGATTTTATTGTTGTTAAAACTTTGTTAAATTTTAAAAACAATGAATAAGAATACTCACTGTGAATGCACTTTTGTATAACTTATTTGTATATTGAATTCATGAAAGAAAATGAAATAATTTATAAATGTAATACTTTCAATCAAACAATTTTCCTATAAATTCATTGACGTAGTAAGAATTTAAAGCAGAATTTTTAGTACTGGTAGTATTATATTCTTTGTACTGGTAATATAATTGCTCACTGTCACTGTCATTCAAAAATGTAAATAAAATAAATCCTAACCTAAAACGTGCCTTAATTATAATCTAATCCATGACGATTGTTTCGCATTAAAATGGTATTTATACTGAAGACTTTATTTGCAACGGAAATTAAACGCCCACGCAATTATCTTCGCAGTAGATTCGTCGACTCCATAAGATTACATGTGAAAGGTGGCACCGGGGGCACTGGCCTGCCCAAGTTCGGAGGCCTGGGAGGACAGGGAGGCTGTGTTTACTGTATTGGTAAAGAGAAGGCGAATCTCCTGAATATTTCCAATAAACACCGTATGAAATCAATAAGCGCAGGACACGGGGAAGACAGCCGCAAAGCAAAAATTGTCGGTAATCCAGGTGCAGACGTCAAACTCGAGGTTCCCCTGGGCGTAACAATTTACAGAGAGGACGGAAAGGTTCTAGGGTCCATAGACAAAGAAGATCAAGCAATAATAATAGCTAGAGGCGGCCCTGGAGGCAACCCACAGAACAATTACTTAGGACACTATGGCCAGATACATCACATTAGATTAGATCTGAAATTGATTGCTGATATAGGTCTTGTTGGATTTCCCAATGCAGGAAAAAGCTCCTTATTAAAAGCAATATCAAGAGCCAAGCCTAAGATAGCAAATTATCCATTTACCACCATCAAACCTAATAAAGGTATAATGCAATATAGAGATTTGAGACAGATTTCTATAGCTGACCTACCTGGCCTCATTGAAGGAGCTCATAACAATATAGGGCTGGGACACAAGTTCCTAAAGCATGTAGAAAGAACAAAGCTGCTATTGTTCATAGCTGATGTCCAAGGCTTCCAGCTTAGCCCTAAATATCCTAAAAGAACATGTCTAGAAACTGTGCTACTGTTAAACAAAGAACTAGAACTTTACGACCCTGAGTTATTAGAGAAACCAGCTATCTTAGCTGTGAACAAAATGGACTTAGAGGGTGCAAAAGACATATTCCAAGAAGTCAAAGAATCCCTTAAAAATATAGATAAAGTTATAGGTTCAGTGCCAGAGGAAATAAAGCCAGAGAAATTAATTACATTTGAAGATGTTATTGGTATATCCACTCTGAATAACAGTGACAGCATACAGGACTTGAAATTGTTGTTGAGGAAGCGGTTGGATGAATATGCTGATGAGAACAACCCTGATATTGTGGATTCCGGGGATCTGCTCAGGAAAAATAGGGCAATTATGTCAGAAAGAGGGCCCCGGGTAACTTAGATAACTAAGTATGTAAATAATAACATGTTCATATTTATCATTTTATTCAATGATAGCAATTTGTCTGTTAGTTCCTTATGGTGAAAAGCTAATGCAAATGTATTGTGAAGTTCATCTAATTTGTATAAACAGTTATGTAAAATATACAGTAAGTATCAATTAAAACTGCTTAAAGTAATATTTATAATTTTTTTTTGAAATTTTGGATATTGTTTATAGCTTGTGCATGCATGGCATGGTAGGGGTTATTTTGATGACAAATAATTAGGGGATCTTGTACTGAAGTTTCGGATCCCTCTAGCTAGGTATCCAGCAGCAAAAGTTTTACTGTTCTTCACTTAAAATCCTGAGCATGTTTGTACCAGCTTTTTTTACATGGTATGACTAGCTCTTGCCCGCGACTTCGTCCACGTCTTCACTCCTATTGGCCGCAGCGTGATGTTATGTAGCCTAAAGCCTTCCTCGACAAATGGACTATCCAGCACAAAACGAATTTTTCAATTAAAACCAGTAGTAGTTAGCTTTATAATATTAGTATAGATTTAATTTAATAATCAAATGAAACACCAATGTAGGCTTACATTTTTATTAAAACATATTAAAAGCTCTACAATATTTATATCTCTGCCTTACAACTACATAAGGATAATGAATGTAGCTCTACACCCACTTTCTTCAGCGACTGGTTCCAATATCCATATCACAGTAAAAGACGGGACACCGTCTGTGACGCGTTAAGGCCTGGTAAGGTGAAGTTACCAGACCTCATACAACCTTAATTTTCATGCCATTGCTAATAAAACTGCTAGAAATAGCACAACTATCGACATCTCACTTAGTGCACTTGCACCGTACAGAATAGAAAGAGACACTCCTTCTGTAACCTAAAGTATAACAACCGAATCAAAAAAATATAGTGACAGGGATTTTTGCAACAGAATAACTTAGCATTTAGTACAAAAACATAGATCAATAAAGCTAAACACCGCGATTAGTACGCTCCAAAATTAACCCTCTATAACATCGTGTTGTGCACTTTTTCACTTATTCTAACATTTACGTTCTAATTGAGATTACAAACGTAATGAATAGTACTATGATAACCAACTCATCCCAATCGAAATACTTAACAATTACCTAAAACCGGCTTAGTTGTTTTGTTTTGGATCACAAAAATAAGTTTAATAATGAAGGTTAACTTTGCAATCAGTACAACAAATGTTTAGTACCTTCAGTATTATAACATAAATAATAGTTCGATTCAACATTATAATATAAAACGACACTAGAATTCGTTACACTAAATGAAGACCACACAAGTCAAAGCACATTCCACCTTGGTACATACGCGTAGAGTATAAAAATGAACAAAGTACTTGTGCGGTCTTCATCTATATGGACTTGTTTGCATCAGACGCCAGAACAGAATGGCGTTGTCGAACGCGTAATTCATCTAACGACTCAGTGTAAACCTATAACACAACTATACATATACAACTCAACCTGCCTTAGCTTAACGAGTAAAACGATATAATACAACATTAAGAGGGGGCATAACGCCAGGAAAAAAGTAGAATTCACCCGCGCGTCCCGCGCCTGGCCCCGCTGTGCGTAAAGGCGATGCGTCTGTTGCTGCCTCGCTCACTCCGCATAGTATATGCCCATCCAGACAGATGAAACATGATTATTTAATAAGCGACAGTTATGTTTATTCGTTAGGTACAATTGGAAATTAAGAACGTCCATAGACTACGGTGTTAATTAGAAATTAAGAACGTCCATGGACTACGGCGTCAATTGGGCATTAAGATAAGTCTTCCTGACAGCCGCGCGACCGCGTTAGGTATTTGATTGGGATATTGAAGTCTTTATCGATCGTGACGTAAGCGCTGGCAGCCTTTTGCATGTCCTTCCGCAATCCGAACGCCCATATTCTGACGTGTAGCAGCCATATTCTAGGTGAAACGATTGCAACCTCTTTTAAATATGTTATAGTTTTGAAGTCATCAAAAAAGTTATTACTTACGAGTAGGTAAGTAAATTTATAAATGCTTTTAGGAAATGGTACGTACAGACTAACAATCGTTTTTAACTAGCAACCCACCCCGGAATCTAGCGGATTATGCTTATACATATATATACAAAGGTAAATGAAGTATAAGTTAATTGACAAAAGCTAACGCAAAATGACTGTGAAAAATATGACAGTTTGATACAAAATCCGCGCCAGCTTTTATGAATCGACCTATTATATGGCTACAATAAAATCGGCCAAGAGCATATCGGGCCATGCTCAGTGTAGGGTTCCGTTCGGTATATTCCCAATGAACTTGCTTTAAAAAGATCAATAACAAGCAAGTGTTTGATGAAGACCTCTATTTATTTTGAAAGACCTATCCAACAACCCCCCACACCATAGGGTTGAAGCAAAAAAAAGCGCCCACTTAGTAAAGGCATGAACAGTAGGGTAGACCGGGGACAATAGAAACACGTCATGATTGAAACAAGTCAAATTTCTCGAAAACTATAATACGTACGCGTCTGACGCAACATTCAGAACATGCGGTCGGTCATAATTGAATCCTTGGCCAGAGTGCTCGAGCGCCGGTACGAGACGGGAGTATCTACGAGCCAAGCCAGTTTTTCGCGGTAAAAAGTAAGTATTTGTGCTCTCGTATATTCTCTTATAACTTCGTTTACTCTTGTATTTTGGCTAATCAAATTATTTTGGTGTTATAGTTAGGAATAAACGAATGTTTTTAATGGCCGTTGATCAGCGTTCGAGTTTTTTTATATATAATATTTGTCATTGAAGTGAAGAACGTGGTGTCGGGACGATAGAAACAACTTGCCTGTGGACGATTGAAACGTTTCAATCGTCCTCGTGTTTTAGTCGTCCCCAAAAGTAAGCGACTTCAAAATATAAGGTTCTGTATTCGATGCACATGTTTGTTATATTAATCTTCACATTTATTTGTGCAGTTTTTGGCCTAGTTGATAAATAATGGATGTAAGTTTTTTTGTTTTCAAACACTGCAGTTTTTTTTTCAAATACTGCAGTTTTTTATTCGGCATTATGTGAACATTTGTTTTTAACCTACTTCATAAAAAAGGAGGTTCTCAGTTTGACCCGTATGTTTGTATTTACGTTTGTTTGTCCACAATTAACTCGCGTTCGGTTAAACCGATCTTGATGCGGTTTTTAGAAAAGTATTTGTCACATTTTTGAGAAAGATTTGTGCATGATATTAACAAATGGTTATTAATAGCTTTCAAAAACAAGGAGGATTTCAAGCTAACATGGTCACTAAGGTTGCTTGTAGGTATACAACACAACAAATGGTTTGTAACTTTTAATGCGACAAAGACACAAGTTTTTAAATCGATTTTTAAAGACTTAGAACAGCCCTTAAAGTTTAGTGAAAAGGGGACTTTACTGTCAGTGCCCCTCTTGTATTCTTTCTGTGCGCTCGGTATCGGTTTGAAAGACGTGTCGGTACTTGTCGGGGCGTATCAAAGGTCCGACACTAAGGTCCCTTTTCAAATACGTTAATCATTTAGTGTTTGCCGACCCAAAATTATAGGTTTTTGGTAAGAGTTTAATACTAAAGTGTTCTAAAATTAAAACTATCAAAATCGTTGTTATCAGATGATATCACTAAATATTTTACCACCAACAATAAGGTCCCTTTCAGAAAATATAAAGTGGTTGTACCAACTTTTTACTAAACTTTATCTTGAATTTTGAGACTTAAAAAACTACTTTTTTAATATTTCTTGTGTTAATTTGATCTCATTTGGCTATGTTTTAGCGTAGTAGATATATATGTTTGTTGATTTTGACTGTTTAATTAGATTTATAACCACAAAGCTATTTTTGTTAAAATAAATATATTTTTATAATAGACAACGTTGATTCAAATCGAAGTAGTTCTTATTGAGTGTTTAATTACTTATAATATTTACTCCTTCTATAATATGTAATGGAAATACACTATAAATAGGAATCTAAGTAAAAAATTCAGCATTTTTTTTTACTTTATGCACTTTGCCAAGGTAAACTATACGAAAACAGATATACAATTACAAAATTGTACTTGAAACCTGAAAGCCCATACAATCTACTCCTCAAATAGCATATTATCTATGTAACTTGCAAGAATAACATACTTCAATTGGGTTTATAAGTTTGAATTCAATTTTCTCATAATCACCTTTTCTGACTTTTGAGTTTCAATAATAAAAAAATATATCTATTAAACCTACATGCATGTTTGATATGGTTCGATAGCTCAGTGTATGTACATTATGGTGATATACATAACTCAATACCGACAGTAAGGTCCCTTCCCGCTGATAAGGCCACATATTGGTTTGTCGCGTCAGTTTTTGGAAAAAAGTATTTTTCTGCGGGCGGATGTCGATTTCTCCCCCTCTACAGGTCGCATTTATCAACCGATTCTAGTTCAATTTTGTAAGTAGGTTCGATAATTAAATAAAATTGTTTTTGTCGCCTCAGTTTATGAAAATTATCAAGAACAATTTATATTCTCAATGATTTCGTGTGTTTCTGCTGGCGGATTTCGGTTTCCGCTCCTCATCAGGGCGCATTTTTCCACTTCATTCTTTCTTTGTTTGTCATGTAAAATTTTGAAAAGTAAAATAAACACACTCACGAGGTCTACACAGCTCACAGAGCTACTAGATTAGTGGTTTTAAATGTGGACTGGTATATGGTAGGTGTCGCTACGGAACCCTTCTTTGTAGGTGATCCGACACGCACTTGGCCGGTTTTTTCTTTTGGAGTGTTTCCGAAAATTTTCACTTTATCAAAAAATGTTTGATGAAGACCTCTATTCATTTTGAAAGACCTATCCAACAACAACCCACACCATAATGTTGAAGCAAAAAAAAATGTCATCCCCACTTTACGTGTAGGAGAGGTACACTTAAATTTTTTTTTTAGATTTTGTTTTACCATTTTGTCAGATTTATTGCTTTATAAATCCATGCTAAATTGCAGTTTTCTAGCACTAACAATCACAGAGCAAAGCCTCGGACGGACAGACGGACAGACAGACAGACAGACGGACATGGCGAAACGACTAGGGTTCCTAGTTGACTACGGAAACCTTACATTTAGTGTAATAATTTGACTTGGAGTAAGACTCATACGTAAGAGAAATTCATCGTCTATTTTTGCATATACTACACACAATCGTTTAACCGAGGTTGACTGCCGTGCAATGATAACGTTGTAATTTGAACTGTAAAGTTTGTAACATAAGGTAGATATTAGATTTTTTGTTGAGAAGTTTACATCAAACTTTTACTTGCCATTCATAAACTATAGTGTTGGGTTTTATAAACTCAAAACTCAACGTTTTATTTGGGACACATTCTTGTTGATACTATTATATTCACTTCGCAGTCTTGAGCGCTCCCAACACAGTCCTCTCGTCTCAGTGGAGCGATCGGGACTGGCTCCGCCCGTGAACAGCAACAGCAGATATACTGCGCCGCGCGGAACGTGCGACGGAAGAGACGGTATCGCGCGGAAGAAAAAGGGCTTATGCGCCAAATATGTTTTACCTCAATAACTCAGAAAAATTACAACATTTTGATAAATCGCTAATAACAAAAATTTATTATGTCGAAAGGTATTTTATGTATTTTTTTTACTTCGATAGTATGCAAGGTAACGTCACACAATTGAAATTAGGTGAAAATTAGACATGTTTTGACGATTCTTTTCTATCGAGCCAACTTTAGTTTTTAATGGTTTTGTTCAAACTCAAAAATAGCAAATATGATCTAGTTTTCGTGTAATTGGTTTTTTTGGCATTTAGACTTGACTATGATAGGTAAATATTCAATCTGCGAACTGCAATTTGGCGTGGTACCCCCTCTTAAACGAATAAATTCAGGGAAATGTCTAAAGGAAAGTTAAAGCGCTAGATTTTCACAGATGCGACACCTGACATACACAGGACATTCCAAACTTGTTTCAATTGCAGCAAAGCGATAATCAAAGAAACATTTTATGATTTTACAATAAAATTGGCCTACTAGGCACCCTCCGCTTTATTTGAAGATTAATTTAAAATGGATCAATAGTGTAACTATTAGTGTTGTGAGATAAAAGGAATGTCTTATAGCATTTCATATATACGCATCTGTTAGGGCAACTTCACTTGGTCCTATGCGTAAGATATACGAGATGCGTCTCCATTTCTCTACAGAAAGAAATCCATTCCATATTCTAAGAACATTTTGATCAATCATTAGTACACACTTGCGTTTGATGGAGAATCTAAACGCAGAGACAAAAAAGAAATGATTAGCACGCTACAGGTAAATTACTTTCGAGAAGTTTTTGCATCTCTAGTAGTATTTGTATATTTACAGGGACCCACGTACACGTGTGAGTAGGGAATGCAATACCGGGATACCGGGATCCCGAAATACCGCGATCCCGCATGCTATATGCGGTATTAATCCCGCACGTAAATTATGCGGGATCCGGCGGGATTTGCGGGATTGCAGAGCGACATAGTTTATACGTGCTACTCGTAGCGCGGGAACGCGCGTACTGCCGAAACAACCGGAATTTCTTCGCGGCGGAGCCTAGATGCAACGGCGGGGGAAGGGGGAGCCGTAGAAGAGTATTTTGTGCGAATTTGTCTATTTTTTAGGTAGTTAGAAATTGTTATTACGTCATAACGCATCGAATTTTGCCAATATTGAGACCCGAGCAAGCGGAAGATTCTAGAGAGCTGCGAGGGTCTCAAGACTCTCAAGGCACGAGAGTTAATCAAACTTTGCTCCAGAGTGAAACATAATATTTTTCACCACACTAAAGCAAGGAAACGCACCAAAAAACAGCCAAACTTTGAAACATGACGCCATCATGAGGCGTTTGAAATGGGTGACGAGCGATTTAAGGACAAAGTGGGTACTTTCCGAGCTGTGTAGTGAAAAATAGCTCACTAACTTGCGGGATCCCGCCAATACCGGGATCCAGCGGGACTAGAAATCTCAATCCCGGTATTCAGCGGGATTGCATTCCCTACGTGTGAGGCTGGCTACAGAGGTCACAACTACAAATGCAAATGTCTCGAAAGCAATTTATCTGTACTTGTGTGTATATTTAGTTATGTTACGTTGTTCGTATTAAATGAAAAAGCTCCCAAATATCTAACAAATATGGCCAAGTGAAGGCAGCCACAAGATATAGACTAGAAAACATCTTAACAACTAAATAACTAGATATTAACGACCTACTCGCTAATAAGGAATAACTTATAGTAACATCATCACGCAAGGGCACAATTAGAACGAATCAAGGTGTCGCTCCTCAAAGGTATCGCTTGCCAGTAAGGTCGGTTAACATCAACTTATTGTATCACCACTAACGAAGCGCTACCCTTTGTCTTGGAAGTACACAAATTAAAAGAGAAGACGGGTTTCATTAATCTCTGTTGAAATTATTTTTTGTAATTCAGTGCAATTTGTGAGCCTTTAAAATATTAAAACATCCAGTTGAAACATGTAGCATTTAATATTGGGCTGAGATACATGTCATCATCAGCTTATATACATCGCCGCGCTGGCCCAGTGGTGGGGACTTCACATACAAATTGGAATTACATCGCAGATGTATGCAGGTTTTGAACCCTAGACCGGTGCTCGACAGTTGTATGCTTGAACCACAAGGCTTAACTTGTAGGTACATATATACGTGTTTTACTGCAATGTTTACTGTGTATTTTTACACAAATTACTAATATGAACTATACACACACATGGAACTACAGTATGGGATTCTTCAAGAAAGGAGTGTATAATTTTTTATAGGGTCGCCAACGCGCATGCATATAGACGATGGGTACAAATTTTAACTTTTCGATAGCTCCTCTCCGACAATGTTTTAACGAAGCTTTACGAATTACAAAGAATACTAAGTTTGTTCTTAAACTAATGATATTTTAGATAGTAACTATAAGTATTAATTCGCATACTTTTAATCCTAATTTACACGACACAGTTTAGAAAAGCCGCCTAATCTCTTAAATGATGAAAAAATATTATCGACACGATTAACAACTCTATCTCTTTGACATAGAATCGAAAATCTGATAACAACAATTCCCACATGACATTAAACCGCGTCGCGTAATTGTCCTTTTCACACTTACCAGCTTTGCTGGTGAGAGAAGGACAGATGCATTAAAGTGCTATTACTAAAGGGCGGTAAATCTTAGTTCACTGGCTACGAAAATTAATTACTTCTTAAATATAACTAAACACCTAAAATTTTAACTGTCTAAGCAATATTTATTTACATCGTTAATTTTCTACAAAGTATATATTGGTTTAAATTCAAAATATACACAGGATTGCGTCAACTCTATAACGGAAGCCAAATTTGAAGTCAAAATGTTTTCTAAACATTAACATGGTATTAAAATAATTATAAAAATTTAGTATTATCTAAATAATTATAATCTAAAAATCTCCGTGTAGCCAGTGAACGGGTCCCTAACCCAGAAGTCGGCAACATTTAAGAAGATTGTGGTTAAAGTTTTCCAGAACCAAGGCTACAGATCCTTAAATTTTTTGAAATTTCTTGCATCTAAAATTATTAATAAGTGTGTCGACCCCTGTCTTAATTTAACTAACATAACGGTATACAGCTCACAAAGAGCTCCCGAGACTAGTAAAATCTCTACAACGTTGCTGGTTTCGAAGGTAAGTTGACTGTGTTCGTTCGGATCAGCAGAACGCCATATTAGAAGCATATTATATTATTATGTTCTAAAAGCTGCCAGATTAGCAAAATGCTATTTTCTTTTAAAACCATTTTATGAGTTGACGGAATTCATTTCACACACAATTTTCGCACAATCTATATTATTTTGTTAGAGTCGCGTCGTTCCTGTTGACATAACCAAGATCTAGAAAGCGTAATTTTCTGTTGGACTTATAATCCATCTTTGTTTCTATAAATTAAATGTATTTAATGAAAATTGCCTGTGAAAGATGAACAGAAAGTATAAGTGTTCCGTTGGATCAATTTTTGGTACGGAACGCTAAAAACATAACTTCCACGTAAAGGGGTAAGGAACCGAGCTTCCTGCGGACTTTTAACTATTAACCACAGGAGAGACAACTCTTTTCCAATCGTGTATGACTGATATATTCATATATTAACGAACACAGCCTACGTTTACCGACATTTTAGTACGGTTAGGTTGCCGGCGCCATATTCAACGTTGACCGGTCTGTAATTGTAAGTCGGTGCAACCCAGCCTAAGAACCGACCGTAGCTTGCCGCCGGGAGCACGGGCGGGCCTGCCGCGTGGGGAAGGGTCACTCGTCGTAGCCCTCCTCGGCCTCCGTGGCGGTCTCGGCGGGCGGCAGCGCGCGCGCCGCGGCCTCCTCGGGCGCCGGCGCGGCCAAGGGCGGCGGCGACGCGCGCGGGGACTCCGCCGGGGCCCCCGCTCCGGCTGAATCACACCATTCATTCATTAAACATCTACATCAGTACGAAACTCATGAAGAAAGGGAGCTCAGACCAGACTGACATCGACACAGAATAAGTAATAGTACATACAGAAATTTCACTTCCTAACAAAAACGGCGTTTAGGCATAAGAAACGTACCTACTCTCTGCATCTCTGTCTATCGCATAACTTATATTCATTCACGCGCGGCACGTGTAGCGTTGGGGTTGTCACTCCATGAATACATTAATAAGTACATATCTTCACATGTAGGTCTGTCAGTGTCATTATGAATAACAACAATAATAAAACTGTTCTCGTGAACGGAAATTCCATTTAACTCTTGTAACTTTAATTTGTAAGTGAGTAGCAGAAAAAGTAAGTTAATAAAGTATACCTACGGTTCTATTAAGATACTCTTTTTAGGGTTTCGTATCCCCTTTTATAGAAGATTGTTTTGAACAGTATAGCCCAAAAAGGTAACGTTATCACCGGAAGACTCCTACTTACACAAAACAACGTAAATGCCTAGTTTTCTTATGAGGATACGTTCTTTTATATTAGAAAGGTACAAATTATTTGGTAATGTCCTGAATTTACTTACATAAACAAAGAAGGTACAAGAGAGGCTACAAATAATTCATTAACAATTTAGTCGTGGGTACCAACCACAGAATAAATAGGAGTAAAAAAAATATATTTTAAACAAATATAAAAAAAGACTTGCATTGGAAATTAATATGATTGCCTTTTACAAAAACAAAGTTTATATACAATTAGTCACTTGTTTATATTTGATTCTCTGTAAAGACATCCACATTATGAATAGGAGTTATTTATGCGCGGTTCGTCGTAATTCAAGTCGGCAGCGGAGGCGGATCGCGACACGACACACGTGCTCGCGCGGCGGCGGCCCTCGCCTGACTGATCACCCCGGGGTTTGCAAGCTGTGGGTATAAAACGCGACGCGCTCCGCCCATTGCAAGCCCCTTGACATCGAGGAGAAAGGATGTATAAAAAAAAACCGCCCAAGTGCGTCTCGGATCACGCACAAAGAAGGGGTCGAAATCCGGCGGACTCCTGCGACCTTTATCAGACACTTCCTTTACCGACACCTACTAGTCCACAATTAAAACTACTATACAATACTTTGAATCAAAAACGTCATATCTTCATAGGGAACTCCACGTCACTTACGTCCTTTTGTTTGGGCAAGAGCAGGTTTTCAGCGGTAACTCAACTTCAACTTTTTACGACTTCGATAGGTAATATCTTACCAACGGTTGACTTATTGGTAAAGTTTTTTAAAAAAGTTCTATATCATTTTTAAAGATCTATTCATAAATCACAATTATGTGTGGAAAATTTTTTTTTAATGCCCCATTTACATGTATGGGATGCCTCCCTTAAATTGACATTTTGTCGTAATCATACATCACTTTTCTGTAGCGGTTTATGGAATACACCTTCGTTCGAAATTTCAAAATTGTTGCGTTTATAGTCTCCAAATAAATGGACTGTGACACACGAACCGAAAGGTAGTTTATTGACGTTCATAGGTGCATGTAATATGCCTAATTTGAACAAAAATAAATAAAAAAAAAAAAAAAAAAAGAACGGGCGGACGGACCGACGGGCAGACATGACGAAACTATAAGGGTTCCGTTTTCGCCATTTTGGCTACGACACCCTTCAAATGGTAGATAAATTTCCTGGCTGACTGTACTGGAGTGTTACCGTTGCTGTTGGGCGTGGGCTGCGCGGGCGCGGGCGCGGGCGGCGAGTGCTCGGCGCGCGGCTTCTTGGCGGCCGGGTCGCTGCTCTCCTCCACCTGCGCCGGACACTCCAGGTGCACCAAGTGGAACACCTACCAAACATGAAGTCATCAACTTCAGACCTAACCCTTTTAATTTCAATTTATTTATTTGCTACAACATACACAGTTATATACAATTATCATGTCAGTAATAAAAAAAATCAAATTAAAGGGAAAAATTGAAAAATTTAATGCTCCGAGCAGGATTCGAACCTGCGACATCTGGCATACGCGGCCAATAGCTCTAGCCTCTGAGCTATCGGAACAACCAAGCCCGTCCACGAAATCCTTCAATAGTTCGCTCTTACAACGCCTTAGGGAGGCGTACAGCGACATCTACCGTAGAAGGCTTAGGCTTCTATTAACGGCACCAACGCCTCAAATTACATTGAGAAATCGTCAGTAACGATGCGCCAACCCATACTAAATTAATTTTATTCGTTAGCAGCGTTACTGCTTTAGTACAAAATTAATGTCAGTAATACAGTAAAGTTACATGAATGCATGTTCCGCCGCATTATAGCATGCAAATATTACACTAAGTACTTAGTATAAATTTATAAGTTAGTATATTCGCAATAATAAAACATTAAGAGCATACACTTCCTAACTATACAACTTATCAACTTAGATGACGCCCTGTTTAGCCTAGTTGGCAGTGATACTGCCTCCGAAGCTAGAGGTCCCGGGTTCGAATCCCGGCCAGAGCATTAATTGTACATTCAGCACGGATATTTGTTCTTGGGTCTTGAATGTTTTCTATGTATTTAAGCAGTGGCGGCTGTACCTTGAGTGCACTCGTGCGTTGCACTACCAAAAATTTAACACCATCAATACCATCGTCATCAATAAAACAATCTCAAGAATCTGTAATATACATACATAAGTTACATTAAAAAAATGCTAAGAAACCACTACGCTATGTCGTAGTCTATAAAATTATTTTTCGCTCAGTCTCAAAAAACCTCTCCGTGCGCTTCGTGGAGCGCACGCACTAGCCAGTACAATTTCTATGAGAATCGCGTTAGAACGCCGGGCGCGTGAGACGGAAGATACTCCGTACAAACTGAATGAAGAAAAAGGTAAATCTCGTGCGGCGCTCGGAGCCCACACGAGGGACCGGCGGCGATATTACCCGACCAAGTGAAGTTAACGCTCAAAATATAAACCTTTTCTTGCGCTTCAGTTGTAAAGTTGGCTTAGGTGGTTAATAACATGGCCTGCACTTCACTTTTCTCGTATCGCGCCATTATTCGTAATTCGTGTTTATTGTTTGTTTTGTAAAGTGAGTGTGACTATGTGTTTAATGGAAAAAATAAGTGTGAACTTGAATATCGAGAATATTAAAAACAATATTAAAACTTTTAGTGATTGATAAATTAGAAATAAAATCGGCTGGGCGCCAAGGTCATGCCTTAATTTAAAACCATTTTCCAGGAATCAAAATCGACGGATTGAGGTACTTAATACATATAAAATTTGATTGTTAGTAGGAAAATGTAGATGTATTGCAATTTTTGAGTTATATATTATAGTATTTCATAAATCCATAAATTAGCGCACCACCGGTTCTCGTAGTCAGCAGCCGCCACTGTATTTAAGTATGTATTTATCTATATAAGTATGTATATCGTCGTCTAGTATCCATAGTACAAGCTTTGCTTAGTTTGGGACTAGGTCGATTTGTGTAAGAGTTTCCCCCCAATATATATATATATATATATATATATTTTATCAAAAAATTCATCTAAGGAGTAAAATGGCCTTACAATCAAATAATTTTGTATTTTTTTGTAAATTCTGTCATATCTAAGCTTCTACATTTCGGTAACTAACTATAGACCGGGAAACCGCACTGCACTGACGTAAAATGAATTATATTCACATATGCTATTAATTTGACAATATTTTTAATTTTTTTTATTAAATTAATTAAACAATAATTTTATTATTTGACAATTAGTCGTAATGAACCCGCACAATTGTATTGGCCTGGTCTGAAATGTTGTCGGCCCGTTTAGCCTAGTTGGTAGTGACAATGCCTACAAAGCTGGAGGCCCCGGGTTGGAATCACGGTAAGGGCATTTTTTTCTGTGCTGTGCAAAAACATTTGTTCCTGAGACGTGGATGTTTTCAATGTCATCATTCTCTTGCCCTTTTCCCATTTATTTGGAGTCGACGCAGCATGTATTTTTCTTCCATATATCTCTGTCGCGCGTCATCTCTTCATTCACATCTTTCCTATTCATATCATCTCTCACACAATCCATCCACCTTTTCTTTGGCCTACCTCGTTTCTTGCATCCATCCACATTCATATCCAATAATATTTTTTAATGGATGTTTTATATGTATTTAAATATAAATCTACTTATTAAATAAATCGTCGTCTTACATATACCCATAACACAAGCCTTATTGAGCTTAAAATGGGACTAAGTTAATTTGTGTAAAATAATTTATACAAAAAAAAAAACCGTCTCCAATTTTGTACTTGCTATGCCACAATTTGTGGTTTTCGTTAGTTAATGCTTGGTTACCTAAAGAAAATACCGTACCGTAATCGGGGTACCTGCTTTGAAACAAAACAATAATTATTATAATCGGCCAACCTGGTCAAGAGTTATTGGGGAACGTACATACATTAAAAAAAAGAACAAGCAAACATGCAGACGAACTGAGAACCTCCTTCCTTCTATTGAAGTCGGTAAAAATAACCTATTCCGTTGTTTCTTACCTCGTTAACAGAGTTGTTGGTGCCAACGACGCGAATGATCGACACTGGTCGCGGCGAGAAGTAAATCACTTGCCATGATCTGAAACAATTCAACATTTCAGCTCTAACAGTCTAAGGGTGGGTAGCACCAACTTACGACCACAGACCGGTTCTCTCGACCATCTCCTGGAAACTTATCAAACTTTCCATACAGTCAGATTTTAACGAACACCGTATCGGAACACAGGTATATATGTACTTAACAAAGTCAGCTCATATTCAAGTGCATGCACTGTCAGCTGCAGCAAAACGTGAGCCATACATATAAGTTTGTATGCAGAGGGGGTCATGTTTCTCTGCCGCTAAAAGTAAAAGTCGTTTATTCTTCAAATTAGGCATATTACATGCACCTATGCTGACTGTATACCGGGATATGAGCCGACGTTGCACAACCCGGCCCCTCCACTGAACCCCGCGTAGACAAGTTCACAGTATTGTCTATATTGATTATCGCTCAATAAATTTACAGTATATTCCAAGGATATTACCTTCACCAACCCTGACCCTGCGTCATACATAGTAATTATATTCAATACCTCAAAACCGCTTACGATTACAGAAGATCTGGTACAACTCACCCTTAGTTTGACAGCACAGCTTGGAACTTTAATCATTTCAGTCATCATCAGGCCACTGCGCAACCAGGCTGACAGATCATCATCATCATATCAGCCGAAAGACGTCCACAGCTGGACATAGGCATAAAGAGTGCCACAATGACCGATCATGCGCCACGCGCATCCAGCAGACTCCCGCGACCTTTACCAGGTCATCATTCCACCTTGTAGGGGGCTTACCCACACGAATGAGAGATATTGTTGATATTTTTCGTGACGTATTGGGAGATGGCCAACATAAAGACCACCAGCGCCAAACAGTAACTTCGGAAGCAGTTAATTTCCATTAGGACAAGGAGATATCACCGAGGGTGCTTGGTATGTAACTGTCAGTAGTAGTAAGTGTCCATCACCTCTCAGTACACTGGAGACAGACTCACCTGGCCGCGTCCCTGGTGCGGTCGCAGACGGTCTCCCAGTCCCAGTAGTTGACGCTGGTCTCCACGTAGTACGAGTAGTGGCGGTAGTCGCAGTCCCACAGCAGTAGACGGATGGAGGACAGCAGGTAGGGCTGCGCCAGTTGGACCACGATAGCCCCGGAGCCGAGCTGGTGGCAAGTGTAGCCTTGCTCCCAGTCGTAGTGCTCTGTGTCGCCGTTTAGGAGCGCGTTGCGGGAGCGACTGGCCAAACAGACATTTGTACAGCATTAGGATCGTAATAGTTAATATTTTTTGTATGAAATAGGAGGCAAACGGGCAGACAAATCGCCTGATGGTAAGCGATTAGCGCCGCCCATGGACACCCGCAACACCAGTGGGGTTGTAAGTGCGTTAAAGGCCTTTATTAAATGGCAGCCAAAGTTTCCGAACCCGTAACACGCTTTTATTACCGTAGGAGTGAGCATGTGTTACGTTACGATGCACAACTTACATAAACTCACGCCTATATTCCCAAAATGGGTAGGCAGAGCACATGAAAATTAATTTTAGAGATACTTTTAGCAATTGTAGGTTGGCAAATTGACAAAACCGTAACACACTTTTATTACCGTAGGAGTGAGCATGTGTTACGTTACGATACATAACATACATAAACTCACGCCTATATTCCCAAAAGGGGTAGGCAGAGCACATGAAAATTAATTTCAGTGCCACTTTTAGCAATTTAAAATAGAGAAAATTTTGACATAACGCATAAAAGGTAACGTTTTATGTACGACGGTTTATATGGCTGTATCATATTAGACAATCCGCGTAAATTTTTTACCTGAATTTGACGATAAAACGTGACCGTAAAAGTTGTCATTTTGCTATCATCCTAGCCGGGCTGCAACAAATTGTGACGCCCATAACCTCCTTAGAAGTCCTTTCCACTCACCTGATGCCCTCGATGACTACGGCCGAGAGCTCAACAGTAGCCACATTGTGCAGCGGCCGTATCAGGCCGTTACTCAGTGGAGGCACGCGCGCTGTGTGCATCGCTTCTAAAGCCACTGCGTGAAACACCTGTGAAAACCTCAGTATTTAGTTCTGTGGCCCCGCTAGCTATGAGTTGCAGCGGCAGAGGAGCTGGACGATTATATTCACCCCTTTCCTTGAAATGCTAGAGCTAGCGTAAGAAACAGTACGTGAAATACTCTAAGTAAGCTTTAATTGGCTAGCTCAACAAGTCTTTCGAAAGAAGAATACCTTCAGAGCATAATAACGACCGGGAAAATATACAATATGCAAAATGTCCACATCGCATATTGTACAACAAGCAGGACGTACAAAAAGCACAATGTACTTGCATTCACGAAAAGTACAATTCGGGAAATGCGCAATACTCGCAAAGCGTACGAAACGCAAAAACCAGCGCTGGCCAAAATGGTTTATCTATTTAGGTATAAATAAATAAATATTGGGGGACAATCTTACACAAATTGACCTAGTCCCAAACTAAGCAAAGCTTGTACTATGGCTACTAGTCGACGATATACATACTTATATAGATAAATACATAGAGAACATCCAATACCCAAGAACAAAATCCGCGCTAAATGCACAAATAATGCCCTGGCCGGGATTCGAACCCGGGACCTGTAGCTTCGGAGGCAGTGTCACTACCAACTAGGCTAAACAGGTCGTCAAATATATCTAAATTGATCAACCAAACCCGCCGAAATAAAACCACTACTAAATAGTAGTGTCTTTATTCGGCCGGGTCTACCAATTTGCCATTTCTGGCGTGGGAAGTCCAAGTAGTATGATATGATTTAAAACAAAGTTCAGACTAAACTTATTGAAACATTTACGCACTCCTTGCTCTTTGCGCATTTTGCGTATCGGAAGGACTATTTGCATATTGTACATTTTGCGTATCGTACGCTTTGAGAGTGGTGCACATTTTCCGATTTGTACTTTTTGCGAATGTATTACACAATGTACATTGTGCGTTTGGCACGTTCCGCTTGTTTTTACCTTATTTATGCATTGTGCACATTTAGGGAGGTATTCCACTCATCCAATATCTTTGCCAAATATACATTTGATCAAAGAAATTGGATGATTTCATCCAACTTGGATGGCACCCCGACATTTTATCAAAGATTCTGATGACAGTTAAATCAATATGGCTACGCACGAGAAAAAAAACTTGGACAAAGATATTGGATGAGTGGAATGGGCCTCCGTCAAAGAACTTTGATCAAAGATTTGACAAAGAAATTGGACAAAGATATTGGATGAGTAGAATACCACCCCATATTAAACTCATCCAATATCTTTGTCCAATATCTTTGATCAAAGAAATTGGATGACTTCATCCAACTTGGATGGGACCCCGACATTTGATCAAAGATTCTGATGACAGTTAAATCAATATGGCTACTCATGAGAAAAAAAACTTTGACAAAGATATTGGATGAGTGGAATGGGCCTCCGTCAAAGAACTTTGACAAAGATATTGGATGAGTGGAATGGGCCTCCGTCAAAGAACTTTGATCAAAGATTTGACAAATATATTGGATGAGTAAAATACCACCCCGTATTAAACTCATCCAATTTCTTTGATTTCATCAAACTTGGATGGGACCCCGACCTTTGATCAAAGATTCCGATGATAGTTAAATCAATATGGCTACGCATGAAAAAAAAACTTGGACAAAGATATTGGATGAGTGGAATGGGCCTACGTCAAAGAACTTTGATCAAAGAATTGACAAAGATATTGGACAAAGATATTGGACGAGTGGAATACCACTATTAGCGTATTGTATATTTTACCGGTTGTTACATTTTTCGTATTGTATATTTCGCTCTGAAGCGAGAAGAATGCTGTCAAGTTGTTGCATTCCATGAAAGACACTTGGTAAGAACTATGTCTCATAGAACTTATGTTTAGTCTAGCAGCAATATAGTAAAGTTATATACGTCGCTCATTTCGAAAACGGAATCGTTTGAACAAACTCAACAAGCTGACGGACGCTGATTTTTTTTATACCACGTCGGTGGCAAACAAGCGTACGGCCCGCCTGATGTTAACCGGTCACCACAGCCTATGGAAGCCTGCAACTCCAGGGGACCCTTCAAAAATTATACACTCCTTTCTTGAAGAACCCCATACTGTAGTCCCTCGGGAAAACCTCGGCTCATTCCACAGTCGGAGCGCCCGAGGGAGGAAATTCCTCCGAAACCGTACCATATGCGAACATTTAGGTTCAAAGGTGTGAGGATGAATGCCCTGCCGACGGCGAGCGGTGCGATGGAAACTGTGCTTCTCACTACAGAACAGAGATCCTGCTGGACCTGTCTATAGATCACATTTTTATTCTTTTTTATTAGATGCGCCTGATGGTAAGCGGTCACCGCAGCCTATGAACGCCTGCAACTCCAGGTTGTCACATGCGCGTTGCAGACCCTTTAAAAATGTATACACTCCTTTCTTGATGAACCCCATACTGTTTTATAGCTTAACATACATACATAAATTCACGCCTATATTCCCAAAAGGGGTAGGCAGAGCACATGCAAATTAATTTTTTAGTGCCACTTTTAGCTATAGCAGGTTTTTTAGATAAAGACAATGTGATATTTCGGTGACAGTTTGCTAGCCCATCGCTCACAACACACTTCAACCTGGTTCCCATATTCGACTCTTACGACACCCAAGCAGGGCTCGGAAACCGGTATTCTGTCCATACAAAAATACCGGTATTTATTTGGTTCTTATCGTTCTTTCGTCTACTATTTCATGTTTAATCAGGCAATCTAACATTATGACGTAATAACCCAAATACATTATTGAGTCCTACATAAAGAGCATAAACTAATTAAAAATATTTGGCTATTTCAGGATTTTCAGATTAACCGGTTCCGAGCCCTGCACCCAAGGGAAGAAAGGGGGTGGTGCTATTATATCGTGGCACCACATGGGGTCTATAGCTTAACCCCTCTATGCTGACACGTATCCGTGCCAAACATTTCGAACCTATTGTTTTACATCCCAAGGTCATTATTTGATTGGACAATTTGGACATCCGCATACGAGAGATTAAGTAGAAAGAGAACCCACCTTGTTGACAGTATTGCTGGTGCCCACGATCTTGATGTACTGCACGACGCGCGCGGGGAAGTACAGGTTCTGCCATGAGCGGCAGTAGTACTTGCTGTGGTCGATCACCCGCACCCAGTCCTTCTGGTCTACAGACACCTCGATGAAATACGCGTATGATCTGTGGAACAATTACCAGATTAGGTTTTGAGGGAGCAACAGTAAGGCTGGGTTGCACCAAACCGTATGTAATCGTAAGCTGTGTTCGTTAAAATTTCAATGTATGGAAAGTTTGACAAGTTTCTATGGGATGACAGCTGCCGGCGCCATATTTAACGTTGATCAGTCTGTGATCGTAAGTCGGTGCAACCCAGCCTAAATCTTGGTTTTAAACGGACGTTAGAAGTGGCTGTCCCACGTCAGCAGATTCAAGTGATGCGCGGAGAATTGGATTTCCAGCGAGTCATGCAAACACCAGGAGCCCAGGAGGAGGAGGAGGTCAGGAGCACTGACTAGTGCTCCTGGATGGAGACTGAATGAAGGCACGATTCGCTGGAAATCCAATTCTCCGCGCCAAACGAATACCTTATAATCAAGGTGTTTGTTTAGTAGGATGGTGGAATCCCAGGGTTAATTTATTATTGATAAACAAATGAGTAGTAGGCGCCGGCAGTCGTGGGATTCCGGGATTGTCAGGAGCATCGCTAATAGTGTTCTCAGGAGCAGTACAGTGCTGGCCCAGATGGTTAATTAGTGGTAATAGTGTTATGGAGTTCCAATGTCTATATGTTTGTGGCGTCGGATATAAATAAATAAATAAATGGATAAATATTAATTAATAATTTAATACTGTATAAATTTAAATAATTAATTAGTAAGTACAATAATTTAGTTTATATTATTTTATATAGTTATAAAACGAGTATAACTTATATTAAGATTATATAACATATAAATTTACAAATAAAATATATTAAGAATACATGAGATATAAATAACAATTTCAAATAATTATTAATATTTCTACTCACGGACAGAGCGACCGAGTTTGTTATTAGATATTTAGCGCGGCGCGGAACCGGTTTGACGGCCGGCCGCCGAGGCACCGATGCATTTGCCCGGCGCCTGCGCCCGCAGTCACTCTCTGAATCCGACGCGAAACGCATGCGCCTCTTATGCTTACTCGCTCGCTATTCCGTATTTTACGTAGTGCTAAATTGACTGCCTCTCCGCTGTCGCTTACACTCCTTCTTTTCTAAATTGACTGCTTGTGTATTGTGCTAATTGTTTCTTCTGTGCGCCGTTATAAACAATAAATAGTGTGTGCTATTGGAGGTTGGGATTGTTTATTTACGCCTGCATCTACTCCCGACTACTGGCCCGCTACAAACATCATAAGGCAAGCATAAACACAGCACCATACCTACACTGGTGACCCCGACGTGATTATATATCCGACGCCACATGTTCATGAATATAAACACTGACCTGTTATCTCTGTCCCCCAGTAATCTTAGATGATTAAGTGTAGTCGGCGCCGGCAGTCGTACCAGGATACCAGGAGTAGCAGCAGCATCGCTTAGTGTCGTAATTCACGCAGTCACAGTCTATGAGTGCTTGCCTAGGTGGTTCGACGGTGGTCAAGAGGGAGAAAATTATTCATAAAGCCCGTACCGAAAAGTTTATTTACAGAGTCTGCATACCAGTAAAATACTGGCTGGTAAACGATTTTTTTTTCTGATTATATGCCTCAGCTTGTGTCATCTTGATGTATCGATTGGCATAATTAATTCAGGTTAGGTAATGTTTTTATTTAAAATGCAGGACGATAAAATAATTCGGAGAGAAACCGTTTTGCGGACGTACCTTGAAAATCCTAATTCAACTTATGCAGCGGTTGGAAAGATGGTGAATATAAGTCGTGCGACGGTGCGAAATATTGTTAATCGGTACTTAAAAGAATATAGAATTCAAGACAAAGCTCGAAGTGGACGCCCGACGGGTCCTTCAAATAAAAAATAGAAAAGAAAATAGTGTCTACTTACAAGAATAATTGTAGTTTATCAGTGCGGGATGTGGCCAAAAAATGTAAAACTAGTACGTCTATGGTCCAGAGAGCAAAAGTGCGTCAAAATTTAAAGACCTATAAAAAAGTAAAAGCCCCAAAACAGTCGGTAAAGCGATACAATAGTTCTGTTACAAGGTCACGAAAACTGTACAAGCTTCTCTGCAATTTGGACGGAACATGCGTTCTAATGGACGATGAGACGTATGTGAAAAAAGATTTTACAACTTTACCAGGTGACCAATTCTATACAACCGTTAATAAGGCGGATATAAGCAATCAAAATAAATATATTTTTATGGAAAAGTTTGGGGAAAAATATTTAATCTGGCAAGCAATATGTTCCTGTGGAAAACGCACTGGGTCATTTATCACAAAAGATACCATAAATGCAAATATTTATGTCCAGAAATGTATAAAAGGTTTGATTTTACCATTTATAATGCAGCATGAAGGGAATGTGTTGTTTTGGCACGACCTGGCTACTGCACATTATGCCCGAGCCACACAAGAGTGTCTGGCTTCAAACAACGTGCAATGTGTGCCCAAAGTTATGAACCCTCCAAATTGTCCCCAGCTACGACCCATCGAGCGGTATTGGGCATTAGTTAAAGCAGAGTTGCGTAAAAACTGAGCTCCAGCAACATCAGAGACAGATTTTAAAAAGAAGTGGAAAAACACGCCAACAAAACCACTGTGCAAAACTTAATGGCAGGCTTGAAGAAAAAAATCCGCTTATTCAGCCGCAAAACCCTCAAACCATAAAATGTGTATATTTATTGTAAATAGACATTAAACATCATATGACTAGAATAAAATATCCTTGCTGTTCATTGTAGTTTAAATGATATCATAAATATACTCTGTAAAAAAACTTTTCGGTACAGGCCTTAGCTGGAAAAACGTTTCTGACTGACCTGTTGTCTGTCCCACAGCAGCAGCCTCAAATGATTAATGATTGTCGGCGCCGGCAGCCGCACCAGGATCCCAGCGTTGTCAGGAGCGTCGCTGATAGTGTGTCGGGTGTATCCTCTCTCCATGTCATAGACCTCGCAGTCTCCGTCCGGAGGACTGACCAAGGTTAGTTAGTGCGATTGAGGTCTAAAGTTATATATAGTTGGTTGTGGTGGTATAGGTTTATAAATAGATACACTGACCTGATATCTCTGTCCAACAGCAGTAATCTTAGATGGTTCAGTGTAGCCGGCGCCGGCAGTCGTACCAGGATACCAGGATTGGCAGAAACATCACTAAGGCTGGGTTGCACCGACTTACGATCACAGACTGATCAACGTTAAATATGGCGCCGGCAGCTGTCATCCCATAGAAACTTGTCAAACTTTCAATACATTCAAATTTTAACGAACACAGCTTACGATTACAGACGGTTTGGTGCAACCCAGCCTAAGTGTCGTAATCCTCGCTATAACAGTCCATGAGTGCTGGCCCAGGTGGTAAGACGGTGGGTAAGAGGGTGAAGGTTATTCATAGCCGGGAAAAAGGTTTCCGAGTAAAGGCACTGACTGACCTGTTGTCTCTGTCCCACAGCAGCAGCCTCAAATGATTAATGATTGTCGGCGCCGGCAGCCGCACCAGGATCCCAGGGTTGTCAGGAGCGTCGCTGATTGTGTGCCGGGTGTATCCTCTCTCCATGTCATAGTTCTCGCAGTCTCCGTCCAGGAGGGCTGACCGCATATCGCCGGCGATGACATGAGCACCCCGTTTTGGCGTGGCCACGTTTTCTTCAGGGACTATGAGGATGTAGAAACAATAGTACATTACTATAGAGGCGAAGGGTTGCAGGCCAAATAGATATAGACCCCATTTAACAGACGCCAGGTGTGACATTAAAATTAAAAAAAAAATAGTTCCCGGCCTAGGCCTTCAATGTTTGTATGAAATTCCTTTACAGTTCTCCCGAGTTTTTCCGCCTGCAACGTGATACTTTGAACGCCTGTTATAACGCAGTTAATGACGTTATTTCATTACAGGTTTAAGAAATAAATTTTTACATTGCATTCACGCAGAGACGGTTTGGACACTTGGGCCATATTTTTCTATGACATTATTGGACTCCTAATCTAATTCTACGTATATGATACAGAAACTGAACGCAGATACGAAATATATCTATACCATGAGAGATAGCAAGGCAAACCAAACAATGAATCAATGCAAGAATATACTCTAGACTAAATACTGAAGACTATGTCAGAGATAAACAATAATAAACTCTATGACATGGCAGTAAGGTGTAGAACGACTCACGCAGCAGGCCGCGGTGGCGCAGGTCGGTGCTGCGCGTGCGCGTCTTGTCGTGGATGGCGTCCAGCAACATGTCGGGGGTGACGGGCGCGAACGGGCGGACCACTCGCAGCAACTCCTCGAGGCTCATCAGTGTTAGACGGACGCATTTTAGGATCTTCTCCTGTTGGCAATAGAGGTCATTTTGGAATGGTGTACACACGTCCATTTTCATTATTATTATTTTGTATATGCTTATACGAGGTTCGCACGAAGGGCTTTGCTTGTAGTTTTCTTGCTAGCTAAGGAGTGGAATTCTCTTCCTGTAAACTATTAGATATAGCAACACTGGCTGATTGCATCATCTCAACCATCTCTGACATCTCTCTTATGTCGTACTGTGTAATTGTGTATCTCCAATAAAAAGTGTTGATTACAAGACTTGTGTTCTCATTCCAATATAACATAAACCATTTCCCATATACTTATAACTTTGATCTTTTTAAGACGAGAGTGAACAGGCACACTGTCAACAGCAAAATTAGATGATCATGATCACCTTCACCTTGTCACTTTCACTACTTAGACGCATTCCAACTGTCCCAAGTCGCAATATTGTTATGTTAGTGTAAAATGAACAGCTATTTTTGCTGTTAACTGTACGCATGTAACACCCTCGACAGCATCATCGTTTACAGTCAGGTGAAATAGTGGTTAAACTTACCTATTGTATATGTAAAAAATATATATTATGTCGGCCTGTTTAGCCTAGTTGGTAGTGCCACTGCCTCCGAAGCTAGAGGTCCCGGGTTCAAATCCCGGTAATGGCATTTGTTTCTGTGGTGAGCACGGACATTTGTTCCTGAGACTTGGATGTTTTCTATGTATTTAAATATATATCTATTAAATATATCGTCGTCTAGTACCCATAACACAAGCCTTATTGAGCTTACTATGGGACTAGTTCGAATTGTGTAAAAATTGTCTCCTAATATTTATTTATTTATTGATTATTTATATTAATGGAACTGACTGTGACTGTACATCATCGTAAATATCATCCTGTTTTTAGGGTTCCGTAGTCAACTAGGAACCCTTATAGTTTCGCCTTGTCCGTCTGTCTGTCTGTCATGGCCCGACATGCTCTTGGCCGAGTTTTTTTAACAACTGCGATACCAACAGTACTGGCGCCCGTAAAGCGAACATTGACAGACCTTTTACCATTGCAATAAGGTTCAAAATGGCACGTACCACCTGTGCCTGACCGCTCTCAGACTTCACCCACTGCTGGTTGGCGTCAAACCACCTGCAGACCGCTTTGAAGATGTCCACCTCGGGCGCGAAGAAAGAGTCCCGTTCGAGGAGACCCTGTAGCGCTTCCTATAAAAAAATTAGAGGATGATATAAGCCTGCAAATGAACATCTCTTGTGTTGTACAACATAAGTAACAAGACTATACTAAAGGCGGGTTGCATTTAATAAATAAAAACTTACGAATACACACCGAACAACGTAAAATGTGATGCCAGCAGCTGTCATCGCGCACAAACTTGTCAAACTATCCAAACAATCAGAACACCGCTTACGATTACAGACACTTAAGTGCCATCCACCCTTTAGATCCCCCTGAACCCCGACACGTAAGTAGAACTAAGATGGCAGCATTACAGCAGGCTCACTAGTGCTTATGCTCTAACTAATAGCTTTTTTTATACCAGGTCGGTGGCAAACAAGCGTACAGTCCGCCTGATGATAAGCGGTCAACGTAGATAGAAATCACGTACTCCTATACAAATAAAATAGGCATCTTCAGGGTGAGCTCGCTTCATCGTCGGCCTCATCTTTGCCCCCCGGCTAGATGCTGGCCAAGAGCAATCCCATTTGTAATAAAAAAAAATTGAGTCAGATAGAACAAAATACACCCAGGAGCAAATAAAACGTGTCAGTCTGTAAGGAAATTCTATACAAAGTATACCCGTCTTTTTTCTTTTTATCATCATCATCATCATTTCAGCCGAATGACGTCCACTGCTGGACATAGGCCTCCCCCAAAGACTTCCACAATGACCGGTCCTGCGCCACCCGCATCCAGCGGACACCCGCGACCCTTACCAGGTCATCAGTCCACCGTGTGGGGGGCCTGCCCACGCTACGCCTGCCGGTACGTGGTCGCCACTCGAGAACCTTCCCGCCCCAACGGCCATCGGTTCTGCGTGCTATGTGCCCCACCCACTGCCACTTAAGTTTAGCGATTCAAAGGGCTATATCGGTCACTTTGGTTCTGCTGCGGATGGCCTCTTTTTATCATGTAATATTATAATTTAAAAAACTACTTACAACAGACAACTGTAAGAAGGAATCGTGCTGAAGGACTTCCGTGGCATTTCTGTCCAAGAAATTGTAGCAGTAGTCCATGAGGGCATCTAGGCCGTACAGTCTGCAAAAAAAAAAATCATTTTTTTTATAGCCCCGAATTCGTCTCACCTAATGGCAACAGGCACGTTGCCCTTTAATGATTTAAGGAAGTGTTCTGTTAAAGCTAGATACAAAAGGCGCGAGCATGTCCTCGGGATACCATGAACACAACCCCACATACCTACACACTCTACAGTACTGCCGGCGTCTGTGTTTCCGAGTTCATATAACCTGGACCTTTTTAAGACACGAGTGAATAGGCATCTTCTGGGTGAGCTCGCTTCATCGTCGGCCTCATCTTTGCCCCCTGGCTAGATGCTGGCCAAGAGCAATCCCATTTTTAATAAATAAATAAAAAAGTACACACACCACCCATTCGCCGTAGCACAGTCGAGGGCATAAATATGAATACATTTTCTGTACCTTAATTCAATAAGTACATATTGGTGCCCTTAACTTTTTTTAATTTTTTTATATATTTATTTACAATAGAAAATTGATACATTGGTATAACGGAAAAGTGTCGTTAAACCCTATCGGGTTTGTATCGACACCGAAATCGTGAACAATATTGTTAATAAGCTTACTTACGAGCTAATTGTATGACACATTGGAAAGAAAAAAAAAAAGAAAAAAATGAACACACTCAGTTGTAATACAGTACACCTTACACCTACATACAGTAGTGTTAATATGAATGCGATTTTGTATAAGGTGCAAGCACTTCCGCAGCTGGGGTGCTCTACTCGTAAATATAAGCGACATGACATTCTGATGTGCCCTACCTCTCAGTCAGCTCAAAAACGATTTTAACGACAGATGACAAACCGATTCTTCTTCTTCTTTATATTTAAGAGTTTCTTGCTCCTTGACTTCTCGATACGACCCGACATCTGCCTTTTTCCTGATCTGGTCCAAATAACTAATCCTCGGCCTTCCTCTTCCTCTACACACACCGATAATATTATTAATTATTATATGTTTCTGGCAGTCAAATTGGTGCCAGCCCCAGCATGTCTGTGTCCCCGCGGAGCCCCCACGCCTGTAACAACACTGCGCCTGACCTGGCGGCGTCCAGCACGGAGCACACGTTGCGCAGCGCGAGCACCTGCCGCAGGTAGTCCGAGATGGCGGCCTCCAGCTCCTGGAAGTCGAACTGGTGCGCCAGCCCCAGCATGTCGAGGACTGTGTCCTCGCGGAGTAGCGAGAGTCCCATGTGGCCTACAAGACAATGTGAACTTTATAAGTGTCAAAGAATATGTGAATACTACAAAAACTGAAAAACTACCATTAGAAAAATTGGAATTTGAAGTAAATTACTCATACCTAATTCATATCTCATGTCATGTGACTTACCAGAGTATACATAACGAAGCAGCGCTTTAAACGCTTGAAGTGGTGCTTGTAATTCCACCTCAGCCTGGAACAAACAGACATTTACTTTGAAACTGGCTTTAAGGGCAAGAATAGTCATATTTTTTATCAAGAACTGTCACCTCATTCACGGACACAGGGAGCATCGCGTATTTTTGGGAACCAGGAATGCACGACCAAATAATGTCCGACCCGAGAATACGCATCCACTTTTTTGGACGGATCACCTTGTGCGCGGGGATCCGCTGCCCCTCCACTATGAGCGTCACATCGGAGTACTCCGACGACTGGCGGAGGGATCCGATGTGCTGACAGGTTAAAGGCAAGACAGAAACTAACCTGGTTGGTCTCCCTCATGCCGCCATACAGCAGCGCTGCGGAAGTACTCACTGCTGGCCGCGAGGATCACCTTGTGCGCGGGGATCCGCTGCACCTCCACTATCAGCTTCACACCGGAGTACTCTGACAACAGGAAGAGGGACCCAATGTGCTGACAAATGAAAGGCAATACAGGAACTAACCTGGTTGGCCTCCCTCATGCCGCCATACAGCAGCGCTGCGGAAGTACTCACTGCTGGCCGCGAGGATCACCTTGTGCGCGGGGATCCGCTGCACCTCCACTATCAGCTTCACACCGGAGTACTCTGACAACAGGAAGAGGAACCAAATGTGCTGACAAATGAAAGGCAAGACAGGAACTAACCTGGTTGGCCTCCCTCATGCCACCATACAGCAGTGCGCGGAAGTAGTCACTGCTGGCCGCGAGGATCACCTTGTGCGCGGGGATCCGCTGCCCCTCCACTATCAGCGTCACATCGGAGTACTCCGATGACAGGCAGAGGGATCCGATGTGCTCCGACAGGTGGCCTGTAAACAAATAGGCACATATACAAATCGATTATCGACGGACTACGCAGGGGCCTCAGCAGAGAGTACAATTTTGTCCATGGGGTCCCAGCGCGCATAAATTACCTATTTGCAGAAATTGCGAAGCGTCTGGTTGACTTAATTGGTGACAGAAGAGCTGGCGACTTCCTCGCACAACGTATTCGCATTGCGATACAGCGAGGAAATGCCGCCAGCATCCTCGGTACAATGCCTCAAGGGCCTGTTTTAGATTTAAGTCAGTTTTAATTGTATTTATGTATATTATCTAAGATATTTTGGCATATTAGGTGTGAATCTAATGGATCATATCCGGAACACCACGCTGCGCTCCAAGACACAAATAATCGACGTAGCTCGGAAAGCAGCTAAGTTTAAATGGAAGTGGGCTGGTCATGTCTGCCGCATGCCGAATGATCTGTGGGCCAAGATTGCCACTGTCTGGCAGCCCGGCAGCTCGAAACGGAGACGCGGCAGACCTCGCCGGCGATGGCGGGACGAACTAGACACTTTTTCAAGGGAATGGTCAGAGGATGCTTTGGACCGACAATATTGGAAACGGAGGGGGGAGGCCTTTGCCCAGCAGTGGGAGACTACAGGCTCCTAATAATAATAATTCTTGTATATATTTTCTTTGTACATAAACAAATTTATAGTTATAATCTCACTGATATGCTCGATGTCTCCAACGCGCGTGCTCGGCGTATTGTTCACGGTCATATACTGGTGCTGGCTGCTCATCTTCTCTCTCTAACTGCCAACCGTTAGAGCTGCAAACAAACACAAAATTAAGTACATAAAACTTGTGAAAAAAAAGTGTATCTAATGGCCCCAACCCAATCTTGTCAGTCAGTTTAAGGCTCTGGTAAACGTATTGCACATAATACTACCCCCACACTAGCGACAGTACAAACACCAACACAAATAATTAACTGACCATTAGTGACCCTTATTACAATGCACATACAAGCGCTTTGCATCTTCTTTTATAATGCGCACTTCTAAGGTTTGGAATTCTCTGCCGGCGTCTGTATTTCCGAGTTCATATAACCTGGACCTTTTTAAGGCACGAGTGAATAGGCATCTTCTGGGTGAGCTCGCTTCATCGTCGGCCTCATCTTTGCCTCCTGGCTAGATGCTGGCCAAGAGCAATCCCATTTTTAATAAATAAATAAAAAAGTGCATGAAGGTCAATTAACTGTGTTGGCGATGGTACTAGCTACGGTAGCGGACAGAGTGGATGGGGTCTTTTTGCAAGCCTGGAATGCCTTGCACCTGTCACCTAGGCTAAGTTAAACATACTTACTAACATAGTTTTAATTTAAGGATATTTGTTATAGTGTGTTCAAAATTAGCTGGCGTGATTCCACTTGAACGCCAACAATACAGGTAATAAACCAAACACTCGTAGAAGCCATAAACATTTTAAAAGAGCCTCTTTCTCGAAGTTGGACTTACATAACTGGACAGTCTGCCCTAGGTAAATGTAATCATCTACAACTTCGAGCGTAAAGTGTCCGAGTGTAACGGGGGTTGGTGCGACATGGGCATTTGACATGATCATCGTCTTATCCATCAAAAACATAAATGTGAAAATGGTAGCCAAGTTCAATATGCGATGCGTGATTGTCGTCTTCACCCACAAAAGAATTGAGATCTAAATGGGTGCCAAGTTCTGTGGATTATCTGAAAAGGTGCCAACTAAAAAAAACCTGCCAAGTGTGAGTCGAATTCGCACACCAAGGGTTCCGTACAACTAAAAAACAAATGTGATTTATCAATATATTGGTATTTGTTGGTAAAATATACGTCATAATAAGCATTATCACCCAATTTCAAGTTCATAGGTCAATGGGAAGTTAAAAAATTCTTCAGAACAAAATGTGTGACAGATGACAGACGAACATGCAAGTGACAGCAATAGGGCTGAGGAGCCCTTGGGTATGAAACCTTAAAAAGCAGCAGGTTGTATTGTATACAACCATAAATGAAAGTAAGTGGATACTTCTTATGTTTCCTGCCAATTTTTTTTTTATTATTAAAAATGGGATTGCTCTTGGCCAGCATCTACACTCTACAGGTTTTTGAGTGTTTTGCACTCAATGTTATGTGAACAAGTCGAACCATACTTGGATGATGCACAACACGGATTTAGGAAGGGTCGCTCCGTTAATACCAATCTTCTTTCACTTGTGGACCACGTCTCCAAAACACTCGACGTTGGTGGCCAAGTTGACGTCGTATACCTAGATTTTAGGAAAGCGTTTGATTAGGTCTATAATGATATCCTATTACAGAAACTCTCCTCAATAGGGTTTGCTCCTCCACTCTTACGATTGTTTGCCAGTTACTTGAAGGATCGCAAGCAATTCGTCCGTCTTGGATGTTTTGAGTCAGATCCGTACCACACGAAGTCTGGGGTTAGTCAGGGTTCCTTACTCGGCCCCTTCCTCTTTACGATCATGGTGAACGATCTTTCCAGGTGTCTCGCAACTGGTAGATCCTTATTGTATGCTGATGACATCAAAGTTGTGGTGGACATCAAATCTCCATCAGATTGTCAGAGCATGCAGTGTAACCTGGATGTGATCCACAGGTGGAGTGTCGAAAATCGCCTGTATGTATAACACTTCCAAGTGCTACGTCATGAGTTTTACTCGATCTAGGCGTGGTATACATGCAAACTATTTTGTTGATAATGTACCTCTCTCTCGTGTTCACTCGGTAAAGGATCTCGGGGTCGTGTTCGATCCCGAACTTACATTTCATAGCCATATACGTACACTAGTAGGTGAAGGTTTTAAACGTCTGGGTTTTGTCTTCCGTAGCTGCAAGGACTTCACGCATATTGAGGTCATAAAGTTATTGTACTCTGCACTTGTGAGATCAAAATTGGAGGCAAGTTCATGTGTTTGGAGTCCACACGAATCAACCTATACGCTTATGCTAGAAAAGGTGCAGAAGTGTTTCTTGTGCTATCTTTTTAAAAAGTCGTATGGTTATTATCCCTTTATCTACCCTACTGCTTATTTGCAGGGCGTTCTCGGATACAACTCGCTAGCAACGCGCAGATTGTTCGACCAGCTTATCGCAACACTTCGTATCCTGCGGGGTCGTCTCGATTGTCCAAGCCTGCTCGGTGAGGTCTGTCGCCTCTTTGTGCCCGATGGACGTGCGCGTGTAGATCGGCTGCAGCTTCCCGCTGTCCCTCTTTGCCGTACGGTCTCGCTTCGTAACTCTCCTATTTGCCGCTCCTTGCATGCGCTCAATAAGCTCGACGCTGTGCAACTCTCCTGTGATTTGTTTGCGGATGGCTGGCCGGTTGTTGAAAGAGTGTGCTTGAAACTGTGTGAGGTTCTTAGTTAATAATATAGTATGTAATTTGTTGCTAATGTATTGATAATTGATTCTAGATAAAATCTCTTCGAGTCTAGATAAAAAAAATGTAATGACTTTAGGATATTTCCTGTAATGTTACTTTTTTTTCATGTTTATAATAATAAATAATAATTACAGTAATACCCCAGTTTACGAGTACGTGACCTCGTTTTTTAGATTCTATATACGCGCATTTCAAATTTTCGCGCTAAATTGCCCCGCTTTACGCGCTCGCCCAGATTGGTCAAATTTAAAAACAGCATGGCGGGGTGGCGTGATGTATTTAGGCAAATCACTGCGATTTATTTCGTAAGTTAGTTCATGTACGTCAGTAAGTTGTGTTTTTTTTTACACCGTTATACGCGACGTTCGCTTAACGTGATATTCTCCAAAACGCATCCCTCGCGTAAACCGGGGTATTACTGTACTTTCCTCACTAAATAGAATAACCATCAATGTATCATAAATAAATAAATAAATATTAGGGGACCTTTTTTACACAAATCAAACTAGTCCTGTAGTAAGCTCAATAAGGCTTGTGTTATGGGTACTAGACGACGATATATTTAATACACAGAAAACATCAAAGTCTCAGGAACAAATGTCTGCTCAACACAGAAACAAATGCCCTTACCAGGAATCGAACCCGGGACCTCTAGCTTTGGAGGCTGTGACACTACTAGGCTAAACAGGCCGACAACAGCGTTCACTGGCCTAAACCCAAACATAATAGTATTTGGCTTTAGAATTTGTTTGATAATCACAGATATCAGCACTTTTTTTTAAGCGATATCTAGTGTTAGTATAATAATAATAATAGCCTTCATTTCATGCAAAACCTAATTAAATAAATTGTATTCCTAAAAACTAGTACTTATTCTTTTTCGCATGCCGCCCCTACAGAAAAGGCCTCCCCCAAAGTGTTAGTAACGGAACTAAAATTGAAAATGGTTTGTGTAAGGCAGCTACTTCATACAGTCAACAGCAAACGTAGATGATATTTTTTTTACTTTGTCACACTAACATAACAATAATGCGATAGTTGGGATGTGTCAAGTACTGAAAGTGAGAAGGTACTAAAATGATGATCTACTTTTGCTGTACTATACAAGCTGCTAACAAAACAGTATCCTCTTCAAACTCAACCGACTTATATAAAACAAAAGCAGGTACTGTTTTTTTTTGTAATAATTATAATAAGACATTTATTCAAAGTTAGATTACTGTACATAATGTGAAGTATGCATGGTATGCCAACTCTATGTATATGGTATGGTTACCATGGATACTTGTCGTGTAAAAGACAATAACACTATTGTCATTCTATTATTTTTCTATTTTGTCAACATATGTTCTAATAAAACAAACGTAATTATAAATACTTTATTCCGCCTATATTCTTGTAACAGTACAGTGATATTGCATTCCCGCATATTCTTCAAACTTCACACATAATAATTTCAGTAATATGAATTATACTTATAGAAAACGATTTGATTACCCCAACCACTTCCTATAAGTTCTGGTTACATATATTTAATAAAAAATAACATAAATGTGCTATTATTAAAACACCTATGAAATAATAGAAGCAGTCATTATAATAAGAATATTTTAAATGATTATCTGACTATAATAATAATAGCAGCATTTGTGGCCCAGCGGCGCCCGCGTACCGCGTGCAGTATGCGAAGTTAAGCAATGTTGGGCAGGGTCAGTCCTTGGATGGGTGACCGCTTTGAGTGGTTATTAACTGAGCGCTCCTGTGCTTTGGAAGGCACGTTCAGCCGTTGATCCTGGCTGCTGTCTAAGATAGCAGTTGTTAAGCCAAGTTAGAGGCCTTCGAGCGGCTTACGAACTTTTAACAGTCAAGTTGCTTACTCACTTGACAAGCCTAATCCCAATAAGGTCTAGTTTCCCCCTTGGGTTGGAAGGTCAGATGGCATAGCTTCCGTAAAAATAGTGCCTACGCCAATTCTTGGGATTAGGTTGCGGACCCCAGGCATCCTTCAGGATGCAACTGTACTGGGAATAACGCTAGGATGATGATGATGATCAGACTATAATAACAAGATAGGTTTCATTCAAGAAAAATTGAGCCGAATCATTATAGAGGATATTACAAAGCTAATAGGATAATTTAAGTATTGGTGTTTATGTAGAAATACTATTGCACTTACAAATGATGTCACGGTATTTCTTGAGGCTATTAGAAAGTTTTGTCCCGTATCCACCAGATTTATTTAATCACGTTTTAGCACTAACAGTAAAGGTACGCTTATATTTACTTCATTTAACAATAACGAAAACTGTTTTCCTCAAAACAAAAAAATATTGCAAGAAAATGCAAACAGCGCAGTTGACATTTTTGACATTCAACTCAACTGAACAAATACAACTGCACATCTGTCTGTTCTGTTTGAGCATGGTCACGAAATGGATTTTAATGAACAGCGTTTTTAAGCACTGTTGAAACAATGTCATCGTTATTATTAAGAATTTTACCATATTATGAGTTTTCGATTTTTCTTTAGATATTTAGAAGTTTTAATTAATTGGTTGGAAATAAAAAAATGTGAAGAAAAAAAAAATTAATTGTATTTTTTTTTATATACTTACTACAACTCAGCGGGAAAAGGAAAGGCATGGTGGAAATCGGAAATCCGGTCAATAACGTACTATTTAAAATAATTTTCCTGCTCAATTCTAAGCCAAATTAAAGTGTAAACAAATATATGAAAAATAATATAAAAGTTTCTGCCTAAATTTGGTACAATATTACTTGATAATTTTAGAAAGCAATATTCGAATCTAATCTATAAATAGCATTGCAACAACATTGAAACGAACTTTCATTTACACTTAATATTTTTATATTTCTTTCTACGCCTTTGTTTAAATTCCCATCATAAATTACCTTCGAGGATACTTTACTTCTAATAAAATTGTGATATTGAGAAGAAAATTGTTACAAATATTTTAAATTTAGTTTTTGGAGTAAGTATTCGACGATTAGTCGCTGACTTTTTTTGGAACATTCCGGCGCGAAAGCTTCGTCACGGAAATGCCGTTTTGTAATTGGTCGAACATTTTGCAAATACCAACTTAACAGATTTAGTAATTTTGGCTATGTTGTCAGAATTCTTTACCAGTTGTGTGCCAGGCAGGTAAATATCGTCGCTTTATTTTATATTATTTATTTATATAAAATTGTTTTCAACACGATAATGATGTTGTAATAGTTAGAATAATCCTAGTTAGTTTAATGTTCACGGCGATAGATTCGTCAGTGAGTAACAAACTGTCGTTTCAATATTTAGTCAACTTTTCTGAGGAAGGTTGTGGATCTGCAAAAGTAGCTGCACAATTGATAGAGTGCGATACTCGCGAAAGAAAAATTCGACGATAGGTACGAATAAAGTGTAACAAGTTGCTTGTGTTTATTTATTTTGTAGAACATATATTAGCCTACCGATTTTCGCAAATAACTTTGTCGTCATACGTTCATAGCCTTCGAAGTCGGTAGAGCGTCGAGATGATTTTTCTCCTTTCAATATTTTATTTTTATGTACGTTGCAGGTCGTCAATAATGAATCGGAAAAGATAGTCGAACGTCTGTAATGCGTTCGCAAGCGATCTCGATGCCGAGAAATGGAGAGACAGCAGTGTAATCTACTTCAAAACTTTGATGATTCGAAAAGTGAGATTTTGAAAAAAAGATTATTGAAATCGAGCAGCGCTCCGACCTGCAACAATCTGGCGACGACCGGTTCGCAGCACAACGTGCTGCTGAATACCCTGCGGGTGAGTTGGTTTGTTGACATATATTATTCGTGATAAATAAATTAGTGATGACGTAGTTGACGTACTTCTTTTATTTGTAGGCGCCTATATCGAGCAGCATGATAGTGTCGTCGGTGGGCGGCGGGCAGGGCTCTCTGCCGTTGCAGCACGGGCTAGTTACGCATTCCCTGGCCCCTGTGAAACTGCACCCCAGCCCTGCACCCTACCCACTTCAGCTGTCCACTGTTCACGTGCCTGTGCAGATACCAGGCACCAGCGCCAATATTAACGTACCCGTCCAGCTCTCCGGACCCACCAGTAGTGTGCCCCTGCAGATGGCCCCTGGCAGTCTCCCGATACAAGTAACCGGGACTACCAGTGTGCCTGTTCAGCTACCGGCGGGCGAGACTATCAATGTTCCTCTGCAAATACCCGGTGCTGGTCAAAATATACAACTCAGTGCACCGGGTATGCAGTCTGTGCCGATTTTACAAAACTCTAGTCAGCCAATGAGTTCTATTATTCATGTGCATATGGGGTCCAATGCGAGGCCTAATAGTATTGATTGCAACAGTGACATGATAGTGACAAGTTCCTCGCAGTTACAGACGGCTACTTCTGTGTCTCAAGTGCAAATGGGTAATAATTCAACAGTTATGCAGATACCGAATTCTGGTAATAACTCTATACAGCTAGCGCTTCCTAATTCTGTGAGCTCGGGAACTGTACAGTTGAGAGGAACAACACGGAATGTACCACATGTGGTCTATATCCAGACTCCAGCGGGTCTGAAGGCCGTCACCAGCACTGACGTCATCAGCCAAGCCAGCACCAGTGGGAATCCTCCACAGATCATTGTCAGGAGACCTGTAAGTTGTATTTTATAATAAATTTAATTCATACTGTTGCCGGTACAGTTGGATATTTATTAATCATTTGGTTTACATCTCATTCACATGATATGTTAAAATAAATGGAAAGTTTACTTGGTAACAAATAGTACTCTTTCTGATATTAACATTGCAAAGTGCTAACCATTATTAAGAAAAGAAATTTGACAAGCTATGAATAAGTTTATTTGCATTTTAATGTACAGAGTGGTTTTTGATAAACCACATATTTGAAGGGGTGATATTTCAGCCAGTTTTTTAAAATTTTGTAGTTAGTAATTAGTTTTGTTTACTGTTTTTTTTATTATATTTTTGGGTAGTACACTTACTTTTTTTTATTATTATTTATTTATTTATGATCATTAATTTTTAACAACAATAAACCAACCAATAAAAAAAAAAAACAAAGTTTATTTTTGTGAAAAATGGCTACTAAATATAGTTTTTCTCCAAATTTTGTACCTAGATATGTAAGATTTTTTAGAAAACTCCCGTGAGTTTGAGACATATTAAATATAATGAAACGGGTCACTCACGTCTTAAAGGTCGAATATCGCTCGACATGTTTCAGACCGGTCTGAAACATGTCGAGCGATATTCGACCTTTAAGACGTGAGTGACCCGTTTCATTATATTTAATAAGATTTTTTAGCTTTATATTATACCTCACAAAATCAAAATCAAATATTTATTCTGCAAATAGGCCACAGGGGCACTTTTACATGTCAAAGCGTGAATTTATACAATTGAAAAAACTGTACTGTATTGAAAAATCTTACTTAATAGTACATACTGTTAAACCTAAAAGTATGTACATATTTTTAATCATCATCTACTTAAAAATAATACCATGATAAAGCACACATGAAAGATAATAATTAGGCAGGGAATATTAAGAAAGAGATGGTAATTTTGAACATCTGATACCATACACGCCATATGGGGTACACATTTTACAACAGTAGCACAAGTTTTTTAATCGATTTATTTTAATAATAAATGTAAAGTAAAAGTAGTTTATTCTTCAAATTAGGCATATTACATGCACCTATGAACGTCAATAAACTACCACCGGTTGGGAAAAATAAACCTCTGCCACGAGAAGAATTGGCGTAAGAAACTCGGCGAGGTGTAATTTTTTCAAAACAAATATTGTATAGTTAAATATTAAATTTCAGTGTCAGCTACTGCAAAATAACAATGCTACAGTAGAAAACCTATTTTCGCGTTAGATTAGTTTTAATTATTATTGTGACTTACAATTTAAAAGCAAAGCTTGAAACAATTAAAACCATTTGTATTTCTAGAAGAAAAGTTAGATATAGAAACCTAAATTTTTTTGAGAATTACAGGACTAATAGTAAAAAAAAAATTGGTAACCATTTCTCATCAACAAACAATAATGCATATTACAGTATTTTTGTTTTGGTTATCTCACCATTGTGTGATCCTTCTACTTTATTTTTCTTTTTTGAACAATTAGAATTTTTTAGTAATCATTATCTACCTTTAGTAACCTTTACCTTTATCATGATGTATTTCAGTGTGATTGATCTAAATCAGTTATATCTCAAATGTCACTCTTTCAGGTAACCAGCAATTCAAATATTCATTTGATATCAAATGTCAACAACAAGCCAAATATTGCGCCAAAAATGCCAGGGCAAGGCAAGACCCTCGCCCCGGCGGCAACACCGCCAATTGTTATTCAGAAACCCAAAAATAATGAGAAGATGATAGTTCCCGTCAGCATAGCCCCTGGCAGCACGGGCAAGCAAGCCATAGCCTACCTCAGTTCTGTAAAAAAACCCAACACTAAAAACATAACCGACAACCAATCCATCTTGATCTCGAACAACCAGTCTACTGTTAACTCTAACAATCAGAAGCTATTTTTAACTCCAATGAGTATGCCAAAAATCCAAAACACAAAGTTTATACTACCAGTAACTCTACCAGCCACCATGGCGACCAAGGGACCCATAATTAACCTACAGATTGCAAATGGACAAATACAGAATGATCCTCAAGGGAATATCACAGTGATGAGAGATAGCGCTGGGTTAGAGTCTGCAGATATGCCCCCATTGCAACCTCTAGGAAAAGTGGCAAACGGAAAAGATGCGCCAACGACACAGAATGCTAATAACAACTGTGAAACTTACACAATATCTATTCCCGGCTCGAGAGTGGAGCCTACAGAGGAAGGGACCTACAGTCTCTCAATACCAGAGACAAATGCTTCCATGAATGACGATATTTACACGGTTTCAATAGCTGATGATGAGAGCGGGCAGACTCGCGAGTCCTTCACGCTTGCCATACCAGAAAAAGGTAAGAGCTTGCTGAATAGGCACATGGTTGAAAGAAATGAAATAAATTCTCATGTCACTATCGCAGCTCCAGCTATCTTAAGACGGTCGCACTCTGATAACAGTGAGAGAAAAGCCTCCAATGCTAACCTCAAGCGCCGGATATCATTGTGCAATGAAAATCTGTCCAGTAAGAATATGAAACTGAGTCAGCCGCTTCCTAAGGCTCCAGAAAAACCTGATGATCCTCCGGATCATGAACCTGACGATCATCGCGTGCCATCCTTATTTTGCGATGAGAAGTTGGACAAGGACCTTGAATGCAAAGTGATTTTGGGTGATTCTGATGAGGAATACAAGGATAACAAGGACAAATCGGAAACCAAGAGCTTACTCTATTACCAGAAAGATACAGCGAAGGACAGTAGAATGAAGAGGGAAAGCGTGGACAGCGCTTTAGAAGACGATCCTCCAGGATTGTTCTGGAATAATGGCATAGCACAGCTGCAGGGCAGCACGCTACAGTTCCAGACGAACGAATTCGGGCTTATAGACCTCATAGACGGCTCAGACCCTGAGGAACTACCTCTGCCTCCAAGCACAAAGTACCACACACCATTGAAACAGCGTATCGAACGTCCCCGCGAGAAGAAACCCACGTCCCCTGAAGATCTGTACCGTTGCGACGGCTGCGGCTGCCACGGCATGGCAGCGGAATTCATAACTCCCAATTTCTGTAGTCTTACGTGCCAAAGCGATGTTCAGAAATTAACGCAGAAGAAGCGTGATCGCGAGCGCGCCGAACTGACGCGGCGTCGGAATAAGGTGAAGAAGTTACTAATGAGGAAACAGCCTACGGATGAGCCTGTAGAAGAACCTAAACAAGAGGAGGAAAAGCTCTCGGATGACGTGATAGATGAGAAGTACCCGTGGATGTGTGGAAAGAATGGGTTCTCTTGGATGCGGTATCTGGACTTCTGTAAAGCGAAGGCGGCACCGGTGAAGTTGTTCAAGGATCCGTTCCCTTACAATAGGAACGGATTCAAAGTTGGAATGAGGATGGAGGCGATAGATCCCCAGCGCGCATCCGTGTGGGCCGTCGTCTCTGTGGCTGAAGTGCAGGTAAATAAATTAAATTGAAAATCAGTATCATAGTTATTATTGTTTATAACGGTTTAAATTGTTCAACGCCGGGTAAACTTTAACACTGTCAATCTGCGATTCAGGCCAAGCCTAGTGCAGGGGACACAGGAAATATAAGTATCATAGTTGTGTTAGCGTAATTAAAGTACAGGCATATCTCATTTCATGGGTTATTAATTCTAAACTGCAAATTATAAAGCCATGTACCAAGTAATGAAAAGGTCACAATACCTATTGTAATAAATGATTATTCCTCGATTGTTCGGATTGATATGGCATCAAGTCATCATCATCACTAAAACCTGGGAGAGAGATCTGACAATCCCATTTGCATAGCTTTAATAATAATTTCGGGATTGTTCAATATCATACATTTGTGAATGTTAATTCAAATATTAATTATCAGTCAGTTTTAATATTTAGCACGGCACACAAGAGTTACCGCAACTGGAAATGTTTAGTTATAGGAAGCTTTATTAGATCTTATCCTCTTTTAAATAAGGGTTATATATCCATCAAGACTTGACACAGTTTATTATTGTAGCTCAACGTGAGCCGCTTCGCATTTTCGTGGATTGAACTACATGTACCGTTTAGTAAATTAATTTACATCACACCTTGCCAAAATGCGCGTTTTTCCGCACGCTGCGCGTCCGGAAAACCCCACTTTTTGGCCAAGTGGTGACGTAAAATTGTGTACAAAACACGGGTCGTAAAACAAAAAGCCCTCTCTCGCATATTTATGACCCTCGCCTGCGGCTCGGGCCTCAAACATCTGCGATATCAGCCTTTCTTTGTTTTACAACCCTTTTATCGAAATGTACTATAAATAAATATTTGTGGACAAAGCTACACAAATCGCCCTAGTCCCACACTCAGCAAAGTTTGTAATATGGGTACTAAGCAACGATATACGTATATAAATGATAAATACTTAAATACAAAGAAAACATCCAAGACTCGGGAACAATCGTGCTCATTACACTAATAAAGTCCCTGGCCGGCAATCGAACCCGGGATCCAGCTTCATAAGCAGGGTCACTACCAACTTACTAGGCTAAAGTGGTTGTGGTAAAGTAGATCTTATGTCTTTGTAACAAAGTTTTCACAAACATGCAATGAAATTTCGTGATTACGTGCATGATAACAGGCTTCAAAGTATCACGTTGCAGGCGGAACAACTCGGGAGAACTGTATAGGAGTAAAAATTTTTTTTTTTTCAATTTTAATGTCAAAGATGGCATCTGTTAAATTTGTTTTTTGACTGGTGTATTTTTTATTTCATTGCATATGTTTGTAAAGCACTACACCAATCCCGGAGAGAAACGTTGGGCTGCAGGCCGCGTATCCCTATTATGTACTGTAAAATGTTGTACGACACACGTGCAAATAGGTAATTCGCAACTCTTGTCGATTTAAAACAGTCCCTTCGGTCGTGTTTAATTTATCACCACTCGTTGCGAATTTCCTGTTTTCTGCACTTGTATCGTAATGTACTATTACATGAAATGAACGTCCAGGGCTACCGCCTGCGCCTGCACTTCGACGAGTACCCCGAGATCCACGACTACTGGGTGAACGCGGACTGCGCGGACATATTCCCGGCGGGCTGGTGCGAGCGCAACGCGCGCACGCTGCGGCCGCCGCGCGGCCACGCCCCCTCGTCCGGCGCCTTCTCCTGGCCGCTCTACCTCAAGCAGATGCGCGCCATCGCCGCGCCCCGGCACCTGTTCCCGCACATCACCACTACGGTAACACTTGTCATTTCTTCCTCTTGCCTCTTCGGCTTAACTTGGCTCTTGCAGATCATCATCATCAAATTAAATAAATAAATAAATATTGGGGGACAATCTTACACAGAGTCAGATGCGGGTGGCGCAGGACCGGTCATTGTGGAAGTCTTTGGGGGAGGCCTATGTCCAGCAGTGGGCGTCATTCGGCTGAAATGATGATGATGATGATGAATCTTACACAAATCGACCTAGTCCCAAGCTAAGCAAAGCTTGTACTATGGGTACTAAGCGACGATATACATACTTATATAGATAAATACATACTTAAATACATAGAAAACATCCAAGACCCAAGAACAAATATCCGTGAAAAATGTACAAATAAATGCCCTGGCCGGGATTCGAACCCGGGACCTCTAGCTTCGGAGGCAGAGTCACTACCAACTAACCTAAACAGGCCGTCATTAAGAGTCAATAAAGTATTTTTCATTTCTCTTTCACTACGTAATACCTCTTCGTTTGTTTTCTCTCAGTCCTTCCATTCATCTCCAGCATAACATATCGAACACTTCCAGTCTATCTCTGTCTCCCTGAGTTCATATTTCACCGTCATAAAGAGCAATACTCCTGATGTACAGTCACTTACACACCACGGGGGTATTAATTCATCCGAACGCGGCTGGCACCGTCGGACAGTGATACTGTTTGTTGTACCCACCCTGGACCCTAACTGGGTCTGGAGACAATCTCTGAAGTGCAAGGCCTCTCCTGGCCGCTTTACCTCCCTGTTACCGCACACCACTACTACGGTAATTTACTGCAGGAGACCATTACATAAAAGATGATTTACGTCAGAATTCTTTCTCTGCAGTCTAACCTTAAAACCCAGGGCGTTTGTGGTCCTTGACCACTAAAATTCTGTTTGGCTTGAGGTCGACTGGTAGAGAATCCCTTAAGGCATTAAGTACACCAATTTTACTTTTCTATCTGTGCAATAAAGTGTAAATAAATAAAACTAGAGACAGTCTGAAGCGTCAGAGTTACAGTGGAGACGTTTCTACACTGCTATTCCTCGAGATTCTCGGGCATGCCTCTAGTCGCGCTCGGAGGGACATGACACACATCGTCGCCACGGTTCTTCGTTTTTAAAGTGAACTTACACTAGAAATCGGAGACTAAAAAATCTTACTTAGAAAATGATTTCTTATCCTTATCAACATCATCAGCCGAAAGAATTCCAGGGTTGGTTTAGTTGTTGTTTAGTTGGTTAGGCTCGCCATCCAGTAGACTCCCATGACCTTAACCAGGTCATCAGCCCACCTCCAGAGGGGCTGTATTCCCTATTATAATTTTAATTTTTTTGTCAACAGACGGTGAAACCCAACGGCTTCCGCATCGGCATGAAACTGGAAGCCGAGGACCGCAAGAACGACATGGTGTGCGTGGCCACCGTTTCCGACATGTTGGACTCACGGCTGCTGATCAACTTCGACTCGTGGGACGACATGTATGATGTATGGCTCGATCCCACGTCGCCTTACATCCACCCTGTTGGCTGGGCCGAGGAGAACGACATCGCGCTGACGCCGCCTAACTGTAAGTCTTATTGTATCTAGTATACATCTACTCGTGGGTCGATATGTATGGCTCGACCCCACGTTGTCTTACATCCACCCTGTCGGCTGGGCCGAGGAGAACGACATCGCGCTGACGCCGCCTAACTGTGAGTTGTCTTATTGTATACTAGACAGACCGAGACATCACATACATACTCGTGGGTCGATATGTTTGGATCGGCCCCACCTCGTCTTACATCCACCCTGTCGGCTGGGCCTAAGAGCGACTTCGATTCTTGGTCGCGTGTGTTATGATGAATAGCGGAAGCGACACGCAGTTGTAGATTTAGTGACACAGACATCTCTGTATTCTCGATGATATAAAATTCTGTGAACGTTACATACGTACACATACAACATATGGGCAACATATCGCAAACTGTCAATAAAATATTGTGAATACCATCAGTATGCTAAAAGTGATTAGCTGCATAAATGTCCAAATTGGAATAAATTTAGATTGCAAGGGGATTCCCCCAATCATGAACCAAATGGCTACTTAGTAACGCGTGTGCAACATTCATAACATTAATATAGAAGACCGAGAAATACCACGAGAAGGCACGAATTCTATGAAAAATATCAAGAACTTGTTTAAAAACAAAAATTACATACTGAACCCATTCTTCTAATTAGCGTTATGTCTCCATTTGGCAGGATCGGTTTTCCTGCTCAGTCTTATTAGCAAAATGTTGGAACGCACCGAGCATTGTGAAACATTAAAAGTAAAAGTAAAAGTAGTTTATTCTTCAAATTAGGCATATTACATGCACCTATGAACGTCAATAAACTACTACCGGTTCGGAAAAATAAACCTCTGCCACGAGAAGAACCGGCGTAAGAAACTCGGCGAGGTGTCATTTTTTCAAAACAATATACATTGTATAGTTAAATATTAAATTACAGTCTCAGTTACTACAAAAATAACAAGCTACAGTAGAAAACCTATTTTCGCGATAGATTAGCCGTGCAGGACACTATCACTGCTAAACATCCCTGTGCATGATGTAATCGTTTACCTTATAATATGCTTTTGAAATAAGTGTTTGTTTTACTACAGATTTGAATTTAGAATTGCTAAGTTCAGTAATGTGTTTTGGAATTGTATTGTAGAACATTATTACAAGCATAATGCTACCTACAGGCCATGTTTCTAGACACAGGGAGCAAGTCACCTTTGTCTACACTAGCGGCTCTGTAGACCCCAATATTTTTTTCAAATTCAAAATTTACAAAAATTGATCTGACAAAAAAAAATTACTAGCTTTTGCTCGCGACTTCGTCTGCGTAGAACTCATTCTCGCTTTAGAATTATTTGTTTTCCCATACATCTTTTTTACACCCCCTTGAGAAATGATTACATTCAATATGACATGCTCTTTACCGCGCACGGACAAAATTTTAATAGAAATCCTATTTTTAAAACGAATCATCATCATATCAGGTCATCAGGCCACCTTGTGGGGGGTGGGGGGGGGGGGTCTACCCACGCTGCGCCTTCCGGTACGTGGTCGCCACTCGAGAACCTTTCCTCTCCAACGGCCAACGGTTCTACGTGCAATGTGCCCCGCCCACTGCCACTTAAGTTTAGCGATTCGGAGGGCTATGTCAGTTACTTTTCTTCTACTGCAGATGGCCTCATTTCTGATGCGATCACGCAGAGATAATCCCAGCATAGCCCTCTCCATAAGCCCTCTTATGAGGCCCATAGTAAGCGACTACATTTCAATGCCCATTATGTCATCACTGGCAACACACACACTTTCGTCTTAAGACACTGCAACAAAATTATTTTGAGAATATGAAAAATACTTGCTAAGTACGTTCATCGCGATAGTAAGAATAAAAACTTCCATTAATTTAGAGAAGAGGTTAACCTAACCCTAAAACAGTAAATGTATTGGATTTACAGCTCAAAAGCCACAAAAGATTAATAAAAAACAATAATAGTACATAAGGTACCTTTGCGATGTTATACTTCTTCGTTTACACCAATAACACGAAAACATCTTTTGAGAGAACACACATCTAAGCGACCAAAATTCTTACGAAAATGGCGGATATATTGGAGTTAGCCGATAACTTTTAAACTCGTGGAGGGAACTCATCATGTGATTTAAGCAATTTGTTAAAATAACGCAGTGGTAGCTGTCTTTCTCAGGTGATGCGTCTTTTTTTGCTTTTTAATGGTGGGTAAAACGAAAAAAATGTCAAGAAGTGGATTTAGCGGGTTTACACTCATAGCAAACGATATTATAGAAATAATTGCTATTTAATTTCTAGTAGGCGCCCATACAAACTTTTACCTCCTTTTCACCCCCTAAATAACGATTTCCGGAATAAAAACTATCCTATGTCCTTTCCTGGGACTCTAACTATCTCTATACCAAATTGCATCTAAATCGGTTAAGCGGTTTAAGCGTGAAGAGGTAACAGACAGACAGACAGACGGGTGACTTTCGCATTTATAATATTAGTATGGATGAAACCTGCTTACAAAATTTCACGAGAATCGGTTGAGATATGCGACCGGTAGAGGAGAACAGTCGGCAACCCGCTGGACATGCGAATGCATTTTCCCCGAGGCTGAAACGGAGACCTTCGTTTCACTCGGTCTAAAGTAATAATTTAGGTGTGGGAAATCTACATAAATCTTAAAAATTACATATTTGTTTTGTTACTGACTTTCACTTATAGCACGTTCCACTTACTCTGTTACAATGTTTAATTCATGCTTATTCATAGCTAAGAAATAACGCTGAATTATTATCCTTGCTCTGAATAACACAAATTACTTTTTTAAGGCTAATTTCTGTGTCAAACACAATAAAAGTATTTTATGGTATTATTATCATCAAATGTGTTGCCGTCAACTATCAAGGTGATTCTTATCTCGTCCTTATATCAAAACATCAAACGTGATATGGATTTCTTACAATATTACAAAAACATAACACGTATAACCCGATTCTCTCATGCACAATTTTTCTCATAAAATCATCTCTAAATAGCATCAAAACAACATTAACTATCCTTCGCGTCAATCGAGGACAAAGTCGGAGAAATACATTATCAGTACATTTACATGTAAAGTAACGTAACGTAACATTCATTAGTCGGCGGTCGGCCGTCGTGCGAAGCGCACGCGCACTACAATACAACGACTTATCTGCGCGATATCGTTCACATCACGCTAATGTCGCTTCGAGGTAAACAATACCATACAATTTCGCAATAATCTCTTATGTACTACGAAATATAAGTACTTTTTTGACTGGTTGATACACAAAATTAAACAATGTTATTGTCTTAATAATTAATAACCTGTTAACATTGGCGCTATGCTAAAATTATGATTATATTATGTTTCGTATCACACTGCCAAAATATTATTGTAATGTAATATGGCTCACATGTGAAGTAACTCAACTCGATAAAGTCACCTTCGCGAAACGTTCCTTTAACGGCAAGAACACACACTTTAAAACTGCACTTAGATCATAAATTACAGAATTGCATAGAGTATCAAAGAAATATGACAGGGCTTGAATAAATTTATTGTGAGATTAAGTTTGTTGAACGTGACGTTTCACCTAAATCTTTCTTCCTCCTCATTTTGGCTCCTATATGAGGGTCCAGAAAAGCATATCTTTCCCTTCAGCAGCCGCAGCATCCATAGAACATTGTGGGACAACAACAAATACAATTTGACATTTTTCCTTCCTGTTCAAAATCCCCATAATGGTCTGCGAATACAATTACTAATTCGTTAGTTCGGTTCGAAATACTAAATTATCCATACTAATATTTCTGGTAATATAAATGGGAAAACGTATGTCTCTTTGGAGTTACTTATAGATTGTTTTTTATTAATCGTATGACAACTATTTCGAACCGTAAGATCTTCGACAAAACAGTACGATTGCCAGTTGCACTTTTAGCAGCACTCACGTGTGGGGTAACGGTGGGTACTCCCTACGGACGTGGTGCAACTTCGACCCTCGTTGTCAAGTGAGTTATAATGAGTCCCGAAAGAGAACATAATAGGATACTTTTACTCCCAGATATTGAAAATTAGAAATTAAAATAAATCTTGGTAAATGTTTGTTTTGAGATTATCGAGTTCTACACAATCAGTTGTTTTTTGTGTTTTAGAAATGTCCGATAGATTGAAATGTTCATTCAGAGGGGAAGGGCACCTTTAATAGACTATTAGTAGATCTTATCTCTTGCAATAACGTTTACTGTCAACTTAAATGGTTATTTAATTATGTCTTCGTTACGAGAGCGTTATCGTTTGAGTAAGTCCTTACCAATTTCAACTGAAAATGATGATAAACGTTTTAGTATTCTATAATTTTGCAAACTTCAAAAATAACAAATACATTCGATGATGTAGTTTAGGCACGGCTCAGTTAACAATTGATAGTGGTCTGGTCTAAAAACCCCAACCAATAATAATTACTTGTGTAAAATACTCGTGTATATTCTAAAATATCTGTATAATAGGTATATTAAACATATGAGTGTAATTTACTTGAAATAAATGCTAATAATAATAATATTTATTTTATTTATTAATCTTTATTTCGGATCAGTTACATCCATATATGTTGTTAGTACAAGCAGTGTTTGACTTAAGATTATGTTAGTATTAAGTATTTACTTCTAAATACATATAGGGAATAAGAAGTCTGTCACAATTACGAAAAAAATCGTTTACTTACATTATTTTGATATATTATAATTTTCAAATGAACTGGACAATTGGACGTAGCTACGTTTCCGTAGCTTAGCTAAGCGAAAGGATCCTTCCTAATGCGATATAAATGTTGAAATTGGAACATTCTGTCCTAAACCGAAAGTCGTTAGCGAAATTTTTTTGAGGGTTGAATCAATTTTGGTTAATACATTCAGTTTCGTATCGCTACGTTTGCCGGTAGACGTAACCGTTAGTTTTCTCATATGTGGAGGAAAGCTCCGAGGAGAGCCCTATCTAGTGGGCTCCTGGCACGCGAATTGTTATTTTGTCCAATTTTCCTTAGCATAAATGTAAAGTGTAAAGAGTATAATTTATTGTTTAAACGGAATAGGGTAGACTTATTAAAAATGTCACATAACCAATATAAAACATATTTACACAAATTCAAGGCAAATTGTTAGATTTTTCTCCATTTAAAATTCGTCAGCCTTTTCTTACAAAACTTCGCATCCAGTTTGTTTGCGATTTTCTATCATCCTGGTGCTTGATTTTACTATCTTTTATAGAACCAAGAATTACTTTGTAAACTACTTAGTTTATGTAAGCAGTTACTTTTTTGCATGTTGTGTTTGCCTGTTATTGGGTGGATACTCGGGCAATTTGTTTTACTGTCATGTTTATCAATAAGTTTTAATATGTATTACACCTGTTGGCAAACCTAAATAAATAAACTTGAAACAAAAATTGGAATTTCTACTGCTGACTTTCATATGAAAGTTGCTTGCCGAACATTGTTGTTAAGTGGAGGTTCTGTTTACAGTCTACAAGGATCCTGACACGTTCTCGTGGGACAGCTACCTGGCGGAGACCGGCGCTTCGCCGGCGCCCCCGCGCGCCTTCAAGACGCGCCCGCCGCAGGGCTTCAAGCCCGGCATGAAGCTCGAGGTCGTCGACAAACGGGTATGTTGCTGCAACTGCAACTGACACATTATATGCTAGATACAGTCAGTCAAAAATGTGGTCTGCCACATGGTTGAAGTTCATTTGCACGTCATAAAACAACAAGGTCGATTTTCCTTACATTAGAACGAAATAGGGATACATTTAATGCCCAAAAAATCCTTCCACATACAAAATCACAACAATAGTCGACAACCAGGTTTGTACGAGAGACAAATAACCTGATGTAATGTAGTTAAACAATTAAAAAGGAGAGGCAAATGGTCCCAGGGCCAGCATGTGCTGGGCAGGAGTGCCCTGGTCCCAACAATAATAAATAACTACCTAACTAATAAATAAACATACCTGTCTGTCTGTCTGTTTAGCCTAGTTGGTAGTGACTCTGCCTCCGAAGCTAGAGTTCCCGGGTTCGAATCCTGGCCAGGGCATTTATTTGTGCATTTTTCACGGATATTTGTTCTTGGGTCTTGGATGTTTTCTATGTATTTATCTATATAAGTATGTATATCGTCGTCTGGTACCCATAGTACAAGCTTTGCTTAGTTTGGGACTAGGTCGATTTGTGTAAGATTGTCCGCCAATATTACAATATTATATTATTACTGCTCCACTCCATTCATAAGCTCCATCTCATGCCATCTCATCAAATTTTTTGTCTTAAACATACTTAATGAGAGAGATTTATTATATACATTTAGACCTAAAGAGGGACGCAAACTATTATTATGGCAGTTTATAATTCTGTCTTCATCATTTTAGTTATTTTCCACACAACCACAGCTATAAAAATACCTTAACACTATAATAGCACTTGTCCAGTAACCAGTTGGTCAATTCAGGGCTCGGAACCGGTTAATCTCAAAATCCTGAAATAGCCAAATATTTTTAATTAGTTTATGCTCTTTATGTAGGACTCAATAATGTATTTGGGTTATTACTTCATATTGTTAGATTGCCTGAAATAGTAGACGAAAGAACGATAAGAACTAAAACAATACCGGTATTTTGTATGGACAGAATACCGGTTTCCGAGCCCTGGGTCAATTTGAGTTTATTAAGAATGTGCCCCTGTAATAATCTGATCTCATCGGGTATGCGGTTATATATTTCAATATTTTGCGGTTATATATTTCAAAATTTATAACTTGTGATACACATTTCTTTTGTGAATAGATTTCTTACTTGCACTTTTAGAGGCGGGAAGAGCAAATTAGTTTACTAGGTTTCTAAAGAAGCACTACCTAGATCTACCTATAACCCTATGTTATGTGTACATATTACCATTGAGTAATTTAAAAGAAGTTAGTTAAGACGATAACCACAAGGGTCTGGGTGCACCCTACAGTCCAGACCCTAGTGGTTATTACCTATTCAATAATTTGAAGAAAGAGTTAAGTGGAAATCAATTTAGAAGTGACGAAGAGATGACGGCGGCTGTACAGGAGCATTTTTTTATCAACCGACTTCAAGATTTCAAAAGAGGAGGTTATCAATTCGGTTGTATGTTTTTTTTTTTGTTTTTTTTTTTATGTTTGTTAGTCCATAACTCCGTCATTTCTTAACCGATTTGGAAAATTCTTTTTTCGATTGTAAGTATATATATCCAAGTTGGTCCCGCTTTTGTCAAAACGCAGTTCTGATGATGGGATCCACGAGGAATTGAGGGAACTCCTCAAATCTTTAAGGCAAACATATAGTGATTTCTGTGTTTTTATCAACAAGTCAAGCATTTGCATCCAAAAATGTGACATTGGATGAAGTGGAACTGCTGATGATGATCAGAACAGAACTCTTCAACGACGAAAAGTTCACGTTTGGCGATTTGTCCTCCTAGCTGTGTTTGTTAAGCAAGTTCTATTTTCACGATAAATTTTTGTCATGCTTGATTTCTGATGATGGGATCCATGAGGAATTGAGGGAACTCCTCAAATCTTAAAGGCAAACATATAGTGATTTTTGTGTTTTTATCAACAAATCGAGCATTATCATACAAAAATGTGACATTTGATGAAGTGGAACTGCTGATGATGATCAGAACAGAACTCTTCAACGACGAAAAGTTCACGTTTGGCGATTTGTCCTTCTAGCTGTGTTTGTTAAGCAAGTTCTATTTTCACGATTGATTTTTGTCATGCTCGAGTTCTGATGATGGGATCCCTTAGGAATCGAGGGAACTCCTCAAATGTGAAAGGCACACAGATAGTGATTTTAGTATTTTCATGAACTAATCAAGCATTTTTCATTTCATTTCATTTATTTAATTGCGAAATCATGTACATATCAATTAAGGTCTTACATTCTAAAAGTCAGTCCATGACGCCCTGTTAGGGCACACAATATTAACTTAACAACTAAATACCTAATATCTAATATATCAATTTAACACTTTAAATGTGTAGTAAAATAATGAATTTAATAAGAATTTATTGACAATTAAAATAAATAAAAACAATTTTTTAACTATGAGAAAAATTAAATTTTTTTATCGCTTAGGAAGTCCTTTACAGAGTAATAACAATTACTAATCAATAATTTCTTTAATTTATTTTTAAACAAAATGTTAGTAGGTACTTGCTTGATTACATTGGGGATTTTATTATATATTACGATGCATTTATAATGGGGACTGTTTCTACACATGACTAAGTTTGTTTTTGGTAACATTAGTTTATTCCTATATTGCGATCTAGTATTCTCCCTGTCCTTTTTAAAATCAAATAAATGTATGTTTTCGCGGACGAATAGGGCAGCATCCATTATATAAATACAAGGTAATGTAAGAAGTTTGTGTTCAATAAAATGTGGTCGGCAACTATTTGGGATACGCACATTTGCTAAAATACGGATACATTTTTTCTGCATTATAAACAATTTATGGGCTTCGGTGCTGTCTCCCCATAGAACCACACCGTATCGTAGCCACGCGTGCGCATAAGCGTAATATGCCGATAATGCGCACTCAAAGTTGGTATTCGTCTTTAATACGTTCAAAGCGTATATAAATTTGGATAGTTTGGTTTTTTTTTCATTCATTAAAGTGACATTTGATGAAGTGGAACTGCTGATGATGATCAGAACGGAACTCTTCAACGACGCGTAGTTCACGTTTGGCGATTTGTTCTCTTCGTTTTGTTTGTCAAGCAAACCAGGTTTTTCCATGATTCCATGAGGAATTGAGGGTACTTAGTCTTCTACCATTATAAACATACTTATAGCCATTTTTATTTTATTGTATGGAATCTAAGAGTGCACCATCTAAGTATAATAATCTTTCACCGGCCTCCCCCATTGAAGTCGGTTTTTTTTTCCTTAAAAATTATTTTTATAATAATAAATATTGGGGGACAATCTTACACAAATCGACCTAGTCCCAAACTAAGCAAAGCTTGTTCTATGGGTACTAGACGATGACATTCATATTTATATAAATAAATACATACTTAAATACATAGAAAACATCCAAGACCCAAGAACAAATATCCGTGATAAATGCACAAATAAATGCCCTGGCCGGGATTCGAACCCGGGACCTCTAGCTTCGGAGGCAGAGTCACTACCAACTAGGCTAAACAGGCCGTCGATTTTGAAGGGCAAAATAAAGAATATTTTTTAACGGCCTAAAAGCACTATATACAAAAAAAAAAATGTACATTGGAATTTGGGGGAGATTACATTAAAATCTGAATCTTACTTGTGGGCTTAAATCTTTTCAGACGCCCCTCGTACCTGCAAAAAGTCTCTTATGGACGATTCACACCGAACGGCTGGAGTCGGCGCGCATCCCACTAGAGTCAAAGGAATTCGAACCCCCCATACCGAAGTTAGATTTCATATTAATATTTGAATGAGTTGCGGGCAGCCGCCGTCTCAGCCGCTGCCGTTTAAATACGAAGTCTAGCTTCTGTATGGAGGGTTCGAATTCCTTTGACTCCATGGGCGTGCGCGCCGACTGCGGCCGTTTGGTTTAAATCGTCCATTATACGCTTTCTTTACATTCCAATGTAGCGTGTATTTTTACAAACGCAGGTACCGTTCCTAATTCGCGTTGCGAGCATCAGTGCGGTCAAAGGACACCAAGTTCGCGTCTCGTTCGACGGCTGGCCCGACGAGTTGTCCTACTGGCTGGACGATGATTCGCCCGACATACATCCCGTCGGTTGGTGTTTGAAGACTGGACATCCGTTAGAACCGCCACTCAGTGAGTTCTAGAACAATTACTATAAGTTACTATTACTATTACTGTATAAAATTATCATTAATGTTGTCGATTCTCCGTATCTCCTGAGTCGCATATTTCTTAGGTGTTCTGGCCTACGTACTCGTTCCAAAAATACTTTCGCTGTAAAGTCATGTAGAAACAATTATTCAAGAAATCGCTTTGTCATAAGAGCTTGTTCTACTCATAATAGACTTTACAACCATACTGACATATTCCACCAAAAGTATAGTAGTTATGTACCGCAGTAAGAAACACTTTATAGATGATTAGTTGACTGTATGAGCTTACGTATTTTAATTTCATTTGTTTTTTTTTTTTTTTTACTATTTGCATATTTTTCCTGATAAGTGTAAACTTATAAGTGAAAACTTTGCTGGCTTATGATCTACCTGAATGTTGTAACTTTATGTATGATTGTTGCTGTTTGTTTTCCTTAATAAAGAAAAATAAGAAATAAGCTACGTTTTAAATGTAAAAACCCATTAACGCCCAAATTAAAACTGGCTTTAATTTATTGGAGTCATTTATACAGAAAAATATTTTATTTCCCATATCTCATTTAGAATGGCTGCACCTGTAGGAGTACAGCAGGCGCTGATGGGTTAAAGCAGTTGCATTTTTTTTTCATTGCATGAAATCATTATTACTATTACTAATTCTCTTTATTTAATCTTCGTCATAAATTAGGTTTTTACAATATTTATATTATCAAAACTTAACCTAGGGCAGGGCCCGGAACCGGTTAATCTCAAAATCCTGAAAAAGCCAAATACTTTTAATTAGTTTATGCTCTTTATGTAGGACTCAATAATGTATCTGGGTTATTAATTCATATTGTTAGATTGCCTGATTAAACATGAAATAGTAGACGAAAGAACGATAAGAACTAAAAAAATACCGGTATTTTTGTATGGCCAGAATAACGGTTTCCGAGCCCTAACGAGGCGGGCCTAAGCTATCGGTGGCGTCGGGACAAAGAGAGGAACCTTCGGACTATTCACGCCGTGTCCAGGAGTACCGCTTTATTACTATTACTTTCATAACGCGCGGCACGTTCGTCCGCGGCAGCCGAGCGCGATATAGGCTGGGTTGCACCAAACCGTCTGTAATCGTAAGCGGTGTTCGTTAAAATTTGAATGTATGGAAAGTTTGACAAGTTTCTATGGGATGACAGCTGCCGGCGCCATATTTAACGTTGATCAGTCTGTGATCGTAAGTCGGTGCAACCCAGCCATAGACTTGAAGGCTTCGTTACAGACTGTTTGAGTTGGGTACCCTTAATGTGTTTTCCTCACACTTGCTCGTAAAGGGCCTTATTGTACGCAGGCGTATAGAGTTGTTATAGCCGATTTAGTTCCCGCGGGAGTTATGGATCTTCTGATAGACTCTCGTTAGCAATTTTCGACTTACGTCCCTCGTTAAACAATGTACTATTCTGTTGTTGCAGCGGCAGAAGAAGCAGTGGTCCTTGGGCCGTGCGGCGTGGGCGGGTGTCGCGGGCTGGGGTCCCTGCGCGGCGGCGCGCACAAGCAGCACGTGGCCGCGTCCGCCTGCCCCTACCGCGCGCCCGCCTCGCCCCCCCCGCCCGACCGCCTGGCCGACGAGCGACCGCAGCGGTCAGTACATACATATATACTTATTGACCGAGGGAGCGAAACAATACTTTTGTATGTCTGTCTGTCTGTCCGGATGTTCTCCTTTACAGATCGCATTTCTCAACCGACTCTTGTGAGATTTTGTGAGCAGGTTCGATAATTATATAGATATTTTTTGTCGAGTCAGTTTTAGGAAATTTTGAAATTTCAAAACAAAAAAAATGTTTGCGAGGTCTCCAGCTCACAGACCCACTAGCATATATAAAATTTCGAACGAATGAATAAAATTTATTTTGTAACAACAACAATACTTAGTCGGCTCATAAGTCCTGTCACTGGCCTTTAAAATTTAAATTTGGAACTCCTAAAACAAAAACCGTTGTGCATTTGAATTTCGAATCTTTTTTAAATATTTGAGTAGTATAATTTTGCAATTTTCTGTTTTCTTTAACATGGAGTGGACGCTTAAAGATAGCCGTACCGCAATAATTGCACTATATCGTTGTGGACACTCGCCGACTAAAATTTTTAAGCTACTTGAAAATTTAAAATTCTCTCCTAAGATTTGTGTATCGTACCATAGAAAGATACAGTGAGGTCTCTAGTTTAAATGACAAGAAAAGAAGCGGTCGTCCGCGTACAGCTAGGACTCCAGCGGTTGTACAAGCATTTAGGGCACGCATTGCCAGAAATCCCGCTAGGAAACAAAAAGTTATGGCCCTCCAGATGGGTTTGAGCCTCAGATCATAGAAAGAAAGAGATATGCCCTAACCGCGAAATTAGTCCGGTACTGCTGTCGCCACTTTTAAAGATGTGTGCGTTTCCACTACTTGCACAATATTGTAAATATTTGGTTCCCGCACACATCCGTCCAATTGTCTACTAGCATTCTAAACCTCTAATTGGTACTCTCACTACGAAAAGCAACTGTAGGAATACACTCGTACACGTAAACAACAGCGTCGGTGAACTCGTTAGGGATGGGCACATGCATCCATTTTTGCATTTATCGATAAAATCGTGACATGAGAGTTTTACCTTTAAAACGATAAACTTCGTTTAAGGGTGAATCAAAATACTGTTTATTACAGAAATACAAATTGTTAATTTTAGTAAAAATTACGGGTCCAACGAACCTATGGTTCATATTTATTGTATTGGGGGTTCGTCTATTTTGATACTATACAAACCTATGATGTGTAATGTACCTATGTGTAACAAAGAAACATCCTAAATAATATTTCAGTGACCGTTAATCAATTTATTTTAAATATTTCATAGCAACATCATTCATAGTCGATCTGTAGACTTTTTTATATTTTAATATGATATTCAGTTATGCAAATAACTATATTTAAAAAGAAAATGTAATGAAAACCATTCGTAATAACGTCGATCAATTATCGATAATATTGCATGCATACAGATACTGCCACTGCCTTATCCCGCGCACTCGAAGCTGCGCTGGCAGGTCGAAGCTTTTAGGGTGAATTTTACAAAGAGAATGAAGGAACTTTAAAAATACATTAATAATAGAAATACTAATCTAAAATAGCACTTAGCAGTGGTATGTTATTCCACGTATTTTGTATTTTTGTTTAGTTTACCGATTTTTACAAATAAAACACGCTACAGAGCGTTATTTCGAAAAAAATCTGGAGCCATAGCGTGAACAACGATCGCCGCTCAAATGAGTCAGCGCTAAGAGCGGTGCGCGCCGATATGGTTTACTGACCTTATCGAGGCGACACGCGCCACTCCCCCGTGCCATATCTCCTTCTTTCTATGATCTGAGGTTTGAGCAGAAACACGGTGAAAAGAGTGCTTAATCAAGACCTGAGACTTCGTGCTTATAAACGAAAAACTGGCCATCTTCTCAATGGTCGCCTTAAAGCTTTAAGGCTTAAAAGATCTAAAGCTTTATTGAAGAAGTACGCTAAAAATAAGCATCGTTGTATACTGTTTTCGGACGAGAAAATTTTTGACATAGAAGAAAACGGTAATAAACAAAATGATAGAGTGTACGCTCGCAATAGTAAAGAAGCGTCTAATAGCATTCTCCGTATTCAAAGAGGTCATCACCCTTCATCTGTGATGGTTTGGCTGGGAGTTTCTTATGCGGGCGTCACTAGTATGCATTTTTGTGAGAAAGGAGTAAAAACTAGTGCCAAAGTGTACCAAGACACGGTGTTGACTAATATTGTGAAACCACTATCCCATACGAGGTTTCTAAACCAGCATTGGGTTTTCCAGCAGGACTCTGCTCCAGCCCATAAGGCAAAGTCTACACAAGCCTGGCTCGCCTCCAATAAAATCGACTTTATACGGCATGAAGATTGGCCCTCCTCTAGCCCAGATCTTAATCCGTTAGACTATAAAATATGGCAGTATTTAGAGGAAAAGGTGTGCTCAAAACCTCATGCAAATCTAGACTCGCTGAAAAAATCCCTTGCTACGGCAGTGGCCAATATCGACATGAAAGTGGTGCGTGAATCCATTGACGACTGGCCACGCAGACTTCAAGCCTGTGTAGATAATTATGGCGGTCATTTTGAATAAATGTTATACATTTAGATTCTCTAGTTTATAAGCTTTCAAACGCTGTACAAATTATACGGAATAAACTTAAACTTTTGTTTTTATTTGATACTATGTATATGACAGAACTTATGAGCCGACTAAGTACATAAAAACAGTTTGAGTCGAGGCAGAAGACCTCGACGCTGATTTTCAGTGGGTCCTTTTGAGCTGCAGTATTACTAAATGTTTCTCCAGTGTCAAGGCATAATCTCCATTTAAATAAATAATTAATTAATTAAAAATTGTAACTTGCCCCTGCCCAACCTCCTGAATGCGAGTACTAGGTCTCCGCCTAAGTCATCTCTTTACCACGCTCTACGATTTATCAATAACATTCTCGATTAGGACGAATCGCTAAACCTCTTCTCGACTCCTGAGCCAATTCTTAGCCACGGCCGGGTACTACCCGCCGGCCATTGCGGCCGCAACATCCGTTTAAAATACAATATAATTATATTTTTACTGTTTATGCCCTGTTTGGTGTATGCTGTAAATGACATTATGTTTTAAATAAATAAATATTCTGAGAAACTTCATTTCTGTATTCCCATAACGCGAAGCAGAGCATATTAAATTCTATTCCAGTGCCAATTTTAAAGTTGAGTTGGCCTGCTTAGCCTAGTTGGTAGTGACACTGCTTCTGAAGCTAGAGGTCCCGGGTTCGAATCCCAGTAACGGCATTTGTTTCTGTGGTGAGCATTTACATTTGTTCCTGAAACTTGGATGTTTTCCATGTATTTAAGTATATATCTATTAAATACATCGTCGTCTAGTACCCATAACACAATCCTTATTGAGCTAACTATGGGACTAGTTCGATTTGTGTAAAAAATTGCCCAATAATATTTATTTATTATTTATAGTGAAAGTTTGCTAACCCGTCCCCCACCCGGTTTCCGGAAAGAAAAAAGACTGGTGCAATTTTATCCAGACACCACACTGGCGCCACGTGTCCTTTATCATTCATAAAAAGATGGTATGAGCAAATACTTGTATGTTAAAAATGCAGGACTTATGTTGTAAGAGGTATTTCCTCCTACCTTTGGTAATACCTCGGCAGGCTCAGCTACGAGATCGCAATGGCTCCAAGGTGTGGGGGTGCTCGAAAGCGAGAGGTGCGATGATGATAGGTAGCCGCGGGCATCATGTCATACATAGGCCTCGCCCAGGGAATATCAAAACAATCAATTAGGAGCTACCCGCATCCAGCGGACCCACGCGACCTTAATCAGGTCATCAGCCCACCTCAAGCCTCAGCAACCTTGTGCGGGCATTCCTACACTACGTCATCCGGTACGTGGTCGCCACTCGAGAACTCGCTTGCCCCACCGATCATCGGTTCTCCAGGCAACATAGCCCGCACCTGCCACTTTAGTTTGGCAAGCTTTCAGGCTATATCGGTTACTTTGATTCGTCTGCGGGTATGGTCATTTTTTAGATCTCGCAGAGTAACTTGCAGCATAGTCCATACCCTCTCCATCGCTCGTTGAGTGACCATGACCCTCCTTTTTCGGAGCCATAGGTCATAAATGGCAACACGCACTGGTCAAAGACTTTAAGTATTGACGAGAGGATAATCGATGATACATGACGAAAAGATATTGCGTCTCCCGAACGCCACACGTCCATGTTCATCTTAAGACCAACTTCTTCAGAGGCCCACCTTAGATCATCGAGTACTTAAGTTCTCCATGGTCTCAGTTTTGAAGAAGAACAACCAAACTCCTGTCCCATGCCTTTCAGAATGACTAAATCGAACATCTTCTAAACTAGATAAAAATTAACTAAAATAATATTTAGATTTTTAATTTTAACAGATCACAATCAGCCAGCTTCGAAAGACTAATTAGAATTCACGATCCGAAAGTAGGTACAATTTTGTAAGTTTCGGCACGACCGAAAGGTTCGGCACTTTTTTTGGCCGAAACCGAACCTTCGGCCGAAACATGATTTTTAGGCCGAAACCGGCCGAAACCGAAACTTCGGTCGGACTCTAATTTCCGGACCGATTCGACCTTCAAACCTTCAAGAAAAGAGCGTACTCCCATCTTAAAGGCCGGCAACGCACTTACAACCCCTCAGGTGTTGCGAGTGTCCACGGGCGGCGCTAATCGCTTACCATCAGGCGATTCGTCTGCTCGTTTGCCACCTATGTCATAAAAAGAGATCAAATCAAGCTTTATCGCTTTCCAATAACAGCTAATCATGAATGAACACAAAGAAAAATTCCGGTTGACGATAGTGACAAACGCTGCCCATGACAACCCCTTGATCTTTACCTAAAAATTACACCCACTGTACTTGAAGCGAGTCCGACCCCAGACTAAATTATCAAAACGCCGTGCAATGCAGGTGACAGACAGAATCACGTTAAACTTATTATTATGTGTATGTATGTATATATATTTGAGATTGTATGTATGTTATTATTATCATGTGTATGTATTTATGTGTGTATTTATTGTATACTATGATTATGTTAAATTTAGATGTATGTGGTATTATTACGCTCTTCATGCTATATTTGTGCACTGCCTGTTTTTAATCTTGTTCAAATATTTCCTGCTGCCCAAAGGTTGTCTGGTAGAGATCGCTTAAAGCGATAAGACCGCCTGTTGGCACCATTGTTAATATTGCCAAATCTTTTCACATTTTACTCTTGTATTTGTGGTGCAATAAAGAATATTATTATTATCTACACAACCAAAAATACTAAAGAGGTCAAGGGCATTTTCCAATGTATATTTGACTTCACCTTCACACGACACAAACAACATAACTAAAATAACCTACACATTAGTATTGTATGTTCCAGGCCTCTGGGCCGACCTCCAAAGACGGCAGAAACGCTGACACCTACCAGCGACGCACCTAAAGAGAAGTAAGTATTTTTTAACCGTCTTCAATAGAAGGAAGGAGGTTCTCAGTTCGTCTGCATGTTTTTTTCATGTATGTACGAGTATGTTCCCCGATAACTCATGACCACGTTGTTCGATTTTGATAATTATTTTTTGTTTCAAAACAGGAACCCTTAAGGTGGTCCCATATAAATTTGGTGAAGGTCTTATGATGGGATCCAGGAGGAATCGAGGGAACTCCTCAAATTTTACAGGCACGCGTATGGCGATTTCGGTATTTTCTGTAGTTAATTGGAGTCTGTTTTATTTGGGTATAAATTATTTAATTATATTTTGGACTGAGCGAGTGTAAAAGCGAGCGGAAGCTTTCGTATGTCCAGCTGTTCTCATTCGCGCATTTCTTGTGAAATCCAATTATGAAATAAATTATAACGTATTGTCGTGAAATTTTGTGAATAAGTTCAATTAGATTATATTGCTTTTTTTTACGAATCAGTTTTTTTTAATAGCGGGGCCTTGAAGGCTCGCCAGGGCTAATGATCACAAAACCACTTGCTTTACACTGACCCAGACACGCCGATCGTGTTGAGTCTCGAACATATTTCGATTGGATAAGTCATGTACGTCCAGGGAACTGCATTCGTGTTCCTCCATCGGAGGTTCTCTGCAGAAAGAAAGGGGTTATTTAATAAAAAAAATTAACACGCCACGGATCCATTTATTAATGCTTGCAATATTCTGATGATCTCTTGTCAATGCCTTAACCGCTTCGAATTATCGGCTAAACCCTATTTTTCTTTGACATAAAGGTGACGACTCGCAACTACAGTTGCTGAGAGCATGCGAGTTGATTTTATTCATTGATTTATTTGTTATAGACCTACCAGAGGAAGGCCTCCTAAACATAAGAGGGTTGAAGAAGTCTCTAAAACGGATGTGGTGAGTGGAGTTTTTGAAGTTAAACTTAGTTTATAATTAACCTACAATATGTAAGATTCAACTTAAACGTCGCACTGCGTGTTGATTTATTATACCCAATATGTGTTGTATAGGACAGATTGCGATTTAAATATACATATTCGTTGCACCTAATTTACATGCTTTTCAAGTTTTTGAATTATACTTAAATTGTATACCCCTCTGTATTTGTATAAAACTCTCTAAATATTATCTTAAATTTTTTTTTAATGAAATAGTAGTCGTTCTATTATACAAGTCGCATGTCCGTCCCCATATGGAGTATTGCTGTCACCTCCGGGCGGGAGCTTGGGCCTTTTGACTCGCTTCAGAGACGTGCTGTGCGAATCGTGGACGATCCCAAGCTCACGAGCGATATTGAGCCGTTGAGTTTAGGGAGAAATTTTGCCTCCTTGTGCGTGTTCTATCGCTTATATAATGGGTTGTGCTCCGAAGAACTGTTCGACATGATGCCTACGGCCGCTTTCTACCATCGCACTGCTCGCTGTCGGCAGGGCATTCATCCTCACACCTTAGAACCTAAATGGTCCCGTACGGTAGGGTTTCAGAGGAATTTCCTCCCTCGGACGCTGCGCTTGTGGAATAAGCCATAAGCCCCCTGTCGAGGTTTTCCCGAGGGACTACAGTATGGGGTTCTTCAAGAAAGGAGTGTATAAATTCTTAAAGGGTCGGCAACGGGCATGTGACACCCTAGGAGTTGCAGGCGTCCATAGACTGCGGTGACCGCTTACCATCAGGCGGGCCGTACGCTTGTTTGCTACTGACTTGGTATAAAAAAAGTAGGCAGACGCAGTTGTAAGTGCGTTGCCGACCTCGATGGGAGTACGCTCTTTTCTTGAAGATTTGAAGTGTTAGTCAGTTTATTTGTGCGAGGCCGAGGCAGGAAGTTTCTATTTTTATCAAAAGGCACATTTCGTAATAAGAGAGTAGGGGTGAAAATAATAATAATTCACTTTCATCAGGTGTCAGACGACGATTCAGTATCGAGCAGCAACAATGGCAGCGGCAGTAGGCGTTGGCGGCCTCGTCGGCAGCGAGTGGAGCCTCGAGACCTGCGACCCGATGTGCAGAGGCATATAGCTGCTTTGCAGCTGCCCAGCAGGCCAGACATCTGGACACAGGTTGGTAGACAGGTTTTGGTCAAGTAACAACAGTGCCAGCAAATGGAGCCTGGAGACCTGCGGCCTGATGTTCAGAGACATATAGCTGCTTTACAGCTGCCGAGCAGGCCAGATATCTGGACACAGGTTGGTAGCCAGGTTCTGGTCAAGTAGCAAACATGGCAGCGAATGGAGCCTGGAGACCTGCGGCCTGATGTTCAGAGACATATAGCTGCTTTACAGCTGCCGAGCAGGCCAGACATCTGGACACAGGTTGGTAGCCAGGTTCTGGTCAAGTAGCAAACATGGCAGCGAATGGAGCCTGGAGACCTGCGGCCTGATGTTCAGAGATATAAAGCTGCTTTACAGCTGCCAACCAGGCCAGACATCTGGACACAGATCTGTAGCCAGGTCTTGGTCAAGTAGCAACAATGGCAGCAGCATTCTAATCGATAATAAATTAAATAAATGAGCGGCCAGACATCTGGACACAGGTCCGTTGCCAGCAGTGGCGGCCGTACCTTGAGTGCACTCGTGCGTTGCACTACCAAAAATTTAACACCATCAATACCATCGTCATCAATAAAACAATCTCAATAATCTGTAATATACATACATAAATTACATGCAAAGAAACCACTACGCTATGTCGTAGTCTATAAAATTATTTTTCGCTCAGTCTCAAAAAACCTCTCCGTGCGCTTCGTGGAGCGCACGCACTAGCCAGTACAATTTGTATGAGAATCGCGTTAGAGCGCCGGGCGCGTGAGACGGAAGATACTCCGTACAAACTGAATGAAGAAAAAGGTAAATCTCGTGCGGCGCACGGAGCCCACACGAGGGACCGGCGGCGATATTACCCGACCAAGTGAAGTTAACGCTCAAAATATAAACCTTTTCTTGCGCTTCAATTGTCAAGTTGGCTTAGTTGGTTAATAACATGGCCTGCACTTCACTTTTCTCGTATCGCGCCATTATTCGTAATTCGTGTTTATTGTTTGTTTTGTAAAGTGAGGGTGACTATGTGTTTAATGGAAAAAATAAGTGTGAACTTGAATATCGAGAATATTAAAAACAATATTAAAACTTTTAGTGATTGATAAATTAGAAATAAAATCGGCTGGGCCGCCAAGGTCATGCATTAGTTTAAAACCATTTTCCAGGAATCAAAATCGACGGATTGAGGTACTTAATACATATAAAATTTGATGGTTAGTAGGAAAATGTATAGTTGTATTGCAATTTTTGAGTTATATATTATAGTATTTCATAAATCCATAAATTAGCGCACCACCGGTTCTCGTAGTCAGCAGCCGCCACTGGTTGCCAGGTCTATGATCCAGCGGCAACGGTAGTGATAGCAGACATTGGTGATTTAGGCGCCTCCGCGCGGTGTTTAGGGATTTGTGCCGTGTTCGTTAAAATCAGATTATATGGAGAGTTTGACAAGTTTCTAAGGGATGACAGCTGCCGGCGCCATATTTAACGTTGATAGCGTTCATGTTTTGTTTTACTGTTTAGTACGGATATTCGCGTCGTACCGACGGCGATGCTATCTCATTATAAATATAACAAAGACGTGTGTTTCCTGCAGGAGGAGGTGGGCATGCTGGTGGGCGCGGTGGGCGGCGGCGAGGCGGCTGCTGCGGCCCGCGCGGCGCGGCTGGCGGGCCGCGAGCTGCTCATGGCCTCGTGCGAGGAGCTCGTGGCCTGCCTCAAACTCAGGCTGGGGCCCGCTGTTAAGGTACGGTTAAGGCACTTACGGTCCATCACGGCTTTGAAACTATCCTTCAGGATCGGTGATTTGTAATAATGACAAAATAACTGTAAAAGACACATGTCCTTTCTTAATAAATAAATATTAGGGGACATTTTTTACACAAATCGAACTAGTCCCACAGTAAGCTCAATAAGGCTTGTGTTATGGGTACTAGACGACGATATATTTAATAGATATATACTTAAATACATAGAAAACGTCCAAGTCTCAGGAACAAATGTCTCTGCTCACCACAGAAACAAATGCCCTTACCGGGAATCGAACCCGGGACCTCTAGCTTTGGAGGCAATGTGACCGATGGTTAATATTTGTATGAACCATAGGTCGATCGGCTTCGATGCTGCGCCGCATTCGAGAGAGCCCCAACAGCATGCTGGTATTAATTGCAAGTCGCGTTGACTGTCCCATTTTGCAGCACTCTGTGGGACTGCATGTGGGTGGGATAGTTGACTTAATTATTATTTTTAATTATTTCTTTATTCTTAATGTTAGTTTGTTTGCCTTAATGTGATTGTTTTTTAGTTTCCTGACACATTTATTGCATTTTTTTAAATAATTATTGTTATTATGACATTGTATTGAATTTTAAATACTTGATTTTTCTTTACATGCTTGTTATGTTTGAGCACTTTTATGACAATCAATGTTACGTCTGTCAGTGTTAATTTTATTAATCAATTGTCTGGTCTCAGTATTATCTTGTATTGTATTTTTAATATGGACACTGCCTGAAATAAAGACTATTATTTATTACTATTATTCACCTAATTTATTTTACAACATAATAATAATAATTATTATAAATGTCAAATTTAAAAAAAACCTGAAATTGGAATCCTGCTCGGAGTAGCAACTATTTAAATTTTTCCATTAATATTAAATTCATGTTTAAATTTTCTTTAGCAATATTTCAATAAAGCGAACCTCTACGTTCCTCGCATGTCTCAATGGGGCCTTTTACACGGTGATTATTATCACTTGATACACATGAATATCACAATACATTCCAAATGTCTTTACAATACTAATATCTGCACAGGTTTACGGAGCCGTGCGGCAATTGCGTCGCGCCGTGACGTGATTGCGGAGGCACCACCGCGCCCTCGCCCTGCTGCTCTAGTGCCGGGTCCTCGTACATGCCGCCTCACCGTATCCCATAAGACCTAAGCATCAGGCGAAGGCAGCTGCTACGCAATATTTGGACAATCAGAACTGTGTTACTCGACGGACACCGCCTCAGGACTACATTGACGTAAAAGTGTTCGTGTTAAGTGCGACAATATAAGTGATAGCGGGACATATACTAACCTGAAAGGCTTAGTGTTACATGCATCACCGGATGTATCGCGTTTGAAGCACGTGCGGTATCTGTATTATTAATAATCAAAGGGCGTAATAACGTGTACTGCCTAAGAACTATGTGCCGCATGCTACATCGAGTTTTAGATTGTATACAATCAGTAGCAGAAGTAGCTACGCGGAACTAGTGCTCAAATAGAGCTACAATGTAATGTCAAGAGAATAAGGCTCTGTGTAGATAATTGTGGACGAGTTATACTGCTTAATGGGAGTGCGTCGCCCGCGTGCCGCATGGTACAGAATCATTACGGCCCACCCTGTCTACTAACAATGGATTCAAACACTTATACTGTGTTTATAATGCTTATAAAATAGCTGGGATGACAGATCACACATCAAAGCTATTTTACAAGCATTATAGTGATGAAGTACTTCAATGAAGTAATTTTTATACTCAATAGGGTTCACAGAACTTTACATTACTTAAATGAAGTAAAATGGAATGTCTCGAATCTAAATCGTGTTCTTCTGTAAAGTATTTTCATATATCCACGATGAGACTATGATATTGTCTGATATTTGTACATATTAGGCCTGTATTAAGAAAGTTCACTTTTATTTTTGTATTTAATAATGGAATGAAGAATGGGACAATATTGGTAGGAAGCTTGTTTAGCACAAATGGATTTATTGGCTTTAAAATTGGAGGTTGTGACCTGCACTATACAGGGCTATTGCCGACATGAGGCCGTCGTCTCTTTCTGGTAACTTAAAACTGGAGTGGGATGGCTTCAGCTGCTTTTCTGCCAAAGTTCCACACTTTCATACAAATCAACCGTAAGCTACGAAGTTGTCTGTCACTTGTACGGAAACAAGTTTTTTCTTATTGCTAATGGAAAAGTAGCTATGTTTTGCACTATCTGAGGCTTGGATTCCATGCGACGATGGATACAAATCTATGTGAAGGTGTTCAACAAAATGTAATCATCGTTTATTTTTATGAAATTGTCTATAAAAATCCATGGCAACTAAGTGAGTACAAGTTTTAAATTATGAAGTTATTATTTTTTATATGTATAAGAAATACTAATGTGCAATTTATTATTTAGTTTCTCAATAGATATATTTTAGTTCCTGACAGGTATTTTGTTAGAATTAATTATTGTATCAGTCAACTGTAGGCTAGGAACGCATGATTTTAGTTGTTTTAATAATTTATATTGTAGAATATTGATTAGGTTAGGTTTTCTGTCAGGTGAATCATTTTGGAGTGCAGTTCTTGACGACATCCGTAATCCCGTTTTATAAATTAATCCCCTTATAATCATAAACGTCCATCAAGCCTCTATTAGTTAACAAGCCGCTAAAGTTGGTTTGTCCTTATCTGTCACTTTGACATTTATGTTTGTGAGAAAGGGACAAAACAACTTTTAGTTAACAGAGGTTTGTTAAGTTTTATGAATAAGGGGGTTAGTGTTCATCCATCACCTTCGAGTTTACGCAATATCTGCTTGTTAGAAAAGGATCAGAGATGCTTTTGATCAATGTCGTCAAAACGTTCCGTTTAAGCCTAATATTCAGCTTCAAACAACACTCTTATACTATAGTTTGCGTAAAATGGACAAATCTTGAAATTATATCTTATCTATGGAAGATTTTATATTTTGTTCAAAAAGTGGAGATTTTTCTTTCGAAAATGATGTGGATCATTTTATATCAATGTAAATATGTCATTAAGTGTATTTAGTCACTATATTTTCATCAAAATATTTTTTTGGCAATGTCCTTTTTTTATCAATGACTGTATGTATTTTACACATACAGCAATATCTGAGGTATTGATGTTTAACAAAATAAATGATTGTTGACATCTTGTTAAATCTGTAAAAGTAAAGGCTTGGTCACACGGCGTCCGCGTAGTAACCAAGCCATATTAGAATCTGTATTGCTATGTTAATGGTGTCCATGTACAAAGTTACATTAATTGTGTAATGTTTTTACAGAAAACAGCGTAGTGTTAACGAAGGTGCCATTTCCGGTGGCATACGGTAATCTATATTGTTGTTCAACAATAAAACATGAAATGAATTGGTGTTTTGCTGTCCTAATATTTCTACATACATATTTCTTTTTCTGCTGTCCATGAGTATATGTTCTCACGTTTCCTATAAATTCACTCTACACTGTATGGAATTAATTATAAGAGTACCCGTTTCTAGGGTTCCGTAGTAAACAAGGAACCCTTAAAGTTTCGCCATGCCCGTCCGTCCGCGGCTTAGTTCAGTACCCGTTCCTGCTAGAAAGCCGTAATTTGGTATGGATTTACATATTAATTACGCCCACAAAACTGCTAATATTTTTTTATATCCTTTGGGATACCTCGAAACGTAAATTGGGGATGCAATTTTTTTTCCTATACACAATACCCATTGTGTTGAGTGTCATTAGACAGCTCATTAAAAAGAAACCCATCAAAAACATAAATTTCTTAAATATCCAACAGATTTTATGGTATTATAACATACTGCATAGAAAACTGCCAAGTTAAGACTCATAATGCATTAAGCCGCAGTAAATTAGTTTAACTGTAAACAATGTAGTGCCGGACTTGGCACCATTTGAGAGAATCTACGGAACTTGGCACCCATTTAGATCTCAATTCTTTTGTCGGTGAAGACGACAACCAAGCCTCGCATATTCTTAATATTGAACTTGGCTCCCTTTTTCACATTTGTGTTTTTGATGGGATATCATTACTTTTTGACAATCTTCGCCAAATGGTGCTTTTTAAGAGCGAATGCACGAGTTACTATACAAAATACCCAAATCGCTATAGGTGGACCTCAAATATTTGAAGAGTTCCCTCGATTTCTCCAGGACCCAGCGATCAGATTCTTACCTGATACCTATGGGACCACCCCTGAAGTATACCGTTTGAAACAAAAAAAGAATTTTCAAATCGGTTAAAAATGACGGAGTACTGAGGTACCTAGCATAAATAATAATAATAATAAAACTAATTAAAAAAAACACTGTTTTCTGGTGTACACACACAATTATCAAGCATGCCAAATTACATTGTTTTTGATTACTAGTCAGTCAGTGGTAAAAATACCGTTTTTTGGAATTTAATATCAATAATTATTAAACCTATATTTATGAAATTTGGGGTTCTAGTTGTTCTAAAAGATCTTAATACATGTACCAAATTTCATTTTTTTTATGTTAGATAGATTTGGAGTTATTGGGGGGCCAAAAGTGGCTCCAAACGGTTCGTGTAAAATAACACACGGCTGCTGTCCGCCAGTTCCTGGGGTGAACTTGGATGGACACGCTGCCGCGTGTCTAGATATGAGCTTTCTGTAATCATTTTTTGATTTAGCTATTCGACGAATATCACGAAGATATTCATTTTTATTTTTAGTGATATTTTTTGTTGGAGTAAAATGTCCCCCCCGGCCCCTCTCTCTTGTTTGAACGCGCTAATCTCAGGAACTACTGGTTCGAATTGAAAAATTATTTTTGTGTTGGATAGTCCATTTATCGAGGAAGGCTTCAGGCTATATGACATCACGCTGCGACCAATAGGAGCGAAGTCGCGGGCAACAGCTAATAGTATCATTATATAATGTATAGTATAATCACGACGAGGTATACCATCGTGGTGCACCCGGGGCACATGCCCCGGCCAAAAAGAATATAACCACTATGTTCTAGGACAGCAGTCGTTAAGCCAAGTTTGAGGCATTCGGGTGGCCTGTGAACTTCTAATTCTAACAGTCAAGTTGCCCACTCACTTGACAAAGGGGGGTCGAGTTGCCTCACGTCCGTAAGTATATACAGTCGAGGGCGTAAATATATGTATACATTTTTGGACCTTATTTCAAGGGAATAAGGTGACAAATGTATACATATTGGTGTCTTTGACTGTACTGTACCCTACACATAACCAGAGGGCCTACTCTGAACTTCGAAAATAGTACTTCGTGTGGTGCCGTCCCTTTCATTCTCGCGTTATACGCTTAATGACGGAAAGGGACGGCACGATACGAAGTTCGGAGTAGACCCTCAGTGGCGGATACAGAAAAAACTCAAGGGGGGAGCCCCCACATGTATCCGCCACTGCACATAACCCTTGGGTGGTGCTAAAAGTGCAACAAACTGGGAACAGTACTTGTCTTCTCGAAGATCTCACGGTTTGAAAATAAATGCCATACGATTATTATTATTATGTTCTAGTCCTGCTCGCGTCGCACACGCTGTGTGACCAAACCTTAAGCGAATTGTTTGAGTCAATTTTATAACTGTTGTTGCTGAACACACCTTGACCTACATTAATTTCTAGTCTGTGGTTTTGATCTCACACGCTTTTTTTTCTTTGCGTTTCGAGCGAGCTGTCAATTGACAATTGTCAAATTTTGATTCTTTGATGAAATCTCAATTTCAGAAAGCGAAACGGTGAAAAAACTGAAACTATAAACAATTGTTGGAATTATCTTCCATTGGTACTTCATGATCTTGTGTTTGTGCAGTTTCAAGTGAAAGTACAATGGCGTTATACTGTGCAAGTAAGCAGAATTTTACATTTGCGTCACAGCGTACCGGGTGACGCTTTAATTTTTTACTACTTACTGGCCTAATGGATATGCAGTCGCTATTAATCAATGTTAAATATTGACTGCTTTTAGTTCTCTCACTATAACATTAAGCGTTTGTCCAAATAATTCTGCTTTCGTGATGTTTGGTAATGTTTATAACCTAACTTTCGGTTCTAAGTATCGAACGAGGTGCCCGAGGTACCGGTGGTGTCTCCATCATCGGGGTCTGTGTTCGAGAAGCGCATCATCGAGAAATACATAATCGAAAATGGCGTCGACCCTATCACTGGCAAGGAGCTGCGCGTGGAGGATCTTATTGAAATCAAAAGTAAACAACTTATTACGTATTTTGCTAGTATACATACGATCTGTTTAGCCTAGTTGGTAGTGACTCTGCCTCCGAAGCTAGAGGTCCTGGGTTCGTATCCCGGCCAGGGCATTTATTTGTGCATTTTTCACAGATATTTGTTCTTGGGTCTTGGATGTTTTCTATGTATTTAAGTATGTATTTATCTATATAAGTATGTATATCGTCGTCTAGTACCCATAGTACAAGCTTTGCTTAGTTTGGGACTAGGTCGATTTGTGTAAAATTGTCCCCCAATATTACAATATTATATTATTACTGCTCCACTCCATTCATAAGCTCCATCTCATGCCATGTCATCAATTTTTTTGTCTTAAACATACTTAATGAGAGAGATTAAGAGATCACTCTTTAGGGATAAGAATGCCAATTGTTTCGAATTATTTTATTTTTTTATTACCAGTTTTTTTTATGAATTTTTTAAAAAAATTGTATTGTATTTTATACTGTAAAATAGAAATCAGCCTCTTTTATCACATTTCGTTTTAGTGACCATGAAATGTGTCCTGAGACAGATATCCTTATCAATCAAATAGTTTACTAAAATTCAGTGGCCCAAGCTACTGAAAGTGGAATTTCCCATTTAAGTATCAACTTAATGACATATGTTCTGTTTGTATGACGTTAGCTCCAGCGATTGTGAAGCCAAAGCCTCCGAGTGCCACATCTATCCCGGCCACACTGAAGAGCATGCAAGACGAGTGGGATGCGCTCATGTTACATGCATTCACCCAGCGTCAGCAACTGCAGACGGCTAGACAGGCAAGTTAAGATCGATAACCATAAAGACAATTTTTTAATTTTCATATTCATGGGGTTTTACTGTCTTTTTATTTCATTGTGAGCTCTTAATTACATTGAATTAATTATCAACTTATTAACGTCATTAAAGTTAATTTAAAGTTTTCTCAATCAAGGTTTTTAATGGATTTCCATTGAATAAAATGCATACACACTGCTTTTCTAGGGTCTGTAAAAAAACAATATTAAATTGCAAAACTTTTGTGGGGTAAACTTATTTATAGGGTATGTTATGTTATGTTATGTGTTTATTTGTACTAATCATACATTGTCAATTACATTCATGATTAAAATTAGCATGCCATTCAAAATAAAAAATAAAACAATTAACATAATAATAATAATAAAAATAAAACATGAATAACATTAAATTAATTTTGACATATTTATTCGTCAAGGAAATTCCTTACGGAGTAAAAAGCTTTTGAAGCGCAATACATTTTGAGTCTGTGCATAAAACTCCGTTCAGAGTCCAGAGTTCTTATTGACTCTGGTATTTTATTATAAATTCTGGCACCCATTACGCCGAGAGACTTACCGGTCCTCTGGAGCCTGTACGCGGGGACAGCCAGGCCTGGTTTCCGTCTAGCAGAACCAGTATTCCCCATTGGGAACTCCTTGGGGTTTCTTCTCACATATTTACCAACCTCAAATATGAAGAGAGAAGGTACTGTCAAAACCCCAAGGTTCACAAAATGCTGTCGTGCTGTCTCGTCTGCTGGGACGCGGGAGATCAATCGGATTACTTTTTTTTGTATTATGAAAGGTCTGTCCCTATCAGCTGCCAGACCCCAGAGGTCGATTCCGCGTATCAGGTACGTGTGGAAGTAAGCGTAATACGCTGTCAGTAGGTTTTGTAGTGACAGCGTATGTGTTAGCCGAGATATTGCATAATAAGCAGAATTCAATTCTGCACATAAAAAGTCAATGTGGTCACCCCACTGCAAACTATCATCAAAAGTGAAACCAACGTATCGCGCGTGATGAACTGGTTCTATTTTGACACCGTTCACAATTACCTCGAGTTTAGGCTGTTTTTTGCTATGAAGCGAAAAGTGTAGGAGGTTGGTCTTTTCTATATTTAATTGCATGCCATTTGCCTCAAACCAGTATAGCAGTTTACCAACGATGCCGCTAATGTTATTTTCTAGCTCCTCTTGGTTACTTCCGTGAACGATCGCACAGATGTCATCCGCGTACATTAAAAACTTTACGAACGGACTCGGAAATGGTACATCGTTCATCAGCAATGCAAACACGCTATTTCCTACATTGGAACCCTGAGGGACAGATCGATTCCCAATTGCGCCTAGCTCAGATTCTTCACCGTTCACGTCAGTTGCCTGGCTGCGACCAGACAAAAAAGACTTTACTATATGCTCTTAGTTCCCTCTCATCTATGATAGGAGACCTGTGTCCAGAAGTGGGACGTATATAGGCTGATGATAATGAGAATGACATTTATAATGTGCAGTCAACCAATTTGATTGTTGGGCTTCTCACAGTGTCAATAATATGAGACCTCTAGCAGCTTTAACATTGACTTTGGCCCAGAAATCAAATTGGTTGATCATATGTAATTTTTTTTATTTATTCAGAAAACCAACAGCAATACAGAAAGTATAACTTATATGCTAATTAACTAAACAGTATGGCCAATTACAGGTTTTCCAAATTGGTTGATCATATGTAATGCTTTTTTTATTTATTCAGAAAACCAACAGCAATACAGAAAGTATAACTTAAATCCTAATTAACTAAACAGTATGGCCAATTACAGGTTTTCCTTGCTGATTTGTGTTGTATATAAGACAATCGAACGGACTACAATATTGGACTGAAACTGATTGGAACATTTTTCTGGAATAATAATTTAAAAAAATGCTGTTTTACGGCTGCCAGACCTGGGCGAACACACAAAGACATTACCAGAAATTGATCACATGCCAAAGAAGCATGGAAAGGAGCATTCTGGGCTACACAAAGAGATAGGAAAAGAGCTACATATATAAAACACATGCCTGAGATACAGGATCAACCTAGTTCAGGCAACTGTAATAATGTATGAACTGTGTAATACCTACGAAAGCACGTTGTTAACACAAGCAATATGGTTTAAAATAAATAAATTTATTATTATTATTATTACATAACAAAAGTTGAAGACGTCAAAACTAAAACCAAAACTCTCAAATGGAGATGGGTAGGCCACATGTTGAGAGAAAATAAAAACAAGTGGACAAGAGACTTAACGGAATGGACCCTTAATTCCAAACATATAGAAAAAGAGGGAGACAAAGAAAATGTTGGTCTGACGACGTCTACAGCTATAAACAGAGACGAGTGAAAAAAACTGGAAGAGGTCTTTGTGTCACAAAGACACGCCAACACAAATTTAGTTTAACATTCATTTTATTTTAAACATAACATTGTTGGCTATAAAGGCTAATAAATAAATATGTAATGCTGTTTGTACAGGAATTGTCCCACGCGCTGTACCAACACGACGCCGCGTGTCGGGTGATCGCGCGCCTCACCAAGGAGGTGACGGCGGCTCGTGAAGCGCTCGCCACGCTCAAGCCCCAGGCCGGCATCACGCAGCAGCCGCAGCATCCGGTAAGTTTTAAAGTATCTGATATGCCGGAAGAAATAGGATCAGTCTTTCTGATTGGCCACTCCGGTCGATTACTCACGATCCTGGCATCCCCATGACAGATGTACCGTCGAGGTACGAAAACCTTCGTCAGTTATTTAAGTCGTCATCCTTTACAAAGTCATACACTTAGTACATTTGAAACCAAAGTACTTAGTAAAGAAGTCCATATATAATTCTGTGACCCTATTGAAAAAGGGTATAAGTGCCGTACAATTGTATAGGATTTATACCCTTTTTTACTTGAGCCACAGAATTATACTTATTTGATAAGAAACGAGGGTTATAATAGTATTATTATTATTAATATTATTTGGTTGGTTGTGGGCCATTTTATGCCGCTTCGACCAGTATTTGATCTATTGTTGCTTATACCCACTGCTTCCAAGAATTTCCAGACTCTTTGGGCTGCAATTTGTTGTATCACCTCTGGTTGCATGATGTGCCTCCCTAGGTAGATACTTCTTTTGCGCATAAGTGGTCCACACGAGCCGAGGATGTGAATGGCTGTCTCCTCTGACTCTTGGCAGAACCTGCATGCTGCGCTTTGTTTTAAACCCATTTTAGTTAGGTGTTTGTTTAGTTTGCAGTGACGAAAATAGTATACACCTCTGACCTATTTAGTGTCATCTCAACTTCCTAAGAGTACCAAAACAATATGTTATACTTATTTGTAGTCAATATTATCTCTTGTAATTCTTGGGATCAATAGCAAATTAATAACTCTGCGTCATAATAAATTTGATAAATACAAATACAAATAGTTTATTGTCTGAAAGTGAGTGGGTAGTAAAGATAACAAAAGTTCAGTGTTCAGTGTGTGGGTTCGACGACCTGTTTAGCCTAGTTGGTAGTGACCCTGCCTCCGAAGCTAGAGGTCCCGGGTTCGAATCCCGGCCAGGGCATTTATTTGTGCATTCTTCACGGATATTTGTTCTTGGGTCTTGGATGTTTTCTATGTATTTAAGTATGTATTTATCTATATAAGTATTTATATCGTCGTCTAGTACCCATAGTACAAGCGTTGCTTAGTTTGGGACTAGGTCGATTTGTGTAAGATTGTCCCCCAATATTTATTTATTTATTTATTTTATTTAGTGGTTCGTCACAATCTGCCATAAATGGCGTACAATAATATGATTCCATAGCATGTCATTGAATTTTATGGTTATGTCACTAAAATTACACATAAATATCAATATAAGCTTTAAATAACAAAAGAGAAAAAAAAAATGTCAATGACCAGCTATGAAATCTTGAACAGATAATAAAGAAAAAAAAAACAAATAAAAATAGTAATAATGTAAAATGCTGAGGAGTTTAAATATCCATGAAAGAGCTGCAATTATTGCACATCACGAAGCTGGCTAGAACATTAGCGAAAGGCCGTAGCAGGATAAGGGAAGAAAAAATGCCCTTCATGATTCAGAGCTGGTTTTTTTTTTATAGTTACACCTAGTTTTACTATTGTGCCAAGTTTTGTTGAAAAATTCCTGGGAAGCCGGAATTCCTTGGTTGAGCCGGGAAAAAATACAATACTTAAATATGACTCTAAAACTATTAAACTTTATCATACTATCTTTTTTCATTTTGGTTAATTAAATAGACATGTGTGTGTGTGTGTGTATGTCTTTACAGAAATGTTAAATATGGAGACTCAATTTTCTTTCAAGATATAATAGATAATATAGCCTGTTGTATTTGTGTGTATGTGTGCATCGTCATAGAATAGAATAGAATAGAAAACATTTATTCGTGACAATACAATACAACAAAAAAGAAATAGAAAACAAAAACAAGTCACAATGGGTATTGCACGAAATGGTTCCATCTCAGCGTGTTGCTGGCGCGATTACCAGCGCTGATCTTCCGATGGAACCATCAAGTGATTTCCAAGCAAGTAACACATAAAACCAATGGGGTCCTTTACTCGGTCATCACTATCACGCGGATCACGATCCGTATCACGTGAATATTGAAGAAAAACCCATACAATTCTGAAAACTGCGATAATATTGACACCCCCGTATTGTGATAACATTAATCGTGCAAAGGGCCCCATTAAAAGAAATATTAGTAAAGCGTGTCGCGGCTCGCGGTCGCGGCCAATAGTAAATTTGACAGCTAAATTACAAGCCCACCATTGACCGCGCGGCCTAGGCCGCGCCAGTTTGTGACAGGCTTCTTCATGGCTCCGAGATCTCACCAAATGGTCAAAGCGGAACACCAGCGCTGGCTCTGCCAGCATTACGCTGAGTTATTTTCGTGGCAAAATGTGATATTGTAATGTGATTGTTTGTAAATTGTTTTGTGTTTGTCATAAATAAACGTATCTTTCTTGCTTCCTAAAAATAAATACATGAATATTTTGTCAGGCGGAGACAGCAGCGGCGGGCGGCGGCGCCGCGCCCATCGGCATGTCCGCGGACGTGGTGTCGCGCCTGCAGGAGCGCGCCACGGCGCTCACGCAGGAGCGCAAGCGCCGCGGCCGCACCGTGCCCGAGGGGCTCGTGGGGCCCGACCAGATCCGCGCCTTCCTCACGCTCGCCAGCCATCCTGTGAGTACTACTGTTCCAAGCGAACAAGTCCCTCTCCCTGCACTTATGTCGACTAGGCCATGAAGGATTGTTGTCTGCTGGAGGCGACGTGGACTGGTGGACTGATGACCTGGTAAGGGTCGCGGGTGGTCGCTGGATGCGGATGGCGCAGGACCGGTCATTGTGGAAGTCTTTGGGGGAGGCCTATGTCCAGCAGTGGACGTCTTTCGGCTGACATGATGATGATGAAGATGACGTTATTTTACTAGCCATACTCGAACTTAATGGCTTCATTTTATGGACAATCGTGTGTTGAACGCCGCGTACCACATGCCGAAACAGTCATAAACATTGCTGAAACTCATTTATCCCATGATTTTAAACTAAATTTACATTTTTTTTTTATTTTACTTTTCAAACGGCACATAAAACACTTATAACTAGATTACAGTCCAAAACATTGTACACATCATGGCTTTGAGTTACAATTTAGAGGTAAAGATATATGTGTGTATTTATGAGAAAAATAAGTTTTATTACGTAGGTATTTCAAATCAATTGGAATTACAAAGAGAGTGATAAAAGAAGGCAAACAAATATCAGCACACTTAACAGTTATTGGAATAATCCAAATTAATTGTTTGTTGCTGAATATACAGATTTTTGAATTGAGATATTTTGGAAACATAAACATCAAGATCCTTACAGACGCGAACCAAATCATTATGAAGGACAGCGCAGAAATAAAAGGTATAAATGGTATGCAAAGGATCGTTTGTCAAATCCGTCCGTCAAACGATCCTTTGTATGATTGATTACCTAACTAAATAGACAGTCGATTATTATTTCTGGACCTGTATGCCTGCTATATGATATGACAATTTATTTAAACTTTATTGCACATATTAATACAAAAGGCGGACTTAATGCCGCGTGGCATTCTCTACCAGTCAACCATAGGGCCAAACAGAAACTTGTAAAAGAGGGTGCATTCTGGGAAATAAAAAGACAACATGAAAAGTTAAATATTTTTTTTAAGTATTAATATGAATATTTCATAAACTACCACCACCATATCAGCCCAAGGACGTCCACTGCTGGACATAGGCCTCCCCCAGTTTCATGGGGGGTAAATGCCATAATCGCCACGCTTGGCATGCGGGTCATAAACTACAATCAATTGTAATTGTTTTATTAATTATTTACATATTTTGATTTAATTTATCTGTTTACACACAATGTTATGAATTAATCTACATTCCTAATCCAATTTTATTTTAATGAATTTATGTATGATTTCACAAATTATATTTGTATGCTGTCAGGCGCCACATAGTGATACGAAAAGATTGTTAACACCTTGTACACTCACTGACTTATTGTTGAGCCATTTAGAGCTTACTTTATGCTGGGCACAATAGTTAGCTGTAATGTGTCCAGTATAACGTGAGCTCTAAATGGCTCAAAAATTAAAGTCCGTGACCTTACTCATTTATTACCTACGGCGGACAAATAAAACTCCTCGAATCTCTTTTAATCCTCTTTGAATCACACAAAATGCTAATACACATATATTTCCCCTCAGGGTCTTCACTCGGCCAGTGTGCCGGGCATCCTCGCGCTGGACATCAACCCGACGGACCACAGCCGCATCCTGACCGGCGGCAACGACCGCAACGCGACCGTCTTCAACAAGGACACGGAGCAGGTGGTCGCCATCCTCAAGGGGCACACCAAGAAGGTAAATACCACGGATCTTACTGAAGTATTTATTTATTTATTTTTATTAAAAATGGGATTGCTCTTGACCGACATCTAGCCAGGGGGCAAAGATGAGGCCGACGATGAAGCGAGCTCACCCAGAAGATGCCTATTCACTCGTGCCTTAAAAAGGTCTAGGTTATATGGACTCGGAAATAGACGCCGGCAGAGAATTCCAAACCTTAAAAGTGCGCATTATAAAAGAAAATGCATATTTACTAGCTGGTGCCCGCGACTTCGTCTGCGCAGGATTAGTATTTGGACAATTCACACAATATCTTTATAAATTGTAGCCTATGTGTTATTCTGACGTATAAGCTATATTATTGTAAAGTTTCATTAAAATCCATTCAGTAGTTTTTACGTGAAAGAGTAACAAACATCCATCCATACTTACAAACTTTCGCGTTTATAATATTAGTAGGATTTAATCTTTTCTTTATTGCACAAAAGAAAAACTTGTAGTACAAAAGGCGGACTTAATGCTGTAAAGCATTCTGTACCAGTCAACCTTAAGACAAAGCAGAAAAATTGTGGGTGGTGTAACAAAGAGAAGGATATATACAATCCGATATCCACCAGCACCATATCAGCCAAAGGACGTCCACTGCTGGACATAGGCCTCCCCCAAATTCACGGGGGGTATATGCCATAATCGCCACGCTTGGCATGCGGGTTGGCGATCGCAGTATCTCCACCGCACTCCAATGCACTCCGCAATCCGATATGATATTATATTAAGTAATATTAAAAATAAAAACATAATATACAACCACAACTAAATAAATATTTTTACATACATACCCATATGCATATGGATTATGATTTCTTGGTTCTGCCAGCAAAAACATCTTCTCTTTCTTTGACTAAAAATTTAATTTACACCACACCTTGCCAAAAAGCGCGTTTTTCCGCACACTGCGCGTCCGGAAAACCCCAAGTAGCTGACCAAGCTTTTTGGCCAAGTGGTGACGTAAAATTGTGTACAAAACACGGGTCGTAAAACAGAAAGCCCTCTCTCGCATATTTATGACCCTCGCCTGCGGCTCGGGCCTTAAACATCTGCGATATCGGCCTTTCTTTGTTTTACAACCCTTGTATCGTAAATAGCTATTAATTTACAATCATATAGTAAATCCTCTTTTAATGTGTTCATCAACCATCCGTAAAGACCGACTTTTCAGTATACCCTCGTGTGAAGCTCACACTACGTGAGTGAGTGAGCGCAGGCGAGTTTGATAATAACATCTAACTCGCCTCCGGCTCGCTTAATAAAACCAAACTCGTGTTTTAAAGTTTCATTATGTAACCGTTGCATAAAATCCTATTCTGATTGGAACTGTCCTAGACATATTTGTTTCTTTTTTCATCTCACGTTTGATTATTGTTGAATCACAATATTGAAATGTAATACATTAACTGTCATATAAAAATATAAATATATAAATATTGGGGGACAATCTTACACAAATCGACCTAGTCCCAAACTAAGCAAAGCTTGTACTATGGGTACTAGACGACGATATACATACTCATATAGATAAATACATACTTAAATACATAGAACATCCAAGACCCAAGAACAAAATCCGTGCTAAGTGCACAAATAATGCCCTGGCCGGGATTCGAACCCGGGACCTCTAGCTTCGGAGGCAGTGTCACTACCAACTAGGCTAAACAGGTCGTCATGCTGTGCCTGTGCAGGGCGTCACATGTTCTAAGGAACATAGGTAGACACACACCGATGGTACAGATGATATAAGTATCCTCTGTACCGTCTATTGTAAAATGTGATATGCAATAAATGTTGACTATGACTTGTGTAATAAAACTTAATTCTGCTTTTTATTAAGGTCACGCGTGTCATCTACCATCCCGACGAAGACACCGTCATCACGGCGTCGCCTGATCACACCATACGCGTCTGGAACGTACCCACGTATGTATGCTCAGTTTAGACAAAAACACGTACTTAAAAGCTTAACACTACACTGCACGAACCCGCAAAATTTCGACTACTTGAATATTTTTCACCTCAGCGGCTCGAAAATGGCGGGCTTGCTGTTTGAAACCAGTGAGCAAAATGCAAATTTTGCTGCGAGCGTGAAAAAAACTTACTTTTTAATTTTTCATATCGTAGGTTAGTTTAAGTAACTTCATTCTCTCTATCACTATTCCTTTGCGTTATATGTTCTCGCCGCTGAGGTGAAAAGTTGTGTGTATCACACGAGAGCAAAGATATTTGCTCAAGATTCTAATTTTGAATTGCTCACTATGCTCGTGATTCAATTATAGAATCTTTACATGATGATGAGATGTACATACAGAAATTTCACTTCCTAACAAAAACGGCGTTTAGGCATAAGAAACGTACCTACTCTCTGCATCTCTGTCTATCGCATAACTTGTATTCATTCACGCGCGGCACGTGTAGCGTTGAGGTTGTAATTTAATAAAGTATACCTATGGTTTTATTAAGATACTCTTTTTAGGGTTTCGTACCCCCTTTTTTAGAAGACTATTTTGAACAGTAGCCATTGAGTATAGCCCAAAAGGGTTACGTTTTCACCGGAAGACTCCTACTTAGGTACACAAAACGACGTAAGTGCCGTAGTTTTCTTATGAGGATACGTTGTTTTATATTAGAAAGGTACAAATTATTTGGTAATGTTCTGCATTTACTTACATAAACAATGTGCAAGAGAGGCAACAAATAATTCATTAACAATTTAGTCGTGGGTTTATAAACCACAGAATAAATAGGAGTAAAAAATTTTTTTTATAATTTTTCTTAAAAATACTTGATTTGAAATGTTAGAAATTAATATGATTGGCCTTTTACAAAAACAAAGTTTATATACAATTAGTGACTTGTTTATATTTGATTCTCTGTAAAGACAACCACATTATGATTAGGAGTTATTTACGCGCGGTTCGTCGTATTCAAGTCGGCGGCGGAGGCGGATCGCGACACAACGCACGTGCTCGCGCAGCGCCGGCCCTCGCCTGATTGATCACCTCGGGGTTTGCAAGCAGTGGGTATAAAACGCGACGCGCTCCGCCCATTGCAAGCCCCTTGACTCAACGTCAACACTCGCAGCAAAAATCTACTTTGCTCTCTTGTTGAACAAATAATCATTTTAGTGTCGTAAAATATCGCATGGTCTTACCATAGATTGTTTATTCCAGTTCGCAGACCACAGTCATTCTGCGTTCCCACGACGGTCCAGTGACGGGGCTGTCGCTACATCCTACTGGCGACTACGTGCTGTCCACGTCCACTGACCAACACTGGGCCTTCTCGGACATCCGCACCGGAGCGACTCTCACCAAGGTACTGTACTAACACTTCCACGGCAGGAGCCCTCTTATTCACAAACCGTATGTGAGGTCATTTGCGCACTTTTAACATGTTTATACTGACAAGGAAACAACCATCTGTCCGGCGCCGATTTCAATGATTTTTATATATGTTATCATCATCATCAGTCGTTCCCTCAATGCTGAGGATCGTGACATCATTACCTTTTATTGCTGACCAGACTTCTCCATAGGCTCCTATCACCCGCCTTATGCATGGCCTCGTGTATGTATATGTTATAGAGTAGTCTAAAATACCCGACACGTAATTTTTTTCAGCTGCCCAAACTCAACCTAGCGGGAGATATTGTCCTCCAAAGTACTGAAAATTGGCGAAACCCTCTAACTTCGGAAGAGAGTTTTGTTCAAGCAAACTGCTTGTAAATTACTAGTTTTAATATATGTTGAAGAACGTGAAAAAATAATGGACGCGCGTTTTGCTATTTCGGCTCAATACTCACCTGCAATTGCCTTCTTCCGTGCCTCGACAATAACGTACAGTAGGTTTATGGTGTAAGAAAACACAAGGAAACCGGTCTTATCCCAACATAGTCTAATTCCCCATTGGAAGGTCAGATGGGAGTCGCTTTCGTAAAACTGGTGCCTACGCCAAATTTTAGGATTACGTGCCAAAGCGGACCCCGGGCTCCTTTAGGTTAAATCCCGGATGGTGTTGGCATCCACCACATCAGTTGAAGGACGTCGTGGCTGGACATAGATTCATGTGGGGTTTCAAGGTGATGGCATATTTTAACCTAATAACCTCTGCCCCCAGGTCGGCGACTCTTCCGGCGTCAGCCTAACCACCGCCCAGTTCCATCCGGACGGCCTCATCTTCGGCACCGGCACAGAGAACTCCCAAGTCAAGATCTGGGACTTGAAGGAGCAGAGCAACGTTGCCAACTTCCCCGGGCACGTCGGCCCCGTCACGTCCATATCGTTCTCCGAGAACGGCTACTACCTGGCCACAGCTGCCGAGGACGCGTGCGTTAAACTGTGGGATCTAAGGAAACTGAAGAACTTCAAGACCATTCAACTGGACGAAGGGTACGCTATAAAGGAGTTGTGCTTCGACCAGAGCGGGACGTATCTCGCGGTGGCCGGGACGGACGTGAGGGTGTACCTGTGCCGACAGTGGCAGGAGCTGAAGGTGTTTAACGAGCATACGGCGGCAGCGACTGGCGTACGGTTCGGAAGACACGCGCAGTGCCTCGCTTCAACTAGTATGGATCGTACGCTTAAGCTTTACGGTATTGAATAAGCGTAACTTGAAGGGCGCCAGTTTTGTAGCGGTGTATTATAAAGTGTTTGTTTCCATGTACATTTTAATACAACACATTTCCTGAAACGTTCCTCAGGTAATCGCAACTCGAGAGAGCAGTGGTTAATCTTTTGAGAAGGGATGCTTATAGCCTGCTAACTGCGAATAATACGCCGAATATCGTAGTTGTTTGATAATTTTTCTGAATTATTTTGTGAATTTCTTGACCCGTTTGCAACGATATATAACTGATTGTCTTTTATTATCGCGAACGCTTTCTGCCCGGGTCAGATTACTACCTAAGGGTGGTATTCCACTCGTCCAACATCTTTGTCCAATTTCTTTGTCAAATCTTTGATCAAAGTTATTTGGCTTAGGCCCATTCCACTCATCCAATATCTTTGTCCAAGTTTTTTTTTCATGCGTAGCCATATTGATTTAACCATCATTGGAATCTTTGATCAAATGTCGGGGTCCCATCCACGGATGAAATCATCCAATTTCTTTGATCAAATGTATATTACATATTAGACAAAGATATTGGATGAGTGGAATGGGCCTACGCCAAATAACTTTGATCAAAGATTTGACAAAGAAATTGGATAAATATTGGATGTCTTTGCAGAAGCGACCGCCATCTAACCATCCAACCCAAAGGGGTTTAGAGAGAACTTACACCCGAAAGTAAAAAAAAATACTTGACAATTTCGAGTTGTGGTTATTTTAGTCTAAAATGAAATGATATTTGTTCCATATTGAAGCATATTGGTAAAACATTGGCGACTTATAATAAGATTTATTTAGTTTAAGGCTGATTTGTTCGATTCTGAAGAAGACATTGTTTCGTAGATATAATATTTAGATAGTTTTCATCAAAATTTTGGTTATATCATTATCATTATCGCAAGCTGACATTCTTATGTATTATGTGATAAATAATCAATTTTATAATTTTGGATATTTAAGAGTACACCCATGCTAACCCACTGTTTGAAGTCCGTAACCCGCACTGGGACAACATGTGGATTATTGCCAGGTCACTCTTATCTTTAACCTTTTCCCCGCCACGATACAAGAAAAAAGTTTAGCCCCACACGTCAACTGTCACAGTCAACTGCGAAATAAAACCTCATGCCAACGCACGTCAGTAGCTATTTGACTGAAGAAACTGACTTTATATGAAGTCGTTGGCGTGTGGGGCACGAAATGCGCGTACTTCTTATCAAGTCAATGGCGGTGAAAAGGTTAACAGGAGGCTTGTGCACGGCATTAGCAGTGGGATGTAGGTATATAGGCTAATGATGATGAAGAATACGGTCGATGACGGAATTAGAGATCAAAAATGGAAACAAATGGGTTGCCACCACAAAAAAATAACCGAAGGGGTGGGTAGCAGAAAATCATTTAAATGCTTGAAGAAAATTACCGGCTCCAAAATTTATGTGAAATGAAATAGGAATACTTAAGCATCTGAATTAATATGTAAGTGTTCCGTTGGACCAATTTTGGTACGGAGCACTAGAAAGCAAGAGACGTTTTTAATATGGATAGAGGTTTGAATAATCGAACATTTTAAAAGAAAACCGTCTTCAACCGATTCATTCGTCCATTTGTCGTGCACATACTTAATGCAAAGACTCATATGGTTTTCTTATGGATGCCATTGTCAGAATTGGACCAATATAAATAATTAAAATGGGACCACACGGGAAACACCAGCTTTCAAATAAAAAAAGAATCGTCAAGATCGGTTCACCCAATCGAAAGCTCTGAGGTAACAAACATAAAAAAATACAGTCGAATTGAGAACCTCCTATATTGCAGTCGGTTAAAAAGGAAAGTCACTTCAAAATTGACAGTTGTTTAGATTTTTGATCTCTTATTCCATCTCCGACCTTAGCTTGAAGAATGTCCCAAACAGGATCTTGCGCTACTTCGCGCCAGTTTAGAGCCCTGATTCCGGGGGCGGTTAGACCTTTTTTATTTTAATAATAAGTAACAAGCAAACCATTTATGGCGCTCATGAAATATCGAGTATCTAATAAATTAATGTTCTCATTTAACCCTTGTGAGACCACTTCAAAAATTTGCTCCTTAAATCATGACTTTGAATTTTAAAACGTATGCTTCGAACTGTTTTGTAGATTCTGGACGGGAAATAATACGAATTGTTAATTCATTTGACGTTATTTTTGTGAGTATCATGATGCTGGTGGAAGTACAGTCAGCTTCAAACGTAGTTACGCATAAGAGGTCAAAAGCTCTAACTCCCTGATAATAAAATAATTAATAACCGCGATTGGTTTAGGATTGGAATAGCTGTCAATTCATGTAAATACATGGAGAAACTGACACCTTTAACTAATCATATCAACCGGACAACCAGCTGTCTACCGTTATGGATTATAATTTATACTACTAGTCGTGTCTATATGCCATATCGCCCAATAATGATTTAACGGCTAGATAATACCTACTTTGATGCTCACTGTACGTATAGAAATTGAAAGTATCTTAAGAAAGTGTTGATCATAATGCAATACTATTAATTTCTAAATACTTTGCTTCAAAATAAACAATAACTGAAAAACCGGTCTTTTATTCATTGCATCAAGAAATCATCGAGATCTTATTAATACCTAGTGTAGTCATAGGTCCGAATGAAATCTGTCAAAATAATAGGTCATCACAATGAGCACTATAATATTCATTGATCACAATCGAGTAGATGCGACGTCAGAAGTCATTCAATTAATAACTACGCTGCGATCGTAAAAATAATAATTAATACAAAAAAACCGTCTCCTATTTTGTACTTCGCTATGCCACAATTTGTGGTTTCCGTGAGCAAATGCTTGGTTACCTACAGAAAGTACCGAAATCGGCGTCTGCGTGCCTATCAAATTCGAGGAGTTGCCTCTATTCCTCCTAGATCCCATCATCATACCTTCACCAAATTTATATGGGACCAACTTGGGGGTACCTGCTTTGAAACAAAAAAAGAATTATCAAAATCGGCCGACGTGGTCATGAGTTATCGGGGAACATACATCCATGGAAAAAAAGAACAAGCAAACATGCAAGACGAACTGAGCACCTCCTTCCTTCTGTTGAAGTCGGTAAAAAAGCATGGGAAAACCATTTTCTCTTAGTCACGATAAGACTCAAATTAGTAAATAGTATAATTTTTAATAAGAGTGAAACGATGGTCTCCGCTTCGGCTTCGGAAAAAATGCTTTCGTATGTCCGGCTGTTGGTCGCATTTCTCGACCGATTCTCGTGAAATTTTACAGGACGCAGTTATGTGGTGGAATGACAAGATGAAAATATCTTTCTCCCTTTTTTTTACTATGTCATTTCTATGGCTGAAGTGAAACAAATAGTCTCTGTTTAATTATTTTATTTTTGTAAATTACATTAAACAATAAAATTTCCTTCCCTTCAAATCATTAAAATATCATTATATACACTTAACTTACAGGAATATTAACATAAACGATATCTAACAAATACAGGTTTCCTGGTCTCTTCTACACAACATGATATATATTTTTACTTATAAGTAGCATTTGTTAGACCATTTAGACTGTACAGTGTACAGGTTATCAACAAATATATCCGCAATGGTGAACTCAAATATTGTAGACTTTGTCAAGAGAGTGGTGTTTTTTTCTTTTTGTCGGGAATAATATATCTGTTGTAGAATGTACAGTTTTGAGTCTTAGACGACGGTGCAAGAACACCAATTGAAGCACACAAAACGTCAACTTGGAAATACAGTAATTTGCATGACATCATTTTATGTTTCGACATTTAGATACAGGAAAAGTAACGAGACTAAAGCTGCTTTTCCACTAGACCTGAAATACTTCATACAAAATAGCCACGTCAAGTTAAGCCACGAAGCTGTGTCACTATTGGCTATGTGCGAAGTAGGTGGTGGGGGTAAGGAGGTAAGGCGATCGTAGCGCACACCATGGCAGAAATGTGTACTTACCGGGGACCACTGTCAAATTCACTTTCACGTTTTCTATTGGTTTCTAACGGTTTCCTACGATTCGTTTCGTTTGTATGTATTTATTTATTCTCTTATTTATTTCAGTAAAATTTCCAACACGGGGTCTTTCTCGTTTACTAAAGTAAATAAAATATTCATGTGTCATTATTTGACATCTCTGAGTTTTGACATTGTCTCGGGACCTTTGACGTTTGACGTTTCAGACGTGCACATAGCCAATACTCACTCATAGATACGAATGTACCTCTGGTGAAAAAACAGCCTTACTATTATGAAAATTGTGAAAGATCTTCGCTGTAGTTACTTGCGCCAACTGCTCCTATACGAAAATAGCCTTATATATAAATTTCGGTGACGAACACATTTTTATACATATATGATTTTTAGATACGTTTCTGCCATACACGTGGCAATCTGCGTTTTCATACACAAAGCAGGGCGGTTCACACATATTAAGTTGTCAAGTATATAACTAAATTTTAACTCAATTTTAAGTGACTTAATTTTAAGCAAGCGTTTACACGTTCGAATTAGTGTCGCTCAAGTCATTAATTCAGTAATTAAATTCGTACTAAACGAAGTTTTAGACGAGATCAAGGATGAAATAGTCAGGGAAACGAGAGCACCGGCGAGACTGTGGACGAGAAACTGAGAAACTGCTCCGCCAAACTTATACACTTAAGTAATATTTAACTAAATTGTGCCTGTCCAAACGTGTCAAGTTATAATTCACGCCCACCCACTTAACCGCAAAATAGAGAATTTTTTAATCTACTTGTCTACTTGCACGCTAAATTTTAACTTGTAACTTATAATTAAATTCATTGTTTACACGCTTTAGGTCGCTTAAAATTAAGTCGAAATTTAGTTAACTACTTGACAACTTAATACGTGTGAACCGCCCTTAAGAGCTACTTGTGTAATAATAATAATCCAGATTAACACATCTTTGGCGGAAACACCTTTACAAGTAAAACACTGGATAATGATAACCACTTATGCTATATCGATCTAAACCTAAATTAGGACATTGTCGGGGAACTGTACAGTCAACAGCAAAAGTAGATGGTCATTTTAGTACCTTGTCACTTTCACTGCTTTGACGCATCCCAACTGTCGCAGTATTGTGACGTTAGTGCGATAAAGTACTAAAATTATCATCTACATCAGCTGTTGACTGTACAAAGGTCCCTGGGTATGCGAGTGACGTTTCCCACGAAATAACGTCCTTTAATATCGGACTGTTCCGTAAGTAAGAGCCCTGAGGACCAAACATGCTGAATACAACATACCGATATAGTGAAGAAACCTTTCCCACGGGCCAAGCGAAATTCAATTTTATGTCGATGCCATAAAGACATTGACAGGGAAAAACTTGTCTGACTTTAACTGTGGCGTCTGTCAGCGTGTTAATATAATAATATTAATAAAGTAATATTAAGCTTTTAGTTGCCTAGGAAAGTCGTATAGAAGGGCCGCAGCGGACAATAATTCGTAAAAAAATCATTACATAAATATCTTTTACAGTACATATGGTGCTACTTTACCGCACGAGTGCGGTAATCAGCAGATTACGTGCATATGTCGAAACTTTAGAGAGCCATATGCACTGTAAAATGTTGTACGATACACGTGCGAATAGGTAATTCGCAACTCGTGTAGATTTAAAACACTCCCTTCGGTCGTGTTTTAATTTATCACCACTCGATGCGAATTTCCTGTTATCTGCACTTGTATCGTAATGTACTATTATACAGGCGAGTGAAATTGAATCTTGACGAACATACTTGTGATATATATGTACATAGCAGTTCGTCTTTTAAACAATGATGTATTGCTAAACTAAATGCAATACGACAAACTATCTTCAGGACGTTCCTTGTCTTAGGATATAATACAAATAGTTCGGATGTAATTTTCTTACAGGCAATTCAAAAATGCTGGCTATAACATGCCAATAATAGCAACATGACATAGGCTATTACTGAATCAGCGAGCAACATCTTAGGCCTTGTCATCGCTTTCCATCAGGTGAGACTAAGGCCAATCGCTGGTCAGTCTGTCATAAAAAAAAAAATTGAGGAAATTAGTGTCGTAAAATGTTTATAACACAATGTTTATTTAAAAAAAAGCCTGTCCATAATGCCCCTAAAACACGCAATTAAGTGTCAATAGATAGTGATAGTGAGTGAGTGAGTGTGTGTTAGACGTAACCTGAAGTAAAGTCTACATTTTTGAAATCAGCATAAGTCTTTATTCATGTATGGTCAAAAACGACGATAGGAGTTATGACTTTCACTATTCTTAAATAATTTAGATTTTAGAACATTTCGTTACGAAAGACAACCACCATAACATAAATGACTAATGAATAAATTCATAGTCTTTAACGGGCCCACGTATTAACCTAAATGCGATAAAAAAATTGAAAACACTGGCAGTGGACAAAGAAACTAGATTTATTTACTAACTCTAACAATAGTCAATAACTCTCCGCTGAAACTTTTTAATTTGAAGAGTGAACCAGCGTGCCATAAGGGAGCATACCCAAACTACGTGACCAACTTTTTACAGTTTTTTACCCCCCTCCACCCCTCCGGTGACCAAGCGTAGTATATGCCAAGACCCCCACCCTCCCCCTCTAGTTTTCACGTAGTATAATTTATTAATCATTTTTCTGCGTAAAGTTAAAAAAATGGCTCTTGTTTGTATTTTCTCATATGGCCCCTAATGCATGCTTGCCCTAATTTGTCGAAAGTGCATGCGTAGTGAAATTGTAATTGTATTTAAGTCGAAACTGGAGAAGTTTTAGTGGTGGCGTAAACCGTGGCGCGTGAGTCTGCTTCAATTAGAATGTGTCTCAGAAATACCTACTACCTCTACCCGACGACCCCCTCCCCTCCCCAAAAAAAAAACATGCCATCTAGATATTCCAGGCGTTTCTCGTGTGACTAAGGGCGGGTTGCACCAACTTTACGAATCTTACGATTACAGACAGATCAACGTTAAATGTTGCACCGGCAGTTGGCATTATTTTCATACAATCATATGTACACTCGTGGACAAAGAATCGGTAAAACACCGTCACATATTCCTAAAATAGTGCAAGGTTCTACAGTTTTTTTAATCCTGTAATAATATTTATTTAATTTTACATTTAAACTGCAAAAATAACAGTAAAAAAATAACGTTACCAGGTTTAAATCGGGCTCGTAAAAACCCATGAAAAAAACAACGTTAACGAAGCGAGATATCGCAAAAAATGACTTTTTTTAATTGATATTTTATGATAGGATCCCGGAAATTATTTATATATGTAGTTGGGTATAGTTGGGTTGGGTGGTGGTTGGTAATAGTATATTATGTAACTATAAAAAAAAACTTATTGTGGTTATTAAATTCAGGATGACACGATTTTTTTGACCGCGTGTGTATTTTAACGAACGCCGCTTACAATTACAGACGGTTTAGTGCTACCCGCCCTTAATTGCAAGTTATTTAATATCATTAAGCTTAACTGTTTTTCGCCTTTAAAACACCCTTGCCTTGTAAGTCGAGGTTCTCAAAAAAATTAGCGCGTTCCAATATTTTCTGACTTACAAATCACCCAATCGTCCATTTTTTTCTCAGAATATGAACTTTTTGAGCTCATTCTACTCAAAATCAATAATGCTATCGTATCTAGAAGAAGTAGTATGTACTTTTTTTATTAACCTTTTCGCCGCCAGACGTCAAAGTAATTCGCCGTGCCCCTGACGCCACAACGGTAAAAAAATGATGTGTAAAGAAATAATGCCAATATAAAATTGGGCAGCTTCTCAGTAGTTTTTCATTTAAAAAAAATTCTCGGCCAGAGCTGTCGTTGGCGTCGGGGTGACGATTTTACGTTGACGTCTATGGCCGACCGTGGCGTTCAAAAGGTTAAAAATGGGATTCCTCTTGGCCAGCATCTAGCCAGGGGCACAGAATAAGTAATAGTAAAAGTACAGATGTTTCTCTGTTAACATATCCCCCGTTTAGGTATGCGATGATGATAAACGTGTGCAAAGTAAACGTGGCCATCTCTTTCTATCGCACGCAACGCGCTCTTTCTAGGCCCCGCCCTCAGCGCTAGGGTTACCACCAGCGAGAACCTATTTTAATATATGTACTTTATTATTAGTAATGTTGTTTACAATACAATTACGAATAGTACTTTTAAGGTTCCGTAGCCAAATTGGTGAAAACGGAACCCGTCCATCCCCGTCTTTTCGTCTGTATGTGACAGCCGAAGTAACTCGGAGACTATAAGCACTACAAATACAATTAAAACATTTAGCAGGAAGGTGTGTTCTACTCGTATGAATCGCTACGTAAAAGTGATGTGAAATGACGAAAAAATATTAAAGTAGGGGGAGAGGGGCACTCCATACGTATAACCAGGGGATACAAAGTTTTATATAATTTTTAAAGGCATCACTTTAAAAAATGAAAAGAGGATTCTTAGAACCAACGTTTTCATTTTCGTTTTCTTTTATGTCAACCGTTGGTGAATACCAAACTCAATGACTGACAGTTTTTTGAGTGATAACTGTCGGTTTTTTCAGCATTTTAAGATAAAGACACAGAATTTGGGTAACTATATAAAGATATTTTTTACAACCTGCTGCAATACAATAATGCTGTGGTTTTGACATTATTATTTAACAAGTAACGGATTATTTTATGATCGTACAGCGGTACAGCAGCGCGTGCGCGTGCGATCTGTAAAACGCTGCGCCGCAACCATTGAATAGTCACACGACGTGTGAGCCGGCGGCCGCATGTACTTTGCGCGGCGCGATGACGTCACGGTTGTAAATCACCCCTGCCAGGGGGCAAAGATGAGGCGGACGATGAACCGAGCTCACCCAGAAGACGCCCATTCACTCGTGCCTTAAAAAGGTCTAGGTCCTCAAATCGACATAGTTCGATGTTGGTTTTGTTACCGCCATACATAAATGTGTCAAGTTGCCCACTCACTTGACAATGCTAATCCTAATAAGGTACCTATAGTTTCCCCCTTGGGTTGGAAGGTGAGATGGCAGTCGCTTTCGTAAAAACTAGTGCCTACGCCAATTCTTGGGATTAGCTAGCGGACCCGGGTATGCTTCAGAATGCAACTGGAATAACGCTAGGATGACGATGATGATAAACGTGTGCAAAGTAACAAAACTGTTCATGGGACACTTTTTCTACTTCTAGAATCGATAACGTTATGGATTCCGAGTCGAATGAACCTAATCCATATTCTGAGACAAAAATTAAATTTGTCATTTTTTTTTAAATTATCCAAGTACCGATCGTGCAGTGTTAACAAACAATTACATTCATATGGGAAAGTTAGTTAAATAACGAAAATAATTTGATATTTACAGTAGCACATCACACCTGACCAAACAGCACTCATTGACACGACGAGTTTCGAGTATTGTTTTACCTTATAAGTATCGCCGGTTGACAAGCAAGTCCCTATAAAATCTGTCATTGCTCTTAGAAAATTCGTATCCCAGTACTAAAACGATGCGGAGATGAGAGTATTTGTTACATAGTGAGTTTTGGTTGTCAGCTGACGAAATGTTGGACATAAGTAAAAGTTCTACTATCTAACGTATGGTGTAGAATACTCCCATATGAGAAATATACAATACTTAAGTAGTCATACAAAATAAAAAGAATTGATTCTAACCGTTTCTAAACCAATTTTACTATGGGCCAAATTTTGTCTGTGCAAAAAACTGCCGTTTCTTAGGAATGTCGACTAACCTATGTATTGTGTGTTGTACAGAGCAGGTAGAAGATTTTTTTGGCACGAAAAAAGTTGATCCCATAGCAAAAGTCGTGCACAGGTTCCCATTTTCTCAATAGAATTTTTGTTTCACCTAGTATTGTTGTATTAAGTTTCGTCTACTTCACACCAGCACCGACCTTTTTTATACAAATTAAAAAGAAGCATTTCGATTCAATACAGATACATAAGAAGGAAACGGCTATTGATCTGTGCCGAAATATATACATGCTTAATTCTCATGTTCATTGTAATATACAATGATGTATAGGTAGGGCTGCCATCCGTCCGGGTTTCTCCGGATATGTCCTAGTTTGGGCGTCCATGGGCCGTCCGAGGGGGGGGGGCACTTTTACTTAATGGGTAAAGTGCGTAACTACTCACCATTTATCGAGTTTTTTTAACTCTCTAAATTTTTTTAATAATATTATATTCGGACACGTCCGGGGAAAAATGCGATTTACGCCAATGTCCGGGATTTTTTAAGTTTTTGTCCGGGTTTAGCGAATTTAGAGATGGCAGCCCTATGTATAGGTGAAAAACTTAAGACCTGACTTGAGACCTGTAGTATGTAGTTGTAGCGTGTTCGAATAGGCGTTCGTTTTGTTTGTGTTGCACATTTTAAATATGTAATGTCTATTCGAACACGCTAACTACAACTACATACAACAGCTCCTTTTCTTAAGTTTTTTACTTTTACATACCTATTTAGCTGGATTCAATTCCAATAGATTGCGATTTTCAGTCGTTTACTGGGAGACATAAGCTTCAAAACGGATATTCCGAGTTCGGTCTTTAAACAAGTGAAAGGAATTCATGCCGGCGGGAATTAGGTTAGGATATTGCGTTGTACAAACATTCATTATATTTAATGCTGCTTTGCGAGTTACTTTATGACAAATGCTTTTTTTATATACAACGGTGGCAAACAAGCTTACACCCTGCCTGATGGTAAGCAGACATCGTAGCCTATGGACACTTGCGACTCCAGAAGATTCATAATCATAAGTGCGTTGCCGACCTTTATTGATTGAGGATCCGACATATATTCCATTGCTATTGCACTGAAGAATCTTTTGCGGAACAGGAAAATTGTCCGGAAAAGACGGGTGGTAGGTCATTCCATATAGGTCTTTAAATTTACTGTGACTAAAATATGAATTGGGTCACAATGGTCCTAAAACCAACACAGCTAACAGTTGCGTCATTAAAAAGGTCTTTAAATCTACTATTAGCTCGTATTCAGTATCGACTAAAGCATGAATATCTCAGTTCTGCAATGGAATTCAACTTGGAGCCCATAGAAAGAAATAAAATTAAAGACATATCTAATGACCTTCGTTGGTTTTTAGACCAGACTCCATACAAACTTGCCCATGGTCCCTTGTCATGGAATTAACCCTTAATAAGGCAGTGGCGATTTATGGACCACATACGTGTCATTGGAATTAGGTAGAGGACCCCAGGCATTCTTCAGGATGCAACTGTACTGGGAATAACGCTAGGAGGATGATGATACGTGTCATTGGAATTTAAATCTTAGTTCTTCGATTTATGCTTCAAATTAGATTGCATTTTCGTAAAAAGTGACTTGTATTGAAATTAATCATGAAAAGTATATGTTTTGTTATTTTGTAATGCCGTATGGATTATTGGTGCATTATTAAGGGTTAAAATTTCGCAACGTAACGCCCGTTTTCATCAATTACTCGATTACATACGATTAATTACTCGATTACATACGATTCGGTGCAACAGGGAACTGGCTCACTTTATCTGCACCCGGCTACGCACTCGCCTTGTCCCCCTAACGTGTAACCACTAATGAACGCATGCCTCGGTCCGATGGTCGCTGGTCAGGCAAAGACGAGCCACAGCACGAACAAGATGGCCACCCAGAGAAATATCTTCGAAAGGAACTGCTCTTCCTCGTACTGGGCCGTGCCGCGGGGAGCTGCGAGACAAAAAAAAACATTTTAAACACTTAAAAAAAAAACATTTAGAACACAAACAGTCATCATCATACCAGCTGAAAGACGTCCACTGCTGGACATAGGCTTCCCCTAAAGAGTGCCACAATGACCGGTCTTGCGCCACCCGCATCCAGCGGACTCCCGCGACCTTTACCAGGTCATCAGTCTACCTTGTGGGGGGGGGGGGGGGGGGCTATCCACGCTGCGCCTTCCAGTACGTGGTCGCCACTAGAACCTTTCCGCCCCAACGGCCATCGGTTCTACGAGCAATGTGCCCCGGAGGGCTACATCGGTTACTTTAGTTCTAATGCGGATAACCCGAGGCGAGAGGAAACTCCGAGCATACCTCTCCATTGCTCTTTTGGTGACTTTGAACCTTCTTATGAGGCCCATAGTAAGCGAACACGTTTCTTACTATGGGCCTTTCGTCTTGAGACACTGCGGAATAAGACGAACAAACAGTCATATAAACATTAAAATCTGACGACCTGTTTAGCCCAGTTCGAATCCCGGCCAGGGCATTATTTGTGCATTTAGCACGGATTTTGTACTTGGGTCTTGGATGTTCTCTTATGTATTTAAGTATGTATTTATCTATATAAGTATGTATATCGTCGCCTAGTACCCATAGTACAGGCTTTGCTTAGTTTGGGATTAGGTCGATTTGTGTAAGATTGTCCCCACCCATTTATTTATTTAAATTACAGTAAATAAGCTTGAAATGCACAGAGCGCAGCGTCGTTGCGGGCCGGAGGTTTTGCGGTAAAGCGACCGCGGTCCGGGGCACGTCGCACCAAAAACCGCGCGGGATAGCGGAGCGGGGGCGGCGTTTGTGACATATGAAGCAGTAATCGACACTATCGACAGTCAACAGTTTCGGAAAGATCAAAAATGCAAAACCGCCATCGCTCCGCACCGCGCCCGCTTCTTTCGAGTGGCATTATAAGATTTATAAGTCTCCCATCGGATCGGACCCAGGTAGGTTCGTTCGTTACCCTGTGCCCCTCAGAGCGGAAATAGGAGCCCGGCGCCGTCGACCCCATAGCAGGTAATATTTGTGTAAAAACGTTAACTTCAGTCCCTTAAATATAAGAATCACAATCGTTTTGGATTATACGGGATATAACATTTTGGTGTGCCTTTAAATGGAGACAATTAGTTAACAGCCGAAAATTATCGTACTATATATCCCGTTCTAACTCATCTTGGTTAACCATAAGGATTCAAAGAGACAACTATGTATATGAAAAATCATCTTGCTAAACACTAAGGATCTTTTGGTATTATTAACCTGTTGCAATCTAATCGGTGTGACGCTCTGTTTTAGTATTAGTAGTAAACACTTTATTGCACAAATCAAGTACATAACAAAATATAACAGTTTATTTTACTCACAAACACACATTTAGATTTGATTAACATACACATATCTAAAATTAATAATAATGTAAGAAACTTAGAACTAAATATAAATTAAAAAAAATTAAAACTAAACTACACTCTAAAACATGTGTTTGTACAAATGCGGCCTGTTTAGCCTAGTTGGTAGTGACACTGCCTCCGAAGCTTGAGGTCCCGGGTTCGAATCCCGGTAAGGGCATTTGTTTCTGTGGTGAGCAGAAACATTTGTTGCTGAGACATGTGTGTGTTGTATTTAAGTATATATCTATTAAATATATCGTCGTCTAGTACCCATAACACAAGCCTTATTGAGCTTACTATGGGACTAGTTCAATTTGTGTAAAAATAATTTTGTGTGTATATATATACAGGGTGTGGCCTGTAATAGGAGCAAAAAATTAAACGGTACACTATTGAGCTTTCCAGCAATTATTTCCAAATGATTTTAATCGGAAAAAAAAGTTTTTTTTTTTGAATTTTTTTTTTCGCAAATGTAGCTTATCTGTACTTTTTTAATCTACTGGAGTGATATTAATAACAATTTATTCAAAAAAGACTAAAAATGTATATATATATTTTTTTAAATCCCAAAAATATTCTATCAAACCAAAAATGCGACAACGATTATGAGTCATAATTTGAAGCAACCTCAAAATCAGCATTGACTGCCGCGCTATAATCTCTGGGTACCAAGATCCATTACTTGGAGGTCGTAACTTTAGATCAAAATTTCTCCCAATTGAAAAAAGATAAAAATAATTTGGACACAAGAGGTTACTGCAGATGCTCTAAGGAAGCGTCCTTTAAATTTATTGCACCTATTACAGGCCACACCCTGTATATATAAATGCAAACTTATCCCTGTAAGGGATCTGTGTTTTAAATTATAATTTAGATTTCTGAATCTATTTTTATTTAGAATATGTCTAAAAATCAAATCGAATATTAAGCAAAATGACACTAAATGAAGGCTTATTTTACTTACCTTAAAATAACCTTATTACGCAAAATAGACACGTTGGATTTTGACTTGCGGAAAATATAAAACTAACTAGACCTCGTTAACTTTTTACGATACACTAAGGATGGGTTGCACCGACTTACGATCACAAACTGATCAACGTTAAATATGGCGCCGGCAGCTGTCATCCCATAGAAACTTGTCAAACTTTCCATACATTGAAATTTTAACGAACACAGCTTACGATTACAGACGGTTTGGTGCAGCCCAGCCTAAGTATATTTCTAAAATCCGTGAGTTAGTTACTGAATAATAATTTTTTCTCAAACATGCAATGAAATATTGATGTTATGTTCCTTATAATAGGCTGCGAAGTATGACGTTTCAGGTGCGGCTAGGACAAGAGGTCGTTAATGGAATTTCATACAATACTTGCAGGCCTAGGCCGGCAAAGTCCTCTTTTTTAATTCCATTCCACATAAATTTGTGGCACAGGCATCATGACATTATGCCACTATGCGTATTAAAAATAAAATTTTGTTTTTTTTTGTTGTTTATTTCATTGCATGTTTGAGAAAAGCACTATACATACCTCGGCGGGAAATTTGGGGTTGCCCGCTTTAGACCTATCCGGCCTCGCTTCGCTCGGCCGTATATATGTCTTCGGCCGGCAACCCCTTTCTTCCCGGCCTCTGTAGTAATGTACTATTCTTGGGCCTAGTTTCATTATTGGCATATTATGACATTAATGCAATTAAATAATAACTTATTTAAATTTCCTGTCGTAATGTAATTGTAAATTTATTTATCGAGTACATTGATATTTTTACATTGATTAGATGGCGGTGTATCTGTACCTAATATTTTTAATTTAATTTGATGACATGCTCTTTTATGTATCTAGTTTTTGTTTTTTGTAGTTTTTTAATTGAATTTGATGGCATGTTTTTTTATGTATCTAGTTTTAAGTTTTTCAAACACAAATGTATTTTTGTTATTGAAATAAATGATGATGATATGAATTGCTACGAAAATATTTCCACTCTTGAAGGACACCCCCTTAAGTTGAAATTACAATATACTAGCATTTGTTGCTGCAATGTCAGTATGAATTTAGTTAAAAGTCTACGCGATTTCAATGTATTTCTGTGCTGTAACAAGATTACGGTAATGTTTTTTAAAACGACGGTGGCAAACAAGCTTACGGCGCGCCTGATGGCAAGCAGACACCGTCGCCTATGGACTCCAGAAGCATCACAAGCGCGTTGCCTACCCTTTATTAACTTGAGGATTCGTTGTGTTGACTCTCCCAATACAGCGCATCCTCGGGAGCTCTGGCGACCTTACTCACCACCAGGAACACAACACCACATACCTACCTAAGGGGCAAGTCGCGGTATTATCATGGCTGCGGTCTTCTGTAAGGTAGGTAACAGTTGGGCTGCTCCAAATACGAGCGAGATGAAGTTAAAAAATAAATATTAATAAATAAATAAATATTGAGGGGACAATCTTACACAAATAGACCAAGTCCCAAACTTGTGTACTATGGGTAATAGACGACGGTATACATACTTATATAGATAAATACATAGACAACATCCAAGACTTAAGAACAAAATAATAATAATAATAATGATTATTGGGGGACCATCTTACACAAATCGACCTAGTCCCAAACTAAGCAAAGCTTGTACTATGGGTACTAGACGACGATATACATACTTATATAGATAAATACATACTTAAATACATAGAGAACATCCAAGACCCAAGAAAAAAATCCGTGCTAAATGCCCAAATAATGCCCTGGCCGGGATTCGAAACCGGGACCTCTAGCTTCGGAGGCAGTGTCACTACCAACTAGGCTAAACAGGTCGTCCAAGCTCAGTTCCGCTGTGACTTACCTCTCTTAACCGTCTACCTCTCTCTCTCGGTTTTGCCTAAACAAATCTAATCCACTTAAGTTCTCACTCGGCTTAGTACTCAAATAGCATTGTAATTTCGCACCCGGAAAAACGCCAAGAGGATAATGATGTCAACAATCAAGAACGGGGGGCGATGCCGAAGTACTGCCGAGGCCATTCATATGTATTCACTTTTTTTCGGCGAACGACATGTGAAATTTGTCTCGCTGGTGTGTAAGTTGCCTCCCTGGTGTGACTGTGGACCCGCGCTGGGCCTCGGGTCGCCGAAGTTGAATGTGGACGCGAACACGCGGATCCAAAGGACATGTGGAAGAAGTCTAGCTAGTGTGGAAGTTGTCTAGCTACTGTGTTGTCTAGCTAGTATGTTAGATGCCTCGCTAGCATGACTGTGGACGTACTCGCGCTAGGCCTCGGGTCGCCGAAGTTGAACGTGGACGTGAACACGCCGATGCCGAAGGACATGTGGAAGAAGTCAAGCTAGTGTGGAAGTTGTCTAGCTAGTGTGTTAGATGCCTCGCTAGCGTAACTGTGGACGTACCCGCGCTGGGCCTCGGGTCGCCGAAGTTGAATGTGGACGTGAACACGCCGATGCCGAAGGACATGTGGAAGAAGTCAAAGCTAGTGTGGACGTTGTCTAGCTAGTGTGGAAGTTGTCTAGCTAGTGTGGAAGTTGTCTAGCTACGATGTTGACTAGCTAGTATGTTAGATGCCTCGCTAGCATGACTGCGGACGCACCCGCGCTGGGCCTCGGGTCGCCGAAGTTGAATGTGGACGTGAACACGCCGATGCCGAAGGACATGTGGAAGAAGTCAAGCTAGTGTGGAAGTTGTCTAGCTAGTGTGTTAGATGCCTCGCTAGCGTGACTGTGGACGTACCCGCGCTGGGCCTCGGGTCGCCGAAGTTGAATGTGGACGTAAACACGCCGATGCCGAAGGACATGTGGAAGAAGTCAAGCTAGTGTGGAAGTTGTCTAGCTACGATGTTGTCTAGCTAGTGTGTTAGATGCCTCGCTAGCGTGACTGTGGACGTACCCGCGCTGGGCCTCGGGTCGTCGAAGTTGAATATGGACGTGAACACGCCGATGCCGAAGGACATGTGGAAGAAGTCAAGCTAGTGTGGAAGTTGTCTAGCTACGATGTTGTCTAGCTAGTGTGTTAGATGCCTCGCTAGCGTGACTGTGGACGTACCCGCGCTGGGCCTCGGGTCGCCGAAGTTGAATGTGGACGTAAACACGCCGATGCCGAAGGACATGTGGAAGAAGTCAAGCTAGTGTGGAAGTTGTCTAGCTACGATGTTGTCTAGCTAGTGTGTTAGATGCCTCGCTAGCGTGACTGTGGACGTACCCGCGCTGGGCCTCGGGTCGCCGAAGTTGAATGTGGACGTAAACACACCGAAGGGGAACGCGCCGATGCCGAACGACATGTGAAATCCCTCGCCGAACCCGAAGCCGGGGAAGCCGCTGTTGTTCTCGGGTTCGGTGCGCTGCCCTGCGGGCCGTGGCGGCACCTGAACAACATTACAAACAGAAATATTTCAAAATCAAATCAAAATATTCTTCAAATAGACCCAGCAACAAGCACTTACGAATCGTCAGTTTAAAACATTATCTTAAGCTAATTTATTATGTTTTTGCTATTAATCTCCAAAAAAATATTGAATTACCCACAGGTAAGTCAAAATTAAGTAATCAATTATTTAGTTAAGTTCGCAATAAGATCGTAATAACATTAAAAATAGAAGAAGTGTATCTACAGTTTCTAGAATAAAATATTTATTCCAAATTTATATTTATTTGACAAAAAACAAGTCTTTGGGCACTGAGCTAGTAGTCCCTGTGTTACGGGACCCTGTAGAATAAAAAGCTTACAATTTTAACACGCCTTCGTACAGTTTAAATAAATAATTTTTGTGTACAAAAACAGTGTTCGGTACAGTACACCATATATTTTGTAAGGCGTACCGACCTAGCTGGCCTCTTTGGCTGATTTATGATTATTTCTTTATCACAATATAACTTGCAGGTGGCCATCGGGTATAGTGCGTATCGCGACGTCTGATCGTCAAACTGAAAACACAATTGGTCCCAAAACATGACGCCAATATTGACATTAATACTTGATAAAGCAACAGCCAAAAATAATACTAAATTGCAACTGAGCCTATTGTAAACACGTCTTTGACCACGAGGTGCAGGTCTTTGGCTGGCCACAGTCTAATTTGCATAATATATTGCGAACAACACGTTTGAATTTCATTTACATAGACTGTCCAGCAAATCATATTGCCCATCATGTTGGTTTAATTAAGTTCAAAATATTCTCTACTATCATTGTTTTTTTACGCAATTTCATCGTCATTTGTGATCTATATTTTTAATGTTTGATTTCTTTTTTTTTTTTATGTAATAGGAGGCAAACTAGCAGACGAATCGCCTGATGGTAAGGTTTAGACATTTTTAGTTACCATCAATCAACCTTTAGAGGAATGGCACCGGGTGGTCACGACCACTCTGAGAAGAGTGTAACGATGAAGAAGAATCAACCTTCACGTAAAAACTACCTTGTTCCTGGGATCCTCCTGCTTGGTGTTGCCACGGCCGTAGAGCGGGATCACCTTGTCGCGGCTAATGGCGGCCTTGCACACGGGGCACACCTGGCGGCTCGGCCGCGTCTCAAGCCACTGGTGCAAGCAGGGCCAGCTGCAGACATGACCATTATTCAATAAACGATTAGTATGTCATCATAATGGTAACAGATGGTAAGCGGAATGGGGAATGCAGACAAAAATCACTTAAATTATTCTGAAAATATTCGGTTGATCGTCAACGCACGGAAGAGGAAGGCGCCAATGCCGAACGACATGTGGAAGTTCTCTTGGTAGTGAGGAAGTTGTCTAGCTATTGTGGAAGTTGTATAGCTAGTGTGAAAGTTGTCTAGCTAGTGTGGAAGTTGTCCCGTTAGTGTGACATGCCCGCGCGGGGACTGAACTGCAATGCATGCAACTAGTAGGCCTCTAAAATAATTCGATTAATATTTCGCAGTTGAGCTGAATAATTCCGCTGAATACAGGACATATATAAATATGCCCAATGTGCGTAATGACGAATAACCCCCGAATTTTGCATATCTGTAGATTCTCTAGTCTCTAGTAGATGTTAATTAGTTTTTTGTTAAAAAGACAATTAGAAAAAGGTTTGTGAGTAAGGTATTACTAGTCATCACTGGCACCAGTATTTGTGCTGCAAAAGTGAGCCGTTTGAGCAATAGCGGGTGTTCCTGACGACATCTCGACTCGCGAGTACTTTAGCCAGTATAATATAATCATGCTGCCATTTTTCTGAGACAAGTGGCAGTTTACACACACACAAACAGCATAAGGTATGCGGGGAACTTCACCACAGTGCCACAAAAGCTATCGAAACTAAAAGATCAGTCTACATTCTCTTTCCTCTAGTATATAGCCAGTTACCAACCAATATGAGTGAGCCGTTTTTCATTGTATTTTTCAAGTGAATTGTAATTGTAGCTCGTGTAATTACAAGTATATTATAAAATTGAACACTGGATTAGGAATGTGGATTGTTCATAATTCCATTCCATTTAAGGGACCTTAGGCTAGAGCTAAGGAGCAGAATTTGCTGCCGTGTATTTCCTGATACATAGAAGCAATTGCAAGCGAGCAGTGAATGTAAAAGGGAAAGGACAGACAACATTGGAAAGAGCTGGAGGAGGCCTATACCCAACAAGGGATCCATATATAACTAATAATAATAATAATAATTGTATGGCATTTATTTTTCAAACCTCTATCTTCCCTTCTACCTTTCCCTTCCTTTCCTTTCCTTTCTTTTTTTTTCTTCTACCTTTATCTTCGAGAAGACAGTAAGGTTGCCAGTTTTGTTTTTTCATATATAAATAAATTAAACAATCAAATAGAAAATAGAAACTGTAACAAATATGGAAAATTAATGGCTTATTATTATATTTATTATAGTACAATCTGGGTCTCTTCTAGGCAAAGTCAATAGGCTATTACTGAACCAGTGAGCAACATTTAGGCCTTGTGATCGCTTTCCAACAGGTGAGATTAGGGTTCCTAAGATTTTACCACACTCGCTAAAATAAAACAATTACCATGTCACTATCTAAAACCTGAATGAAAGCATCATATCATCATCAGGGATGTTTGCCGAAGCAAGAGTGGACTGTTTTTACGCCACTATGTGCAATAGGGCGCCATCTCTGGTGGAGTGACAGTCCCAACAATATCCTGCAAATGATGGGATCACTCCCCTTATTTATTGCACAGTAGTAGGTAACATGTCCCAGTTCTTAACTTAACTACATATATATAGAATTATAGATTATACTAACACCTAAAATGTCATACTAAAAACATATGAGTGTAATTTACTCGAAATAAATGCTTATTATTATTATATCATTTAGTCAGTTTATTGGAATTATCAATAATTTAGTCTTAAACATAATAAGAGTTCAAAACATTTTAAAATATGTAAGGCCTCAATAATACTTTGTTACTAACAAACTATGGACACCATTTGTCTGAAATAAATGCATTTTATTTTTATTTTTTTATTTTATAATAGAATCCAAACCAGTTTTTTATTTATAGTGCATCTTAACATCATGTTGAATTGCGAATGTTAAAGCACTTGTTTTTTAAACAGGGAACATATAAGTAATCACTGGCTAAGCAAACTGAATATACATTTAAATAACTTTAAAAACTTAATGTTCATTAGCATATTAGACTTGACATGACCTTGTTTCAATTAATTAAAGATTACAAGTGTGAATGGAATATAGAACAGGTGTAACAGCGAAAGCTCTCTCACCAGAAGAGGTGTCCACACATGGAGACGACGGCATCCCGGGCCGTATCCAGGCAGATGTTGCACTCCAGCATCCGTTCGTCTCGCTTCTCGTCCTCTCCACCCGCGTCCCCGCCGGGCGCGGACGCGCTCGCCGTCGCCTCGCTCGTCTCCGCCATCGCACCTGACACAACCGACCGATCACAACACCATCAAACCCGACGACGCTTATCACGAACACGGCTCAGTCGTGACGTCCGATTATGACGTGACAAATCATCTATTACAAAATCTTCACATAACCGCAGATGCTCACTTGTGGGAACTGTTCGCGATCAGCTACTACTGTGGAATTTTAAGATGGCCAGCGGAAATGCACAAAAAATTAGAAAAACAAATCACATCGTCCTAATAACCCGTGGTTCGATGACTTTTTATCTGTCATAGTTTGCTATAGACTATAGACTTTACAGAAGGAGTACGCAATATTCACGCGATCCACGTAAGCATGTAAAATAATTTCAATGAAATTAATTACAAAATGATTTGAGGAATACATGAATTAAAACGAACGCTTTAATACATAAGATGTTTGAATTATTTTAATTAATGTTAAACAAATCAATTGATTTCACATTCCGATTTCTTGATTTTGTTTATGTTGAATTTTGATTGGTGAACTTTTGTCCTTCTCTTATCTCGACCAATCCCAGGTCTGCCTCACTTTGACAGTCAAGAGAAAACAAAAATAAAAATACCTACTACGATCTACGATTTTCTTCATGTGAGTTCTCTGTTTCGATTATTCGATTTCACGGATTTAACGAAATTGATCACGTATTTCTTAAATAAATATTGCTTCAACCTTTCATTGGCATACATGGTGCTTGATAATCCCTGGATCATAGTGAATGTGACAAATTGGCGACGAATTATGTTGAAAAACAAGTGTGACGTCACAATTTTTATCAGCTGAGGAGTTGGGAGTGCAAGGAAAGGTCGGAACAAAACAAACAATATGGGAGGCGCCGTGAGTTCGGGCAGGGACAACAATGAGTTGATCGACAATCTAGTGAGCAGCAACTATATCCGCTCGAGGGATGTGGAGCGGGTATTCCGGGCGCTGGACCGCGCGGACTACATGACGCGCGAGGCGCGGGACCAGGCCTACAAGGACCTGGCCTGGCGGCACGGCCCGCTGCACCTCTCCGCGCCCTGCATCTACAGGTATGCCGCGTCCCTAACGACAAAATACCATTGCCGAAAAACAAAAGTGAACGTAAACGTATGGCCTTAATAATCGCCAATGATAATCGCTTGTTTGTCATTTTACTTGAACTCACTGAAACTTGACCCCTTTGGCCACAGTAACTAGCAACAATTGAAAGTGAACCTTGTATATATGATCTACAGTAAACATTTCTGTCAGCACACCTGGGATACTTTATTCTCATTTGACTTAAAAATATTATAGGTTCTCTGTACAAATGCATGAAGGGTGACCTCTTTGCCCGACAGTGAAGTGATGGAAGGGCTGGAGCTGTCCCCGGGGCTGTCATTCCTAAATGTGGGCTCGGGTACGGGCTACCTGAGCACCCTGGTGGGCCTAATCCTGGGTTCCGGTGGAATCAGCCACGGGGTGGAAGTGCATCCCGCGGTGTTGGAATATGCAAACAAAAGGCTTGGGCAGTTCATGGAGAACTCCCCGGTTTTGGATGAATTTGATTTTTGTGAGCCTAAATATTATTTGGGTAAGTTAAACATATGTTCTTTTTACTATGTTTGTTTGGTCTCGTTGGAGCTAGTTGTTATTCTATTGAATCTCACTCAGGGACGATTCAAATATGTTTAAAACACCTGTATTTTTGACGGAGTGAACAAAGAATCTCCATATCAGCTCCGGCAATAATGCTTTCATATCATATGTCTGATGGCTGACTGATGTCTAGATGTATGGGTGTCACGATGTCTGGATGTCCAGCTGTTTTCCTCTACAACTTGCACATCTCAACTGATTTGTGAATTTTGTGACCATAGTTTGATGATATGGATTTTTTTGTTGAGTCTGCTTTGACCCCAAACTGAATTGAGTTTTGTAAATTACATCACTATTTTGAAATATATCTTGTTAATGGAAAGAACTTTTTAAAACAACAACTTTATTATTCTTTTTTTGTCGTATAAATCTGTAGCCCGATAATCTGTTACTTTTGAATATTGAAATGATAGAAGTCCTTCTCAAAGTTATAAGGATATTTTTTCAGTCACCTCAAAGTTATAAGGATATTTTTTCAGTCACGTTTAGCCTGTCAGGTGTGTGACAACCACATAGCTATCCATTAATGTAAGTTGACGACCTGTTTAGCCTAGTTGGTAGTGACTCGGCCTCCGAAGCTAGAGGTCCCGGGTTCGAATCCTGGCCAGGGCATTTATTTGTGCATTTTCACGGATATTTGATCTTGGGTCTTGGATGTTTTCTATGTATTTAAGTATGTATTTATCTATATAAGTATGTATATCGTCGTCTTGTACCCATAGTACAAGCTTTGCTTAGTTTGGGACTAGGTCGAGATTGTCCCCCAATATTATTTATTTATTTACTTAATGTGTACATATTTAAATGAAAATGCTTAGATCTCGAAGGTCGTTTCAGTCCAGTTGGCAGTCCTTAATCATGTGTACACAATATGCATGCTAAAGAAGCCACGCCGTAATAAATTCTCTGATCAAGGACCGTGAACGGTCTGAAACTCGTCGAGCGATATTCGACCTTCAAGATGTGAGTGACCCGTTTCGTTATATTTTGATATGTCTGAAACTCACAGAAGTTTTCTATATTTATATTTATAAAGCATTTAATAGTCTTAGCATTTTTTAGTATTTTCGGGTATGTCCTAAAACTATGGCCAAGACCACCATGGGATGGGCAGCAGCATCCCTGGACTGCGGTGGAGATAATGCGATCGCCAACCCGCATGCCAAGCGTGGCGATTATGGCATTTATCCCCCATTAAATGTCATATGTCCAGCAGTGGACGTTCTTGGGCTGATATGGTGGTGGTGGCGGTGGTATAGCGCTTTATAAAATGCTCAAGATTTGAGTTTTGTACAGGCAACGGGCTGTGCATAGCGCCGCTGGGTGCGCCATACGACCGCGTGTACTGCGGCGCCGGCTGCCCAGAGGAATACCAGAACTACTTCAAACAACTTATCAAGGTATGTAAAGTGCGGTTAAGGTTCTCCGAGTAACAATAAACTATGGTATTTATTTGTTTATTGTTCCAGGTGGGCGGTATTCTCGTGATGCCGTTGAACGACAACTTAGTGCAAATGAAGAGGGTGGGGGAGTCTGAATGGACTTCGCGTAGTGTCCTCAACGTGTCATTCGCGACTCTCCGCGTGCCCACCAAGGAGGAGGCAACTGACCTTATACGACTGGGTAAGTTGATGCGTCGACAACATTCATATTCATATAATTTATTCAAGTTCAATTAAATTGTTAAAGTGGGTGAGTCCTCAAGTTTTCGTTCGCCACTATGAAGAAGGCCCTTATACTATACATATTTATATTAATAAAATTACGATTGGGTAAGTTGATTATTATTAATAATTGTATGGCATTTGTTTTCGAACCGTGAGGTCTTCGAGAAGACAAGTACGGTTGCCAGTTTTTGTTGCACTTTTAGCACCACCCAGTGGTCACGTGTAGGGTAACGGTGGGTACTCCCTATGGACGTGGTGCAATTTCGACCCCCCTTTGTCAAGTGAGTGAGCAACTTGACTGTTAGAAGTTGTCAAGTCGCCCGAAGGCCTCTTACTTGGCTTCACAACTGCTGTCAAAGAACAGCCGGGATCAACGGCTTAACGTGCCTTCCAAAGTTGATGATGTCGTTTAACAACAACTGGTTGTCGTTGTAGAATCCGACCACATGCACTTGCGCAAGCGCAACGCTCGCGCTGTAACCGCGTTCCTATCGCAGACTCTCGACTCGCGCGTGCTACTTGCCTGTTGGAGGTCTTAGGGCGGCCATGTTGGCTTCCAGTACACGCGTTAGTCGCCGCGAGAGGACGGACTCCAGCGAACTTTCTGTTGCTTTTTTTAAAAATAGATCGCGATGGCTCCGAATATGGCTTTAAACGCGCCTTTTGGCCGGACCAATACTAGTAAACAAGCTCGTTTGCGAACGTGTGGACACGCATGTAAGACGTGCGAACGTGCGTGTCCACACGCACGTATAAGGTCTCATCTGAGCCAGGTCTTATGGTAAGCATCAACATCGCACGCAACGGATTTTAGTATTCTTTGTATAGAAAGTCACACATGTGCGTCCACTGACGTACGGTGCGGATCAGTTTGTGGACGCATACCTTTAATCGTGTTCCGATCGCAGACTTGACTCGCGTGTGCTATTCGATTCGTGTAAAACGCCTCATCTGAAGCAGCTCTTAAGCGCGTCACACACTAGAGCGGCCTGCCGCCACCGCGGCCAGTTGTACACTAAGACAATCCTATCAATCATTCAGACACACGCGGCCTTGATTGTCATAGTTTACAACTGGCCGCGCCTGTGTGCGACACGCTTTAGTAGTGGTATTGTGGTGTACAGAAGAGCAGTGCCCCGCGCGGCTGCAGACGCTGTGCCGCGGGCTGGTGCGCGCGGCGCTGCGCGGCGGCGTGTGGCGGCGCCACCCCGAGCTGCGCGCGCCGCCGCCGCGCCCGCCGCCCGCCAAGAAGCCGTGCCCGCGCCGCATCTGCATACCCATCGAGGACGAGAGCGACGTCGGTGAGTCACACTTCAACCCTCCCACCCAATATACCCATCGAGGACGAGAGCGATGTCGGTGAGTCACACTTCAACCCTCCCACCCAATATACCCATCGAGGGCGAGAGCGATGTCGGTGAGTCACACTCCAACCCTCCCACGCAACATACCCATCGAGAACGAGAGCGATTTCGGTGAGTCACACTTCAACCCTCCCACGCAACATACCCATCGAAGACGAGAGCGATGTCGGTGAGTCACACTTCAACCCTCCCACGCAACATACCCATCGAGGACGAGAGCTATGTCGGTGAGTCATACTCCAACCCTCCCACGCAACATGGGCAGTTCGAGTCATCAGTCGGACCTGTTTGCGTCCGCGGAAGCCATTCGTAGCTAGGCCATTTTCGGAGGAATCAGTCGCAGTCTGCAACTACGGACGGGTGGCTGGGGTAAGCAAGACTCGTCAGGTCCGGTGGTGGGGTCATCTGCTTCTTCGGTCGGCGAGGTCAAGCCCTGCCGGGTGAGTTTCCGTTAGGGGAGGCCCAGTGAGAGATACTCGAACCGACGGAGCGCGAATATCCAGATCTTCGTCAGGGTGGGGCGGGCGGGTCCGTGTAGACCAGATCCCGCGGTAGGGCCCTCTCCGGGTGGTCTTCTATGGTATGGGGCTATGTGTTTCAACATGGGCTGCATGGATGCCGCGCTGTTAAGTCATCATCATCATATCGGCCGAAGGACGTCTCATGCTGGGCATAGGCTTCCCCCAAAGTATGCCACAATGACCGATCCTGCGCCACCCGCATCCAGCGGACTCCTGCGTCCTTTGCCAGGTCATCAGTCCACCTTGTAGGGGGCCTACCCACGCTGCGCCTTCCGGTACGTGGTCGCCACTCGAGAACCTTTCCGCCCCAACGGCCATCGGTTCTACGTGCAATGTGCCCCCCGCCCACTATTTGTTTGTTAATAAGTAGTAGCGGCTGAGAATGCAAGCCACGTTCGTTACGATGACCCAGAGTTCTGGCCGGCCTAGTGGTAAGGGCGCTGGTCTGGCAAACCAGAGGCGCGGGTTCGATTCCCGTCTTGGGCTGCGTGTGAGATCACGGTAAGTTTTTCTTTGTATTTATTATTATTTATTAATCAGGCAGGCAGTTGAACAACTGATGATACCTGTATCCAGTGATTTGTAATTTGGTATCATTGTACAGTTGAAATTGAAATATGCTTGTTTTTGAATTGGTTGACATTGAGCGCCGAAACGTTCTCTGGGAGCTCTCTGATGTACCCGGGTATGTCCTAAAACTACCAAAACCACCGGAGGATGGGCAGCAGCATCCCTGGAGTACAGTGCGATGCATGCAGAAGCGTGGCGATTATGGCATTTGCCCCCCATGAAATTGGGGGAGGCCTATGTCCAGCAGTGGAAGTCCTTCGGCTGATATGGGGGTGGTGGATCTCTGATGGTGATGATGATGATGATGTTTTCTGTATCAAATAATTTGTAAGGTTCGTTAACATTAGTACATCTTTTGCAGAGGGTCTGAATGCGCTTCACGACCTGGACCGCGGGGGCGGCGCGGGTGAAATGAACGCCCTGCTGTCCCTCGTGCTGAGCATGGGCCCGAGCCGCGTGGCCGGCGCGCTGCGCTTCGACGCGCCCTCCGACGAGTCCTCCGACGACCCCGACACCGACCCCGCCGACCCCCCCGACCAGGTAACACACCTGGCCGATTTTATTTATTTTATCGTATGGCAATTACTCGGTTATGTCCTAAAACTACGACCAAGACATCCATGACATGGGCAGCAGCATCCCTGGAGTGCGGTGGAGATATTGCGATCGCCAATCTGCATGCCAAGCGTGGCGATTTTGGCTGCGTCCATCAAAGTGCGGCACTTGGGTACGTGGCTTGTATAATATATAATAATAGAAGAGCGACAGCTAAGGCTAAATCTCGTTACCTAGCAACACGCACACATATAAGGCCGCGGACTGGACGCCAGCGGACAGCGGGGCGGCGCGAGCGACGCGATCACAATGTATAGACGTGAATGTACCTGCCCTGGATGACAGTGACGCGGGCCCCGCTGTCCTTGGCCTACATTGTTGATGTTACATACCTAACTATAGTAAAATTAGGTGCTTTAGAAAAATGATTAGAAGGTGACCATGGAAATATAAATAAATATATGCATGTGACTGCACCTCCTAGTTTTAGTTTTAATTTTAAGAAACACTTGCTGTGCCTAAACAGGGTTCATGTGTGAAGCAACCCTAATGTAATTCATATTTGCATTATTATTTATTTTATTTTATTTATTTATTTGTAAGAAATAAATAAATAAATTTGCACCACATGATTAAGATGCAATAAACGAATTAAATACCCAGGTGTGAACCTAGAATTTGACGTGGTTCCGGAATAATCCTCGTTGCTGTTGCCCCACATAACGATGCCATAGTAGATACGTAGTGTGGCCCAAAAAAATTTTTTTTTATTTTATAATCGGGGCACCCTCTTATTTTATTTCATTAGTCCATAAGATAATCCATGTCAAATTTCAACAATCTACGTTAAGCCTGACCCGGTGCTCAACTACCCTCAACTTTTCTATATACTGACATTAGCAAGTGTATTGGCTGTATACTGATTACTGAAGTTCGGTTAACTGTCTTGTAAGCTTACTTTTTAGTGTTTCGAAGAAATCTTTTCGTTTATTAAGTATTATTTACGACTTAAATACCATTAATTAAGCCCCTGTTGTGTTTTCAAACGTCAATAGTTCATATTTAAATCATGACAACAACCCGAAAATCGGATACTGTATTCCTAGTAGGAGTGAGAGATTTGGATCCTCTTGCGTCGTTAATAAAACTTCCAACTATCAGACAAGTATTTTTAAGATTTCACCATTATTTGAACGAGGTAAATTTAATCCGAAATGCATTTCAATTGACTGTCGACGAGCTTTTAATTGTTTGGAACAAAGCTGCTATTCCTACGCGTCTGAAAAAACACTGTCAAGATAAACTCGAGAAAATTCATTCTGATTGGTGTTTATTAAAAAAAAACATAGAAATTCATCAGCTCAGCGAAAACGGGAAATTGAGTTCACAAAAGAACTAGATAAACTTTTTGATGTATCTCATTCTGATGCGTTTACGCTTATAAAAATAAGCGAGGATTGGGAGTTTCTTCAGGACCAAAGAGGACCCAGAAAAATGGTTATGTCGACTGTAGATAAGGAGTTAGCCGAGAAGAATGAAAGAGCCTTACAACGTACGCTAGCAGAAGAAAACCGACGGAACCGACATGCTCTTTCTATCCAACCTTCGTGTTCAACCGCTACTGAAATAGAAGATCTTGCAAGTAGTACTTCGTCTTCAGATAACGACGACGAATTCCAACCGAAGCCTTTGACGAAAAAGGCAAAAATGTCCCCTCAGGAGCAAGCTAGTTCAAGTACTGTACTGGATGTATTGAGTCAGCATGTCACTAGTGCTTTGGACAGATATAAAGTATCGGACCGAGAAGCCGTTAAGATAATTGTGCCCGTCGCAGCAGCTCTCGGATATGACCCAGCATGTCTTGCTATTTCGCGAAACACTATTAGTCGAAAACGAAAAGAAGCTAGGAGGCAATATACTGATTCAATTTTAGGCACATTCCAACCTCAATGCCCTCTAGTTGTTCACTGGGATGGCAAAATCCTGCCAAATATATTCGGCTCTGGAAAAGTCGATCGTTTACCAGTGTTAGTGTCCGGCGATGGCTACGAGAAACTTCTTGGAGTGCCAAAACTAGCAGCTGGTACAGGTGACAACGAAGCTGATGCTGTGCATAGTTTACTGGAGAAATGGGATATAACTGAATCTGTACAAGCCATGAGCTTTGATACTACATCAGTTAATACCGGCATAAATAAAGGAGCTTGTATACTTCTCGAGAGAATGATTGGCCGTGAGCTTTTGTGGTTAGCCTGCCGACATCATATGTTAGAAATAATTCTATCCAAAGTCTTTACCTTATGCTTTGGCCCTTCTAGCTCTCCAGACATTCCTTTATTTAAAAGGTTCAAAGTTGTTTGGGACAATATAGATCGAGATAACTTTCAATCGCTGCCACCAGATTCCGCGATTGGAGATTTTTTGGACCCGATGTTAACATGGCTAAATCAGTATGCCAATGAAAAAAGCAGCCAGCTGAATATGCGAGATGATAGATGATAGAGTATATGGAGCTAATAGAGTTGACAATGCTTATTTTTCAAATAACTCCCAGTAAAATGCATTGGAGAGCACCCGGGCCTATTCATCACGCACGCTGGATGGCAAAATTGCTATATACGATGAAAATATTTTTGTTCCGTGGTCAGAATGACATATTCAAGCTTACAAAGCGAGAATCGGCACAGCTGGAGCGTTTCGTCAAGTTTGGAGCCCTATTTTATACAAGAGCATGGACTCATGCCGCTCTGGCAACAGAAGCTGCTACGTCGGACCTTCACTTATGGTCGAACCTTGAAAAGTACAGCTCTGTGGACCCTGAAGTCTCTAAATGTGCTAAACAGGTCCTGCAACGGCATTTGTGGTATCTATCAGATGAATTAGTCGGGCTCGCTCTCTTTTCCGACACAGTTAGCGATCAAGACAAGGAAAAACTTGTCAAGGGAATGACAAAGTCAACGCCAAGTACTCGATCGGTAAGAGGAAATGCATCTCTTCTCAAAAAAGGAGTCACCCTTGGTGACTTTGCTTCTACGCGAACAGGAAGATTGTTTAATCTTCTGATGATTGACGACTTGTTTTTGTCATTACCACCACAAAAATGGAAAGAAGAGCAAAGTTATAAGCAGGGAAAAGAACGAGTGTCACAGTTAAGAGTAGTTAACGATATAGCTGAACGAGGAGTTAAATTGTTTGATGAATATAACAAGCTGCTAACTCACGATGAGGAAGATAAACAATTTCTATTACAAGTCGTAGAGGCCAACAGGAAAATGATCCCAACATCTGCAACAAAGCGGGCTATATCGGAAGCAGTTTCCAAGTAATGTAATGGAGTTTGGTGGTATTATTTTGGTATAATGTTGATTTTGTAATGTTTTAGTTCTTTAATTAAAAGGTTAATTTTTTATTTTGTTTTGTGTTTTTGTGTCTTGATAGTCAGAATGACCTAAATAAATGATATTTTGCTTGTTTAAACGATTGTGTGACTTTTATTTCGATTCTAAACTTAGGTTCTTAACCGGCAAAAATTTCAATTTCTTGGAGACTAAAGCATCGATGAGCACCGTCTTCCTCGTATACCAGGACATTGAAACTTTAGCAAAGTTTTCCTATAAGGTAGTGTAAAAAAACAAAGGGGTGCCCAACCGAATTTCAAAAAAAATTGTTTTTTCATACATGTGTGGGCCACACTAGTAGATAGTCAAGTGTACACAAGCATGGTACGTTACAGCGCGCGGAAGAGGAAGGCGGGCCGCCGCCGGCGCCGGGTGCGGGCGTGGGGGTGGGAGCGGGCGAGCGGGCGGGCGCGGGGGTGGGAGCGGGCGAGCGAGCGGGCGCGGAGCCGGGCGCGGCGCGCTCTCGCTCGCGCGCGCGCGCCGAGCGCCGCCCGTGCCGCGGCATGCTCACCTTCGAACTCCGCGACGAGGGCGCCAGGCCCCGCCCCGACACCGACACTACAGGTGCACTCACCATATCACTCTTAGGGCTCGGACACACAGCGTGCGGGATATCCGAGCAGCGCGACCACTGCGTGACGGAATATACTCCTATATTGTAGCTAGTTGAGGAAAGTCATCCTTGTTCAACTTAGTTAAACTCTAAAAATGATTGGTTTCCGGATGAATATTTAGCTTTTTACAGCGTTTTTTGCGTCATCGTCGTCTCATTAGTTAAAAGAGAATGATAAATAACCAGGGTTAATTTTTGTTAAAAGCTTAAACTGATATCGGTTCTGAGTCTTAGTTGATGAAAATTTTCGCGGTTTGTTTAACTCATTGTATATGTAATCGTGTAGCTGACAATGACGTTAAAAGCGAGCGTTTAAAACGCCGAAGATTCGCCCTTCCATACATACATCGTTAGAGGCATTTATCTAGATAAAGAAATCAATTAACATAGCATATTGAGAATTGAACACTGCCTTTATATTTCATCATTCGTTTTACGGAGTGTTAGTTACACAAGTATCCTACTATGCCAAAGTGACTTGTAATATTTGAATTTAAACTTTAGCCTGTCAAGTTGCGTGCCGCCAAGCACCCTGTAGATTACGAGGCCATATTAATATATTAATTATATCCACAGAACCAGTACCTTCAGCGAGCGGTTCGCAGTCGCCGCCGGGCCCGACCGGCGACAGCGCGCGTGAGACTGACGACACGGACACACGCGACAAGAACGACACGCGAGACATGAACGACACGCGCGACCTGAGCGACACGCGAGATTTGAGCGACACGCGAGATTTGAGCGACACGCGAGACAAGAGCGACTCGCGAGACAGTCTCGACGTTGGCGACAGCGACATACCCGTCTTAATAGAGAGGAACGAAAGGCTCGATGTTGGAGATAGAGATAGAAGCGAGACTCGTGATAGGTATGTTTTTTATTAAGGTTTATTTTAAGTTTTGTTTTTTTTTACTTGTTATATGTTATTGTCCCTGAATAAATTGAGGTTTTATTAATATTAAAACATACATACATACATAAAATTATGCCTGTTTCCCAGAGGGGTAGGCAGAGATCACGGATTTCCATTTGCTTCGATTCTGACATACAACTTTCGCGTCATGAACTCTCATGATAATTATGTACTATGAAGGATAGTGGTATTATGTACTTACTGATATATGTATAACAAAAACTGCATACCTATATGTATTAAATGCTATTGATACTCGTATTCCAGTTACTGTCTTATTCATGGATATGAGTAAGGCGTTTGATTTTGTGGGCCACAAGCGGTTACTTACGAAACTATTTAGGTATGGTATACGAGGTACCGTTCTTGATTGGATTAGGAGTTATCTCACAGGCCGAAGTCAATGTGTTGAGACGCTAAAGTATTGTTCAAAATCTAAAAATCTAGTATCTTTTCGATCATCTTTTGTTAATAATAATAATTATTGAGTACCTCAAGGTAGCATATTGGGGCCTTTACTATTTTTATTGTATATCAACGATTTACCGAATTATTTATCTCATGAGTGTATTTTTTTCGCAGACGATACATAAATTATAATAAAATGTAATGATTTCATTAAATATAATGATGACATAAATATGACATTATCGCGTGCAATTGAATGGCTAAATAATAATATGTAATTTAAAAGTGAATTTATCTAAGACTAATTTTATTCAATTCCATACTGGCCGAGGTGACTCACAAAACTTAAATATCTGTTATGATAATGTTTCCATTGAAGAAGTACATCACCAGAACCATGTGGATAGTATCTGTAGTAAAATGAATAGTTTCACATATGCACTAAGAAGTATTGCGAAGACTGTTTCTGTACAAGCTGCTCTAGTTGCATATCATGGTTATGTCAATGCTATTTTTCAATATGGAATAGTTTTATGGGGTAATTGCTCTGATAAAGACCAGGTACTCCTAGCACAAAAACGTTGTAATATAAGAGCAATATTTGGAACAGGTCGAAGGGAATCATGCCGACCGTTCTTCATTGATATCAAAATCCTGACCGTTCCATGTCTTTACATTTCGGAGGTATCGGTTTTTGTTCACAAGTACAAAACCCAGTTTGTGGAGTTACAGCAGCTGCGTACCCGCAAGGTTCGAACACAGTACAGGCATTAGCTATATAGACCTGCTGCCAAGTTAGCACTCGCCTACAAAAACTCTTACATAATGTGCATCACAATCTATAATAAGGTACCTGATAGTTTTAAGTGTCAGAATTTAAAATTATTTAAGAATTTGGTCAAGAACTTTCTCATAGACAAATGTTATTATAATATTTGCGATTTATTGAATGATTCCTTTTAATTTTATTGTTAGCTTTCTCTCGACATTTATTTTATGCTACGGATATGGAAATACCGTAACCAAATGTATGTACAGTCACCAGCACCAATATCTGATACAATAAAGCGCGCATAAATATCTGACACGACTCTATTTGTAGGGCCGTTAGGACGTGTCAGATATTTTTGCCGCCTTTTGTCTGGCAGATATTAATGCTGGTGACTGTACACCTGAAAAGGTAGGGATTGGACCCTACTAGACTAAGTGCAGCTGTACCTGCAAATTGTAAGCCATTTCCCACACACATAATAAATCATTTCATCATTTCATTTCATGCTTAAAATTGGACGTAGTTAAGGGGAAAGGATCCAATCCACACGAGATCACCAATGAAATGTATGACTTTTGTTTTAAGCGGAAGGTTCAAAATTCAATTTTTACATCGCGTGGGTTGAATCCTTTTTCCATAACTACCTCCATTTATTATTTTCGGACATGTACATTTTTAAAAGGAAATAATAAATGTAATATATACTAGGAGTGGCACGCGAGACAGAAGAGTCTCGCGCGACAGGAGAGACTCGCGGGACAGGAGGGACACGCGAGACAGGAGGGACACGCGGGACAGGAGGGACAGGAGTGACGCGCGTGACAGGAGGGACAGACGCAACAGGCGTCGCAGGGACAGCGATGATGAAGAACAGGACGTGCCGGCTGAGGTCGAGATATATTTAGGAAAGGTGAGTTAAAGAAACAAAGACTCCAAAATAAAAGAAATTAATGTTTTATTTGCCTAGAGATGATTTGATAATGAATGAATGAATGAATGAAACATTTTATTTCAGACCCAAGTCCATATCTGTTAGTTACAGTTCTCTTAACCTAGTGTTAATATAATAAAATAAATTTAAAATGTAATAAAATAAAATTAAAATTAAAATAAAATCCACATATCAATACCTACATTAAAACAAACTACATAAATAAACCAAAGCAGTTATTTGGAAAAGACATGCAGGCTCAAGAGCTGTTTTATGAGGGGACAGTCTAGCCTGTTTGCCAATGCGTAAAACAAGATAAGAGATGATAAGGTAAACCGCCAATCGTTACAAGATATAAGGCGGAAAAATGCTACACGTGGGCATCGAATGGATTAAATATGGCGAACTAATGTATTTTCTAGACAAAGGTTTAAAGTGCATCTTGCATGTTAGGCTACGCGCTAGTGCCAGCAAACATATGCAACTAATCAGCCCTCCCCAATAACAGGGAGCATTAGGCAACCAGAGGTGATACAATTTTAATTGACTGTTTCTATGTTATTATTATTATTTTCTTCTTTTTTGGTGCAAAACCAGCTTGTTGCCACAGTGATTTCACTCGACGGTCCCATCGGAACACCAGCGCTGGCAGCAATGCCCGCATAATGCTGAGATGGGACCGTTTCGTGACAATACAATATATGTACTTGTACTAGGATATTATGTTGTTGTAAGTTTGTTTGTTTTTGTCATTTGATTTATTCGTAAAACATAGGTACAACAGAGTTCTTAAATAAGTATCATCATCATCATGTCAGCCGAAAGACGTCCACTGCTGGACATAGGCCTCCCCCAAAGACTTCCACAATGATCGGTCCTGCGCCACCCGCATCCAGCGGACACCCGCGACCTTCACCAGGTCATCAGTCCACCGTGTGGGGGACCTGCCCACGCTACGCCATCGAGCGATGGTCGCCACTCGAGAACCTTTCCGCCCCAACGGCCATCGGTTCTACGTGCTATGTGCCCCGCCCACTGCCACTTAAGTTTAGCGATTCGGAGGGCTATATCGGTCACTGGTTCTGCTGCGGATGGCCTCATTCCTGAAATAAGTATACATAGTTACAGTTCTTAAGTCCCATTATGTTTTGCATGCAAAATATTTAGAAATAGAAATAGAAAATGATTTATTCGTGACAATTACAAATAGGTAGAAGCATAAAATAACAACAAAAAAGAAAAGAAATGTCACGAAATGGTCCCAACTCAGTATGTAGTGAACCACGGCAGGTAGCGCCCAAACGAAAAAGTAATTAAACAAATAATATAAAAAAATAAGACAAAAATAATATAAAATTAAAATAGCAAACATACACAGGAGAAGAAACACAAAATCAATAGAGTTACATCCAGTACAAAAATAAAATTAAAAGATAGAGACATTTGGCAGAAGGTAGGTGGTCTATCATTCCTTATATTATAATATGTCAAACAATAATAAAATACAATTTATAAAACACAGTTTAGTCAATATTACAATTTCAAATAGTACTTATTGAAATATGTCATGTATGTATGTATGCAAGCACTTTATTATACACAATAACAATTTAAAACATATACATGTCACACAGGATCAGAGTACAAAGGCGAACTTATCCCTATGAGGGATCTCTTCCAGCTAACCTTTGAGGGATTGAGAGGAGATTTTTAAAAAGAATGAGATAGACAAACTTACACTGTGTACAACAACGTTACAATGAGTGAATATAATTTGTAGCTAAACCATAACTAAATAAATACCCATAAATACATATGTGATAAATAAATATACATACATAATGAATATGTCATGTGCATTGTGCAGAGTATAAGAAAATTAAAGTTGTCCCCATTTGTCACTCATGAATTCATTAATTGTGTACGCGTAATAAAAACAAATTTGATAAACTACTGTTATTTTGTTAGAACGCATTTATTTTGACATAGAGATGACACTATATAATCAATTATTATTAGTATAGAGAGCTATTATTAAAGTAAAAATGAATAGATACGGTTAAGTTTGTTTGATACGTTGCATGCATTTGTCATAAATACTGAAGTGTCTGTTTGGTATCCTTCTTTAAACGAAATTATTGTACGTCGTAAGACATATTACAGAGAACTATGTGAACTGTAACATCTGTATCATCTACCTGTAATACACAATAAATGGTATTCTATTGAAATGAAATGAAATGAAATGAAATGTTTATTCACAAGAACATATAGTGTACAATAGGTTTTAGGTACATAATAATATTGCAGTTCCAGTCCGGTACATTCAGCCATTTCAGGCATGTGAAAATTAAAATAGGTTCTTAATTTAACTAAAAATTACATTAGTTAAGTAAAAACTCATATCTATCCATGTCATAATAAATTCATAATTATAATATTTGATGTCATAAAGTTAGGCGTAATATTTAACAAGATAGAATTCAATACAAAAGTCAATCAGGATTTATTAAAGAATAAATTATGTTAATACAAAAGTCAAATTGATATCACTAAATTAATTAATTATATTACGTAATATGTCAAGGAAATTCTCGATGTTGGCAAATCCACCTTGCTAGAAGAAGCAAGGAGTAGAAGCCATAATATAAAAAAAAAATTAATTATATTTAGCAGATGTCAATGTATTCTATTCTATTCTATGCTTTCTTAATTAACAGTTGTCACGAACAAACGGTTTTTATCCTTATACAGCAAATTACAGCCCAAAGAGTCTGGAAAGGTATAAGCAAATAACTATTAGGGCTGCCACAATATATCAATATCTGCTCGAGGCGGCATAGAAAATACCTACAACAAACCAATAATAATAATACTCAATAGGTTTGTTTCCATACAACTTTGGCCTGTTTAGCCTAGTTGGTAGTGACACTGCCTCCGAAGTTAGAGGTCCCGGGTTCGAATCCCGGCCAGGGCATTATTTGTGCATTTAGCACGGATATTTGTTCTTGGGTCTTGGATGTTTTCTATGTATTTAAGTATGTATTTATCAATATAAGTATGTATATCGTCGTCTAGTACCCATAGTACAAGCTTTGCTTAGTTTGGGACTAGGTCGATTTGTGTAAGATTGTCCCCCAATATTTATTTATTTATTAACCAGATGGGCGGCGGCGAGGCCACGACCTCCCGGGAGATGGACTGGGACGCCGACGAGGAGGAGGAGGACAGCGAGCCGGAGGACGACACGGAGACCGAGCCGCCGGAGCTGGAGGCCGACGAGCCCGAGGCCGAGGCCGGCAAGGCCAGCGAGAAGCCGCCGAGGCAGAAGCTAGATAGTGGTGGGTTGGCATTTTGCGACCAATGACACTTTTTACAAATACAAAGTACAGAATATTTTATGTTTGGAGTTTCTAAAAAGGCCAATTTCATTGTTTTCTCAGAATATATACTTTTTGGGCTTCTTCGAATCAGAATCATAAACACTCGATGCTAGAAGAAAAAAGTTTCCTTGTTTGTGCCCTCAGACGAATAGTAGTTTATGCAACTTTCATAATGAATGGCATTAAAACATTAGTATGGTTTTATGAAACGACGAGCCCTAAGCGAGTTCATATTAAGATAACACAAGTGTGTTAAGGCGTGTTTATGTGCAGTCCCATACACTAGTTTATCTACATCCATATATTAATTGCAACCATTGAGCCGGCGGAAGCATGTTTACCAAGATAACTCGCGCCCCGCGTGGCTCGGGTCTGTACTGTAAATTTGTACGTGATCTCTTAGTTACATCATATCATATATGATGAGATTGATGAGGTGTGATGTTATTATGGCCCGCGCGCGGGGGTGGGCGGTCTATATTGAAAAACTGGTCTTTACGAATGGTTTTTGAACACATTAATAGTAGATTGTACAACAAGTGCATAAAACAAGCCATTTTATCCGTGACAGTTTATCGATCCGAGCCGCAGTCGAGGGTCAATATCAAGTAGAGGAAGATGAAAATGGGTTTTATACACGAGTTATACACTCTGCTTTTCACTTCGATTGCAAGAAAATTAAACAAATAATTAATACAATGAAAGTTATGTTATCAAATTAATACTTCTGTGCTCATCGGCGCGCCGGGGATGGCTTTTACTTTATACTCTAGAGCACAGCGTAAAGACGAACTTTTAGAGCCTGATAACTGAAAGAAGGATTTATTACATGGGTGTATTAGATAAATAGTTATTTGTTCAACAAGGGAGCAAAGTAGATTTTTGCTGCGAGTGTTGATGTTGAGTCCCGAGCAAGCGAAAGATTCCATAATTGAATCACGAGCGTAGCGAGTGATTCAAAATTAGAATCTTGAGCGTAGCGAGGGACTCGAAAGACACGAGATGCAAATATCTTTGCTCTCGTGTGATACATACAACTTTTCACCTCAGCGGCGAGAACATATAACGCAAAGAAATAGTGATAGGGAGAATTAAGTTACTTAAACTAACCTACGATATGAAAAATTAAAAAGTTAGTTTTTTTCCACGCTCGCAGCAAAATTGCATTTTGCTCACTGGTTTCAAGCAACAAAATCGTTATTTTCGAGCTGCTGAGGTGAAAAGTGCATTGTTAAGAGGTTATCTCCGCAGGTATCGGTGAGATGACCCCGTCGGCGGACTCGTCTCCGGCCAGCACGGGCTACGAGGCGGGCAGCAGCCGCCGCTCCGGACAGGACTCGGATCGGGACGCCGCTAGGACAGGTATCTTACAACAAGCTGATTTATAAATAATTCATACCCAAATAAACCGACTCCAAGTGTCTACAGATATAATAATAAAATCGCCATACGCGTGCCCATCAAATTTGAGTACCCTTGATTCCTTTTGGTTCCCATCATCAGACATTCATCAAATTTATATAGGACCAACTTAGGGGTACTTGGGGGTTTGAAACAAAAAAATAATTATCAAAATCGGCCAACGTGGGCACACACACACACATCATCATCATCATCATGGCAGCCGAAAGACGTCCACTGCTGGACATAGGCCTCCCCTAAAGACTTCCACAATGACCGGTCCTGCGCCACCCGCATCCAGCGTACACCTTAAAATGGCACTGAAACGTAGTCGCTTACTATGGGCCTCATAAGAAGGCTCAAAGTCACCCAAAGAGTAATGGAGAGGGCTATGCTGGGAGTATCTCTGCGTGATCGCATCAGGAATGAAGTTATCCTCAGCAGAATCAAAGGGCCTCACAGGCGGTGTGAAAAGCGATGTCATGGGGTAGCGAAATTGTTTTCGTCTTGGGCGCAAACACTTGACAAGTGTTACGCCCAAGATGGAAATAATTTTACAGTACATATGGTGCTATATTACCGCACGAGTGCGGTAATCAGCAGATTACGTGCATATGTCGAAACTTTAAAGAGCTATATGTACTGTAAAACGTTTTACGATACACGTGCGAACAGGTAATTCGCAACTTGTGTCGATTTAAAACACTCCCTTCGGTCGTGTTTCAATTTATCACCACTCGTTGCGAATTTCCTGTTTTCTGCACTTGTATCGTAATGTACTATTACCACCGAGCGGCACATACTGCTTTTCACACCTTATATGAAGAAAAAAAGTAATAGAGAGACCATTGGAGGGTAACAATGGCGTTTTTCTGAAAAACAGATGTGAAAATCTAATGTTTCACTAGACCTAATGATTGTTTCTTCGGAACAGTGAACTTTTCGGGTTTCCTTTGAATGTCATCAAATAGAAGTCAGTAGGTTGGCACGTGGGTTGGCGATCGCAGTATCTCCACCGCGCCCCAGGGACGCTGCTGCCCATCGTCATCATCATCATCATCATGGTCTCGGCCGTAGTTTTAGGACATACCCGGGTCCAATGAAGCATTAGGACTAAAGTAGTTAGGTCTAACAATGGAGAAAAGGACCACAAGGGGTCTAACAAGGGAAGGGGTTCCCCTAATGTCAACAACAGCCAGTACCAGAAAGTCTGAATGCGACCGCGGTCATTGAGCCAAAAAGCACCGAGGTATTGGCAACACCAAAAGGAGATAAGCCTGTAAACATTAAAGGAAGAATAACCACTGGAAATGCATCACAAGACCTTTTTCGTGAGTAACGTGTCTTCGCTTATCCCAGATCTACGTGGGCAATCCCATGTTGTAATAACAAACACATATAAGTCCCCGGGAGAAATTAGTGTATACTTACAGAATGTACAAAGTTTAAACAATAAGTTGGATATAATAGATAGTTATCTCAAAGAAAATTGTCATCTACTCAATACTCAATTATTTATTTGCAGTAAAACATAGTTAAATGCATGCAAATACGATTTAGTAAATTAAAAATACATAGAACACAATGGATATTGGATACAGAAAACACAAATTGAATCGGTGATTATACAATGTCAAAGAGAAAAACAGAAACGGTTTGATACTATTAAAAAAAATGTCACATATTCATAATCATTAAAGTAATAAAATAAAAATTAAAGAATTTATTAATCCTCCTAAGTTCCAATAAAAATTAAATGTATGTATGAATAGTCATGTCAGCGCTGAGAAATGTCGAGAGAAAAATAAAACAGAATTAGAATAATGAAATAGGTCAATGATCTAATGCATTTGCGAAAAATTCTTTAATTTAGTAGTAAGGTCGGTTGATAAAATATTGTTTTAATTTTCGTTCAAACGTTCGGAAGTCATCACATTCTTTTATACTATTGTCCAGTTTATTATACACTCTAATTGCGGTATTGTTTAGGCTTTTATCGAAATACCTAAAATTTGATTTGGTCACTAAAAGTTCATTCCTATTTCTAAGTTACCTATGCAAGCTTTGTCTAGCTGTTTTGAATTGATCTTTGTTTTTAAATACATACAAGCTGATACAGTAAAGATATAGAGAAATTATAGTCATTATCTTGTGCTCTATAAAAATTGATCTATGTGTGACAGGTATCCGTGAGCACCCAGCGAGAAAACGAAGGGCCTTTTTTTGTTTCAATAGTAGCGCACTTATATTTGTACCATTACCCCAAACTTCTATGCAATATGTGATGATACTTTGAAAGTAAGCAAAATATACTGTTCTTAGAGTACCTTTGTCTGCGGTACTGGCTAGGCATTTCAGAGCATAGCATGCACTTGCTAGCCTATTAGATACTTGATCAATTTGCTTGTGCCATCTTAAAAAGGAGCCTAGTTCAACACCCCATCAAGTATTATGCTTGACTGAAACATGGACCTCAGGGGAACGATGGCAGGTAACTCAAATAGACGGATATGAACTCGCCGCAGCCTTTAGCCGACGCGAAAGAAGAGTAGGCGGAGTAGCATTCCTGCTGCAACGAGGAATCGAGTTCGTCGAGCGATTGGATATAGGTAGTCTCTCTGTTGAATATGTAGTCGAATTCTGCGCCGTAGAGATAAAGCCGAATGTGATTCTTTTTACTATTTATACTTCTGATCGTGACATAGAAGCTTTCTTTGACTTTCTCAGCAAACTCGTATGTTGTCTAAAATCATGTTGTCATAAAAAACAATTTTATATAGGTGGAGATTTCAACATAAACGGCCTTCTGCTGTCTAAAAATAATAAAAGATTGGTTGATATGATGCTAGAGTTAAATTTAGATCAAATTGTTACTGAACCAACCAGAGAGACACACACCAGCGCTACATGTATAGACCTTTTATTTACAAACTCTAAAAACACTACACTCACTGTGAAAGAATGTGGAATATCAGACCATATGGCTGTAATGTATAAATGCCTCCTAAACACCGGCCAACAGCCACATCTAAAGCCAGTTAATACCACAAAGACTCTTTAATGAAACGAACACCGCGCTCTTTAATCACAACTTAAGTGAAATTGATTGGCGTCAAATATTGTCTCCTCAACATGATGTTAATACAAATTATAACGCCCTCGCGAATACATTGAGATCATTATTAGACGCTTGTATACCATATAAAAATAAGAAAATATATAACGCACCAGAGCACAAATGGTTAACAAAAGGTATAAAATGCTCCTGTAGAAATAAAAGACTACTAAACGTGATTGTAAACAAATCAAACAGCGTAACTCTTACAACACACTACAATGAATATTCTAAAATTCTCAGAAAGAGTGTAAAAAATTCGAAACTCCTAGATAATTTAAAGGAAATGAACAACTCCCAAAATAAAACAATGACCATGTGGAATATCATCAAACGAGTAACAAAGAAAACAAGGAACATAAATAGACAGAATATTACTCTAAAATCCAATAATGAAGTGTTTGTTACACCGATACAGGTAGCTAATGTATTTAACAATTTCTTCGTCTCGGTCGGCAGTACACCCCGCAGCAGCCACTCAAAACAGTTTAATGAAAACGCCGCGTAAAAACAACGCGGCATCTCAAACCCGTTGTGTAAATACTATGTTTTTGAGTCCAGTTTCGGAAAAGGAAGTATTTAAAATCATACAAACTCTACCAAATAAGCTCAGTAGCGGTGTTGATGAACTCCCCATATCACTTATAAAAAAATTGCGTGAACGAGCTAACCCCTTCCTTAACGTTTTTAATTAACAAATCTTTTGAAGAAGGCACCTTCCCGTCGGAACTTAAAACTGCTAAAATAATACCAATTTTTAAAAAAGGCGGGATGCCTGACGACCCGGGCCAATATCGCCCAATCGCGCTCCTGCCAGTATTGTCGAAAATTTTTGAAAAGTCCATGACATGACCAACCAAATCTACTGCTTCCTAGAAAAATATAATATCTTAGATTGCAATCAATACGGTTTCTGCAAAAATTGCTCGACCACCCTCGCTGTCTACAAGTTTATACAAAAGGCGTTAGAACATATCCGAAACAAAAGTTATGCAATAGGACTGCTCCTTGACATGACAAAAGCAAGTATACGATAGAGTATCTCACGGCATCCTAGTAACAAAACTCAGAGATATCGGTATCCGGGGAAATGCCTATCAGTGGCTTAAGTCCTATGTCTCGGACAGAGACCAGTATGTACAATTACAATTTTTTGACCAACGTACTAATAGCATAAACGTTGTAAAATCGGATACAATCGTTACGAACCGTTCCATACCACAGGGAAGCGTAATCGGATGTGTATTGTTCCTTATATACATTAATGACTTGTCAAAAATTACTAAAACGCATAATGTCCTATACGCAGATGACGTGTCTCTCCTTTTTGAGTGCCCAAATGCAAACCAAATCAGCCAAATTCCAGAGAATCTCCATATTGTGAAATCATAGTTATCAGAACATAATGTTAAATTCTTGCAAGAGACATAAACTCACATCCTACAAAAGACGAATGAAATTCTTTCGAGTTTTTTCACTAAGTAGCAGGAGAAAAGCACTGGATTTGATGTTCCTTTACAAATTAATTAACAGTAACGGGTTGGATTGTCCCCAATTTTTGAGTAAAATTAAAATATCTATACCTGCAAAGTTACCTCGTCCTGGTCTTTACAAGTTGTTTAGCATTCGGTTTGGAAGGACAAATTTAGGTCGTAACTCTGCCCTTGCAAGAATGGCCAAATTGTATAATTATATCCCAAACTCAGTTGGAGCCGATATATTTCATGACAGCATTAAAGTATTCAAGAAAAAAATCATGACATATTTTGGCTCCCTTGAAATCACTTAGCAAGTAAATCATAAAAAAATATTTTTTTAGATTAAACTGTCATAATATATATATATATATATATATATGTGCGGCATCCTTCAGGATGCAACTGTACTGGGAATAACGCTAGGAGGATGGTGAATATATATATATATATATAGATCCTCCACTCAAACATTCCACTGTTGCACTTAATATTTGTCACTCATTCATTCATTTCGGCTATTGTAAACTTACTACCTAGTTAATTACTTCTTTACTTTATACTGCATGTTAAAGGGTTAAAGATACTATTGTTTGCTGTGGTTACCTATAATTAGTTAAGCATCAACCATGAATGTACACTAGATTTAAGTGAATGTAAGATGTATTAACTGTTGGTGATCCTTAATAAAATAAATAAATAAATAAATAATTTAAGAATTAAATAAAAAAAAAAACAAAAATCAACAGTTTAGGCCGCATCAAAAAAAATCCTTAGACTTAACCGAAGTAACCAATCTGCTGAACGTTGGAGAAATCAAGAATTTTGCCGCTCCTAGGTATTACAATCGATTCCAACCTCAATTGGAAAATCCACATATCAAACATAAAATCTAAGTTATCACGGTTTACAATTTTACATACGCACTACGGATCTTAAAATCGAACACCTCGACAAATTGCGCCAAAACTGCATATTATGCCTATGCAAATTCTTGGCTGCAAAATGGCATAATTTTACGGGGCCATAGCTTAGAGACTAGAAAACTATTTAGTAGCCAAAAAACATGTATACGTATAATAGCTAATATTCCAAAAAGAACGAGCTGCCGACCATACTTTGCGAGTCTGGAAATCTTAACACTCCCTTGTATATATATTTTAGAGATGGCAATGTTCGTAAGAAAGTATAAAGGTCTATACAAAAATGTCGCAAGTACCCGAAGGCAAGATAAACTAGATAAAACCGGTCTATTTTGATTTATAATAAGCTACCGAAGAACATAGTCAATGTAGAAAATGACAAAACTTTTCGTACTAATTTAAGAACCTACTATTAAAAAAATACTATACTGTCGAAGAGTTTATGAATAACACTATCTCAATTTAATATGCATGTTTTGGATTTAATGAACTTGACATTATTATTTACTTAATTAATTATTATAAGTATTGTGAAATAGTTTGTATAAATTTGCTATGTCCTACCAGGGCCCATGTGACACTGTATTAATTTTTAAGACCTTATGTAAATACCATGGATGCAATAAAGATGATATGATAATTCGAACCAAGCGCTTTGCATCTTCTTTTATAATGCGCACTTCTAAGGTTTGGAATTCTCTGCCGGCGTCTGTATTTCCGAGTTCATATAACCTGGACCTTTTTAAGGCACGAGTGAATAGGCATCTTCAGGGTGAGCTCGCTTCATCTTCGGCATCATCTTTGCCCCCCCGGCTAGATGCTGGCCAAGAGCAATCCCATTTTTAATAAAAAAAAGAACCAATATGTCCCCGTTTTCCCCGCAGGGCGACAGAAGCGCCAAAAGCGGCACTTCTCCCGGCGCTCGTCGGGCTCGGGGTCGTCGCGCACGTCGGAGTCGTCGGGCGCGCGCCGCCACAAGCGCCGCGCCTCCGACGGCGGCGACGCGCGCCGCGTGCGCCTCTCCATCCTCATGAAGCGCTCCGTCAAGGAGCTCCCGTTGCCGTACGCCTTGAAGAAGTACGTCAACCTTGGCCGTTGTTTCGAGTTCTAAATTATGTAGTAGCACACGTAGCGTTCGTGGGAATCGAATGGGTTAAATATGGCGAACTAATGTGTAAATATATTTTCTAGACAACGGTTTAAAGTGCATCTTGCCTAGGCGTTCAATAAGTGCGTGTTTAGAAGCTTCTGGAACACCTTTGGCGTTGTAAAGCGCAGCGTCTGTGACGGCGAAGTATAAATCGGAGTCTTTCTATAGAAATAAACCAAGGAGCTGATATTGCCATATGCCTTGAAGAAGGACGTCAACCTTGGCCGTTGCTTCGAGTTCTAAATTAGGTAATAGGAGCATCCCCCTCATTCAATAGGTACGTGTTTAGAAGCTTCTAGAACACCTTTGTCGTTGTAAAACGCCAAAACCTCTGATGGCAAAGTCACCTGATAATTCGGAGTCTGCCTATACTGATGAAGAGATTTATCAAGGAGCTGACATTGCCATATGCCTTGAAGAAGTACGTCTACTTTGGCCGTTGTTTGGAGTTCTAAATTAGTCAATCAGAGCATCCCCCTATTTAGAAGCTTCTAGAACACCTTTGTCGCTGTAAATCGCAGCGCCTATGACGGCTAAGTCACCTGATAATTCGGAGTCTTTCTATAGAAAAAAATCAAGGAGCTGACATTGCCATATGCCTTGAAGAGGTACGTACCGTGGCCGTTGTTTCGAGTTCTAAATTAGGTAATAGGAGCATCCTCCTATGCGTTCATTAAGTGCGTCTTTAGAAGCTTCTAGAACATATTTGTCGTTGTAAAGTGCAGCGCCTCTGACGGGAACGTCACCTGATAGTCTGTCTATAATGATGTAGAAATTCGTTTAGAAGTTGCCACTACTGTATGCAATGAAGAAGTATGTCAATCTTGGTGTTCTTTCGAGTTCTAAATTCAATAATAAGGGCATCTAAACCATATGCGTTCAATAAATGCGGTTTTAGAAGCTTCTAGAATATCTTTGACCTTAAACCGCCCCGGGCTCGTACTTAGATCTCAGGGACAGTAAACGAGTCAATACTATCTAATGATGAAAAGGGCCTGCATGAAGTTATCACTGCCGTTACGCTCTTCAAAATATGTTAGTCTTGGATGGAACTTTTACAATCGCACCCAGAACCTTCTAGAAGCTTTTTGAAGACTTCCTAATAAGGCTTTATTGTACTCGTGGTTGTTGGTTCGAATACAAATCTCCATAATTATTCTACCGTTATCCCAGTACGAATGCAGTTGCAACTTGAAGGATGTCTGGTGGAAACTAGTCTTTATTGGGATTAGCCTTGTCAAGTGTTATAAGTTTTCAAGCCTCCTGTAGGCATTAGTAAACTAAAAAAGTAAAAAGTAAAAGTAGTTTATTCTTCAAATTAGGCATATTATAGCACCTATGAACGTCAATAAACTACCACCGGTTCGGAAAATTAAACCACTGCCACGAGAAGAACCGGCGTAAGAAACTCGGCGAGGTGTCATTTTTTCAAAACACTATACATTGTATAGTTAAATATAAAATTACAGTCTCAGTTACTACAAAAATAACAAGCTACAGTAGAAAACCTATTTTCGCGATAGATTAGCCGTGCAGGACACTATCACTGCCAAACATTCCTGTCCATGATGTAATCGTTTACCTTATAATATGCTTTTGAAATAAGTGTTTGTTTTACTACGTATTTGAATTTAGAATGACTAAGTTCAGTAATGTGTTTTGGAATTTTATTGTAGAATTTAATACAATTTCCCAAGAACGACTTTTTCGCCTTTACTGGTCTATAGAAGGTTATTTTCAGTTTTCATTGAATGCAAATCTCCATACGTGGATTACAAGAATGGCCGAACCTTAGTCACTGTGTATTTTAATTCTAGTTCTAGAAGGTTCTAACAGCTCTAAACGCAAGCGCAGCTGTATTCGATACGTACGTTTTTAAAAACTTGCAAAAACCAGTTAGTTCTCAGAACTTCAATATAAAATCATTTAAATCGGTGGCCCTCAAGACACAGTCTTCCTGCCGACCACTTTCTTGAATTGGAAGTTCTAGAAGCTTCTAAGAGCTCGACATGCAAACTCGCCTACTTTAATTTTCAAGGCATACACTTTAAAAAAGCTCCTAAAATGCTAATACGTTCTAGAGCTATATTTCTACCGCCATGTCAAAATACACAGTTCACAGAACACAGATAATCCTGAAAAATCGAGCGTATAATTATGTAATTTGTATAAAAATGCGAAATTACGTCATCCTATCGACAAAATCTACGAACATAGGGACGCAGTTTTAATGATGTTAATAATAATAATAATATTTTAATGATGCCGATAAGTTAAGTTTTATTGCATGCGCCGATGGAGACATCTGTATAGAGTTGGGCCAATTAACTTTTTTCTGTCGAATGTAGGGTTTTTTGGACATTTTAAGGCCCATTTTTGAAGTGTCATCGTAGAAGTCAATTTTGTTACACTTTTTTAACCTTATAATTTTAAATATCATAATTTATATTCAAAATAGCTACGTAGGACCGGTACAAACGCCCACACAGCTAACTCACTCGTGAACCTTATTACAATGAACAAAGTGCACGAATGGTCAGGTAACAGTGCGCGAGGCAATGTAATTCGAACCTTAAATCCTATACTCGTAAGATTGAAATTCCATTGATACGTATGATGTGGTTGATAAATCGTTCTATCCCTTGAAAAGGGGTAAAATAATACCCTGTCACATTCGTACATAAAATAGTTAATTGACCCAGTAAATATACTGCATATCTTTATTGTTGTTCGAGTAAGGGCTGGCTGGTTATTTCGGACGCTCCATACGACTCTAACACGTTGTAATAAAGATCAATTTAAACTTAATACGGCTTGTACGGTGCGTCTGAAATTGCTGCTCAATAATAGTCATTTTATATTAAGAATTAGCGCGCGATCGCGCAATTCAATAAGAGTTGGGATAATTCATTATAAATTAGACGTTATCTTTTAATGTATTAGGTGTATTTTGATCTAATGAAGATTCGTATATTGTCATAATTAACCAATTGTACACTCAACCAATTTTATTTCTGGACTACTTAGTACTTCTTACCTTGTCACACTGACAATAATATGAGATCAATAGCAATTTTCTTATTGATTTTCACTGTGACAAGGTACGAAGTTGTCCAGAAATGAAATTGGTTGACCGTACGTGAAATCACGTCCGGAAATTGTATATTTCATTTATATTTTGTTTTGTGTTAAATTGAGGAATGTAGTAGGATTGTTTAGTGTGTCTAGTTTAGGTGTAAAGGTCTTTCTAACGGGTACAAACGGGCAAAGCGCGATAAACCCAAATCCTTT